>JAJHSJ010000002.1:24115293-24158349 GCA_021015155.1 Magnolia officinalis | reverse complement strand
CTCACGTTCTCTTCATATAGGTGTGATGCAGTCGGTGGATCGTGAAGGAAGCTGGAGTCCTCTCCAAAGGCTCCTACATAATCCTTTACGCAGTCGGAAACGGAAGTTTCCTTCCGTGAGAAAAATTACGCTTACGTAACTTCACCCTGCCGGATTCCCTTCCTCCCTTGCTTTCTTTCCGAAGCGACAACGTCTCCTATGACTTTTCTGAGCGGCCTACATGATGGACGGTCCAGATCGACCATCCGATCACCGTTGAGATCACGTAACGGCCCGCAAAAATCGGGCAGCGTCCGGACGTGAAACAAGGATTGCGGAAACTTTACGCTGTGAGGATGGTGGGTCCCACTCCACTGTCATATTGAAGAATCTACTCCGTTCATTGCATTGTTCTTGAAAAACCATCAGACATGAATGGTTTGGTTTCCTTTTGATGCAGCCCACGGACTGATCCAGTTCGCCGTCCATCTTCCTTTGGATCCTTCAAGGACACCAATAACTGTAAAAATTTGTCTCAGATCAGGGAACGGTCGGTTTCGACTCATGAATCTAATGAACGGTGTGGATCGTCGAAATTCATGAGATGGTGGCCCCCAGGAGTTGAGCGCAACTCCCTGTTGCGAACAGCGAACGCTGTTTCCGTTTTGAAAACGGAATCGCGTCAGCGTCTGTTGACCGATTCCATCGGTCTGGTATTCGTCCGGAATTCATGCACTGTGTACACAGCGCTCCACAGTGCGGGTCCACTGTAATGTTTTTCAAATATCTAATCCGTCCATCCTGTTTCTCTATTATTTAACCCGTCGAGACTAATTTTGACGCATATCCAGATAGCATGTGGGCCCACTTAGTGAAGTAAGGGGCTGATCTGTCCGTTGGCCCACTTCCACAGATGTTCAATGGCTGAAATTTATGTGTGCGGTTAATTCATGGTCCTCAGGTCACGTATGAAGTTTCGAGTCAATCTGATGGCGGAAACTATGTGATCCTGCATTATGGACCAATTTCGGGCCATTTAAGCTTCAGTTTCTTGGTTTTCTTCGATCTCTGGCATGCAACTCTGTCGATCTCAGTCCCTGGAGTCCGTCCATTGCCTTTGGTGTCATCAGAGTGTTAAATCCATGCTTTAAGCTCCCTTTTTCAATCCACGCTCATAATTACATCCTGCAGCAAAATACCATCAACATATGATATTAAGCACTATCATGTACATAAAATTAGGTACTAATCAGGGTCTAATATGCAATATCTGACCTTCAACACAACCCCCAACCAGCATTTTGCTAGTCCCGAGCAAAACATGCGACAAATAAGTTGAGAATTTACAGGGTAATTTCCATGAAACCGAGTGATATTTTTGAAGAACGATTCAGATATGAGAAATTTAAGATTCATGAATGTTGGGCATAAAATTTTTCCTGGAGGAAAGTGCATGGTAGACTTCATAATCAAGTTCAAATATTAATCCATTACTAGAATAATTCTACACATTGAGTTCCATGAGTGTATAGTGTGATCTCAGCTTATCAACATTAGGATCTACTTCTTTCTTTCATGATATCATTGGTAATAAATAAGAAAACCCATAACAATCCAAACCTAAATCAAAACCTGCCTCATAGATCAACATTCCATCCCTCGATTTCTTCATCAAAATTAATGCCAATGAAAGGAATTAAATCCTCACCTATAGGGAGCAAACCTATGGTGAAGATCAATCGCCCAGAAATCTTGTATTTTCTACAATTTTTTTTTTTCAAAGACAACCATGGGGAATCGACTCTACACCTATGGGGAGCAAACCCATGGTGAAGTCCATTCGCCCAACCCTTTCCGCAGACAGCTATCTTGTAGCTGGGTTTTCTCATTTTCTTTCATTCTTCTTATTGAACATGATGGACAAATTCCCCAGGTTGGTTCCTTTCATGCTTACTGATCACCAAGTCAATCCTTCAATATTGAACTGAAACCTTAATGTGCAAGCAGGATGTGTCTTGTGGAATCATGACTCAATCAATGTTTAAAACTTCTAATCCTAGATTAACAGTTTGAACTTATTGTGAAATCTAACAAATACTGGATCCAAGAGTCATACGTTACCAACTCCACAAATCTTGAAATTCTAAGTGCCCTAGATGGCCGTCAAAATCACCTCGAATTCACTAGAAATTTCAGAAAAAGTTCAAAAATTTTCACAATTTTTGCTCAAGACCAAGAAAACACTGATTAGGAAACCTAATCTCCCACCCCCAACCTAAAATCTACATTGTCCTCAATGTAAAAGATGTAAGCATGCAATGCACATGGGACAACGAAAGTAAATGAGAAGTGATGGAAAGATAGTACCTAGGTAACGAGTTGAGAGAGACTTTTCCGTAGAGATCTCAACATGAGAGCGGTCAGCACAAGAGTGAAACCAATCGAAAGTAAAACACAAATAACAAAAATAAACTCCTACCTATACCACTTTCGCAGGTGCTCTCGATTGCATTTAGCGTATGCAACAAGCCTTTAAACCCCTAGGTTGCCCCTAGTGGACGAGTTGTAGTCTCATGAGGGTTTGCAGTAATGTTACCCACAAACATTGAACTAATGAAATGGAATGAAAAGCTGTGTTGCCTCCTAGGAGCGCTAAGTTTAATGTCTTCAGCCAGACCAAAGCAACTACCCTAATCCTATGAAAGCAATAAACCTACCTATACCTCCATCAGACTAGGAGATCATTCCTGGTAAACAGGATCAGTCAGAGGCATGGACATGTCCTCTGAATCAAATTTCTCGACAAATGGCTTTAAGCGATGTCCATTTACTTTAAACTCCTTGCCATTGTCGGGGTCTCTTATCTCGACGGCCCCATGTGGATATGCAGTAACGACAATGTAAGGACCGGTCCAACGAGATCGAAGCTTACCCGGAAAGAGATGTAATCGAGAATTATACAAAAGGACTTTCTGACCTGGCGTGAATGATTTTCGTAGAATGTTTGGTCATGAAACGCCTTCATCCTGTCCTTGTAAATTCTCGAGTTCTCGTACGCGTCGTTCCGGATTTCTTCAAGTTCATTTAATTGAAGTTTGCGTAGCGAGCCAGCGTTGTTCAGATTGAAATTTAATTTTTGATCGCCCAGTAAGCTCTATGTTCCAACTCCACAGGCAAGTGGCAAGCCTTCCCATAGACGAGTCTAAAGGGAGACATTCCAATAGGGGTTTTAAAAGCAGTACGGTATGCCCATAAGGCATCGGTCAATCGAATTGACCAATCCTTACGGTCGGGTTAACCGTTTCTCCTCCAAAATGTGTTTGATCTCCCTATTGAAAATCTCAACTTGCCCACTTGTCTGTGGGTGGTATGGGGTGCTCACCTTATGAGAGATACCGTATTTCTTCATTAAACTCTCAAATGGTCTATTACAAAAGTGTGAGCCCCCATCACTAATATGGCTCGAGGCGTTCCGAATCGGGAAAGGATGTTTTCTTTCAGGAATTTAATGACCGTGCGATGGTCATTAGTTCGACACGGAATTGCTTCGACCCATTTCGTGACATAGTCTACGGCAAGCAAAATATATAAATTTCCAAAAGATTGGGGGAATGGTCCCATGAAATCGATGCCCCAGCAATCAAATGCCTCTATGATAAGAATGGGATTCAAGGGCATCATATTTCGACGAGACAATGCTCCCAATTTCTGACAACGCTCACAAGCTTTGCAAAACTCATGAGTGTCCCTGAACATAGTGGGCCAATAGAAGCCACACTGCAGAATTTTGGCCGTGGTCTTTTTTGCAGAAAAGTGACCACCACAGGCCTGTGAGTGACAGAAGGAGATGACACTCTGATGCTCATTGTCTGGCACACATCTCCTCAAGATTTGGTCTGGGCAATATTTAAACAAGTATGGATCATCCCAGAAGAATTTGCGCACCTCGGTGAAAAATTTCTTCTTATCTTGCGCAGTCCAATGTGCCGGTATGGAACCTGTGGCAAGATAATTGGCGATATCAGCGAACCAAGGCGAATGAGAGACTCTGAACAATTGTTCGTCAGGGAACATGTCATTAATCTGTGTCGTCTCAAAGGAATCAGAGGGATTAAGGCGAGAAAGATGGTCAGCCACTACGTTCTCTACTCCCTTTTTATCTTTTATCTCTAGGTCAAATTCCTGGAGTAGAAGGATCCATCTTATCAGGCGGGGCTTAGCATCATTCTTAGACAGAAGATACTTAAGCGTTGCGTGATCAGTGTAAATAATGATCTTGGATCCAATCAAGTAGGACCTAAATTTGTCCAAGGCGAACACTACGGCTAAGAGTTCCTTTTCCGTAGTGAGTAGTTCACTTGGGCAGGATTTAGAGTCTTACTTGCGTAATGAATAACGTAGGGTTTCTTATCTTTTCTCTGGCCTAGAACTGCCCCAAGAGCATAATCAGACGCGTCGCACATAAGTTCAAAAGGAATGCTCCAGTCAGGTGGCTGTATGATGGGTGCACTAGTCAATATGCCCTTAAGCTTAGTGAAAGCTTCCTAACATGGTTCAGTCCACTCGTATGGTGCATCCTTTTGAAGTAGATTACATAGAGGACGAGAGATGAGACTAAAGTCCTTTATGAATCTTCTGTAAAACCCGGCGTGTCCTAAGAAGGATCGCACGTCCCTTATGTTCTTGGGTGGAGGTAGGTTAGAGATAAGATCAATCTTTGCCTTATCCACCTCGATTCCTTTGGATGAAATAATGTGTCAAGGACAATTCCCTTCTGAACCATGAAATGACACTTCTCCCAATTAAGTACCAAGTTCTTTTCTTCACATCTTTTCAGCACACATTTAAGACTTTCCAAGCACTCGCTGAAAGATGGACCGAAGACAGAGAAATCGTCCATGAAGACCTCTAAATATTGCCCCACCATGTCAGAAAATATGCTCATCATACATCGCTGAAAGGTGGCAGGAGCATTACATAGTCCAAACGGCATCCTTCGGTAAGCAAAGGTGCCGTAGGGACATGTAAACGTAGTTTTTTCTTGGTCTTCAGGGGCGATCTCTATCTGATTGTAGCCCGAATACCCGTCAAGGAAACAGTAATAGGAATGACCAGCTAACCTTTCCAAGATCTGATCAATGAAGGGCAAAGGAAAGTGGTCTTTCCTCGTGACGGTATTTAATTTCTTATAGCCAATGCACATCCTCCAACCAGTAGTGACTCTAGTCAGCACAAGTTCATTATTGGCATTAGCTACGATGGTGATCCCGGACTTCTTAGGAACCACCTGAGTTGGACTCACCCATTGACTATCGGATATAGGGTATATGATACCCACATCCAATAGTTTAAGAACCTCGGCCTTAACCACTTCCTTCATGTTTGGATTTAGTCTACGTTGTGGTTGCCGAGCTGTCTTCGCATTATCCTCAAGATATATGCGGTGAGTACAAATCGAGGGGTCGATTCCTTGAGGTCCGCGATTGTCCATCCAAGGGCTCCCTTATGCTCCAGGAGAGTAGATATAAGCATACTCTCTTGTTCTTTCTCAAGGTGGGCAGAAATCACCACCGGGTATGTCTCATCTTGACCTAAGTATGCATATTTTAAATCAGAGGGCAAAGGTTTTAGGTCAAGCTTCGGTGGCTTGAGGTTAGACGGTAGAGGCACTTCATCAGTGTGGGGTAACTTTTCAAATTGAGGCCTCCACGGTTAACTTCAAGTACCGGTACCGCATCAAGCGCACACAGCATGTCTCTCCCTAATTATGTCATCATCAAACTCATGGGAGTGGGCCAGGCACGTCTCTAGAGGATCAGAGGATAAGGTAAGGGGTGTCCTATCTTCCACGAAAGTATCGATCATGTTAATATCGTGGATATCGTCATCTTCCTCTACCCGTCTGCCAGTGTTGAAAAAGATATTCATTTCTAATGTCATATTCCCGAAAGACATACTCATGACACCATTCCTGCAATTGATAATTGCGTTTTGAAGTGGCAAGGAATGGGCGACCAAGAATGACGGGAATCTGAGTGCTTGTATTGTTGATGGGTTCGGTATCCAGGATGATGAAATCTACTGGGTAGTAAAATCGATCAACCTGGACCAACACATCCTCAATTATTCCTCTTGGTACACGAACAGAGCGATCAGCAAGTTGTAGTGTAGTTAAGGTGGGTTTTAATTCACCTAAACCCAACTGTTTGTATACCGAGTAGGGAATAAGATTAACGCTCGCTCCTAAGTCAAGAAGTGCGTGATCAATTCGATAGTCCCCAATTACACATGATATGGTTGGGCTACTGGGGTCTTTGAATTTTTGCGGCACATCTTGTTTTAGGATGGCACTCACTTTCTCAGTCAGGAAGACTTTCTTTTAATATTTTGCCGTCTTTTGGTCGTACATAAGTCTTTCAAGAATTTGGCATAGGAAGGTATTTGTTTCACGGCATCAAGTAGAGGTATGTTGACCTTCACTTGTTTCAACACCTCTAGAATATCCTGAGAGTTAGAAAGAGGTTTTGGTGCAACCAACCGTTGGGGAAATGGAGCAACCGGCTTTCCTTGAGGTTCCGGTTCTAACTCTGGTGGGGCATGGCTAGATCCATCTTCTTTATCCACTTCCGGGTCCTTAGACTTTTCAGCCCTAACCGGAATGGTTTTGTCAATGATTTTTCCACTCCTAAGAGTGGTGATGGATTTAGCTTGCTCCATCTGATTTGAAGAGCTTGGGTCGCTAATTTCATATTGCGATTTAGGATTGGGAAGAGGTTGAGCTGGGAAGCTCCCCTTGTTCCCAATCGCATTTTCAGCCTTAAGTCCTTGTATTGCTTTTGTAAGGTCTTAAAAGGCCTGTAGCATACCCTGATTGAAAAGCTCTTGCTTTTGAAAATGTTTCAGAACCGGATCCTCTTGAGGTTTCTCTTGAGTTGGATTTTGATTTAGGAAACCTTGAGGTGTAGCGGTTTGTCCATTCCTCCAACTGAAGTTTGGATGGTTTCTCCAGCCAGGATTGTATGTGTTAGAGGTGGGCCCACTAAAAGGTCTTTGGTAATTGCTTACAGCATTGGATTGCTCATTCAATACCTCTTGAAAGGCAGATATAGTTGGGCAATTCTCAGTAGTGTGAATGTTGCAACCACAAATACTACAAACAATTTCCTTGGCCTTATCCTTCTTTAATTCCATGGCCTCGAGTTTTCGAGTGAGATTGGCTACCTTGGCGTTAATATCATCATCCTCTTTCAGGAGGTACATTCCACCTTTTTCTTTGGAATGAGTCGGCCTAGGCGTAGTACTCGGTCTAGGGGAGATGTCCCATGTTGTGTGTTCTCAGCAAGTTTATCAAAGTAGTCCCACACCTCATCGACACCTTTATTCATAAACTCCCCATTACACATTGTCTCAACTAATTGGCGCATGGGAGATGTCAGTCCATCATAGAAAAAATTTGTGATGCGCCACGTTTCAAAACCATGTTGTGGGCATGAACTGACAAGATCTTTGAACCGCTCCCAACATTGGAAGAATGTTTCATCTTCCCTTTGGGCGAAGTTCATGATCGACTTCCTAAGGGTGTTCGTCTTATGATATGGAAAAAACTTTTTAATGAACTCCCTTGTCATGTCATTCCATCTGCCAATAGATTGAGGACGTAATGAATGTAACCACGTCTTGGCTTTCTCTTTCAAAGAAAAGGGAAAGAGTTTTAACCTAACCGTGTCATCAGACACGTTAGGAAAGTATAGGGTAGTCATGATCTCATCGAATTCTTTCAGATGTAGATATGGATTCTCTGACTCAAGCCCATGAAATTTAGGAAGGAGTTGGATCACCCCTGGCTTGATATCCATATGTCCTGCATTCTCCTGAAAAACCATGCATGAGGGCGTACTCACCCCCGCCGGTTGTAAGTAATCTCGTAAGGTACGAGGCGGGGGTGCTTGATGCACCTCATTCTCATCCTGGACATCTTCTACCCTAGGTTGGGGTAGACGAGGTTGATTTCCAGCCATATTCTCAATTAACTCAGGGGAATTCGAGCGGTGTCTAGTCCTGCGATGGACAGTTAACCCCTCAACTAATCCTCCTTCAGTCAAGAGACGTCGAGTGTTGTCACGAGCCCACTTGGGCATGAAACACTCACAGCCCTCAATCAAAGTCTAAACCTAATCCTAAGAAGGGAAAAAAAAAATCTAAAAATAAAGAGAGGGTTGGAAGGAAGTTACCAAATTTGGAGTCCCTAAATTAAGAACCTGCAAAAAGAAACCAAAAAGAATTAGTTCCTAACAATAGAAGTTAGAAAATTCTAAGGTGAAAAAAAGTTAGTTTCTAGAAAGGAAAGTTTCCTAAACCTAGAATTAGAAAGTTTCTAAAAAATAAAGGAAGAATGAGTTAGTTTCTAAAATTAGAAAGAGTCTCTAAAAAGGAAAATAACTAACCTAGTTTCTAAAAACAAAAGAGGAAGGTTCTAAACCTAGAGTTAGAAAGTTCTAAATTAGAAATCCTAATCCTAAAATAGAAAGTAATGTGAGTTTCTAAAAAGGAAAGAATTTCTAAAATAAATGAAAACCTAGAAATAGAAAAGTTCTAAAAATAGAAAGTAGAGAAATTCTAACCTAAAATTAGAAAATCCTAAGAAGAGAAATAGCAGTAAACTAGTTTCTAATTTAGAAAAGAGAAATTCCTAAAAGAGCATAAAATTTCTAAAACAAAAGAGGAAAGTTCTTAAACTAAAAAGTAAGTTAGTAACGGAAATTCTAAAACTAGAAAGTAGAATTTAGAAAGATCTTACCGAATTAGAAATTTTTGAAAGGCCTACAAAACAGGAAAGTTAGTTTCTAAACAGAAAGTCTTTAAATAGAAAGTTTCTAAAAATAAAATAGGAAACAAAATTAAATTCTAAAAGAGTTAGAATTAGAAACTTGCAAAAAAGGAATCCTAATCTAGAAATAGCAAGGAGGAGAAATTACCAATTTAGAAACCTATCTCAGAATCCTACAAAATAAGAAAGTTGAGTTAGTTTCTAAAAAGGGAAAACCATCTAAAAATAGAAAGTTACTTTAAATATAAAATTTCTAAAAATTTAAGAAAAACATGAATTAGGAAATTCTAAAAATAAAACCTAAGAATCAAAAAAAGTCCTAATCTCAAACTAATCCTAAAACCAGTTATCTTCAGGAAACGTAGCCGTCAATCCCCGGTAACGGCGCCAAAAACTTGTTCACTCCCCAAGTATAGGGTTGTGATGTAGTAATAAACTCGGTAAGACCGAGGTCAAATCCACAGGGATTGAAACCTGTACGTTATCTGAAAATAATCAGATCTAGAACTAGGCTAAGATGAAATCTAAACCAATTGTGATTTGAAAAATAATGGTGAAATATTAATCTAAACTTAAAGAATTCAGAGAAGGAAAACTAGGGATTCAGAGGATCCACTTGTAGAGATCAAGGAGATTACGCTTGATTTACGACCTCAACTGTAATTGAACTAGTTTTGATTAAATTTCCAAGGAGTTGAAAGGTGTGAGACTTAGAATCAATTTCATCACAAAACCATGCCCATGAGACAAAGTAAACAACAAAACGAATCCAATCCACAACCAATCAACTATGGATGAATGTTAGAAAAAGTTCTGTCATCCAACCATGTCCAAGGGGCAATGATGAATAACAGGATTTCCTAACATCAAGATAAAAATAACGGAATTACATAAAGCTATCACAGATTAATTGTAATTATAGTCACAAAAAATCATTAAAAACTATATGTAATTTCTTATAATCAACTAATGGAGAAGTAGTTCAATGTACATGATCCAAGCCGTAAAATCCCATCACACTACAAGCTTCACCCCTTAGCCCTAGCTAAGGGGTTTAGCCAACCATGTTGGCTAAATCATGCAACAGCAAAGGAAGAAAATAGTAAAAATAAAAAAACAAATCTCTTTCTTCCCTGTCTCTCCCTGTCTCTCTCTCTCTCTCTCTCTCTCTCTCTCTCTGTCTCTAGCCATGAATGAGATCCCTTCTCTCCCTCTCACGTTCTCTTCATATAGGTGATACAGTCGGTGGATGGTGAAGGAAGCTGGAGTCCTCTCCAAAGGCTCCTACAGAATCCATTTACGTAGCCGGAAACGGAAGTTTCCTTCCTTGAGAAAAATTACGCTTGTGTAACTTCACCCTGCCGGATTCCCTTCCTCCCTTGCTTTCTTTCCGAAGCGACAACGTCTCCTATGACTTTTCTGAGCGCCCTACATGATGGACGGTCCAGATCGACCATCCGATCACCGTTGAGATCATGTAACGGCCTGCAAAAATCGGGCAGCGTCCAGACGTGAAATAGGGATTGCGGAAACTTTACGCTGTGAGGATGGTGGGTCCCACTCCACTGTCATATTGAAGAATCTACTCCGTTCATTACATTGTTCTTGAAAAACCATACAGACATGAATGGTTTTGGTTTCCTTTTGATGCGGCCCACGGACTGATCCAGTTCGCCGTCCATCTTCCGTTTGGATCCTTCAAGGACACCAAATAACTGTAAAAATTTGTCTGCAGATCAGGGAACGGTCGGTTTCGACTCATGAATCTAATGAACGGTGTGGATCGTCGAAATTCATGATGATGGTGGCCCGCCAGGAGTTGAGCGCAACTCCCTGTTGCGAACAGCGAACGCTGTTTCCGTTTTGAAAACAGAATTGCGTCAGCGTCTGTTGACCGATTCCATCGGTCTGGTATTCGTCCGTGAATTCATGCATTGTGTACACGCGCTCCACAGTGCGGGGTCCATTATAATGTTTTTCAAATATCCAATCCGTCCATCCTGTTTCTCATATTATTTAACCCGTCGAGACTAATTTTGACGCATATCCAGATAGCATGTGGGCCCCACTTAGTGAAGTAAGGTGCTGATCTGTCCGTTGGCCCACTTCCACAGATGTTCAATGGCTGAAAATTTACGTGTGCGGTTAATTCATGGTCCTCAGGTCATGTATGAAGTTTCGAGTCAATCTGATGGCGAAAACCATGTGATCCTGCATTATGGACCAATTTCGGGCCATTTAAGCTTCAGTTTCTTGGTTTTCTTCGATCTCTGGCGTGCAACTCTGTCGATCTCAGTCCCTGGAGTCCGTCCATTGCCTTTGGTGTCATCAGAGCGTTAAATTCATGCTTTAAGCTCCCTTTTTCAATCCACGCTCATAATTGCATCCTGCAGCAAAATACCATCAACATATGACATTAAGCACTATCATGTACATAAAATTAGGTACTAATCAGGGTCTAATATGTAATATCTGACCCTCAACACAGCGCGACGAGCCGAGTGAGGTGAGCATGGATGAAGTTGAGGAGCTTCCCTGCTTCTAGTCTTTCAGCGGATCCTTTTAGTTTGAGTTCGGGCTACTAAGTCAGGGCTCTAGTCGCTTTAGGTCATGTATGGGTGGGACTAGCTCCCTATTTAGATGACTTCAGATTTGTGGTTTGGATACTTTTAAATTTAGTGGCACTCGATACTGCTTTATAATTTGCTTACGCCTCATGCCTTGTTAAACTCTCCATTGTTTATAAGATCATCCAAATGTAATTAAAATTTGAAGCCCATTAGGGCACCCATGGCACCTAGGAATTTGGGTGCCGAGTTCTTACACGGCCCCTGAAAACCCGGGGTGTTACAGATGGTATCAGAGCAATGGTTTGAATTAAATTGGGCTATGGATTATGAACTCGCTATAATGCATTCGCTAACGTAAGAGGGAACGATCGAACTTAGAGACATTTATAGGATCCCAGGATCATGTCATTTGGCAAGTCTGAAGACTAAAACATTAGAGTTTACGAATAGAAAGACTTAGACTGCACAAAGTGATTCAAATCACTTCTAATTAGAAGGTTGGATGACTTGAGTCGACCCGACCTAAATGCAATAGGTTCAAGCTGCTAAAGTATCTTGTGCGATCCCAACATCTAGTGTATCCTGGCCTGACGAATAGGTGGGGCCCTCCCACACGTGGGGACCCCCTCCTTGCCTCTCCAAGCTCCTTAAAGGCCCTAAGGGCTTCTCCCTATAGGCATTTCTAGCCAATCCTACCTCTTTCACCCTCAATCATCACCCCATTTTTTTCCCAAACTCTCAAAACTTAACCCCTAAGTCTCAACTCCTCCTTTCAAATCATTTCTTTCAAAAAATCTCAGTTTCCACCACTTTATCCTTCTAATTTCTCTAAGTAATTTTAAATTGGACACAACTACAAAGCTTAAAGGATGAAAAACTATAATCAAACGAAATTTTACTATAAATAGTAAAAATGTAAATAAAATAATTTTTTTACCATTAACCTGATGGAATCTTGTAAAATAACTAAGTTATTTGGATAGAGTAGCTTCTCCTACCCCAAATTCATATATGGCATATCGAATAACTCATTCCGGTTTGTGAGATATGGCCGTCGCAAGGTTCTCTCACCGGGAAACAGTGCGTCGGTGGGACTCTGCCCAACCGGCGGGCCCCCAAACGTCCACGCACCCCCTCCCGTCTATGAGACCCCGCCCGAGTGTCCAGGGCATCCACGGGACCCCGCCCGGGTAGACCTCCAGAGGGTTGGTGGGATCACGATAAGTCGGCGTTGCCCCCGTCGAAATTTTCTACAATTTTGGGTCGAATTCAAAAATTTATATCTCATTCGTTACAACTCCGATTTATATGATTCAAAAGAAAAATTGAAGCTTGATGAGTCTAGTTTTATATAAAAATAATTTAAAAAATAAAATAAAAATTATAATATAGTTAAAATTAAGATGATTTTCCAACTATCCAAAAATTATTAATTTCAGACAGCTGTTGATCCTAGAATCGTAATAATTTATTTACAACTCCAAATGATATGAAATTTTATGGAATGACTTGAAACTTAATGATAAATCATCATAAAAATTTTAAAAATAATTTAGTTACTAAAAATATAAGAAACATTACAAGAATTATATACGTTTTAGTATCATACAGAAAATTGTTAGTTTTGAATAACTTATGCTTCTAAAATTTTTTATAGTTTTTATGGAACTTGAAATAGATTAAAATTTTGTATGAAAATGGTCAAATTAATGATGAATTACCATAAAAATTATCCAGTAATTAAAAGTGATAAGTAGTTTATGAACAAAAGATGTATTAAACCGAAAGTTTCTACAACTAAAAGTTACCGATGGACCAGATGTATCTCTTTCATCATAGAGTTTTAGGATTCGAAGTCTAATTAGGAATTGCTTTCAAAGATCTTAGGAATCATCCTGAGTAATTAAATTAAATTCTTATTTTTAGTTTATTTTACTATTTCAAATAATTTATAACTTGACGAATTAGGCTTCTTAAGTAGGGTTTCGTTTCCTTGCTTAAGAATTTGTGAGTTTATATTTGAAGTAGACTTTACTAAAATATTTTGGGTTCTTATTCTCTTATGGATTCAAAGTTCATACCAATTTGAGGAGATAATGTTCTTCATTTTTCCTTTTCTACGGCATTTCTTGCGTCACCATCACTCCAAACCTCCAGAATACCTCAAAACTTTCGATTCTTCCTTCCAAGTTAAAATTTATGAAACCAAAGCATGATTTACCCATAACTCACTAACCATAGGATCAAAATAGTAATGTCGAGAGGAACCTTAAGTTCCTGGAAACCTTTCTAGGATAGTCGTTTGATCATAGGCACCATGGGAGACTCACCACCCACTAAAATATTATAAATGTGAAACTTGAACTTTTTAATAAATTTTGATATCTTCCAAATGTTAAGAATAATCGGACTACAGAATTACGGAACCATATATTTGTGAAGTATTCGCGGCTTAACCCAATTCTCGATTTTGGGTGAATACGAACGGACTCACTGCTTTGACCGATCAGAAGACCAGGATCTACCAGGACTAGGAAGGGATACAACGATCTTTCTGCCCCGGTCAGGAAGAGAATTGATGTATGGGATCAAAGCCTACCACAACTGTCTTTCCGTATTAGACCAATCATAAAGGGTAGAATATACCACCCTTAGGTAAACTTTATCATCAAACACTTAGCACGATAATGATGATTTTGACATTTGTTTTCAAACCTCAAAAGTGAAAACTTTTAAGGGGGGTAGATCACAATGAGCTAGGCTAGCGTATTTATTATATACCCTAAAACGTATATAAACCCGAAACCAACAAAACTTAAGCAAATGAAATGATAATATCTTTACTTATTACCCTTAGGCAATTTCAGGGATGAAATTGTTTTTAAGGGGGCTAGATTGTAACATCCTTGATTTTTACTGTTTTGAATTTCCAAAAATCCTTAAATTTTTTTATGTAATTAACTTATATTATCACTAACTGACCATTGACACTCAATGTTAGTTTATACACGGGTGATACCAGTAAAGAACCGCACAAGTCTGACTAATCAACCATAGGAAGCCAACGAATCCGCTAGATCACTTGAATATCAAGTGTAGTCCCATGATTTACTCACATAGGGCCCAAATCTAACTGACCCATTACTAACTAATCAAGAAAATCATAACTAAATTAAAGATTTAACCGAAGCCGAGTCAGATAAGGCCCGGATCTTGACTAATAGACCAAATCAACCTCGTTACTCTTTTAACCTAAAACCGACAGTTTAGAGTAAACATGACCAAATCTCCACTTTCACTAGCTATAAATAGGCCACACTATGAACATAGTTAATCCAAACCCTAATCATTACCCACGAGAAATCTCAATACCTAATTCATACCAGAAATGCTAGATTTTCTGAACAAGCTCTAGATTGCTCGTTGGTGGGCCACTAGTTCCAAAATTATATAATAATATCCGTTTTACTAGGCTTGACGTCCATCACGGGAGTCGGATCTGGGTACTATCCAAAACCGCTCAACTTGAGCCAAAAGATGAGTGCATGAGAAGTACAAATACCCTAACGGAAGAGGCTGAAACTTAAGTGAATTGTGTCATCCACTCTTATGTAAAGTTGAGGAATTCGGACCGTCGGTTTACAACCAAACTTCACACGTAGAGTAAGGATATTTCCCTACTCATATCCGTATAGCTGCGGCCTGGATCAACTATCGGTGACCATTGAATAGACTTCTAATCATATCTGTCGATCGGTGCATCCAAATGGAGGGCTGATCATATCCATACATACATCGTCATTAGGACTAACTATCATACGGTGTATATTAATATGTATACCCAATAGTGGGCCTTAGAGGCTAGAAAAACCCTCCCATAGGGCTAGTATAGTAAAAATCCAACCTTTGGGGTCATTTGCACCAAATCTGACATTATAAAAGGGCCTCATTTGGGCACCCCCTCTCCTCATACGAATTTTCCCTAAAAGAAAGAAAGGGAGAAAAGGAGAAGAGAAGGAAGAGAAAAGAGGAGAAAGGGAGAGGGAGAGCTTAGAAGCATGAGGGTTTGTGCACCTTCACCCTCTCATCTCCTCTATAGTAACATCGTCCTTCATTGGTGTCGATTCGACGACGATTGAAAGTATGAAGTTATGTTTATAGGTTTAGGTCTTGGGTTAAATTCCTTCCAATTCTTACAAGCTTATATGCTTATTTAGGCATTTCAACAATGATTTTCTAACACCATAACCCTACGGGTGCCATGAATCGAACAGATCGTCACAAGGTGCGGACTATTATTCTTAGGTGGCCTAGCACCAATTTTACTATGAGTTTAATGATTATGAATGTTCGGATGATGTGTTTGAGTAATCTAGAGAGAACTTAACCAAGGCCCTACATGATAGGTCCCCCTAAATCCCATGAAATGGTTAAGTGTTGGTTATTTGTTCTTTAACATGATTAGGCTTGATTTGGAGTGGCATGTTCATCTCATATGTGATTCTAGTATAACCTTCCTTGTGGCATGTATGATTGTATAAAATCCTTGTTGTATGTTTGTGCTTGCATCAATCCTTGTTGTATGTTGTGCTATCATTAATCCTTGTTGTATGTTTGTATTATGAATGATGTATAGCTCTTAATCTCTTCGGTAACCTCTCAACATGCACACACATTAATTTCATAATTTTGTTAATAGTTGCTGAAATGACCAAGCTATATGTCCTAGAGGTGGGTTAAATAGGACTATGCCAAATTAAAACTTTAACAGCGGAATTTAAATGAATAAAGGAAAGATAGCACTAAAACAAATTTCAGTTTGTAAATGTAAAGCAACCTCGAAATTCAAGTCTTGAGAGGTTGATACAAATGTTGTTCTAGGGACAACCTTGCACCATAAAAACCAAGGGTTTATGGTAGGACAAACTTACTAGAACGGTCTAAGTATCAATATCTCAAACTGAAGAGGAATAAAAGGAAATAGCAGGAAATGAAAGTCTAAATTGTTACAATATTCCCACAACGCTTGAAATGTAAATATTACAATATTCACATCCATAAATACATTCCACAGTACTGAATAATAAAAGATATAGAAAATAAATCACACACCCACAAAACACAAAGAGTTATAGTGGTTCGCCTGTGTATACACCAACTGTTAAACAACAACCACACAGTTTGCTACTCCACTCCTAATATCCTCACATAGGGGATATTAGCGTTCACTATGAAAATAGGTTTCTTAGGTTCACCTAAAACCCTCACAATTGTGTCTTTCAAATGGGCTTACACAATTCAAAAACCCCACTCTAAGTTTTCTGGTTCACCTCAGATAACCAATACAATGAAATTTTTCTGGCTTAATCTCAAAAGAAACCAAAACATAAAAGATTTACACAAATGTAAAATACCTGGATTTCTCCTTTTATAGCAGCCCGAAAGAACCAATCGGAGTAGAAGTTCGAATATAGAAGTTCAATTGTCCAATACTCACTTTAAAATGGTTCTAGGTTCTAATTGATTTTAAATTAAATCAAGTTGGGCTACCTCTATTTGATTTTGATTCCAAGAAGTGGAATATCACAATTCCTCTTTCAAATCAGATTGGAATGCAGGGACAAAATCAAATATAACAAGCTAACAAAAGAGAATATTAAATAAGCATAATGTAGCTTAAAAATAACACAAAGTTATCTCTCAGAATGATGTCTTGATTTTACTTGAATTGGATATCAAACTTTGAAATTCGTCATCTATTTATAGTCGCAGAAACCGCATCTACAACTGGTTGTGTGGCCACCACGACTGGTCGTAGGTCGAACTGCATTTTAAAATTTTAAGTACGATCAAATAAAACCGCTCCACGACTGGTCGAAGGCACTTCACGACTGGTCGTGAGTCCTTCACGACTGGTCGTGACATGCACACGACTGGTCGAGAGAAACTAGAATTTGTTGCTGGAGTTTGAGTCGTAACAGTAGGACTGGTCGTAAACGAATCATGCACTGTTCACACGACCGATCGAGAAGATTCCAGGACTGGTCGTAACTCAGCCAAAAAATTCTGAAAATTTGCAATAACTTAAGACTGGTCTTGGAATTTCTTGGACCGGTCGAGGCAGTGCTAGGACTAGTCGAACAGGGTCCAAGACTAGTTTTAAAACAGATCAAACACTTATAAAAAGATTCAATTTGAATTATGTATACAAAATGACCTACCCTAAGGTCAATCTAAGGTCATTCATACCTTAAATGTGAAGTATGAACATTAAACCTTCTTTTCTTTAGATGATAGATGATCTTTGAATTTCATGAGGCTTGAGACCTTGACATATGATAAAACTTGAACTTGAGATCTTTGAAACCTTGAACTTGTAGTTCTTGAGTTGTATTCCATCTTGAGTCTTGAACTAGATCTCGTAACGTTAAAAACTCTGAAGCTTTAGAGAAGAGAACAATGAACTTGACCTTGTATTACTTGAAGTAGATCATTGATCTTGACTTGGAGCATTGTGATGTAGTGCCTTGAACATATATAAATCAATGTGCTACACAAGACACAGATTGAGATTTTGGCACTACAAAATTTGACAATTAAGAGAACAAATAACCATTGCACTTACAATTGCATCGTAGAAAATCTGAATTTGATGTATGAGTGCATGACTTTACTAGTGTTAGAAGGTGAATCCGGAATTGTTGGAATATTATTGAATGTCATAAACCCCTGGGTTGGTCAAGGAACTGAAGTGGGATAAGGTGGTCCCGTTGGTAGGACCACCCCGCAGTTAAACTAGCAGGTTTGGGCGGATGTGAATGAGCGACAGTAGTTGGACTACATAGGTCGCTTGTACTTGATGTCGTCCGTCACGTACTCGACTGAACTCGCACGGTCTAGTTCACCTACTACCAACCATGTTCGTTAACCATGTCTGCTCATGCCTGTATGGAACCTGGAACACCCTTCAACCACTGAAGCCTATTGATAACCATCTGAAATCGATCCACTGACTTGAGAGCTGTGCATGGTGGAATGGGACACTGTGTCCGAGCTGTCGGCCTACGCTGGGGTGACGATCCTCCCCGTAGTGACTGTGAACGATCCCTCTTCTCAGCACTCCCCATGTGCTTAAAATCGGGGATGGGGAACCCGATGGGATCAAGGATCGCGGGGTCATGGCCTCGCACGTTAAGGGGTCTTGGCCTTGCAACCAGTTGAGGGCAATGATATGTGGGGTGTACCAGTTTCTTCAATATACTGGATGAACGTAATTAACTAAATACTCGGCTAACATTGTTCACGCATCGCATTAGTTAAGATTGGCGACTCGACAGGTGAGGTCGTAATCAGGGAGGGTTGATCATGCGCGATCGTTAGACAAAGTCACTCGAGGGAGTGTTGTTGCGAGGTCATGCATCATATCATAATACATGCATATGCATTAACAATACTAGTTTGGGATCTGTGAATATATGTCTTTCATTAAATTCATCATATAATTGCTGCTTGTTGTAACTTAAGGTTAATAGTAACCACTGAGTTAGCTACTCACTCCCACTCTGGGACAGTGTTTTAAAACACTAACCAGACCCTTTACTAGATGCAGGTGAGGCAAAGCTTGACGAGCTGAGCGAGGTGAGCATGGATGAGGTTGAGGAGCTTCCCTGCTTCCATACTTTCGACGGATCCTTTTAGTTTGAGTTCGGGCTATCGCGGGGTATGAGCCAGGGCTTTAGTCGCTTTGAGTCATGTATGAGTGGGACTATATCCCTATTTAGATGACTTGAGATTTGTGGTTTAGATACTTTTAAATTTAGTGGCACTCGATACTACTTTATGATTTACTTACGCTGCATGCCTTACTAAACTCTCCATTGTTTATGAGATCATCCAAATGTAATTAAAATTTGAAGCTCATTAGGGCACCCATGACACCTGGGAATTTGGGAGCCGAGTTCCTACATGACTCCTAAAAACTCGGGGTGTTTCAGATTCCTATTTATAGTGGACGCGGATTGTGTCCTACCCCCGCCCGGACGGTAATCCGTCCGGGCAGGGCTCTGTGGGGCCCTCCGTGATGTAAGTTTTTTATCCATGCCATTAAAAGCTTTTGGAATATCATTATAATATGTGAACCAAAAAATGAGGCACGTCTAAGGATTAAGCGGACCACAAAGTGGGGATTGAACGTCCACCATTAAAAAATTCTTAGGAGCTGGAAAAGCTTCGGATCAAGCTAATATTTGTGTTTTCACTACATCCACGTCTACATGACATTATTAATAGTTTGGATGGTAAAAAAACATCATGTTGGCCCTTATAAAGGTTTCAATGGTGGTGTCATTATCAATGCAGCTTCCTTTGGTGAGGTTTGTACATGCCTAATGTTTAGCACAATAACTTAAAAATGATATTCCAAAAGCGTTGAACGGAGTGGATAAAACACTTACATCACGGTGGGCTCCACAGAGCCCTGCCCGGACGGATTACCATCCGGGCAAGGGTAGGACGCAATCCGCGTCCATTTATAGTTGTAGAACTCTAACTTTCGCAGTTAGTTGAAAAACTCTAGAAACCGCCTTAAATTTACATAGTTTGCTAAAATAGACTTCACTTTGCGCAATTTCACAAAATGACCCAGAGTTTCAAAATACGTTTTTTCATGACGATTTCAGGATTCCTTTTCTTCACTTCAAATCTTTGATTCTCTTCATTCCTCACTTAGTTTTCTTGGATCTTTGGCATGTGAATTCTTCAATCTTAGTCTCCTAAGATCCATCCATTGCCTTGGTGATTCTTGAGCATCAAATCTATGCTTTTAGCACCCTTTTCAATCCAAGCTCTTAAATTCACATTGCAACACAAACATGAGTAAAATATAAAATTAAGTATTATCATGTTCATAAAACCAAGATATAAATGAGGGATAATATGCAATATTTGACCCTCAACACTTGTGAGGAGAAATCCACCGAGAGATTGTAAATTATCGACAAGATATAAAGATGACTCGAATGTTGCATTCACAATGAAGGAGATACATTTACCTTCCAGAAAGCATTGGAAGACACAGATGTTGAAAAGTGGATGGCGGCAATGCAAGATGAGATGAACTTTTGTACAAGAATGAGACATGGGAGCTGGTGGAGCTTTTCATTAGGCGTAAAGCGATTGGTTATAAGTGGATCTATTAGAAGAAACATGATAGATACAAGGCATAATTGCAGTGAAGGGTTATGCGCAGAAAAAGGGTATCGACTTTAATGAGATTTTTATGTCTGTGGTCAATCAGGTATCTATCAGATTTATGTTGGCACTGGTTATCCAATATAATCTGGAACTGAAATAAATGAATGTAAAGATTGTTTTCCTAAATGGAGAATTGGAAGAGTATATCTACATCAAGCAAACAAAAGGGTTTGAGATACAAGGGTCAAAGTATAATGTTTGTAAGTTAAGAAGATTGTTGTACGACCTGAAACTGTCGCATAAGCAATGGTATTAAAGATTTGATTCTTTCACGGTAAGTCAGCGGTTTATCATAAGTGAAGATAATCATCGCGTCTACGTCAAGGCATCGAGTGATGAAAAATTCATTATACTTGTATTATATATTGATGACATGCTTATTGTCAGTCAAAGCATGTCTGAGTTCAATATATCGAAGACTCGGTTATCATGGACATTCAAGATGAAAGATCTGAGGCTTCAAAGAGGATTTTCGGCATTGATATATACAAAAATAGGGAGATGAATAGGTTTCATTTATCTCATACAGAATACCTTGAGAAGGTGGTGAAGTTTGGGATGGACGAGCCTAAACCGGTTAGCACACCCCCATGCTACTCACTTTCAGCTTTTCTCAAAGTAATGACACATTACAGATGAAGAAAAATAGTTTATATTTCATGTGCCCTATTCGAGCGTAGTTGACGATTTGATGTATGTCATTGTCTCTACGAGACCAGATATTTCAAATGCAGTCGGTGTTGTAAGAAGATACATGTTAAACCTTGACAAACAACATTGGGAGGTAGCGAGATGACTACTTCGATATCTACAAGGTACAATGCACTACGTCTTGACATTAAAAAAAATCATAGGAAAAACTTATAAGCTATTATGCTGATTTAGATTACACAGGGAATGCGGACAATAGAAGGTCGACTTCTGATTACTCATTTGTGCAAGTGGGTAGAGAGATCAGTTAGATGTTGAAGCTTTAACCTATGATTGCTCTTTTCACAACCGAAGATGAATGTATGACAGTGATAAATGCATTCAAAGAATGTACTTGGCTGAGAGGAATGATGAACGAGTTTGAGCTTCAGTAGGAGGCCGTGTCGGTTAATTGTGACAGTGAAAGCACGATCAATTTGGAAAAGAATTCAGTATGTCATTCTCATACGAAGCATAGTGATGTTCGTCAGATGCTTAAGGGAGGAGGTGTCACTCTTGAGAAGATCCACACAAGTGTGAATCTAGAGGATATGTTTACAAAGGTGGTTCCCATAGAGAAGTTCAAGTTTTGTTCGACTTCGTTGGGTCTGGCAAAGGTTTGATGAAAATGCAGTATGCATGGGAAGCGACGATAATGAAGCTTGGAGCTGTGGTTCATAATGATTGAAGACATGTCGAGGGTCAAATATTACATATTATCCCCCATTTATTTCTTGGTTTTACAAACATAATACAGCTTAATGGTATATTTTATATGTGTTTGTGTTACAAGGTGAATTTAAGAGCTTAGAATGAAAAGAATGCTAAAAGCATGGATTTAGTGTTCAAAAGTCACCAAAGCAAAGAAGGGATCCTTAAAGACCAAGATTAAAGATTTCAAGACTCCAAGATCAAAGAAAACCAAATGGAGAAGGAAGGAAGTCGAAAGAACAAGCGCAGAAATCACAAAGACAGTGCCATCGAGAACTGTTCGATGACATCGAACACTGGTCGATGACATCGAATTTATGAGAAAAAATCAAGTTGGTTGGGTGCTTTTTCTCGATCAATCAAAGACATCTTCGATGACTTGAAGGAAAGTGCTCGATGACATCGAAGATTGCTCGATGGCATCGAATTTATCGAAGAAATCGAGCAACTCGCTGAACTGTTTTGGACACATTTTCGATGACTCGAAGACCTGTTCGATGGATCGAAGCTTCACTCGATGGCATCGAAGGACGGTTCGATGACACAGACACTTACGCAGTGCGAAAGAAGAAAAGACGCGGCTTCCAAATTCAAACCCCCTCGATGACATCGAAGGGTGTTCGATGGCATAGAAGGCATTACGCAGTCTGCGTAAATTTGATCCGGTTTTGTGATTTGTAAAACTTTGCTTATAAATAGGGGTTTCTAGGCACTTTTTAGGATATCTAGGGTTTGAAGAAGTAGAGAAAAAGGGCAGAGCCGCTTCCCAAGAATTCTTCTTCCATTCTCTTTAGTTTTTAATCCAATCATGTCTATGGTTAGCTAGATCCCTTAGCTATGGCTAAGGGGTAAAGCTTGTAGCGTGGTTAGGATGTTTTTTTTTTCTTGTTTAATTCTTGTTATTGTTGAACTCATTTGATTCTAGTTGATATTTAAGGAATACTTTTAGTGTTTAATGGTTTGTTGTGACTGAAATTACAATGGATCTGCAATATCTTGAAGTATCTTCTTTTTATGTTTGGAGTTTGTGAAAATAGAAAATCCTGTTGTTCGCCATCGTCCCTTGGGCATGGCTGAGTGATGGAATCCCTTTTATTCTTCACAATTCTCCCATGTTAGTTGTTGGATCGGTATATCTTGTTGTCTACCATAGTCTCCTTGGCATGATTAGGTGATGGAATCACTTCCAATCTTCACAACTTTCATCCGTTAAGAATTAGGTCAATGGAGATTTAGATCTGATCTTATCGAATATCTTCCAATCAGAAAGGATAGGACTCCAATTCCAATTGAGTGCCTTAAATCAAATAAGGAAACGTCCTAATAAATACAAGTGGATCCCTGGAAACCCTAGTTCCCACCTTTGAATTCTTAAGTTTTTAAATTCATCATCTCACAATTACTCCCTACTTTCCTGATTTAGGTTAGATCTTTTCCTAGCTTTGATTCAATTACTTTCAAAATAGACACACAAGATTAGTCCATGTGGATTCGACCTCGGTCTCACCGAGATATTACTACATTGTGACCCTACACTTGGGGTCGTGAACAAGACATGGTAGAGATTATTGTCTGGATGTAGTCAATCTGTACAAAAATTTGAGAGTTCTATCAATTGAATAGGTTGTTCGATCAATTGAGCACACCTTGGATTAGATGGGTTGGTCTCTGAACAGTTTTAGACGTGTTCGATCAATCAACATTAGAGGTTTGAGTGATTAACAAAATTTGAAAAATTCATGCTAATTTTATAGACACTTTTGAGCATGTTCAATTAATCGAATATGGTGGGCTCGATCGATCGATGCTTAAATCAACGGTGCACGCAATTTTACGCAATTGCACGATTTTTTTTCCTATTTCAAGTGTAGCACTATATATATGGGTGTAATTGTAGGATTAGGTTAGAACAATGAAGGCTAAATCAATTCTAAGGTTTGAAAGGGAGAAAACAAAGGTTTTCACATCTATAAGTGCTTTCATCTCTTATACTTTCATTTTCATAGTGAATTTATTTGTCGCTTTATGCCATGTTTTTTTTTCTCGCAGGGGGTTTCCATGTAAAATCGTGTTCCTGTGCATGTTTTGTTTGTGTTTGTCTCTCGTTGTGTGATTCGAAGTCGTGGTTTGCTTATGCGATTTCCCAATAGGAATTATTGGTATAATGCAAATGTATTTAAGAAATAAGTAAATGAATTTGCAATTATTGCACTTTTTTATATAATTATTGAGAAATCTCTAATCCAATTAACGACATTTATGTACTTTGGTGATGATTTGATGTTAATATAGAAATATTATCATTATAATTTTGCCATGGATATACAAAATATAGAAAGAAGTAAATGAATCAGTAATCATTGCACTTTTTCATATAATTATTATGAAATCTTGAATTCAATTAATAATATTAATGTATTTTTCTGATTATTCAACATCAAAATAATGTAAAAACGTTATTATTATGATTTTACTATCGATAAACAAAATGTTAAAATTAACAATTAAATGTTTATGTTGTCAACAGACAAGTACAATAATTTATAATCACTGCATATTTCTTTTATATTAATGTAGCAACTAATTAACTCTAAAAATCCCATCATTATGATTCTGCCGATAAATCGAACATGGTAATTAGTGACCAATGCAAAAATTGTATGATGTAGGTTAAATAATTTATAATCATTTTGCATTTCACTTACGTTACTTTAGTAATTAGTGAAACCAACAAACCTTAATTACAATTTGATGGATTGTGTTTAACTTAATGTTTTGTAGTTTGATATTTTTCAAAAATTCTTAGTTTATTATAATATTCTTATTGAGAATTGATCACTTACAAGATGTGTGCATGACAAGTGCCACGTAGTGCACTTTTGGCCACAAAAATAAAATAAAATCACTTAATCAGTGAAGGATTAAAAGTTTTTTTATGTGGCCGAAAAAGGACCGCATGACACTTTTCATGCATATAACTTGTAGGTGATTAGTTATCATTCCTATTTAGTTCATTTTCCACTTGTTCCAATTCACAGTATAATTATTTTAAAATTCCTTTGTAAATGAATACGGAGACCTAATCATCTACAGAATGCTTTACATCTAAGGGTGTACACGAGTTGAACCGAGTCGAGCTTGGCATAGCACGACTGAGCTCAGGCTTGGTCCTCAAGCCTGACTGGCTGGCTCGGCTTGGTTCAATCAGCAGCTCGAGCCAGTTCGAGCTAAGATCGAGCCTCTACAGCATTTTCTCAAACACATGGAGTGCACCTTCAATTTCTCATGGAATGTAAAGCAACCACATCGGTTTACATGTATTTCATCAAACACTCAACATGCAACATAAAAATCAAAATACAAGGGTATTTGTTTCATATCCATACCTTCCTCGCCACCAGTCGACACTTCATAGAGTCATTTCATCAAACACTTGCTAAGCAACATTAATATCAAAATAACCGAGTCACCGAACTGGTTCGATTCTAGTTGAGGTTCGATCCAAGTCGAGTTGAGTTCGGGCAAGCTCGAACTTGGGTGGAAATTTTTTCGAGCTAAAAAAATTAGCTCGAACTCAGTTTCGAACCAAGTTGAATTGAGCTTTTTTGAGTTCAGTTGAGCGAGCTAACCGAGCTAACTCAATTTGTGTACACCCCTACTTGTAGGGGTGTACACGAACCGAGCTAGCTCGGTTAGCTCTCTACTCAACTCGAAAAAGCTCGATTTGACTCGGTTCGAAGCTGAGTTCGAGTCGAGTCGAGCTGATTTTTTGAGCTCAAAAATGAGTTCGAGTCGAGTTCAAGCAAGCCCCAGCTCAACTTGAATCGAATTGAATCCAGCTTGAATCGAACTCGGATTGAACTAGTTCGGTGGATCGGTTACTTTGCGATTGATGTTGCTCACCAACTGTTTGATAAAATGACTCAACGAAATATGGTGGTGGCAAGGAAGGTATGTACATGAAACAAATGCCCTTTTTCTCTTTATTTTTCTTGGTTTTTATGTTGCTTAGAAGGTGTTTGATAAAATACCTGTAAAACCATTGCCATTGTTTGTAAAACAGTGGGATTTTGAAGTTACAGTTCAGGTGTTTGTGGAAATGCCTCAATGGCGAACTCGGCTTGAACTCGAACTCGGCCCAAGCAGGCCCGAGCTGCTAACTGAACTGAGCCGAGCTGGCCAGTCAGGCTTGATGACCGAGTGGAGCCAAGTTCGAGCTGAGGTCAGCCAGTGGCCGAGCCTAGTCTAGCTGAGGCTAGGTCGACTCGGTTTGACTCGATGTACACCCCTACCTACTTGCATCATGGGGGATTAAAAGTTATTATTTTTGCAAGATTTTATGGCTGAAAATGCCACAAAGGCACTGGGTAGGTCATTAATTTGTTTTCTAATACATCTGATTTGTAGTCTGATTTTAATAGATGAGGAGATGGCTCTAATTTGACATTGTGCAGCATACATTTCAAGTGCTACCATGTAAAATCACGTTTGATCTAGCCATTAGGTGCACCATGCATTTCATAGGCTACCATGTAAAAGACTCATGAATTAGACAAGTCAGAGCATCAGGTCAATTTCCCATAAAATGGATAATCAGGTCAAGAAGATTAGTTATATAGTGAGCCATCTATCTATTGTGGTTTGAGCCTCTTGCTCATTAGTAGGCAGCCTACATTTCAACATAGATTTCCGTTGCGAGCCCAACGTAGGTGAAGGAAAAAGGTCTTTTATGTGAATTGTTTATGAAACTTATTATAGATCTATGCTTTCAGAGAATCACTTCTATATAATCATTCCTAGCATCCCGTCCATGGTTGGGTAAATAAACATATAGCAAGAAGAAAATACACATGGATTTACGTGCTTTGGCTCCCCAGTGTAGTGATCCTACGTGCACGGGAGAAGAGGATGGGAGATATTCTTATTTATAGTGACAATGGAAATTACAGTCATAATATATAATGACAATGGATATACGTTGCTAATAGTGGAGCAACCTAAATATAACTGTAGAGAATCAAATCAATCCATAAATAGAAAAAAATCCACCATAAATCCCTCTTCTCCACCAACACTCCCCCTCAAGTTGGTGAGAAAATATCGATAGAGCCCAACTTGGACAATATCTCTTGAAACTTAGCAGCAGGTAGTCCCTTAGTGAAAATATCTGCTAACTGTTGGTTGCCACGAACAAAAAGAGGACAAATAACATTGGCTTGTACATTTTCTCGAACGAAGTGACAATCCACCTCAATATGTTTAGTCCGCTCGTGATAAACTGGATTTGAAGCAATGTGCATTGCAGCCTGATTGTCATAGAACATTTTCGTTGGTTGGGATGAACCAAAACCCAAATCCTGCAATAAGGCCCGGAGCCAAATAACTTCACTAGTGGTTGAAGTCATTGCTCGATATTCTGCTTCTGCACTTGATCGCGCAATAACATTCTGTTTCTTACTCTTCCATGTTACTAAGTTACCTCCAACAAATGTACAATACCCTTTTGTAGATCTTCGATCAACTGGACACCCAGCCCAATCAGCATCAGTATAAACAGTAATGGAATTGTGTCCATTTTTATGCATCCATATACCTCTTCCTGGAGAGCCCTTCAAATACTGCAAAATTCTGTTAACAGCGTTCATGTGATTAACTCTTGGTGCATGCATAAATCTATTGACCAAACTAACTGTATATGAGATATCTGGCCGAGTAATAGTTAAATAAATTAGTCTACCAACTAATCTTTGAAATTGACCAATATCAAAAAATAATTCACCATCATCATAAGCTTATCGCCACTATCAATAGGAGTGTCTAACGATCTTACTTCCAATTTTTCAGTTTCTTATAATAGGTCCAACACATATTTTCGTTGATTAAGAAATATGCCCTTTTTTGAGTAGGCAATTTCTAATCCAAGAAAATACTTTAAAACTCCCAAGTCTTTGATAGCAAATTGCTTGTGTAAGAGAGTCTTGAGCTTTGATATTTCATCTTGATTATCGCCTGTAATAACTATATCATCAACATATACCAAAACAATAATGGTACCTGAAATATCCTTTTTAACAAATAGAGAAGTATCTGCAGCACTCCTTTGTAGGCCATTAATCATGAGGACAGAACTGAGCTTAGCATACGAAGCTCGTGGTGACTGTTTAAGCCCATATATAGCCTTTTTTAGTTTGCACACTAAACCAGGTTTAGATTCTTGTGGATGACCAGGTGGTACACTCATATAAATTTCTTCTTCCATGTCACCATGCAGGAACGCATTTTTTACATCCGTTTGGAATAATTTCCAATCTTGATTAATTGTCAGGGATATAAGAACTCGAAATGTGTTCATCTTCGCAACAGGTGCAAATGTCTCTTTATAATCTTCTCCATAAGTTTGAGTAAATCCTTTAGCAACCAGTCTCGCCTTATGTCATTTCACGGTTCTATCGCTCTTATATTTTATTTTATATATCCAACGACACCCAACTGTTTTCTTTCCTGGAGGCAATTTAACAATGTCTCATGTTTTATTCTCATCAAGTGCATGCAATTCTTCTTTCATAACGTTTTTTTCAAACTGGATTGGAATTAGCTTCTCGAAAAGTCTTTGGTTCTTGATCACTAGATACTGCACTCAAGAAAGCAGAATGAGACTGAGTAACATTATCTTTCATTCTTTGTGGAGGATGAGTCTCTCTACTTTGTGGAGGATGAGTCTCTCTACTTGATCTCCGCTGAGTCGGAGGTGCTGCTATTTGAGGTACTATTGTTTCAACTATAGGAGTTGCTTCATTTTCTGGACGTATAGCTCGAGCAATGACATCATCAGTTACTGTTGGAAGCAGTACCAAATCATACAAGTACTCCCCCTGGGACCGATTCCTGTAATCACTTCGTGCTTGGAAATAAGATTCAGATTCAACAAAGCGTACATCACGAGAAATAAAAATCTTTGTAGATGCAAAGTCGTAACATTTGTACCATTTCTTTGTGAAAGAATACCTAAAAAATACACACCGATTTGATCGAGCATCCAACTTATCACGATGGATAGCTTGTTGGTGCACATAACAGACACAACCAAATACCCGCAAATGAGATATGTCAGGCTTTCGATTCTTCAAGACTTCCAATGGTGACTGAAAATTGATTACTCGACTAGGAAGTCGATTAATCAAATATGTTGCTGTCAAAACTCCATGAGACCAATATCTTTTTGGAACATTTATTTGAAACATGAGAGCTTTTGCGGTCTCTAAAATGTGCTGGTTTTTTCTCTCTGCCACCCCATTTTGTTGTGATGTTCCCACACAACTAGTTTGGTGAATAATACCTTGGCTACGAATATATTCAAAGAAAGGTCTTTTGGTATATTCTGTACCAATGTCAGACCTAAAAACCTTAACTTTGGCATTGAATTGAGTAATCACCATATTATGAAAATCTTTGAAAACAGATAACACCTCAGTTTTTTACTTTAGCAAGTATAACCATGTAGCACGAGATCGATCATCAATAAATAACACGAAATATTTATATTTATCATATGAATCAATTGGAGCAGGAACCTATAAATTAGAATGAATCAGATCAAAAGACTCAACAGACGTAGACAAAGAACTAATGAATGATAAACGAGTTTGTTTAGAAAATTGACAGACATCACACACACTAGATTCAATCGAAATAGAAGGGAAAAGTCTCGCCAAGACATGATTGAAAGGATGTCCAAGTCGTTTATGTAAGATGTGACTTTCCACCAAGCCGCTGGTATAACATCCTTTATCAGTGAGATTTAGTAAGTACAATCCATGTGAATAAGTTCCTTCACCAATCGTCTTCTTCGACACTCGATTCTGAAAGATGACAGAAGTAGGAGAGAAAATAGCATCACAGTTCAAAGAATTAGTAATTTTTCCAACACAAAGGAGTTGGACTAAAATAGACGGAACAACAAGGGCATCAGAAGTGGGATTGTTTGAAAACAAGTCAATTTTTTCACTCCCTAATACAGGAACTGTAATCCCATTAGCAACAGAACATCATTCTTATCAGACTTAGGAATAAAATTATGCACAAATGAAGGACTATTGGCCATATGATCAGTGGCTCCAAAATCAATAATCCAAGAATTAATTTTGGAAGATGAAGTGAGGTAAGCTTGCAAATTACCTGAAGCATGAGTAGGGCAGAATGACCTTGTTCCGAAGACATGAACTTACTGATTTGTTGAAGAAGATGACTTAACTGATCATTGAGATCGATGTATCGGCTTTTGCAACATGATCCTTCTTATTCTTGTCAAGGTTCAATTTGAGGTGAGGATATAATTCCCAACATCGATCCTTGGTGTGCCCATTTTTACCACAATGATCACAATGGTGAGGCTCTTTTCTGCCCTTATTTCGATAAGTACTTTTTCCTTGTTCACTATCAGGAGGTTTTCTTCTATCTTCTTTCTCAGCCAAAAGAGCATTCGATTCAACATTCTCAGATGAAGATTTTTACTCAGAATTCATAGTCTTCTTCCGAGTTTCTTTATGTTAAATAATAGCACAAACGCTGGAAAAAGAAGGAAGTGTAGCATCCATAAGAATATTACTCCTGATATTTTCATATTCAGGCTTCAGGCTACCGAGCAATGAGAAAATTTTATCTTCTTCATCTCTTTTCAGAAGATTTTTCGCATCAGTAGTATGTGGGCGATACATGTTCAATTTGTCCCACATCCTTTTCAGATTTCCAAGATGTTCGCTGAACATTTTTTCGCCTTGTTGTGCTCTAGTAATCTCAAGTTTAAGTTAAAAAATGCGAGCGGCATTATTTTGACTGCTATATAAATCTGCTATTGAATCCCACAACTCTTTTGCAGATTCAGAGAAGGTAAAAATTCCATCAATATGGGGTTCCATCGAATTAAGAATTCAAGATCTGATAAGTTGATCAGTGGAGATCCAATCTTCATATCCTGTATCAGTAGATGTAGGACAAACTTTCGTTCCATTGATGAAACCCAACTTTTTCTTGCCACCAAGAGATAAGGTTACAGCCCTTGACCAAGGTACATAGTTAATACCATTCAAGAGGATTGATGAAAACTTTCAACCAGGATTTGCATCCGATTCACCCATTGATAAAGGAGAAAGGATCAGAACAAAAAACAAAGAGAAAGCATGCAAAAAAAATTCTACAGAAAATGAAAAAAGGAGGCAACACGTTTCCTTCTTTTTTAATGATAAATTAGATCACAACTGCACAAGATCTTCCTCTCTGATACCATATAGCAAAGAAGAAATAATACAACAAGAAGAAAATATACACGAATTTACGTGCTTCGGCCCCCAGTGTAGCGATCCTATGTGCACAGGAGAAGAGGATGAGAGATATTCTTATTCATAGTGACAATGGAGATCACAGCCACAATATATAATGACAATGGATATAGGATGCTAATGATAAAGCAATCTAAATATAGCTGCAGAGAATCAAATCAATCCATAAATAAATACGACAACGGTGGACCCAAATGCAACCCAAGCTCAACTTACAAAAGAATGGGATTCCGGATTTAGTTTGTATCGGTAGCCCACAAAATCTATGTTGCAAGGAACTGTATGAATACGACAACGGTGGACCCAAATGCAACCCAACGTTCAGAATACAACTCTTTAGATAATTTGGGTAGGGTAAGGTTGGATGGCCTTGGGGTGCTTTATCTCTAACATGAGATTGTTTTGCATCTGAATGCAACTCAAGCCAAGATCCAACATCCGTCGCTGCCTAGGGGGTCCACATGCTAAGATGGTCTGATCATTTTCCATCCATATTCTAATCTGCCATAAATTTCAACACTCATGATTCATTGATGATCCTATCCATTGATTTTTAGAGTTGAATGATCTAAAGATTGTGATTGTCAGAACTTTCCATGTAGCATAATTTTGTTATAACAGTGGATGGGTTCAATCATCACATAACTCAGCATGTGGGCCCTACGTTAGTTCCCAATGGAAACGGATTGGCTACTCCCCCCTGACACCAGCCACGGAGCTGGTGGTCGGTGCTCTATGGCCCCACCATGATGTATGTATTTCATCCATTCCGTTCATCCATTTTTAAATATCATTTTAGGTCTTTATCCCAAAAATTGAGAGGGATATAAATCTCAGTTGGACCACTCCACAGGAAAACAGTAGTGATTGGATATCCATCATTTAAATCCTCCTAAGGCCCACTGAACTGTTTATTTGACATCCAATCTGTTGATTAGGTCATAAAGACCCGGGTGAAGGGAAAAAACAAAGATCAACTTGATCCAATACTTTTATGGCCCCCATAAAGTTTTTAATGGTCCAAGTTCATTCAACACTGTTTCCTGCAATGTGGTCAGACTCGTATAAACCTCATTTTTTTTGTTTATTACCATAAATTGATCTAGAAAAATAGATGGACGGTACATCATGATGGGACCCACAGAGCACCGACCACCAGCCATTGGCTGGTGGCAGGGGAGTAGCCAATCCGTTTCCGTTCCCAGTGGGAAGTTTAGGTTGGGTCCACAGTACCCCACCGTTATAACTAGGTTCGTGTCTTCTCAGCTCTGGGTGCTCCCAATCTCATTTTTGAAGACCCAGACCCAAATGCTATCGGGTTTTGGCATCCATCGGTTCCCAACAGGTCATTAGATCTATACCCAGATCTAGGTTTCTCGCGATCATGTACATGGTTTGGGCCACCCGGTAAATGGATAGATTGCTCACACATGTTACATGTACACATGCATATGGTGTAAATGTCCTATCTTAAATGGGAAAAGGTGCCATGAGGTCGAGTCGATCGAGCTCTGTAGGCCCCACCGTGACGTGCAATGGACCCCATCATCGACCATGAGGGTCCCACTGGGGATTGGACTGGCCCCAAAATTCTTTAAAGCTTGGACAGTCCAAATTCCTAACCCTAGATCAAGGGATACCAACTTGTCGTTAGGAAAAAGTAGCAGCACTGTTCTAACATCCAGCCCATACCCTTCCATTGATATGGTGGTGATTACCAAACCATTGGCCCAACGGTGCAGACGGTTTGGATAACAGACAGGTAAAATCTTAGGTGAAGACTCATCCATGGTGTAGCCCGAAGCCAAAATATGGACAACCAACTTAGTTTGCTTCTAATAAAATATTCTTGAATTATGTTAAATTGCCCAAAATCCGGCACATATCGGCCGATACTTGATGCTATAACGTTAGATACAACATAACATGGACTAGAAAAAGAAAGAAAAACGAAAACCGTTATGGTATCTACATGATCGGAGTGAGTACTGCCTATAATAGTTTCTCTTCAACCATTCGTTTGAATGCCATCAATCAGATGATCGGGATCATCAATTTCTGTAGCCATCCTTAGTAGCGTCCATGTATATGGGGATCGTCAAAACATTCCCACGGTAGACCCCATGTACTAAAAATACTCTATAACAAGGCCTGCGACGAAAATGAGGCAATGTGGGGCCTATCTTCCGATACGCCCTATTAAAAGTAGTCGAACCGGTCCGTTTTCTTCCTCTCGTAACAGGTTCTCGACCGTCTCAAACCCGGTATTTCAGGCGGTCGACAGGACCGGATGAGGGCGAAATTCAACCCTTTGAAGAAGGGATGGGTCTTCACCTCGGCTGCCCCACGCCTGGACCCTACCCTCCTGTCTGGATCCTTCACCAACAGCCCAGATATCAGGTCCCTGGCAAGAGCATCTGAGCCGCACACGGGATCTCCAGGAAAATTCAAGGGCTTGCGGACAATGTTCCTCAACGTGACCTCGTTGGTCTCTCCAGAGAAGGGCGTGCGGCCATAAATGAGCTCGTAGAGGAAGATCCCAAAGGCCCACCAATCAACGGCATTGCCGTGGGACTTTCCTGACGCGACTTCTGGGGAGACGTACTCGTGGGTCCCGACGAAAGAGCGCGACCGAGCGTTCACGGGCTCAGCTATGAATTGGCGGTTGCAGGCAAGGGTTCGGACCTTGCGAGACCGGAAAAAGTGTGGGAGGCAATGGACGGTGGAGGAGGAAGATGAGGGAGGTTCGGGTGGGGAAGAGTCGTCGAGGGACGGATTGGATTCGTCGGATGTGAGGGAGAGATCGAAGTCGGAAAGCATTATGTGGCCATCCGATCGGACGAGTACGTTCTCGGGCTTTAAATCACGGTAGATGATGCCGAGCATGTGGAGGTATTCCAGGGCTAGAAGGACTTCAGCAGCGTAGAACCTGCATAAAGGAATGAAGATACGAACGTCAGAGACTGTTTGATAGACTCGCTCTTCAAGTAAAAAAAGTTGACTCAGGTGAGTCAGGATATTATGACTCGGTGGTTCTACTAACTAGAGCATGCAAACATGAGAGGATGGGGATGGTATTTCAGGGTTCTTCCTTTTGCGTGAGATTCACGCACATCCAACATGTGCTACTCGATGGGTCCCACTAGCGCCCTAGATGATCTAGACCGTCCAACGGGTAGGTGCTTTTGCTGACGTGTCACGGTCAAAAAGTGATGATACTGACATCTATGGGGAATCGAAGGACGCCATTCAACACAAGCATTTGATAGTCACCATCGATCGCACGGGTGCGATTTTTCGAATGGTTTTCACTGAGGGGGTGCTCGTCTTAGAGGGCGGAACACGTGTCAGAATCGAGGCCATTCATCACTGCGAAAGCGCCTTGAAATGAGCCACACGTGTGCATTGAATTTGGAGCCGGAATTTTTTCTAACAGGTTTGATGAGTCCGATCATCTCTGACATGTGTTCTGACCTCTCATCACGGCATTCTCTTGGCCAGTTCCCATTTTCAACCGTTCATATGTTGGCCGTACGGAGAAACTAATGCCGGACCAGCACGCCACAACTCCGCCAGAATGAAGTCTTCGCTTCTGGTTTAACAATAAAAACGAAAGAAAAATGATTTTTTTTTTCTTTTTTATTTGATTTGAGCGCAGACTTTCAAGATTCAGCTCGTGATCTGGGATTTCACCATATAGATGATTTTTGCAAGTAGAGAAGGGCAAAAACTCGGGAAATAATTCATGCTTTGAAATGGAAAATGGGTAAAACTGCCAAAAGTCGGGATATTACCCTTTATTTCTTTTTCAAAACGACGTTTTCACTCTCAAGGACATATATGGAAGTTTGCGGCACTCGCCAGGGAAATTATCTCTGCACAGAAGGGTAAAATGGGAAACGGAAAACGAAAACCGATTTCTTCAGCTGCCAAGTAAACGATACGCTCTGTTCAGGAAGAATAGAAAATTAGTATTTTACTCTCTCTCTCTTCTCTTCCATTAACGGATGTTTGCAGGGCGTAAGTTGGAATTTCTTCTTCTTTTGACAATACGTAAGAAGATGGGAAGATATAAAATAGCGTCCTATAACGAACGCCGGAACAAAAAGAATTTTTAAATACTGAGGTTTTGGAGGGTCTTGATGCATGCATTACAGAAAGTGGGCCCATGGTTTGGTTATCCAATCAGTTGGGTCCCGAGTGGATGACATAGACCACTATTTTAGATCATATGATCGAAACCGCCCACTTGGTGGCCCGCAGCTATGTTCTCAACCGTCTTCTGGACATTTCGAAAATCATTTCCCACATGATTTGGGAAAAGGGGGGGAAATATGATTTTCTTAAAAAGGCTGAATATGAAAATCATTTATTAAAACTGTATACACAATTAAAATGGGGAAAGAAAATTACCTTTTTATAATATGGAAAATTGAAAAGGGAGCTTGGAATTGCTCAAACAGGGAGAGAACCTTAAAATGCAGATTAAAAAACTCGATTTAGAAATACTTCTAGAAAGAGAAAAATCAAATAGAAAAGCCATATAATGTGATTCTCCATAAACATTCATTGCAGAGCTGAAACGAGTTTCATTTTACTACATGGAGATTAAAAGAAAAAAAAAAACCCATTTCAAAATTTCAAGCATTGGGAAGTATAATGCAATTTCATAAACAAATGCATTAAAAATAAAATTTTCAGAAGAAAACGGAGAAAAGAAAAGAAAAAAAAAAAACCACTTGGGCCTTATTTTTGGGGAAGAAAATATAGAACATGTGGGGAAAAAATAAAAGAAAATTCCATTAACGGACCTTGCAGAGTTCAAAGAGAATCGCTTCCCCTGCTGCTTGTGGCGGAGCGTATGCAAATCCCCGCCGGAGCAGAACTCCATCACGACGCAAGAGAAATTCGGAGCTTCGAATTCGGCGTAAAGCGTAGGCAAGAACGGATGATCTAGCATCCGCAAAATCCTCTTCTCCGTCTCTGCTCTTTCGACTTTCTTCTTCAATGCCACAGCCTCTTTATCCACCACCTTCATCGCATAGAAGCAGCTCTCTCTCTTCGCTGCTGCTGCTGGTCCTGCTGCTGTTGTTGATGTGTAGAGAGCAGAGATAGACGTTCCCGATGTCACCACTCCCGATCCGACGGACGAGTTTGAAGTCCCGGAAGCTCAGGCCGGCCTTGCGGCGGAAAGCAGCGGTCCGGATCGCCTCCCATGCGGAATCGGAAGATCGGTGGGGCTTCAGCGAGAGGAAGTTGTCTGGGGATGGAGATGGAGTAGTTTTCGACGGAATTTCAAGGGCGTCGAAGGATAGGCGGCTGTAGCTGCTGCAGCTGTCGCTGCTCATGGAACTTTTGCTGGAATTCAAGGTTTCGGAGCCGATTTCGACGTCGGAGTCCGGCAAGAACTCGAACATTTTAGAAATCGGAGCCTCGATTTCGATCGAAAATTGAAGGCTTTCGAGATTCTTCCAGGGATTACGTCAGAGATAAAAAGGATTTAGAACTTTTCCGCTCCGTTTCTTCTTCAACTGCTTTTATATATTATAAAACAGAGCAAAGCCTCTCTCTCTCTCTGTGGCCTTAGAGCGGAAATTCTGACGTTTGCAGGAACTGACCCTCAGTTTTTAAAGGAAATGCTAACGTACGCCGGACGACTCGTCACCCTCTCTCCCTCTTAAAAATCGGAGAATCGATTTGGAATCTGAACTTTTTCTTACGAAGGAATCTAAGAACGTCTAGAAACAAAGCATTGAACGGTTTCTTTTCGCGATTCTCCAATCGAAACGCGAAGAAGAGTGACAAAATCAAAGCACCGCACCGAAAGATGGAACAAAAAAGAAAAAATCAATAAAAGCAAAGAAAAAAAAGAGCTCAGATTCTCGAACAAAATCGGACTTTTCTATTGCGACACGATAACAGCTCCATGGTTCGATTTCAACACGTAACGAATCGTCGTTTCCACCATTAAAACATCTCTGAAGCTGGATTTTCAGCTCGATCGAGTCGGAAAAAGCGCCATTCGAACCGCTATTCCAGGATCATCGATCCCTCTCTTTCTCTGTGAAAGCTAGGGGTTTATGAAAATTAGGGTTTTTTCCCTTCGTTTTACAGAGGTTCGAGGAAGAAGAAGAGCAGCTTTCGTTCTCTGTTTTTTCTGTAGTTATAAAAGACGGAGATGGCATTTATAGTAACGGCGAACGCCGTTTACTACAGTCTTAACCATGGTTAGCTTCCAGCTAATCGTGGTTAGTTATGCACGTGATGCACAGTCCCCGCGCTCGTGTGCTCTCAACTTGCAGGCCACTGCAGCTTCCGCTGACGTGGATCTAGCACGTGCCTGAGAGGCTGTACCTTGATCGCTGACACGTGGCAACTGGCGCCCGGCCCGCTTTGTTGTAACTGGCGAACGGCCAGGAGCTTAACCCGGGTTTGATACACACGTGAGGTACTGTCCCTCGCGCGTGCGCTCATGCCCGTGTTTTCCGCTGACGTGGATCAGCCGTTAGAATGGTCCTGCAAGGGGGTTTGGACACGTGGAGGCAATTTGTTGAAGAGGTCTCTCCATGGGCCCACATCCCACACATGTGGTAGTTTGGTGGTAGGGAATTTGGACCCTTTATCACGTTGATCGCACCACGAAGTCTTCAAGTTCAAAAATGATCTGACGCTCATATCCATCCGATCGTTTGGCCTTTAAATTGATGAACGGTTCTAAATCTCCACACCACTTCAGAGGTACGTTGCATGCGTGCCAAGGGAGACTCCTATTTCACGACGTGGCCTAAGATCCGTGGGGCCCACCGTGATGTATATGTTTTATCCATCCGGAGTGGGTGGGATCCCTAACCATGGGTCTCAGTGTGATATATGTGTCTTATATCCGCACCATCAATTCACATTGAAAACTCATTTTAGGGCATGCATAAACTGAAAAAATGAGCGGATCTTGATCTTAAATAAATTGGTCTTAAATAGAACATAATACGGAAAATAGCAGTAATTAGCTATTAAAAACTTCCATGGGTTATAAAAGTTTTGGATCATGCTTATGTTAGTGTAGTCCCTTCATCCAGGTCTATAACCTTATCAACCAGCAAGATGACAAATAAATAATCTAGTATTCCTATGAAGTTTGTAACGGTGGGGATTCAATCACTATTATTTCTTACGGTATGATCACGCCCTAACATGAGCTTTCCATGTGGATGGATGGTATAGATGTAAGGCACATACATTACAACACAATAGGGCTTTAAGTAGGTCTTATAGTTAGGGATCCATTGACTTTGGTTAAGGGTGGGCATCAAGCCGAGTTGAGTCGAGGTGGGTCAAGCCCGGCTTGGCTTGTCCATGATGTACTCGAGTTTGAGCTTGGCCTCGAGCTCAACATTGAAGCTTAGCTTATTTGACAAAGTTATCGAGTCGAGTTCAGTCATGCTAATGGTTTGAGTCAAGTCGAGTTTACCTTGAGTCAAACTCGAGTTTTTTCATATGTTAACCATTTGGGCTTTTGATCTTTTCATCAAAGAAGCCAATAAACTATCCAGTAACCACTTCTTGAAGAGGACAATTACGTTAGTTGTTTGTGCTAATGATCTTTTCATAAATCAATCAGTAGAATATCAATGATATCATTACTGATCTTTCCATAAAATTAAGTTGGTAAAATATCAATGATATCATTACCTCATTTAGATATGAGAAAAACATTGTTGATGGTACCTCAATTCATATTTAAGAAAAACATTGTATAAGTTTCACAATCCTAATTATGAAATCATGACCGTGGATTTGATTAAGTAAAAAAAAAAAAATCAACAATGGACACGCATATTGGGCATTTATTTGTGATCTTACAATAAGTGGGGCCAATAAGATGTCATGGGTTAGATTGGACATTTATTTGTGTTGAGATCTTTTCATCAATTGGACCCAAAAGTACATCCACTGGCTACATCTTAAATATGAATAGTCGAATTGAGGATTGATGCTTGTGCTATGTGCTAATCGAGTCGGGATTGATGAAAATCAATGGATAAAAAAAAAAGAGGGGGGCGAGTGCTAACCAAGTCGGGATTGACGAAAATCAATGGTATTCTTCGCTCGACGGGATCGATCGGGCATGCAGCAGGCAGGCCGCAGCAGACAGGCAGCGTGCTGATCGTGTGCCGGTGGTGGTGGTCCGGTGGATTACTGCTGGTCGGGCGTCAGGCGGGCGTGTGGCGGGTAGAGAAATAGAAGAAAGGGAAAGGGGGTGTGTGTGGGCAGCGTATTGCGTGCTGGTCTTGTTGGAGAGTGGTGAAGACTGGTGGTGGGTGGTGGTGGTCCGGGCGGGCATGCGGCTGGCAGTGGGTAGAGAAAGAGAAGAAAGGGAAAGGGAAAGGGAAAGGGAAAGGGGGTGCGTTGCATGCGGTCGAGTATAGTGGCTAGGGGTTTTTTTTTTTTTTTTTTTTAAAGTTAAAACTTATAACTTAATATATATATTATAATAATAATAATAATAATAATAATAATATTTAATATTTAATATTATTACTAATCGAGCCGAGTCGAGCTCGAGTTCGAGCTTCAAGTCGAGTCGAGTTGAAATGCCCCCTGGTCGAACTCGGCTCGAACTCAACTCGAGCTACAAAATATAAGCTTGACTCGGCCAGAGTCAGTCATTCAAGCCGAGTCAATCCGAGCTTACTCGAGCTGAGTTGAGCGTGTTATTCGAGCTAGCTCGACTCGTGAACAGCCCTAACTTTGGTGGATCGTACGTACCCTTAGGGCGTGTTTGGTCGGACCGATCCCATGGGATTAGGAGAGATGGAATGGTTTTTAAGGTAATGATGGTGGTGTCAGTGTTTGTCCGTTGATCCCATGGGTTTGCAATAGCCCATGGGATATACAATAGCGTATTTGGATCATCACAAATGGATGGGTTTACATCTCCACTGCTTCTTGTGGTGTGTCCCACTCATTGTTTTATATCTGCCTTAAACACAGTTCATGCTGAATGTAGGCAGGTGAAATGATGGAGGGAGTGGATCTCATTGATATCTCGGTGGGCCCCACATAGCAGTGAAAACGTGCATTCCTGGATTGGTGGAATCCGTCTCAGAGACAGGCGATGTTTACGAGGCACGGTGGATGAAATACATCCCGTCATCCCAAACAAAAGACGGGATGGGATGGGCGCATAACGCTCCTAATCTCATCTAAGCTCATCCCTCTTGACTGTCCAAACACGCCCAATACACTTAAAAATTATGTGGATTAGATGCCTAGGGTTGAAAACTTCTCAAGGCTATATAAGTCTTGGGGCTGTTTGGGAGTGTGGATTTGGAAACCCCAGGATTAGAAACCTTCTGGATTTGCAATCTTCCCAGTGTGTTTTGACACCCTGGAGTGTGAATCAACTTTAATTAAAAGTACCTATCCATGGTATATTTATAAGGGGTTGAATTTAATTACTAAATCAATTTTAATATTTCTAATTAGTGGAATATGTAATTTTTGACACAATGGTGTGATAAGCCTGTTGACAATTATGCTTTGCCGAAAATGATGAAATTCCAAGTATCGGATGGACCACAAACACAAGATCATGTCTAAGTGACTAACCAACGTATTTTTAATCGCTGATTTACATGGACAATGTTTGGACAGTGCTAGACAATGTTTGGACCGTGTTGACTTACATGGACAATGTTTGGACTTCGCTGATCATCATTAGTAGGCCATGTGCCCAATATAATGAGAGTGTATAGTGGCACACATGTTACACCCTGCAACTATTGACATGATTTTAGGTGTAATCCAAGCTCCTACCTTAAAAAGGGATTGAAAACCCCCGGTTATGTTATGCTGCCATTCAATGAAACCCCCTAAAATCCCCTCCAATCCACGGTGCCAAACGACCCCTTGGATGAAGACGACAAGACCTTATGAATAGATTAGATTGTATCACGTAGTGTGGTCCACTTGAGCTTGGGATCTGATTTTTATTTATTTATTTTTTTAACTAATGCCCTAAATTAAGGAGGCAAATGATGAATGGCATGAATAAAAACACATACATCATGGTAGGACCTCATAGGCCACATTGAAATATGCTTTTTGCATGCTTAGCCCATGGGGGGCGAAACGCAAAGTTCGTAATACCATGAATAAGTTATGGTCTGATAATCATGTTTATGATTTACCCCTTTGATTTATGCTGTTCAATGCGTCATCGTAAATAAGATATGGTCCAATGATCAAGACCATCTAATGGTTTCAGTCACTCGGCCATGTCACCACATAAGGCCTTGATTTTATCACAATCAAGAAACGGAGGCTGATCTTTCGATGGGGATACCTTGTGTCATGTTTCCAAGCCACATCGCATGGTCGAATAAGCCCCTATTACAGGTAAACACATACAACGCACCCGCAAGAATATAATTACAAAACAATGGGGCTGAAAGCACCAAGCCACAAAAGCTAGAACAAGCTTATTTTTTAGAATGGAGAATGGTCCAAGCCTTTTCATTTTTACATGTGCTTTCTTGTGATGCTTGTAGTGGAGCAGAAGCCGGCTAACATTTAGCACTTACATATAAGATGAGTAGCCTTTGATATCGAGGGTGAAGGAAGATTGGTGTAGATCGGGTTGCGGACAATTTCATAGTCAAGATGGATTAGAAAAGACCCGATCGAAGATGAAAGTGATTCAAACCATCTGAACCTTGAAATGGGCATATCTGGCAATCAGAATGAGTTAACTAACATGCCATGTATGATTTTAGGGTAGGATAAGCTACTTTAGCCAACCAACCTACTACGTTGGGTTGCCCATGCCTAATTTGCGAGATTCCATCACATCGACGGTCGAAATTCCAATTTATCCTTGTTTTTACTATTTTTAGTAAGTTTTAATTTGATTGTAACTCTTCATCCATTGATCTTTAGGAGTCGTATCCAACACAAAAAGTGCTTTGAAAAATTAGGAGAACAACATGGTTAAACCAAATAGGACACTTACTATTTTTGACCAAAAACCGTGAGGTTAGTAGGAATCATGACGTTTTATGAAGAGTAAGTTTACTATTTATAGTAAGTCACGATTTTAGGGAGTTTTTGTTGTAGTTTGATTCCAAAACTTCTCCTTAGGGTTCATAACATTATTTAAAGGGTCATAAACTTGTTTTTGAATATCAAGCAATTTATTTAGAATTTTTAAAATTATTTCTAGTGTTTATTTTTCTCCGTGGATTTAAGGTATCTTTGTGAAGAGTTCAGAAAAGTTCCGTGGATTCAAGTAATTATTCCCCTGAGGAAGATGATGAAGATGGTGCTCGACCTCAATACACTCCTTGACTGCTTCAAAGATGGGCCCTGTAATTTCCTTTTTGCAGTGCAGATTTTCCTTGGTTTTGAGCTTCTTTAACATTATAAGCTCAATAATGGAGGTATGCCTGGTAACCACGCCTTTGAACCAGAAATAGAAGCTGTTAAAGGTTCAAGCCGCTTCCTCGTGATGGTCTGGGATGGCCTTTTCTAATATTAGAGTGAAAGATGATTTGAAACTCCGTTAGTAGTAGACATTGTGCCGGATGCAATTCAGCTGCCATCGATGTAAAAGCACCATGTGAAGGCATTATGCATGGAACCCAAAAGGTAAAAGTCTTTGCAAAAAATAATGATTTTGCCTTTCAGCATAGGT
>JAJHSJ010000002.1:24068496-24115193 GCA_021015155.1 Magnolia officinalis | reverse complement strand
AACTAACGATTTTTTGTATGATTGCAAAATGTCTCTATATCTTGTAAGGTTTCTTATACTTTAGGTAACTGATTTATTTTTAAAATTTTTATAATGTTTCATCATTAAGTTTAAAACCATCTCACGAACTTTCATCTCATTTGGAGTTGTAAACAACTATCTGAAATTAATAATTTTTGAATAGTTAGCAAAACATCCTAAAATTTTTTATATTATAATTTTTATTTTATTTTTTAATTATTTTAATATAAAACTAGACTCATCAATATTAAATTTGGATTTTCAATCACCTAAATCGGAGTTGTGACGAAAGAGATATGAATTTTTGAAATCGACCAAAAAATATAGTAAATTCCAGCGGTGGTGCGTCGATTCCGAGGTGGCGCCGTCGGATTTTTGTCCGGAATCGGCAGCGGACCACCGATCCGGCGGTGGTACAGCCATCCTCTATGGTGTCCGGCAGTGGCACCGCCGCCCACTGCCCTCCATTGGCGGTGGATCACCGTTTTGGTGGTGGTTCTAGTACTTTTGTTGAAAAATGGCGTATCTTGCAAATCGGAATGCGTTATTCGACTTGCCATATATTATTTTGGGGTAAGAGGAGCCACTTAATCCAAAAAACTAGGTTATTTTGTGATATTCCATCATATTAATTGTCAAAAGTCTATTTTATTTATATTTTTACTATTTATAATAAATTTTTGTTTAACTATAGCTCTTCATCCTTTGGGTTTACGAGTTGTCTAATATGAAAAGTACCTAAAAAAATTGGAAGAATAAAGTGGTAGAAGTTGATATTTTTGAAGGAGATGGGTTGGAAGGGGAGATCCTAAAGGTTAATGGGTATGGGAGGGAATGAGATTTGAAAAACTAGCTTGGAGAGGGAACTTCTCATGGAAAAAATGGATTTGGAAGAGAGAGTTGACTTTACATTGACGATGACCCTTTTTGGATTCAAGGGGTCATTCATTTGGTGGTCTATGTAGGCCATAAGTCTCGCAAGCTCAAGGCGAAGGCGACTTGGCCCGCCAAAACCGAAAAGGGAGTATGGATGGATGGCATGGACAAATGTATGCATCAATGTGGGGCCCACATGTGTAGTGAATTTTATAGTCAGAAAATTTCTGCAATGGGACCAAATGCAATTCCATGAGACTAAATGCAATTCCATCCCACCTAATTCCATCTAATACCCTACACCAGGGGCCCCCTTATGGTGTCAAACAACCAGGGGAATTGAAATCCCCTAAAATCCCTTCAAATCCATGGTGCCAAATGACCCTTAGCTATTACTTTGAGGAACAGAGCCCCACTATCCATATTCTGTAAAATGTAAACTTTATACTTCCTTGTCGAGTTTTTATCAAGCCTAGATCACTCATCCTACTGAGTCTTTGAACTCCTACGTTGAATCTTGCTCACTCGAGCAATGATATACCAAATTTACTCATTCCAAGTCGGAATACACGCATTCAAACACTTCCTATGCGATAAAACTAACCGAGTAAATCTTTATGTTCATGTTTCTGTATTTGGGTTCGAAAGCATCACAAAGTCAGGGATTTGATCTTATTGTTCATCATTTCTAAGTTTATGTTTAAAATCTTCCAACAAAATGTGATTTTATCCTAGAATTCAGTTTTTAAGTTTTGAGTTTCAAAACACAACCAAGCAGGGAATTTGGTCCTTGGTTTTTTTTTTTTTTTTTTTTTGGTCCTGGTTAATTGTCCTTAATTTATTGTATTTCCTATAGTATTGAATACTCCTAAAACTAGGGAAATCCACTTTTAGGTTCAAACCTCAAATTTTAAGTGTCTCAACACAAAGTTATTGTAGTTTGTATAGTCTTCATTCCCAAGGTCCTGGTTATCTTAATACTCCACTCTAATACCAAACTTGTAAACACCTCGAAAATCGGCACCCGTAAGTAAAGTAAGTAGTAAAAAGACCCCGATCTCGAGTTCCCGAGCGTTAACCCATGAATGAGAATGCACATGGACTCAATCAGATTAACATTCATTCCGCACACGGTAATCAGAGAACGCAATAATTCACTAGCGGATCCATAGGGAGGGTAGAGATAATGAAAGTTCAGAATTATAGGCTATGTAACATCCCGGATTTTGCCAACCTGGGATTAGACGTTCTAGGGCAATGGGTCGATCCTAAGACCTTATCAACTTGTCAAAACTAAATCCCACAGTCTAAAATCGCTCCTGAACCCATTTCCTTCACAAATCCCACCCCTTTACTACCTTGTGCTTTCAATTTTTCAAAGCACTTTCGCCCTAGACACTAACTTAAACTAGCTAAGTAGTAAAACTTGGATCACTTTATATACAAACTACAAAGGCCTAAGTACCATCTCAACCAGAAAACAATTAGGATTAAATCCTTTAGAAATTTACAAAGTTAACTAAGTGCAAACTCGATTAGCCATGAAATCCGTTGGGATCGCTTTAAATACGATCTGCAAGACCCAAAACTTGTAAAACATGTGACTCTAGGTTACCCTAAAGTTTAGAACCGAAATCATTTCCCGTCTGCTCTCGGGAATGAAACGAAACTTCGTATTAGGTCTAGATCGCACATCGGGAGTCCGATTAACACGAATCTAAGGAACTAGGACCGCCCCACTGGGCTTGACAATCATCTCAAAAATCAGCTCCGACCGATGTCCCACGGTCATTATTTCGATCCGGAGCGAGGGTGTGTGAAAAAACACTATTCCTTTGAAAAGAAAATATCTGGAATAGTGATCTGGCACCTTTCGCTTGCGCATCAGTATTAAGCAAAACCTGACCGTCAGAATCAGACCAAATTACACCCTCGGATCAGGAAAAATTTCAGGAACATTTACATGTACTTGGAATTTCGGATCGTGGCCCACTGACCGTTGAACTGAAAGTGGTCCGCCACGTGCGATCTGGGAATCCGATCGAGTCGAAAACGTGATCCCTCATAGATCCATGTGTGGTGAGCTTAAGTCTGACGTTTGGCTCAAAGAGGGCCACCAGAACACCTCTTTTGAGCTGGAAAAGTGGCGAAATACCTATATTAGCAGTAACCTTGAACAGGAGTCTATTTCGGTGAAGTTTTAGGCTATATAAGGACCTTAAACCCTCTCCCATTCCAGCCATACGAATTTGGATTTGAGAGAGGGAAAGAGAGAGAAAGTGAGGGAGAAGTGGGAGAAACTCCCTGCCGTCGTTCCCTGCCACCACACGGGCTGCACATCTCGTTCTCATCGCTTTTCCGGCGATTCCAGCCCCGTTTCTAGGTAAGAAACCCTAACCCTAACCTGTTTTGGGGTTTAGACTGTTGTAGGTTGTGAAATAGCTAACCTATTTCGTTCTCTAGGTTGCCAAACTGCCGAATACGGAAGCTTAGCAAACCTATCGTCTCCGTTACGATTCTACGACCAAAGGTGAGGACTTTAAGCGTATAAGTTACGTTTTTCAACGCTTTCAATGTCAGATAATGATAGATTCATGATCTGTATGCAAATGCACATGTACAAAGTGCTTTCCGTTTCCTGTTTCGATTAGCGATAAAGAATATGGATTTTCACATACTCTAGATATACGTATAAATACCGTATACGTATTTTTCTTGGGAAAATGTTTGACATGTTTATTTAATGTTGATTATATCATGTGTGGATAAAATGTTAGTTTGGCGAAAAGAATCGCAAAAATACATGTTCATGTGTAAATGTCATGTATGTTGAAATTGCGTATTTTAGAAATACCGCATACGTGCGGATTTTGGAAATATAATTGTCATGATTAATTGTTGTATGAATATGGTATACGCGGATAAAATAACCGCTTAGCGAAAGAATAGTCCTAATACATGTTTGCTAACATACACTAGGTATGTTGGAATAGTGTATTCTAAGTGTTTGTGAAAATGGCTGAATGAGTATAGCATTCTCATTCGTGCTCGCCATGACTAATTGTCATGGATATAGGATTGTTGTAATGGCGATATCCCTTTGACGAAAGGATTTGCCCTAAATCACGCCACGGCCAGTATACACTAAATATGCTAAAATGTGTGGCCCAAGTGTTTGTGGAAATGAAATGACTGAATGGATATGGAACTTGGATTCCTGCTTGCCATGACTATCCGTCGTGGGTGTACGCGTGTTATGATTGGGGCAACTCCCTAGCGAAAGGATTTGGCCTAATGCCTATGTGATCGACATATGTCATGTATGTTGATGTATGTTTGTTTAAGTGTTTCTTGAAATGTCTGAATGTGTAGTAGTAGTTAGCAAATTGTAATATATAAGGGTGTTGAGTTATGATTCTCAACCTCTTTTCACTATGTGTATGATCTCCTTTGATAGTTGTGTGATTAGGATTTGAACATGTACAAACTCATGCTTGTGTTGTGATTCGTAACATGCTCAACTGTTTTATGATTTTAACTATGTAATGCATATGTTTAAATTTATATTTATGTTGTATGATCCGTCATGGGTGATGGGGGAGCGGAGCAACAAGTGCGTGCAACAGCCCTGGCAGCCCTAAACGGATAATACCAGACTGATTGTATGTATGATTGAATCCTGATCCATTACTGCTTTATATCTCTGTAATGATTGTGTTTGGGGCTATGATTATAGTCCAGGCAATCGGTAACGAGATTGAACTCGTGGCTGAGATTCATTTGCCACGTGGGATGTGTTCGACGAACTCGAGTCGTCCGTTGCCTGTCGGCAGTGGCTAGGCCATACGAAGTTGTTTATGCACTTCATGTCGTGCAGCTCAACGGGCGATTGTGCTAGTCGAGCTCGTCAAGTAACCCGATCTGCCTTATGTGTGTTCACCCTGTTTGGTCACTACTGCTTGAACCTAGGGTACCAAACTTACCAGTGGCGATCCCCGTTTAACCATGGTACCTAGATCCGCTAAGTCGCATGAGCCGGGCATGGTGGTATGGGACACCGTGGTCGAACTGTCGGCCTACGCTGGGGCCATGTGCCTCCCCGTAGTGACCATTGCGCAATCAACTCGTGAGCCGAATATGGTGGTATGGGACACTGTATTCGAGCTGTCGATACCTCGGCGAGAGCCGAGTACGGTGAGATCTGTGCTCGTGCTGACTGGCGACGAGTCCTCCGTAGTATCATCGAGTACACTCCAAGGGTCTGTGATTGGCCACGAGTCTTTCACAGCAACTAGAGTGTGAGTTGAGCCGAGTACGGTGAGACCTGTACTTGAGCTGACGGCTAGTGATTGAGCCGAGTATGGTGAGACCTGTACTCGAGCTGACGGCCAGCAATTGAGCCGCATACGGTGAGATCTGTATCCGCGCTGACGGGTGATGAGCCCTTTGCGATGCCTTCACTACGCTTCTCAAACCATAACATCGTATGAGAATAACTAGGATTGACGACCCTAGAATGGATCATGTTTGGGAATGATACAAGGGAGGTACCTTAGTTTCCCAATACTGCTGTTTGAAATGGACTAATAAAAACTTGGTAATCATGAGCATCATCGCACCGCATGTGCTTTGTAGATATGGCGCACTGAGGGAGTAAGCATTCGCGAACGTAAGATGATGTCGCTTGAGGGTGGTTTGGCAAGGGCATACAGCATCATGTCATATCATTTTTGCATTTAACAAGAGTAGTTAGAAATGCTTGATTTGTACTGCTTTATCATTACTGCTTGATTGATTTGATAACATGTTAACTTATGCCTTACTGTTCCACTGAGTTGATCACTCACTCCCACGTTACGGGACGGTGTTCCGAACACCCACCAGATTTGTTGAATTTCAGGTGATGGCGATGCTTGTGAAGCAGAGCCGGACTACTTCTATGATGATAGGAGGAGTTCTCCTATCTGTATCTCTCTGACAGGTCAATGAAGACCTAATATTGTATTGACGGGGCTATGGTACATGGGATAGGGAGCATTACACTTCCTCACATTTGGTATATTCTAGAACTGCACTTGTATTTATTTAACCTGGTAATGTTATCACACTCTGGAGACTCATCATAATTTATATATTTTATCTATCTATCACAGTCTTCCGCTTGCAAATTAACTGTCTCTGGAGTATGATATCCTGTTTTGGCTTAATCTCACTCATGTTCAATGCACAAATTCAATCAACATCCAATCATCATTCATTTTGTTGCATAAGTGATGTTCTGGAACTCGGGAGTTGAGTTTATGTTCGACCCCCGATTTTCAGGGCGTTACAGGCTAACAGTCAAAAATACAATTTCAATAGTAGTGATCACACAAAATGAGGATTATACAAGCCACAATTTACAATATACATACCCAAGACGGTTAAAGTGTAAAGCTTTCGGTTTACGCCCAATTCTTCAAAACAAAACGGCGTTGGCACAACCCAATATGAGCTTACCTGTCTGAGGTCTCACTATTACCTGCATCAATGATACGCCTAGTTAGTATTTTAAAACACCGTCCCAGGTGAGAACGAGTAGTTAACTCAGTGGTTCCATTAGTTCTAAGTTACACATGCTATCGACATAATCAGCGCAGTTAATTATAAACAAGAAATCAAACAATTCCTAAATACTCTTGTTAAATGTGCATATGAAGATATGACATGATGCATGCCCTTTCCAAACAACACTCCCTCACACGCGACTCTGACCACCTGGTTTGCAAATGACAACACTTCCTCAACATGTGACTTCAACGGCTGTTTCGTTACATCCTATCTAATGCAATGCGAATGATGTGTATGTTAGCAGAGTAATTATTAAGTTCAATTCATTCAGCATATTGGCGAAGCTAGGATACCGGCGTTATATCATGAATCCTTATTCGAATCACGTGGCTCGTTGCCGCGCGTAGCGATTCCTTACCTGTGTCCCTTGATCCAATTTTATGTATCACCCGTTTATCTCACAAATTAAAAATTCCAAAGGTACAGTATGTTACCTAAATGTATGAGGATCAACCCGATATGGATCGCCACCTAAACTGAGTATGATCACTCAGTTCCGAGGTGCGGGCTTGTCACATAAAATTTAAAAAAAAAAAACACATAAAGGAAATGGCTCATCACCCAATCCCCTTCACGCCCGGGTCGTTCGAATGGTGCTCTAGCACGCAAACATCGGCCTGGTAATTTGACAGAGGCCGTTCGAACAATGGTCTATCACCTCCATCAGTGCTCACTGGTCACTATGGGGAGGCTTGTCACCTTAGCATAGGCCGACAGCTTAGACACGGTGTCTCATACCACCATGCTCGGCTCATGAGTCTTAGTTACTTACTGGTCACTATAGGGAGGCTCGTCACCCCAGTGTAGGCCAACAGCTCGGACACGGTATCCCATACCACCATGCCCGACTCATGAGTTTTAGTGGGATCGTATCGAACTAACGGTTATGAATGGACACATCCATTGGGAATGGGGTATCCTAGATTCCATTTAGTCGTGTTATACATTGTGAACATACCTGATCAGTCAACTAGTGGACTAATTTGATTGACCTAGGAGAACCACGACACAACCAGCATTGGGTGCAAGCAGCCCGTGTAGTCCAATTACTATCGGTTATCCGTGTTCAACCGGGATCGATCGAACAAGCCTAGGGTGACCGCCTTAACTTGGGCCACCCCTTGATTTGGGTGATTTACCGACTGACCCAACATCTTAGCAATCTTAAGTGTTTCTATGGACTAAACTTTATATCAACAATTATAGCGTAAATTTCACTACGCAACCACTTAGGCATTTCATCGAACACATGAGCATCCATAGCGTAATGTATTCACTAAAGCATTAAAGCAAACATGTGGGCATGCATAAAGTAATACAATCACTTATGCAATAAATCAAGCATGTGAACATTAACAAATCAACATGTTCTACCACTAAGACATTTAATCGAACATGTGAGCATCCATATCCAACCAACAACATATTGTATAATCAAACATGAAATATGAACATGCTACCTATTACAACCCATTCAACACAAGACAACAGTAATTGAGACCCTCAAGGGTCGATAAATGGAAACCTAGAAATAATGGTCCGCACCTTTTGACGAACCGCTTGACTCACGGCGCTCATTGGGTTAGGTTGTTAGGAAAACATCGTTAAAAGGCCTAAATAAGCATACAAGCTTGTAAGAATTGGAAGGAATTAAACACAAGACATAAACCTACAAACATAATTCAATACTTACCTTCAATCGTCGCCAAATTGCCACTAATGAAGGATAATGTTACTATAGAGGAAATGAGAGGGTGAAGGTGCACAAACCCTTATACTTCCAAGCTCTCCCTCTCTCTTTCTCCTCTTTTCTCTCTTTCTCTTCTCCCTTTCTCCCTTTTTTTCACTTATTAAAATTCGTATGGGAGGAGGGGGTGCCTAAATAAGGGCCTTATATAGTGCCAAATGTTGTGCAAATGGCCCCAAGGGCTAGGTTTTCATTACAATAGCCCTATGTGAGAGTATTAATGGTTAGTAAGTGACAATATAAGTTAATTATAATAAAAATTTTCAAGGGTTTTTGGAAATCCAAATTAACAAAAATTCAGGACGTTAGACCCTCCTAATCCCATGGGATCCGTTCAGCCAAACAGGCCCTAAGTAGACCACACCACATAAAATAGTAAGTTTAATGATGGGCATCATTATTCCCACTACTTCCTTTGGTGTGGTAAACCTAAGCTTTGGATTTGCCCCATTTTGGGCCTAAGTTCTAAAATGATATGTCAAAATAAATGGATGGCGTGGATAAAACACATACATCATAGTGGGGCCCATGAAGTTTTGCCATGTAGACATGTAACATCATAGATTTTCACAGTTTTGGATTTCCAAAAATCCTTGAAATTTTTTTATTAATTAACTTATAATATCACTTAATGACCATTAACACTCAATTTTAGTTTATACGGGGGTTGTACCACTAAAGAACCGCACAAGTCCGATTAATCAACCGTAGGAAGCCAATGAATCCGCCCAATCACTTAAATATCAGGTGTAGCCCCTCGATTTACTCATATAGGACCCAAATTTAACCGACCCTTCGCTAACTAATCAAGGCAATCATGACTAAATTAAAGATCTAACCGAGGCCGAGTCAGATAAGGCTCGGATCTTGACTAATAGACCAACCCCGTTACTCTTTTATCATAAAACTGACAGTTTAGAGTAATCATGACCAAATCTTCACTTTCACTAGTTATAAATAGGCCACACTATGAACATAGTTAATCCAAATCCTAATCATCGCCCACGAGAAATCTCAATACATAATTCATTGCAGAAATGCCCCGATTTCCCGAACAAGCTCTACACCACTTGTTGGTGGGCCACTAGTTCCAAAACTATAGAATAATATCTGTCTTACTAGGCTTGACGTCCATCACGGGAGTCAGACCTGGATGTTGTCCAGAACCGCTCAACTTGAGCCAAAGGACAAGTGCATGAGAAGTACAAACACCTTAAAGGAATAAGCTAAAACTTAAGTGAATTGGGTTATCCACTCTTATGCAAAGTTGAGAATTTCGGACCGTCGGTTTACGACCAAACTTCAGACGTGGAGTAAGGATATTTTCCTGCTCATATCCGTATAGCCGCGGCCCCGATCGACCATTGGCGACCGTTGAACAGACTTTTAATCATATATGTCGATCGGCGCATCCAAATGGCGAGCCGATCATATACATACGTAGATCATCATTAGGGCTAACTATCCTACGGTGTATATCAATATGTACACCCCATAGTGGGCCCTAGAGCTTAGAAAGACCCTCCCATAGGTCTAATATAGTAAAAACCTAGCCCTTTAGGCCATTTACACCAAATCTGGCATTATAAAAGGGCCTCATTTGGGCACCCCTCTCCCCATACGATTTTGCCCTAGAGAAAAGAAAGAGAGAAAGAGGGAGAGAAAAAGGAGAAGGAAGAGAGGAAGAAGAGAGTGAAGGAGGGTGTTGTTGGTGGAGGAGCTAAGGAAACTTGGAACCTTAGCAAATCTCCTTCCTTTCTCCCACATCCATAACTCCAAGCTCCTTTTGCAACCGATTGGGAAGGTAAGAGCCCATCATTTTGTAATCTTTTATGTTGAGCTACGATTTGCATATAATCCTAATATGCAAGGTTCATTTGACTCAGGATCTCTATGAATCCACCCGTGAGCTTGGCAACCCTAGATCGTTTCCTATAGCTCTCAACGACTCATAAGTGCGGACTATTGTTCTTAGATGGCCTAACACTAATTTTATTTTGAATCTAATGATTTTGCTTGTTAAGTAATGTATTTCTGTAATCTAGAGAAACCTAGATAAGACCTTATACTTTAGATCCTCCCCCAAATCAATGTGAAATGATTATGGAATGTTTGATGTTCTAAACATGATTGAGTGTGAATTGATGATGGGTTATATATCCCTTGCTCGATTCTTGCATGATGTTTTCTCATAATATGTTTGATGTGCTAAACCTTATGCATTTTTTTTGTATTAGGAAATATATGAAATTTTAGTTTCCTCACTAACCCACACAATACACATGCACCCTTATTTCACAACATTGTTAGCTTTGCTAGTTAGGAAAATCTGAATTGTATGTTGGAAAATTATGAAAATATGATATTGTTTATGCTAGTTGATAACCCTATTAGGTGGCATGCTACACATTTTCATCAAACCCTTGGGTTGGTCAAGAATATGAGGAGAGTTAAGGTGGTCCCGTTGGCAGGACTATCCTGAGGCTAAGCCCATGGATTTGGGCGGGTGCGTGTAGGCGACAGTAGTTAGACTACATGGGTTACTCGTACCCAATGTCGTCTATCACGTGCTTGCCTGAATTCGTGCGATATAACCTACTTACTGACCAACCATGTTTGTTAACCATGTCTGCTCATGCCTGTACGGAACGTGGAACACCCTTCAACCACTAAAGTCCATTGGTAACCAAATTGAAACCGATCCACTGACTTAAGAGCCAGGCATGGTGGAATGGGACACTGTGTCCGAGCTGTCGGCCTACGCTGGGGTGATGAGCTTCCCCGTAATGACCGCGTGCGATCCCTTTTCTTAGCACTCCCCATGTGCTTGAAGTCGAGGATGGGGAACCCGACGGGATCACGGATCGTGGAGTCCTGGCCTCGCATGTTAAGGGGCCTTGGCATTGCAACTAGGTGAGGGCATTGAATACGTGGGGTGTATCAGTTTCCCCAAACCTTCTAGATGAATGGAATTAACTAAGAACTCAGCTAACATTATCATATAGCATCGCATTAGTTAGGGTGGCAACTCGGCAGTCGAGGTCGCAATGAGAGAGTGTTGTCATCTGTGATCGTGAGACGGTGTCGCTTGAGGGAGTGTTGTTGTGATTATATGCCTTTCATTAAGTTCATAATATAATTGATGCCTGTTACAACTTAAGACTAATAGCACCCACTGAGTTGATCACTCACTCCCACTCTGGGACGGTGCTTTAAAACATAAACCAGAGTCTCCCGTAGATGTTAGTGATGCAGTGTATGAGGAACTTGGTGACGAGAGTCTTAAGGAGGAGGACGAGCTGTCCTACTTTCAGCTAATGGACGGTCCTCCACTGGCCTAGTGGACGGGTTTCGGATCGCTGAGTAGAGGACTCAACGCACTATTCTTTTGGACTTGACATTCTTTTGTGATTTTGTTGGGCAATGCCTTATGTGACCCATTTATATTCTTTTGGACTTGTATATATTTGACATCTTTCATTTCAGTAGACTAGTTGTGATTGTGTTCCATGTTTCAAGTAATTCCATGCTACGCATTTAAACTTGATTAAATGCAATTTAGTAAAAATCAGTTATAAGTTATACCCGGGAACTTGGGAGTCAAGTGTATGCACGACCCCCAATTTTCAGGGCGTTACAAGATGGTATCAAAGCAATGGTTTGGAATTAATTGGGCCGTGGATTATGAACTCACTAACGCGTCAGCTAACTCGAGAGGAAACGTGACAGAGACCTAGAATGCTAGGAACCATCACAGGCCTTGAGCCGACAGTTGTAGACAGAGGGTAGGACTTCCAGGAATTAGATTGGGTAGCGAGAGGGAGTAGTGACACTAGAGAATGGGTCTGGGAGACTTACAAGACTTCAGCCCATAGACAGAAACAAGCCGGAGACTGAATGATTTGACGGTCAAAACCATCGTCCTAGACCAAATGAGCAAATATCGGGCCAAATTTGATAGCTAGTTTCGACCCATTTTGGGGTAAAGAGTTAGGGGTGAACGAAAATTTACTAAAAATAGTGAAACTGAAGAAAAATCAGATTTTAGCCCCAAACCAGGAGGAATTTCATGAAATAGATAGGCTCATTACGTAGATTAGATTCTCCTACCCCAAATTCATATTTGGCACGTCGCGTAACTCATTCTGGTTTACGAGATAAGCACGTCGCAAGGGGCCCCGCTCGGGGAGCCAGAGGCCGCATGACCCCGCCGGCCCACGTGGTCCCGCCTGGCCCGCATGATCCCGCCCAACCGTTCAGGGACCTGAAATTCCTACAATTTTAGGTCAACTTAAAAAATTCGTATCTCCTTCGTTACAACTCCGATTTAGGTGATTCAAAAGCCAGATTGAAGCTTGGTGAGTCTAGTTTTATATAAAAATAAGAAAAAATAAAAATAAAAATTATAATATAGTTAAAATTAAGATGTTTTACCAACTATCCAAAAATTATAAATTTCAGACAGATGTTACTCTTAGAATTTTAATAATTTATCTACAATTCCAAATAAGATGAAATTTTGCAGGATGGCTTTAAACTTAATGATAAATCATCATAAAAAAGTTTTAAAATAATATATTTACCAAAAGTATAGGAAAACTTACAAGAAATAGAGACATTTTGAAATCATACAAAATTCATTGGTTTTGAACAACTGTTACTTCCAGAAATTTTTATTATTTTTCTGGAGCTTAAAATGAAATGAAATTTTATGAGATAAATGTTAAATTATTTATGAATTACCAAAAAAATATAAATAATTATTAACTAAATGTGACAAAGATGTTATGAACAATAGATGGGTTGAAACAAAAAAAAAAAAAAAATTCTGCAAACTCGAGTCGCCAATGAACCAAGTGTATATTTTTTTTCCATATTAGAGTTTTAGTATTTTGTTTCTTTTTAAAAATTACTTCTAACCATGATAGAAATCGTCTTGTATGATTAAATTAGATTATTTTTAGTATATTTTTCTACTTCAAATAGTTTCTAGTACGGTTGAACTACGATTCTTGAATAGGGTTGAGTTTGATTGTTTAATACTTTCTAAGTTCATATTCAATGCAGACTTCACTAAAATATTGTAAATTCTTATTTTCTTATGGAATCAAGATTCATACCACATTGAGGAGATAATGTTCTTCCTCTTTCCATTCCCACGGCCTTTCTAGGGTCACCATCCCTTCAAACCTCTGAAATACAATAAAACTTTTGGTTCTTTATTATCTCTCGAAATTAACAAAACCCAAGAACAGTTTGCTCATAACCCACTGGCTATAGGATCGAGACGATAACATAAAGATATAATCTTAGTCCATTGGAAACCTTTTTAGGATAATTGTTTGACCATAGGCATAGTGAAAAATTTATTAATCACTAATTTGGACATGAATTAAGATGAGAACTCTCTTTGTACAAGACCCGAATGACAACTTTGTAAATAGGAGATTTTAACTTTTTAATGAAGTGTGATTTTTCCTAAATATTTAGGTTGATCGGACTACGAAATCATGGGACCATACACTTGCGAAGTATTTGCGGCTTGACCCAATTCTCAATCCTGAGCGACTACCAACGGGCTCACTGCTTTGACCGAGCAGAAGACCATGATCTATCAGGATAAAGAAGGGATACGACGACTTGTTTGACCTGGTCAGGTGGATAATTGACGTATCAGATTTGAACCTACCACAACCGTTTTTCTGTATTAGCCTGATCATGAAGAGCATAATATACCTTAGGTAAACTTTATTGTCAAACACATAGTGTGATAATAATGATTTTGACATTTGTTTTCAAACCTCAAAGGTGAAAATTTTTAAGGAGGATAGATCACAATGAGCTAGGCTAGTGTACTTATTATATACCCTGAAACGTATATAAATCCGAAACCAACAAAATTCAAGCAAATGAAATGATAATATCTTTACTTATTACCCTTAGGCAATTTTGGGGACGAAATTGTTTTTAAGGGGGGTAGATTGTAACATCCTGGATTTTCACTGTTTTGGATTTCCAAAAATCCTTGAATTTTGTTTATTAATTAACTTATAATAACAATTAATGACCATTAGCACTCAATATTAGTTTGTACGGGGGTTGTACCAGTAAAGAACCGCACAAGTCCGATTAATCAACCGTAGGAAGCCGACGAATCCGCCCGATCACTTAAACATTAGGTGTATCCCTCGATTTACTCACATAAGACCCAAATCTAACCGACCCATCGCTAACTAGTCAAGGAAATCATGACTAAATTAAATATCTAACCGAGGCCGAGTCAGATAAGGTCCGGATCTTGACTAATAGACCAAATCAACCCCGTTACTCTTTTAGCCTAAAACCGACAATTTAGAGTAATCATAAACAAATCTTCACTTTCACTAGTTATAAATAGGTCACACTATGAACATAGTTAATCCAAACCCTAATCATCGCACACGAGAAATTTCAATACCTAATTCATTGCAAAAATGCCCCGATTTCCCGAACAAGCTCTAGACCGCTCATTGGTGGGCCACTAGTTCCAAAACTATAGAATAATATCCATTTTACTGGGCTTGACGTCCATCGTGGGAGTCAAACCTGGGTGCTGTCCAGAACAGCTCAACTTGAGCCAAAGGGCGAGTGCATGAGAAGTGGAAACACCCTAAAGGAATAAGCTAAAACTTAAGTGAATTAGGTCGTCCACTCTTATGCAAAGTTGAGGATTTCGAACCGTCGGTTTACGACTAAACTTCAGACGTGGAGTGAGGATATTTCCCTGCTCATATCCGTATAGCTGCGGCCCCGATCGACCATCGGCGACCGTTGAACAGACTTCTAATCATATCTGTCGATCGGCGCATCCAAATGGCGAGCCAATCATATACATACGTAGATCATCATTAGGGCTAACTATCCTACGGTGTATATCAATATGTACATCCCATAGTGGGCCATAGAGCTTAGAAAGACCCTCTCATAGGTTTAGTATAGTAAAAACCTAGCCCTTGGGGCCATTTACACCAAATCTGGCATTATAAAAGGGCCTCATTTGGGCACCCCCTCTCCCCATAAGATTTTGCCCTAGAGAAAAGAAAGAGAGAGGGAGAGAAAAAGGAGAAGGAAGAAAGGAAGAAGAGAGTGAAGGAGGGTATTGTTAGTGGAGGAGCTAAGGAAACTTGGAACCTTAGCAAATCTCCTTCCTTTCTCCCACATCCATAACTCCAAGCTCCATTTCCAACCGATTGGGAAGGTAAGTGCCCATCATTTTGTAATCTTTTGTGTTGAGCTAGGATTTGCATCTAACCCTAAACATGCATGGTTCATTTGACTCAGGATCATTAAGAATCCACCCGCAAGCTTGGCAACCCTAGATCATTTCCTAGAGCTCTCAACGACTCATAGGTGCGAACTATTGTTCTTAGGTGGCCGAGCACTAATCTTATTTTGAATTTAATGATTTTGCTTGTTAAGTAATGTATTTGTGTAATCTAGAGAAACCTAGATAAGACCTTATACTTTAGATCCTCCCCCAAATCAATGTGGAATGATTATGGAATGTTTGATGTTCTAAACATGATTGGGTGTGAATTGATGATGGGTTATATATCCCTTGCTCGATTCTTACATGGTGTTTTCTCATAATATGTTTGATGTACTAACCCTTATGCATTTTTTTGTATTAGGAAATATATGAAATGGTTAGTTTCCTCACTAACCCACACAATACACATGCACCCTTATTTCAAAACATTGTTAGCTTTACTTGTTAGGAAATCTGAATTGTATGTTGGGAAATTATGAAAAACATGATATTGTTTATGCTAGTTGATAACCCTGTTAGTTGGCATGCTACGCATTTCCATCAAACCCTTGGGTTGGTCAAGAATATGAGGAGAGTTAAGGTAGTCCCGTTGCTAGGACTATCCTGAAGCTAAGCCCATGGATTTAGGCGGGTGCGTGTAGGCGACAGTAGTTAGACTACATGGGTCACTCGTACCCGATGTCGTCTATCACGTGCTTGCCTGAACTCGTGCAGTCTAGTCTACTTACTGACCAACCATGTTTGTTAACCCTGTCTGCTCACGCCTGTATGGAACCTGGAACACCCTTCAACCACTGAAGCCCATTGGTAACCAAATTGAAACCGATCTACTGACTCGAGAGCCGGGCATGGTGGAATGGGACACTATGTCCGAGCTGTCAGCCTACGCTGGGGTGACGAGCCTCCCCATAGTGACCGCGAGCCATCCCTTTTCTTAGCACTCCCTATGTGTTTGAAGTCGGGGATGGGGAACCCGACGGGATCACGGATCGCGGAGTCCTGGCCTCGCACGTTGAGGGGCCTTGGAATCGTAACTAGGTGAGGGCATTGAATACGTGGGGTGTATCAGTTTCCCCAAACCCGCTGGATGAATGGAATTAACGAAGAACTCCGCTAACATTATCATATCTCATCGCACTAGTTAAGGTGGCGAGTCGCAATGAGAGAGTGTTGTCATCTGCGATCGTGAGAAGGTGTCGCTCGAGGGAGTGTTGTTGTGAGGGCATGCATCATGTCATAACCCATGCATAAGCATTAATAAGACTAGTTTTAAATCTCTGATTATATGCATTTTATTAAGTTCATAATATAATTGATGTCTGTTACAACTTAAGACTAATAGCACCCACTGAATTGATCACTCACTCCCACTATGGGACAGTGTTTTAAAACACCAACCAGACTCTCCCGTAGATGCAGGTGATGCAATGTATGAGGAACTTGGTGACGAGAGTCTTGAGGAGGAGGAGAAGCTGTCTTACTTTCAGCTGATGGATGGTCCTCCACCGGCCTAGTGGGTGGGTTTCGGATCGCTAAGTAGCGGATTCAACACACTATTCTTTTAGACTTGACATTCTTTTGTGATTTTGTTGGGCAACGCCTTGTGCGACCCATTTATATTCTTTTAGACTTGTATATATTTGATCTCTTTCATTTTAGTAGACTAGTTGTGATTGTGTTCCATGTTTCAAGTAATTCCATGCTGCGCATTTAAACTTGATTAAATGCAATTTAGTAAAAATCAGTTATAAGTGATACCCGGGAACTTGGGAGTCGAGTGTATGCACGACTCCCAATTTTCAAGGCGTTACAAGTCATGATAAGGATGATTAAGCAAATCAAACAATCCTTTACCTGTAAAATATAAAGTAAATCATTGTTACTTATTTACATTAAATTATAGGTAATTGCTTGGAACTTAAAAGAGCTTAAAGGAAAATGTAATCATTATATTTTTATAGTAAAAAATTATCATTTTTTCCAATGATGTCCCTTAAAACAAATAATGGTAGAATATAATTATTGTAGTCAAATACAAATAAAGTCATCAAAAAATTACATGGGTAAGAAATCATTGCTCATTTCCTATTCAACTCTTATTTTGTAAATAAAAGCTTTTAGTCTCTCACTTACACTTGAAAAAAAAAAAAACTAAATGTAAAAGATCTAATAAATTAAACATCTTTATCCTAATGGACATTGCTTGATTAGGTGTGCAGTATACATGTTCTGAAGGGTGGATGTTAAGCCGTCAGCCCTTATATAATGATCACAACATCTGCACCATTCATACAATTTATGATTGGGTTTGGGCCATTTATTTCCTTGACATTATAGACATTAGAACCATTGTATCTCATGATACCCCTTACATTTGAGACATTCATCAGTTTGTTAGACAGCATGCTCATACCATTCAAGTGTGGACCTAGGAGTTGATAAATGGGTTGGGTGGTCGATATAATTTTAATCATCACCTTGGGACTCATTAGAACAATAGTGTGAATCACCCAAAAGTGGGCCTCACTTACCAAACTCAAGGCTTAAAAGAACTAGATGGTTACCACATTACAAACACAAGCCCTCATATTAGGTATTTTAAATTACTATGTAATTAGCAACAGTTGTGATATTGCCTTATTTAACTTGTACATGTTACTTGGTTTTAAGCCATTAAGTTACTGAATGTTGAAATGGTACACCAGTGCTCCATCTTGTTGCAATAGATGTCTTAAATCAAGTCTGTTATTGGGTCTGTCGATGCCATCGACAGTCTGTTCGATGTTACCTTCGATGGCATCGAACATTTCTCGATCCCATCGATATCTTCTGGATTTTCTTCAGTTGATTGCTGGACTAACCGGGCACTTTTTCGATGTCATTGATGAGTGTTCGATGCCATCGAGAATTTTTGAAAAATCATGTTTTGTCTCTGGATAGTTGATGTGTTAGTTCAATGCCATCGACAGGATTAGTTCGATGTCATCGACAGGCTTTCGATGGCATCGACAGATTCTGCGCTAATTTTTCGCAAAGTTGCGAAATTGCGAGATTTGTTTCCGACTTCGTTTGAGATTCTTTCCAAGGCTATATATATGGGTGTAAATGGGATTGAGAGTCATTCCAAGGGTTTCTAAATAGTTCTAGGGTCTCAAAGGGTTGGAGCAAGGGCGAGATTCGAGGTAGTTTGAATCGGGTAAGCCTTCTCTCTTTGTAATTTCTGATTCCATAATGAATTTCTGTTGATTTGTGCCGTGGTTTTTTCTCGAAAGGGTTTTCCACGTTAAATCGTTGTATTCGCCTTTGTGTTTGCTTGGTGTTATCTGATTGCTATCCTAGATTCATTTCTTTGTGATTCCGCCGTTCTCCTAACAAGTAATATCAGAGCAATCGTTGGGGCGTAGGCTTGAATCTAAAGGATTAGCATTAATGGGAAACACTAGGTATGACATTGAAAAGTACTCAAGTAAAAATAACTTTGAGTTATGGAAGATCAAGATGATCAGTTCCTTAACAAAGTAAGGTAAAGATGATGCTCTTGAGGAGCGAAAGCCAACTATGAGTGATGATGATTGGAATACTCTTGATAAGAAGGCCTTATCCTCGATCCGTTTGTGTCTCACGGATGAGGTTCTCTATAATGTTTTGAGGGAGAAAACTGCATCTAGTTTATGGGAAAAGTTAGAGAATATTTATGTGAAAAATTCCACTGAAAATCACCTACACTTGAAGCTACAGTTGTTCGCCTTCAGGATGGCAAAGGTTGGAGATGTGGAGGCCCACATGTAACGCCCCGGTTTTCAAAACCCAAGTACATGACTCGGATTCTAAGAACCCAGGAATTAGCTATTAATAATGATGATCGTTCAATAAATCAAAGTACGATGTAGCGGGAATGAAAATCATATCATAGATATAGCCTCAAAATAGCAACAATATTCCAACCCACCCAGCTGGGGGCCACTTACAAAACCTCATGTTTCTATAAATTTTGAATGTATTAAAATAAAATAAAGGGCTAAACTACTGGTTTAGCCCGAAGTAGGCTGCCGCCTCTTGCTGTAATCTATCGCGTTCTCGATGTCTCTCGTACCTGTGTCCTCTGTAGGGTTGAACATTGATGAATGAGTGGCCAGCTCAGTGTGATCTCTCTTCAAGATTACACACCGCCGTCCTAAACAAGGAATATCACAAAACATGCAGACAATCCAAATATAATAGATGTAGTCTTATTAGATGCATGGATGTATGAATGCAATCATCGCCCCGGGGATGCTCATCCATGCGGATAGTGGGCCGTCACCCATGCAATCATCAAACTTGGGAAACATCATCCAGTCAGAACAATACGTGCCATGTATGCATGATTAGCCAAGTCATTATTAGTCCATTTGCAACCAGCCAATTTAGATAAGCTCAAAGGTCACTACGGGGAGCATATGGCCCAGCGTAGGCCGACGGCTCAGGCATAGTGTCCCATTACCACCATCCCCGGCCCATGAGACTACCATCTCAGGGTGTGTATAGTACCCACTAACATGTGGCCAATCAATTCAACATAAAGGGGCCACCACCAATGCCGACTGGGAATGAAATGTTGAAATCATCAAATGTGACGATTAAAACCTGGCGGCATGAATGGTGCAAAGATGAGTAAACACGGTATTTAGACAAGTTGCGAAGTCCATCCCAAGTCAAATAGGCGAAGCCCCCACATGGATGGTAAACCCCAAGGTCAAACACCACAACCAAAACCTCCATGTTAGGGGCCTACTTAGATCACGACTTAGTCTAGTTACACCCCAAGCACGGACTCTCCTTTGATAGGAATTTACATGGAGAGATTTTAGCAATATGTGTGTCATAGCAACGTGTATCACAATTTGAAGGGAGATAAGGAACAATAACTGAAATTACATAAGACACGCAACGTAAATGACTGAATTATTCACTTAGGCAGTTCAAAGAGATAAGTATTCCAACAATAGTAAGCATGAGGATTATCATGTTAAGCTGATAAATCAAGTGAATACTGTTTATTTCCATACACGATTCATCATTGGTCTAATTAGCCATTTACACTACTAAACTATTATTTCTAGTCTAGTTAGGGATGGAAAGCTTAAGGGGAGGGAGTCATCACCGACACGGGGTAGACTGCTCCTAAAGGCAAGGAAGATGGTGAATTTGCACTGCTTGCGAAATCTCCTGAACAATTCATTCATAATAGTCAATGAGTCATAAGGTTAAATATGTGAGGGTAGGTGAAGAGTTGGAAGGCCCAAATAGAGGTCGTTTGGGTTGTAACCAAGGGCGATCGAGCCTGCCAAACTCATGCCGCTAATAATGGTGTGAACTAGGCCCGATTAGCCCCCACCCTGCTACATTCCATAGCTACATAGCGCATACGTATATACTGTACACACTGAATATATATTACATGTTATATGTACACAATATATATTACATTTGCATCACATGGCATCTGTGTGCTCATCATATATGTTGTATGCACGTAATGCATATGTACACATTATATGTAGCATCTGCACCACAGGACAGGTGTGTACATCATGTATATTGTATAAGCATCTCATAACACATAGGTACACATCATGCATGTTGCATACACACAATATGAGCAACTGGTGGGCCCCACCCAGCTGACAACAGAGGTGAACGGACTGGATTTAAATGCGGCCGTATGACTAGCGTATACAAGTCATCCACGTCACAGGTGGGTCCCACCACACATCTCTGTGTGTCTGCCTTACCTATATTTTGTCTATTTGTATATATGCATACTTACATATACATATGTAATAATAAATAAATAAAAGAATAAATAGAAAGAAGGGAGGAGAGAAAACGTCCTACATTGGACGGTTGCTGATGATTTGCCGTCATCTGATGGACGGTCCAGATCTATGCCAGTCGGGGTGGGCCACCATTAGTTAGTGGGGACCCACGACCAGTCTTCCCATGTGGTGAGGTCCGCCTATAGTGCAGCCCACCTGCATTTGGTGAGGCCCACCTGCATCCTGCAGGCCTAGGGATACTGCCATCCGACCCAACAAGGATCTAGACCAAAGGCCCGATCCCTGCCAAAATTCTGGCCCAACCAAGGACCTGCTTTCAACGCCATCATGGCCTGGTGAGAGCCGAGTTTTCAGGCAGATACACGGCCTGATGCAGGCCATGATCTCAGTCCCGATCTCAGCCATTAATTGGCTAGGTCTAGGCATCGCAACGCGCACTGGTTCTCAGCCCAAAAATGCCATTGTATTGGCCTGCTTGAGCCCGACTTCAGCTCCACTGCAACCGGCTTCCTCCTCTCATCCAGGCCGGTTTTTTGCTAGGACAGTGGCTTGAATAGGCCTGCAGCAGTCCCATGAACCAAGGCCAGCTTTAGTCCAAACCCCAACCATCGTTTTGGCTTTGGAATTGGTTTGAGACGGAGATGCCAGGCGGCCAAATGCATGGCCCGCTTTCAGCTGTGAATAGCATCTGTTCCAACTGCCCTCATGGTTCATTTTCTGCCATCCGATTAGCCCAAACTCGAGCTAGTTTCGAAGCTCTATAGAGAGCTCAAAATAGAGCTCCGCATGGCCACCGCTAGGTCTGATTCATGGACTGAAACGGCGCTGCAGATTTAGCATTGTTTTGACCCAGGACGTAGCCATTACTCGACATTGCCTTGGTCCGAATCATGCTCTCGGTCTAACTTTAGCCATTACTTGGCTGATTTTCGGCCCTTACTATGGCCACGACTCTGATATCGTTATGGAATCATGGCCATTGCTTGGCTTGACCTTGGCCTCTAAACATTTCCATTGCCGAACAGGTTCTCAGCCATTATTTGGCATGGTCTCGGTCCAGACAACACACCACCTACAACCAGCTAAGACTACGAGGGAAATGGAAGAACAAAAGAAAGAAAGAAAGAAAGAAGGAAAGGAAGGAAGGAAGGAAGGAAGGATTGGGAGGCAAAGGGATGTTACTTGGTTCAGCTCCAAGCTCGAGCTGAAATGGCCAACTCGCACTCCTCATTGCCCTCCCTCTTACAGCGTGAACTCTTGCCCTCTTTCTCTCTTCTCTCACTCTCTCTCATGTTGGTGTGAATCCCAAGGCTACAAGACTCCTTATATAGAGGGAGAGGGAAAACATCAACGGCTAGAAATGCCCTGACTGTGTACGGCTAGGATTAGAGATCAGTTGAGCACGGGGCTCATCCACTCGCTTGGATGAAACACTGGCCCCGAGGCCCACCAGAAAAGCACTCTTCCTGATCTGGTGGGGCCCATCTTGTTGTTTCATGTGGGTTTTTAATGGGGAAGATGACCCGATTTCTAATGGCGGATTGCCATCTAACGTTCATGGGCACGATCTGGTCCATCTGGTCAGTCTAGATGGGACCCAGGATCAGCGTGGGGTCCACTTCTCAGGACCCAAGCATCAGTTCTAACATATCTCACGAGAATCTCTCATTCTCGTGAGAAAACTATCATTCTTGCCTTTAACTCGCCCCGCCTCGAACCGAGGGCAGGGATGAGGCCACGTGACCACGCGGACGGCTAGAATAGCGCCCACAACAGTTTCCCTAAGTGGGAATGTCCCCTTTTGCTTTTTCTTACACAGGCCTTGCTCGGCCATTCTTGGAAAGGAGAACGTGTGGTTTTTCTCAGGCGACGGGTGGATAAGATTTCTTGCTCGAGCCGATCTCGAGCCACCCCTGTGGTCCCAGGTTGGCCCCACCTCGCGGATATCCACCACGGGTAGTACAACGAACGGCTATGACCTATCTTGCTCGTCTGTTTACAACGGCCCAAGCGGCTATACGGTTTTGTCAAGCCAGGCCCTGTGGAGAAAGTGAACGATTCAAATGGCTCGGAAAGTGGCTAGGGTGGGCCACTTAGAAGCTCAAAGATCCTTCGTCCGAATGCAAAAATGGCGGGAGAGGAAGATTTCTCTTGCTTTTCGAATAGGGCTCGGTCAAAGGCCATTTGACCGAGCTAGCGGTTCCAGCGCACCTCGCGTCCAACCCTCCTTAGTGCACATGCATTGTACATGGGCCCACTGCAACGTTATCACCCTGATCCGCTCCGCCCACTCGGCCTTGGGGACCTGACTCAGGGGTCCCGGCCCACTTTAAGCTGCTGGTGAGGCCCAGGTGGGCCGCTACACTCCTCTTTAGGTTATTATCGGCCCAAATAATGTGGTCTGCCGATCCAGTGGGTCTGACATTTATTGTCAACGGTTAATATTACATACTGGTCGTGATGAATGTTTGATTTGCCAGTAAAAATCCTTAGACGTTAGTGATAAGTGTTTTGCAGCCATCTTCCATTAACATAAATGCTCTAATTTAAGGTGCTTAGGGAATCTCACCCTCTGTATGTTGTAGGGCACGTTCCGGCTCCTGGAGGACCCGGATGGATGACTTTAATTTCGATTGGAACCTCCTTCCTACATGTGTCGAGTTTAAGTCAGTTGATTAATCTAACTTGAGTCCAAGTTAATGTGGGTTTACAAGGGTAACACCCGAGCACCAGAGGCACGGGGTGTTACACCACATCAATAACTTTAATAAATTGATTTGCAAGTTGCTGGATATGGAAGAAGTGATCAAAGATGAAGATCAGGCATGTATGTTGTGGAGTTCTCTTCCTGCATGGTATAAGTCATTCAGGGACTCACTGTGTACCAAAAAATAAAACCCTGAGTATGGACACCATCATCTCAGCCCTTCAAGGGAAGGCCATGAGAAAGATAAATGGTAGCATAGGGACATCTTATGATGTACTGTTTATGAGAGACATGAATACTGAGCAAGGTACAGGATCTTCACCACCTATATCCAAACCAAAGAGCAAGAGCAAAGGAAAATTAATGTGCTGGAACTGTGAGATGACTGGACACATGAAGAAAGATGGTACAAATCTTAAAGAGAAGAAAGAAAATTCAAAAGCTTCTTCCAAGAAGGCCAATGTTGTCACATTTAATGAAGATACAAGTGAAGGTGATGTTTTGTCGGTATCCATGATCGGACACTTGCACGACAATCGTAGATATGAGTGGATCCTTGACACAAGAGCGTCATATCACATGACTCCTCATCGGAGTTGGTTATAAAGAATGCGATGGTGGATAAGTCTTTATGGGTAATGACAATGCATGTAACGTTGTGGCTATTGGTACGGTGAGCATCAAGATGTTTGATGGGATAGAGCATACCTTGACTGATGTCAGGCATGTTCCTAATATGAAGAAGAGTCTGATTTCTCTTGATGCACTCAAGGCTATAGGGTGCAAGTTCACTTGTCTTAATGGTGTCCTTAAAGTTTCAAAAGGGGCACTTGTGGTTATGAGAGCGCAAAGGCACGGAAACCTTTACAGGTTGATCGGGAGCACTTCAAGAGGTGGAGAGGCGACGGCTGTTGTAGATTCCACATCTACACTTATGTGACATGCACGTCTGGGCCACATAAGTGAGCGAGGCATGAAGGTACTATCTGATCGTTGTTTGATTTCAGCTTTTAAGAATTCTGATTTAGATATATGCAAGCATTGTATATATGGCAAACAATCTAGATTATCTTTTAAATCTGTAAAACATGTATGTAAGGGAGTGCTTGATTATGTGCACTCTAACGTTTGGGGGCCATTGCCAGAGGTTTTCGTCGTGGGGTCGTCATGGTTTGTTTCATTCATTGACGACTACTCCCGAAAAGTTTGGGTTTACTTCATGAAACCTAAATCTGAAGTTTTCGCCATATTCAAACATTGGAAGGTAATAGTGGAAAAATAGTTAGGGGAAAAAATAAAGGTTTTAAGGACTGACAATGGTGGTGAATTTACGTCCATTAAGTTTAATGAATATTACAAGGATAAAGGGATCATTAGGCACAACACAGTGCGCCATACGCCTGAAAAAAACGGTGTGGTTGAGTGGATGAATCAGACTCTCTTAGAGAGGGTCTGATGCATGTTAAGTAATGCTACGTTGGGCAAGACCTATAGACTAAGACCGTTAAGACGGCTTGCTATTTGGTGAACCGATCTCCTTTTACGATAATTGAATGTAAGATCCTAGAGGAAGTATGGAGTGGTCATAAAATGGACTTCTCAGATTTGCACATATTTGGTTATGAGGCTTACTCTCATATATTGTCAGTTGAGAGAGACAAGCTAGATCATATAGCCAAAAAGTACATCTTTGTTAGCTATGGTGTTGGTGTGAAAGGTTACAGGTTATTCGACAAGGTCATCACAAGCCGTGACATTAGATTCGATGAAAGCTCTCTATTTCGCAAGAATGATCAAGATGAGTAAGATGAACTAAAAAGGTTGATCGTAAACGTCTAGATTGACACAGATGATACCCAACCAGAAACAAATGCACAGACAAAGATGTAGGAGCAAGTGGAAGAGTCACCTATTAGAAAAAACTCACCGCGTGATCGTAGGTTACCAACAAAATACAGAGACGATTTTAATATCGTATATGCCCTCATTACAGATGAGTGAGACCCGTCTACTATTCAAGAGGCTCTTGATGAGCCTAATACAAAAAAGTGGAAGGCGACTATAGATGATGAGATGGACTCATTGTATAAAAATCACATATAGGAACTGGTGGATCTTCCAGTGGGCCGAAAAGCAATCAGATGCAAGTAGTTATTTAAAAGAAAACATAATAGATACAAAGCGAGGCTGGTAACAAAGGGGTATGCTTAGAGAGAAGGAATCAACTTCACAGAGATATTTACGCCAATGGTTAAACAAGTATCCATCGGATTAATGTTGGCGCTGGTTGCCCAATACGATCTCAAGCTGGAACAGATGGATGTCAAGAGTGCATTCCTGCATGGGGAGTAGAGCAAATCTACATGAAACAACCAGAGGGCTACAAAATTAAAGGAGTAAAGAAAAAGGTTTGTAGGTTAATGAGGTCATTGTACGACCTGAAACAATCGCCTAAGCAGTGGTATAAAAAATTTGATTATTTCATGTTGAGTCAAAAATTTATTCGGAGTAAATACGATCACTATGTTTATTATAAGATACTAAGTGATGGTAAATTCATCATCCTAGTATTGTATGTTGATGATATGTTGATCGCCAGTCATGATATGTCTGAAATTAATGTACTGAAGACTCGATTATCAGGGACATTCGAGATGAAAGATCTGGGGGCTACAAAGAGAGGTCTCGGCATAGGTATTCATAAAGACGAGAAGAGGAGCAGACTTTGGTTATCACAAGTAAAATACCTTGAAAAGGTGCTGATTAAGTATGGGATGGACTAGGCAAAGCCGGTGAGTGTTCCCCATGCGGCTCACTTCAATCTTTCCTCAGAACAATGTCTTAAATCAAATGAGGAAAAACAGGTTATGTCTCATGTGCCTTATTCGAATGTAGTTGGCAGTTTAATGTATGACATGGTCAGTACGAGACCAGATATTTCACAGGCAGTCGGTGTTGTGAGCAAATACATGTTAAAACCAGGTAAGCAACATTGGGAAGCAATGAAATGGTTACTCCGATACATTCGAGGTATAAAAGACTACGTCTTAACTTTTGAGAAAGCAGGAGCAAAGTTAGTAGGGTATTATACAGGCAGTGTGAATTCCAGAAAGTCGACTTCAGGATACTCGTTTGTACTAGCGGGTGGAGCAATTAGTTGGATGTCGAAGCTTCAGTCCATAGTGTCTCTTTCCATAACCGAAGCAAAGTATATGACAGTGACAAAAGTGTTTAAGGACGGTGTTTGGTTGAAAGGCATGATAAATCAATTGGGGCTTCAACAGGAAGATGTACCGGTTAATTGTGACAACGAAAGTGATATAAATTTGGCTAAAAATTCTGTTTATCAGTCTCGTACTAAACACATTGATGTTCGTCACCACTTTATCTGAAAGGTGCTTAAAGGAGGCGTGATTCTGAAGAAGATTCACACCAGCGCAAATCCAGTGGACATGCTCACCAAAGTTATTCCTACAGAGAAGTTCAAGTTATGTGCGACTTCTCTAGACTTGGTGATGGTGTAAAAGGAAGACGGAGTGTGCACGAAAAGCGTTGATGGAGCTATGATGCAAGGAAGAGATAAGAGAAGAGGACAAGAAGCTACTCATTTGATGATTGAAGACATGGTGGAGATTTTTGTAATAGATGTCTTAAATCAAGTCTGTTATTGGGTCTATCGATGTCATCGACAGTCTATTCAATTTCACCTTCGATAACATCGAACACTCCTTGATCCCATCGATGTCTTTTGGATTTTCTTCAGTTGATTGCTGAACTAACTAGGCACTTTTTCGATGCCATTGATGAGTGTTCGATGTCATCAAGAATTTTCAAAAAATCGTGTTTTGTCTTTGGACAGTTGAGGTGTTAGTTCAATGTCATCGATAGGGCTTCGATGTCATCGACATGATTAGTTCAATGCCATCGATAAGCCTTTGATGGCATAGACAGGCCTTTGATGGCATCGACAGATTCTGCGCAGATTTTTCGCAAAACTGCGAAATTATGGGATTTGTTTCCGAATTCATTTGGGATTCTTTCCAAGGCTATATATATGAGTTTAAACGGGATTGGGAGTAATTCTAAGGGTTTCTAAATAGTTCTAGGGTTTCAAAGGGGTGGAGCAAGGGTGAGATTTGAGGTTGTTCGAATCGGGTAAGCCTTCTCTCTTTGTAATTTCTGCTTCCATAGTGAATTTCTGTCACTTTGTGCCGTGGTTTATTCTTGAAAGGGTTTTCCATGTTAAATCGTTGTATTCACCTTTGTGTTTACTTGGTGCTATCTGACTGTTATCCTAGATTCATCTCCGTGTGATTCTATCGCTCTCCCAACACATCCATGAATGCTTTCACTTCATAAACATTCTGGATCATTGAAAGAAGGGACCACTTTAATAAAGTAGATGCATTGAATGCTACTCACATTTAGGTTTATAGAATGTTAGAAGTCCTCTGAAGTATTTTTACTAATTATACATACGCAACATTGTTGGATTCTTACATAACATTATAGTACTTTTGTCGAGGAATTCTACAGTCTTGATGCATCAAAACATCAAAGTTGTACTACTGAATGGGCCCATGGTTTAGTTATACAGACTATTAATAGATAGTTAGTATGAACTCACTCTCTCTCTCTCTCTCACTTTAGATTTTCTGTGTTTGCTTTAAAATAATTATTGACTCATTGACCAAAGGATGGCCTAATCATGAAGATTTGATCGACTCAGCCCATGTATAACAAAATTGATCATGAAAAGACATTTATACTCGTATATGTCAATTTCTATACAAGTGGCCAGGGCCCATATAAAAAATAATAATAAGTCATTAATGTATCTCATATGGTCTTGATATTTCAGTAGTTTATAGTATTAGAAAATTGACTTCTGATTACGCTTAGGTAGGGTCATTACCCACATTTCAGGAGCTAATATTGACGTTGACTTTGATAAAAGAAGAACAAAAAAAAAATCCAATAATCAGATTTAACGAGGGTACTTCAATATATTGAAAGTCAACATTAGTCATATCATGGGCTAAATTGCACCTCTTTGGGATGATCTGTTAAGGGCAAGACCATAGAGCAATTCGTGAGTTTAGAATTCGAAGATTTGAATTGTTATGCTAGCCACCAAAGTAAGCACAATCAATACAAATATTTAATTTTATACTTGTGTTGTGGAATTTGGTAATTTTTAGTCTTGGGATTGCATTGGGTTCCATTTGTGTCAATAACAGAAAATGACTATAACAAATTTCTGCATTAACAATCATAACAAATAAAAAACATCATTTTGCAAGATATGAGTGATGTGAAGTGATTAATGCTGATAATATAAGTTTAAGAGATCTCTTTCACCTAATGGTGTTGAGCGTTTTAAATTAATTACATGATTAACATTGATTAACTTCATGTTCAATAGACCCACTTGTGTGTCATGATTTCACATAAAGGACAAGTCATGATGATACGTTAGGCTATTGTCATAATTGATTAAATAAGCTCAAGATCATTTTAGGCAATTAATTTAAGGCCCTAATTAAATGAATGATGTTGCAATGTTTGATTTTTTTTCTTTTAAAGCCTGATATTTAGTTTATGTTCAGACAATGTTTGGATAGGATATATTTATTAATTTTAGCATGCAATTATTAAAGATGGCACATTAACCTCCATCGGGAATACCACATCATGACTGTAAGTAAGTGCCAATGAACGCATTGTAGTACTAGACCGAGGCAAATTTTGGTAAACCCAAAGAGCTTCGAACAATTCGATATGCCACTCTTGAGGATTATTATTGACCATCTTCATCAAAATATTCCTAATAACTTTAGTACTAGCCTCAGCTTGGCCGTTACCTTGGGTATAGTAAGGTGTTAAATGCAACAATTTTATTTTATAGTGCTCGGCCATTGCTTTCACCTCCTTGAATGAAAATGTCGCTACTCAGTCCAAAGTAATCAATTCAGGAATCCCAAATTGGTGGATACTATGTGTTTCAATGAACTCGATAATTTCATTGTGGCTAACTCCCCTCATTAGTTTCGCTTCTACCCACTAAGTGAAATAATCTATGGTCACTATGATGAAACTATCCATTTTTAAGGAGGATAGATTTGACCTATTAAATCAATGGCCCACCCTCGAAAAGGTCGGAGTTTAACAATAGGATGTATTTCGGCCATCGGAACGTGTTGTATTGGCCCATGTTTTTAATATGTTTCACATCCCTTAGCATATTAAATCTAGTCGACTGTCATCCTCAACAGAAATATCTATAACACCAAAGTGTAAGCCTCATTTTTCGTCCAGCTTGGTGTATTCTACATATTCCTTCATGTACTTCACCCATAGCCAACATGGCCTCATTTTTGCCTGGAAATCGCAATAATACACCATCGGCCCCTCTCTGATATAATTCATTCTCATCCATAACATAATTTATGGTCATTCTCCTGATCTCTCGGCTAGTCTTAGTCCGAGGACATTGAAGATAGTTGATGATTGGAACCCTCTAGTCATCGTCATCTATTTTAACCTAACAAAATTCCAGAATCGGTTCTCTTTGAGAGAGAGACTAAGGGTAAAGATTTCTTTTGAATGACTATCATTCTTTCATTTGATCATTGGGCGATCTAAAGTCCTTCTGCCAATTATACCATTTCATTAGTATCGACATTGATCTTTCTAGTCACATGCCTTAGTTCGACCTCATCGAAATTGTCCATCAACTAAATCGTCAAGGCGTAATATGGTAGTAATACATTACTGGTGCATTTGAACAATCCTTCCACTTAGTTTATTACCAATTGTAAATCGTCCATCACTGATACATTTATAGCACTTAATTTTAGTAATATTTCCAAATCGATTATCAAAGCCTCATATTCGGCATGGTTGTTAGTACATTTAAATTCTAATTAAAATGTAAATTCTTACATTTTTTTCATCTGGATCAATTAAGATAATTCGTGCTCTTGATGATTTGTTGATCTTCGTTGTATATGACTGTCGAGCTTCTATGATTGCTCAATGTATTTCAATTCCTCGCTGATGTACTAAGAATCCCAAGAAATTTTCAGTTGAAACCCCAAAGGCACATTTAATGGAGTTCATCTTCAACTTGTGGACCCTCATTCGCAAAAATGATTTACGCAACTAAGTAAAATGTTCTACCACATCGACTGATTTAACCACCACATCATCGATGTATACTTTCATGATATGGCTAATTATATCATGAAAAATGGCATTCATGGCCCTTTGATAAGTAGTACTTGCATTTTAAAGTCAAAACAACATTCTACCCAATAGAAAGTCCCCAAAGGTCCAAGACATTTAAAAGGCATCTTTCGAACATCCTTAAGCGCAATGCTTATTTGATTATATCCTAAATGGCCATCCATAAAGGAAATCATCTTATGTCTAGCTACTTGGTCAGTCAATTGATCAACCATGGGCATTAAATATTTATCCCTTGGTATGGCTTAATTTAAATTTCTAAAATCAATGCAAACTCGGAGTTCGCCATTTTTCTTGATGATTGGAACTATGTTGAAAATTCATTCGACATATTTGATTGGTTCAATGAATCTAACTTTCAATATCTATTTGAGCTCTTCTTTTATCTTCTAAGTAACATTGGCTGTCATTCGCTTAGGAAGTTGTTTAGACGGTCAATACCCCTCTTTGATTAGCAACCTACACACGACAAGGTTTCGGTCTAGTCCAGGCATTTCATGGTAATCTCATGAGAAACTGTCAGAAAACTCACTAATCAAATCAGTAAGCTTGACATGAACTTACGTTTTCAATAATCTGTTGATGAAAGTAGGCTTGAGATCTTTTTTTTTTTTTTGGAGGTTAGCTTGTTAGTACACACAACACTGTCAGTACACAATTCAGTGTTAGCCACCCCCACTAGGGAATTGATACCAAGGCTTGGGATCTTACTCTAAACCCAAGTTTATTTCAACAAGGGGATCTTAAACTTAGGCTTGAGAATCGTCTAACTTTTCTGGGGCCCATTTTAGATCTTTTAACTTTATGCCATCTTAGGCTACTTCATTAGCCAGCATTGCGATGTCGGCCATGTCAACTAGGTATCCATAAACATATTGTTTTAAGCTTTCTTTGAGTTGCCTTATGGCCGTGAATTTGACCATTCTTTCCTTAACAAATGATCGACTCTCACAAGACTTCTTCTATAGTACAACATGGGGTTACCTGATAAGGCACTATATCCTTCAGTAGATCATTGTTTAGTCGTAACATAATAGTAATATCTTACACTGTGTTGTTCAGATTGATTCTGCCGTTTATACTAGTTGGACATTCATATTTATCCCTTTTAGTAAAATGTATCATCCCAAGCTCGTCTCCATAAAAACATGTTTCAATAGCATTGGACGTAGCTAAAAATGACTTATTATACTCCAACACTAATTCAACTTTATCTTGATTCCAGAAGTTTACGAATTGGTGCAAGATAATGGGATACATGAGAAAGAATGTATCCAATCTCTCCCTAATAAGGCATTATAATTTGATGAAGTGTCGACCACAAGAAAGGCTGTTAACATTTTCTTAGATGCAACTATCAAGTCAATAGAAAAGACATTATGTGCTTGTATTACCCCTCCAGTAAAATTGCTGACCGTGACTTCAATTGAAACTTCTGTGGTTTTTTCTAGTTTCGCCATCATTCAGGCCGAAAGAATATTCACAGCCGCTCCATTGTCAACCAGGACGCTAGTAATTGGACATCCCTCCAAGTGAACAGAGATGTACATAACGACTTTAGATGTTAAGTCATAGTGTACGTGGGTCTCTCCATCACTATTCTCTCAAAAGGCATGCCAAGTTCCACTATGACAATCAACACATTTTTTATTTTCTCCTCAGAGTAAAAAAATAAAAAATAAATAAATATCCATGTTGTATGATTATAGGCAGACTAAGTTCCTTCACATCCCCCCTCCATCTTGTCGTGCTGGGATAGTTTAGCCTGAAAGCTCAATGGTAAAGTAAGTACTAGATTACAATCCACCACCGTTGGAGGAAGTGATCCAAACTCTATTACTGATCTTAGACATTGCCCACCCAGATGTTTCTGAATGCAGTCATTCTTTAACATTTTCAACTACAAGGAAACCATGTAGACTATGTAAACCAGAACTTCCCTTTTTCCATCAAGGTTGGGTGAAGTTTCTTCTAGTGATTGTGCTTTTGTGAAGAGTTCCCCGATCAACAAATTATCACCTAAAAAACACTCATCGCTACGATACTTAGCTGATTCTTCATTGTCAAGCTGTTGGTTCTCTTTAACTGACTTGTGTGGATCAAGTGTCATAGTTAAATCCACCATGATCACAATTATCTATTCATCTTCTAGTTGTGAAATCTTTGGCATCAGCTGAGATTGCATAACCATTTTGTGAGGCTTATTGTCTATAATGGCCAATTCTCTCCATTTGGTAGCCTGTTGCCTTCACTAACGTCGTTCTGGGTGCGAGTCATTCCCATTGGTACAACTGGGAATTTAGGGTGACTAACCCTTCTCCATACTCCTTTCTAGGTAGGGAGAGGTTTAACAATCCTTCGTTCTAGCATTGGAGCTAGTCGAGGATAATTAATGGATGTTGAGTTCTATATTGGTGATAAGAGTTATTTATTTCCAACCTCTATGTAAACCATGGTTTGGTTTGACCATTCAGTCGAGAAATTTGTCTATTAGGCTGGATCGACCGTGTACATTACTCACACAAAAGTGGCCTGGTAGGTAAATGATGTAGCTCTCGGTTGTGCTTTCCTATTCACAGCCACTTGCAAAAGTATTTTGGATACTTTTTTAGTTTGTTGTATCTTGATCTGATCTTCGTGAGGCCCAATGTTAACTTTTTGTTGTGATCAAACTAACTTTTGAGTATTGACCGTAGCCATATTGATCTCCATGTTAGATGGAAATGGGTTGATATCAATCAACATCACCTCTTTTTCTTTTTAAAATTTTTTTAGCAATCCTCGGTCAATGTTGTATTAGATAATGTTCCTGAAAACCACACATTTGTTAGTAGAATGGGACTGAGTCCCATACCATTTGCAATACTCGGTCTTTTTCATTTCTTTGACTGTAGGTATTTTATAATTGATGGGGACTTTAATAAATTTACTTGGCAACATTATATCAAAGATTTCATTAGCTCGGGTAATATCGAATGTATGTCCTTTGAGTTTTTGTGTGGCCGGCGCGATCACTTTTGTTTTAACCAACAATGAAAAATTGAATGGTTGTTTTGCCATTACTTTATCCACTATCACATTGTAGTTGTGATCATAATAATATGCCCTGACTAATGAGTTCTTTTGCCTTGTACTTTCCTAAAGAAGAGCTTCGTATAGGGATACCTTTCTGATTAAAACAAAAAGATCGGTAAACTCCATTCCAATAAAAGTTTTATAGAGTTTGAATTCCAGATTGTCTTGGACCAGTTCTACAAATTCAGCCTTGGACACGACTACTTTGCATCGGCTTTTAGCTCTTTTAAATCGAGTGATATAGTTTTCAGCTGATTCTCCTAACAACTGTTGAAAATGGGCAAGGTCAGCCAAATAATTCTCCCTGTCACTGTAAAAGAAATGGGCGTAACACTTATCCTCCATTTCTTACCAAGTTTGAATGAAATTCGGCAACAAATTAGAGTACCAAGTGAAAGCCATTTCAGTTAATGAATGGCTAAACAATTGCAATTTGTAATAATCATTATTAAACATTATCCGAACTGCATGGTAAATAGATTTATGTGTTCTATTGTCGATTGACCAGTGTCAACTGTAAATAATGAAAAATTAGCAGGTTAGTAATTCTTTGGTAATAGATATTGCTAATCAATCCATTCAAGATAAGGTTTGTGATATACAGGAGCGATAGTTCAACCAAGAACTTGGCCTGACACCTCTTGGATCACTTGTGAAACATGGTCACAATCCAAATGGTGAGGTTCGGTCACAAAAGGTGACTTAGGACCTTCTGAGTATTATTCTCCATTGTGACATATATTCCTAAGGAAAGGTTGCACCCAGGGATTCCTTAATTTCTGGCCTCAGGAATAAAATTCTTGTTTTCATGTTAAAATCATCTAAACTATATAGGCAGAGGAACATTCCGCACCTCCTGTACTATAGCAGGATGTGTGTTCCATTGTGGAATAAGCATTGGCGGTGTTGGCGGTACTGGTGTTAGATTCTTGACAAAGCTGTTATCAATAGTTGGCAGATGCACAATTTTGCTGAGGCACTATTTGTTAAGGCATGGCATGTGCTCTTTCAGCAAAAATAGTCATAATTCGATTTAAGTTCTCAATCTAACTGGCTATCTACTTGTTAAAAGTTTCAACCTGAATTTGAAAATGCTCAGCCTGAGCATGTGACTGCTCTACAATATGTTGAATACTCATTTGAATATCATGTAGGCCGGCCGCCATTATTTCAAGTGGATCAGTCCGAGATGAAGACGCCCTATTCTGATTTGGAGGATTGGGTGACAGGTTCAACAACATCTCAGGCACTGGCTACATCTGCATCTCCTCCTCTGGTGCAGGAGGTTCATTAGCCCCAGAAATATTAAGAGAATCTCTTCGGCTCATGCTTTCATAAGATTATTGCACCACTATGTATATTGAAACTCTCAAGTGCCACCGTGTATAATGAATATTTATGGCAACCAAGTAGTTTTTGGTCCCATTGGGCATGCAAAAAATTGTTTGCTATTGGTTTATTTTTTGTCACGTGTGGTATGTGCAGGCGTGCCAAAACTGATTGTGGCTCAATTCAATTTGAACAACTTGACCCCAAGTGTCAAGATAGGCAGATACATCGAATATGATCATATATGACCGAGATCTGAGAAGATTAGTCACCTATTCAACCACTCGCAAAATAGTTGTAAGATGATCAGGCGATTGTCAGAGGGTGGGGTTCTTCCTCCAAACATGAGTTGCACTTTGCCTTCCATACAAAAGGACTTTTATAAGCAGAAACAATCAAACAAAAAGGAAATACTTACAGTCAATCATAGGGAGCAACTGTAAGATGTGTCATTCTGAAAGATTAAGTGATTGTATTGATACCGGGAATAGTCCAGCGCAAAAGCATATATTTGAATTACAGCTAAAGATTACCATTAAGGATTATTGCTACTCCTAGGATAGAGCTAGGCTATGATAAAGTAAGATAACTTTGATAAGATAAGTTTGATTGGTTTGTTGAATTGGAAGGAGATTATTTGCTTTACTGAACTTCTTACTATTTATAGATATCTGTTGCAATTTCTCTTCAGATGTTTCTCGTCTTTATTTCAATGGTTATTGTAGTTGATGTTGGGAATTCTTTTGCGGAATCATACAGAGATAGATCTAGGATAGCAATCCAAGAGCACCAAGCAAACATAAGAGAACACAAAGATTTAACGTGGAAAACTCGTTCGGGAAAAAACCACGGCACAAAGCAACAGATATTCACTATGAAAGCAGAAATTAGAAAGAGAAAGGACTTACCTGATTCGAACTACCTCAAATCTCACCCTTGCTGCAACCTTCGCTGTAAGACCCGTATCCAAGACTGTACCGTTACATAGACTTCCGCGGTCTTTCCAGTCGAATTCCGACAACTTTCGACCCTTAACCGACCTTGCGCGTGACCCTGATTCACACGCCGTCAACTCGAGTCGACTCAAACTGAGACTTGTACCAATGCGACCATACCGTCGCCGCGGTTCCGATGTCGTGACTTGCGCGCCGAGGCGATACTCTGGCCAGGCGATGTGGCCAGCGTTCGGTGCGAGAAAAATGTCGCGCGTACGAATTTCGAGAGAATCTCTACGAGATATCACATCAATCATCCATCAATCAATTCCATCATGTCAAGTACACATCACTTTTCACCCATTTTTAAGCAACCCCCAAAGTCAAAAAGGTTCTTACAAACCCATACCTTTCTTACACCAAAAGCCACAAAAGTCAAAAAAGGCTCTTACACACATCCATCAATCCATCAACTATCTTTTTCTCTCTCCCTTTACAAGCCTCTCTCTCATTTCCAAAAGGCACTCCCAAGCAAGAAAAATCCCCATACGTCCAAGCCCTCCCATGGAGAAAAAAAATGCATGTGTGAGGCCCACCTTTCTATCCCAAGATCTCTCATCCTAGCCATCCATTTCTCATCTTCACCCATCAAAGAGGAGCACAAGGAGGCCGGCGTTCCATCGAACCAAGAAGAAGCCAATGGATGATCTTAGATAGTTGTGTTTCATTCATTTTCTTTGATTAAGGGTCCATATATGTGGGACCCACCTTGATGTATATTTGTATAAGGGCCCATAGAGGCGGGGTCCCTCCACTCTCATCGATCTCCCTCTGTCTCTCTATCTCTCACTTTCTCTATCTTCCTTGTATTGTGGACCCCACCATGAGGCATGTATTTTATCCAAACCATCTACTAGTGGGGCCCACCTTATATGTATTGAACCTACACCACCTATCATGTGGTGGCCCACCTAAGCAGGGCCCACTTTACTGCTGTTTGCTAAGCCCAAAAGAGTCCAGCGTCTGGACGTCTTTTGGGAAAACATAGATATAAGCTTGGTTCAAGCTTTTTATGTGGACCTCACAAATAGGCCCCACCCTGATGTAAGGGTTCGATCCATGCCGTTCATCCATTTTCCCAACTCATTTTAGGCGTTGAGCCGAAAAATGAGGCTGATCTGATAATCAGGCGAGCCATACCATAGAAAACTCTATTTCCTACCGTTCAAAGCTTTTAGGACCCACCTTACTGCACCTACACACCAAACATAATGTATATTAGACTTGTTTTGTGCATTTTGAGCCATAGAATCCACTGAACGGAGTGGATTCTCCGGTAGCGGGCCCCACATGTAATTTTTCCCCTAAAAAAAAAAGGAAGCAGCACTGCTGCTGTGTTAGGCTGCGGCAGGCACTACCTGCGCACCTGCACCAGTGGCGGGCGGACATGCAGCACCCACGGCTCCTGCCGTGGGCACCACCATGATGTTTATGTGTCATCCATTCCGATCATTGGATAGGCCACCCCCTGAGGTGGGCCCCCTCCAAAGATCAGGACGATCTGAGTCCCAGATGGCCCACACCAAAGGAAACAGTATGAATTGAAGGTCTGCCTTTGAAACTTTTTTTGGGCCCACAGAAGTGTTGGATCAAGATGAAATTTGTTTTTCCCCTCTATCTAGGCCTGGATGACCTTATGGACGGCCAGGATGGCCTATAAACATTAAGGTGGGCCCCACATGGGACCCACAGTGATTCATGTATTTATCCACCGTCCACCTGGACGGTGGAGCCCGCACTGATGTATCTGCTTATCCCACCGTCCCCTGGACGGTGGTGGTGCGTGCGTGGGTGCATGCGTGTGTGTGTGTGTGTGTGTGTGTGTGTGTGTGTGTGTGTGTGTGTGTGTGTTGTATATATATATATATATTCTATTATATTATGTAATATAATATACTTTATGGTGGACCCTCATGTGGACCCCCACCATGATGCATATGTTACATCCAATCCGTTTATCCATTTTGAAGGACCATTTTATGGCATGAGCTAAAGAATGAAACAGATCTAAAGTCCAAGTGGACCCCACCTTGGCATGTTTTGAGGTCCATCTTAATGTATTTGTGGTATATCATTGGGGCCCACTTTGATGTGGATGTAAGGCCCATGTCATTAGACCATTTGATGTATTCTAAGGCCCATGGGACTAGGCCCATTTGATGTTTTAGGGGTCCATGGGTTAAGGCCCATTGAGATGTATTAGGGCCTATGGGTTGAGGCCCATTTGATGTACATATGGGGCCTAATTGTTGTGGCCCATTTGTTACATATAAGACCCATGAGACTAGGCCCATTTGATACAATCTAAGGCCCACAGGTCATGACCCATTGCAATGAGCATAAGGCCCATTGGTGCGGCCCATTGATGTGGCCCACTTGACGAATAAAAGGCCCATATGGTATGGCCCATTTGATGTATTTAAGGCCCAATGGGATGAACCTAAGGCCCATTACAATGTGTAACCCCAACCTGGTTCATGTAATGATATTCACTACGAGCTACGCCTTGGGAGCAATGTTGGTTTGACGTCCACATTGCAAGATTAATGTTGGTTAAATGTCCACATTACGACTCTCCCTAGGGCCCATTAATAGGCCCGTACTCGTTACGTGTAGGCCGTCTAGACTCATTTGCGTTGTGAGGTTAGGTCATTACTTTATTACATGTTTTGTATAGTTCCATGACTCATGATCATACGCATCATATGTATGCTTGATATGAGAGGTGACTGATCATAGCATATGCCTTCGGGCAGGTTGTTTATGGGCTCCTGGTTAGGCGGTGTTGCCCTACATGAGCGCACTATACGCGTAGAATTGCTGCATGACTGGATAGTGTGATTCATACATTCGCATTGTGTGACATGGTTACCACACGCCCTAACGACATCAGGGTCATAGCCACCACAGTCATAACGTGGTTGGCAGGATTGGATACCGAAAATCTTGTTCTATATGAGGTGCTATAGATATCCCTGGGTGAAAGTCCCTAAACCCTTATGGTACCAAGAGGTTGCTCCGACTTCTAGACCGAGTGGGTGCATGAGCGCCGAGGTCCGATTACCAGAAGGCTGCATTTTTCACTGTGTCGTGGTCGGTTGGAAGGGGCTACGGCCTTACCCGCCCGAGAGGAGGGGGCAATGCTAGGCTGAGTTTGACCAGCTCGAGGAATGGGTCCGCTATTGACAAGCCGAGCCCGATATTGGCAGGTGGGTAGTGAGGTCTCTTCCACTTACCTTATTGTGCGCGATGGGGCGGCAATATGGTTTAGAGTATACTAGACCCCGGTAATATCCCAGATTTGAGTTGTACTGATATGTGGATATAGATGAGGATTTGTATACTTGAGTTGCATCCCGTATTGCATGACCTTGGTATGGCCGACATCATTCATGCCTTGCATTGCATAGCCTTAGTATGGCTAGTGGTATTCATGGATTCATCAGCATGTTTCGCATTACTCTGATACTGCATATCTGCATTACTACCTTGCATACACACTTTCACCACCCTCTAAGCTTTCTATAAGCTTATCACGACCGTTGCGTGCAGGTGACGTCAGGAAGTAGCAGCGCTGAGGCAGAAGAACAGAGAAGATCATTTTGGAGCTTTTTGTCTATCATCATTGTATTTCCCTTTATGCTCATTGTACTTGTAAAGTTTTTTATCATAGTGGAAATGTGATGGAGTTTTTGGTTGTTGTTTGTGGGTTATGCCTTTGGTTATGCTTATGACGAATTAAACTGATGTTGAAAATCCTCCTTGTAGCATCTCAGGATCGGAACCTGGCGTATGGGCGCTGGAAGCCGAGAATGGGTTCTACGGAGGGCTGTCGGCGTCGGATTCGGCGATCGAGAATTTTATGAGCTCGGTTTTCGAGTTTGGGGCGTGACAGAAGTTGGTATCATAGCATAACTCGGGAATAACTAAGAACAACATTACATGTCTACTATGAGTTAGGATGATTGAGTCCTTAGTTCAGATAGCTTAGCGATCTTATTACCGACCCTTAACATGTGTACCTTCGAGAGTTTCCAAGTTGATAGGCGCCTTCGATCTTCCTGTAGGACATGGCGCGCCAGAGAGTGACCCGATCGACCCCCGCACCACCACATGAGACTTCCGCACCACCGCCTAAGACTCCCGCACTACCACCGACGATCCCCGCTCTACCACCAGAGATTCCTACTGCCCAACACATGGATGCAGCTCCTCTACCAGAGATTCCTACTTCCCAACCTATGGATGCAGTTCCTCCACCAGAGACCGGTGCGGATCCGACCATATCCGTGAGTGCTTCCCAGTTACAGTAGATGTTGCAGGCTGTGACAGCCGCACTACAGGGGCAGGGCAGGCACCCTTTTATTTCACCGGAGCAGGCCGAGCAGGATCGCGGGAGTGCCCTTCTTCGTGAGTTCCGACGACTCGATCCCCCGCATTTCCAGGGCGAACCAGACCCTACGGCAGCTGAGAGAAGGCGCGCCGATGTGGAGAAGATATTCGAGACGATGGGATGCACGATTGAGCGGCGAGTCCGATTAGTCGTATTTCTCCTCCATGGTGAGGTTGAGCATTGGTGGACGTCAGTCTCCCTAGCAGCAGGCACTGATTTTGTGTGGACATGGGAGGATTTTGTGGATCGGTTTGACCGACAGTATTTTCCTGATCACATCCGACGACAGCGAGCGTTAGAGTTCGAGGCCCTGGTGCAGAGTGATATGACAGTGGCTCAGCACGCGGCTCATTTTGTAGCACTGTCCAGATTTGCGCCGTACTTGGTAGATGATGAGGGGCGGAAAGCCCGCCGCTTCGAGGACGGTTTACTCTACTGTCTTCGAGGTCGTGTCATTGGGCATGAGCTCCTGACTTTCGAGGGAGTGGTACGGAAGGCCCAGATTTATGAGGCTGAGTGGGCCGGTTCTCAATCTGATCGCGGTCAGGGAAGAGACCGGAAGAATCATGCTCCTTCTGGTGACTTGCAACAGCGTCGACTGCCGCAGTAGAGGCGTACAGGTCGCCCAGCCTTCCGAGTGCCAGCAGCACCTCCAGCACCACCTTCGAGGTAGTTCGCCGGCACCTGTTTTGGGTGGGGTACGACGGGGCACCATATGTGGGAGTGTCCCTGCCCTCAACAGCAGCGCAGAGACCTCCACAACAGCAGCAGCAGCCGAGAGGTCCATAACAGCCTCCACCACAGCAGCAGAGACCCGCACAGCAGCAGCGACAGCAGCCCCCACCATCGAGGCCACCTCAGCAGTAGCATCAGTACCAGCCTCCGAGACCGCAGTAGTAGAGGCAATAGTTTCGACCGCCTCAGCGACTATAGCAGTAGTAGCACGTTTAGAGGGGACAAGCACCTCCCTAGCCAGCTCAGGCTAGATTCTACACTGCTCAGAAGGATCCGCAGTCATCTGGAGGGGTTGTCAAGGGTATGCTTTTAGTCTCTGCATGCGCTGCACATGTGTTGTTTGATTCTGGTGCATCGCATTCTTTTGTGGCCGAGAGTCTCTGTCGATCGACTGGCCTACCGTTGGAGTCTACTCATGAGAGTCTGTCAGTATGGACTCCCTTGGGGAAGACTGCAGTGTCGGGCCGATTTTGCTCACCTTGACCAGTTCTAATCGGGGATACCTTTTTGCCTGCCGATCTGTTTGCATTGCCGATGTCCGAGTTCGATGTCATCCTGGGCATGGATTGGCTTGCCAAGTACTATGCCACCTTGGACTGCTCCATGAAGACCGTCACATTCTGTATACCAGGCTTGTCGCAGTTTCAGTTCATTGCAGAGCCCCAGGGAGAGTCGTTGTCTTGTTTAATGTCGTGTGCCATAGAGGAGCCCATAGCGGTGAGCATCGACCAGTTGCCTGTTGTTTGTAATTTTTCCGATGTGTTTCAGGAGGTTCTGGGATTACCGCCTCGCTGACTCACCGAGTTTCAGATTGATCTTGTGCCCGGTACTGCGCCTATTTCGAAGGCCCCGTATCGTATGGCACCGTTGGAGTTGCGGGAACTGCAGAAACAGTTGGACGAGTTGCGCGAGTTGGGTTTTATACGTCCGAGCAGTTCGCCGTGGGGAGCGTCGGTACTCTTCGTGAAGAAGAAGGATGGATCGTTAAGGCTCTGCGTAGACTACCGCGAGCTCAACAAGGTCACGATCAGGAACAAGTACCCACTCTCGATGATTGATGATTTGTTTGATCAGCTGTAGGGTGCACAGTTCTTTTCGAAGATTGATTTACGTTCTGGTTATCATCAGATTCGGGTTCGAGAGGAGGACATTCCGAAGACTGCTTTTAGGATGCGTTATAGTCATTTTGAGTTCCAGGTCATGTCTTTCGGACTGACTAATGCGCCCGCGGTATTCATGCAGTTGATGAACGAGGTCTTTCGGCCTTATCTCGATCAGTTTGTTGTAGTCTTCATCGACAACATTCTGATCTATTCGAGGACCCGTGAAGAGCACGAGCAGCATTTAGAGGTTACGTTGCAGACCCTCCGCGCACACCAACTGTATGTAAAGCTGGAGAAGTGTGAGTTCTGGCAAGAGGAGGTGAAGTTCCTCGGTCACGTGGTGACGAGGGAGGACGTCGCAGTAGACCCCTCGAAGGTTGAGGCAGTGCGTCAGTGGGGCCAGCCCACGAATGCGTCCGAGATCCGTAGTTTCCTTGGTTTAGCGGGCTATTACCGGTGTTTCATTGAGGGCTTCTCTCATATTGCAGCCCTGCTGACCAGGTTGACTCGAAAGGGTGCAGAGTTTATTTGGAGCGACACCTGTGAGCGAGCATTTATGGAGTTGAAGGACCATTTGACGTTCGCTCCTGTCCTCACTCTTCCCTCTGGGAGTGACGGATTTATTGTATTTACTGATGCCTCGCATATTGGGTTGGGTGCTGTCCTGATGCAGCACGGGAAACCAGTCGCCTTCGCGTCTCGCCAGCTCAAGATCCATGAGTTAAACTACCCCACGCATGATTTAGAGCTGGCTGCAGTTGTCTTCGCACTGAAGGTGTGGAGACACTATCTCTATGGGATTAGGTTCGAGGTCTTCTCCGACCATAAGAGCTTGAAGTATCTCTTCTCGCAGTCTGAGTTGAACATGAGGCAGAGGCGCTGGATGGAGCTCCTGAAGGACTATGACTTCGATCTTCAGTACCACCCGGGCAAGGAAAACGTGGTGACGAATGCCCTCAGCCGTCAGCCACGAGGTCTGGTGGCGCATATGATGATTCAGAAGTGGCGGATGCTTGAGGATGTAGTAGAGTATGATTTTGAGTTCGGCCTACAGTCTTCTATCGTGTAGTTATCGAGCCTGTCGATTCAACCCTCTCTTGTCGCAAGGGTGATCGAGGCTCAGTAGGCTGATGAGTCGTTGTAGAGTTATATGTTAGAGGCGTCATCTGAGAGTCAAGCAGATTGGCAGATTGGTACAGACGGTGGACTTCGCTTCATAGGCCGATTATGTGACCAGGATATTCCTGAGTTACGTAGAGATCTTATGACCGAGGCGCATCGATCGCGATTTTCTATCCATCCTGGCTCGACGAAGATGTACCGTGACATGAGACGACAATATTTTTGGGCGGGGATAAAGCGCCAGATTGCCAGTTTTGTGGCTGAGTGTGACACGTGCCAGCGTGTCAAGGCCGATCATCAGAGACCTCCTGGTTTATTGCAGCCGTTGAGTATCTCGATGTAAAAGTGGGAGCCCGTGTCGACAGATTTCATTATAGGTTTACCGAGGACTCAGCGCGGTCATGACGCCATTTGGGTTGTTGTGGATCGTCTGACGAAGTCAACACATTTTCTCGCAATGCGTGTGACTTGGTCTATGGACCGGCTTGTGAGATTATTCCTCGAGGAGATCGTGAGACTGCATGGTGTTCCAGTCTCGATCGTTTCGAACCGAGATTCGAGGTTCACGTCTCAGTTTTGGGGGAGCTTCCAGAGAGCGATGGGGACTGATTTGCAGCTCAGCACCGCGTACCATCCGCAAACTGATGGCCAGACCAAGAGGGTCAACCAGATCCTTGAAGATATGCTTCGGGCCTGCGCGATTGATTTCGAGGGTAACTGGGATGAGCATCTGCGATTGACTAAGTTCGCATACAATAATAGCTATCAGGCGACCATCGACATGGCTCCTTTTGAGGCACTATATGATAGACCATGCAAATCACCGAGTTATTGGACCGAGGTTGGAGAGCGTCTTCTCCTAGGTCCCGAGCTTGTGCAGGAGACGTCAGAGGCTATCGATATCATCAGGCAGAGGATGCGCACAGCTCAGAGCCGACAGAAGAGTTTTGCTGATCGTCGGCATCGTCCCTTGGAGTTTGATGTAGGGGACCATGTGTATCTCAAGGTCTCGCCCATGAAGGGCGTAGTTCGATTTGGAACGAAGGGCAAGCTTGCCCCGAGATTTATAGGACCTTTCGAGATCACTGGGCGCGTTGGCGCCGTGGCCTATTGGCTTGCCTTGCCATCTCAGTTGTCTGGCGTTCACAATGTTTTCCATGTCTCCATGTTGAGGGAGTGTGGGTCAGACATCGTTCCTATTATTGATTAGTAGTCGTTAGAGGTTCGTGAGGCGCTTCTTACATCGAGCAGCCAGTCCGTATCCTTGATCGGAAGGAGCAGGTCCTCCGGACTAAGGTCATTCCGTTGGTGAAGATTCAGTGGGGTTACCATTCTGTTGAGAAGGCTTCATGGGAGCGCGAGGCCGAGATTTGAGAGCGTATCCCCATCTCTTTGATGATTGATCACGGTTGTATTTTGTATGTTATCTCTGATTTTATATGATGATGTTATATTTCTTCTCCCTCATGAGTTATATCTAGTTGCGATAATTGTGTAAATTTTGAGGATAAAATTTTTATTAGGAGGGGAGAGCTGTAAGACCCGTATCAAAGACTGTACCATTACATAGACTTCTGCAATCTTTCCGGTCGAATTTCGGCAACTTTCGACCTTTAACCAACCTTGCGCGCGACCCTGTTTCACACGCCGTCAACCCGAGTCGACTCAAAACCGAGACTTGTACCAATGCGACCGCACCGTCCGCGCGTCCGATGTTCCGTCGACTCGCTCGCCGAGGCGATACTCTGGCCAGGCGATGTGGCCAGCGTTCGGTGAGAGGAAAACGTCGCGCGTACGAATTTCGAGAGAATATCTACGAGATGTCACATCAATCATCCATCAATCAATCCCATCATGTCAAGTATACATCACTTTTCACCATTTTTAAGCAACCCCCAAAGTCAAAAAGGTTCTTACAAACCCATACCTTTCTTACACCAAAAGCCACAAAAGTAAAAAAAGGCTCTTACACACATCCATCAATCCATCAACTATCTTTTTCTCTCTCCCTTTACAAGCCTCTCTCTCATTTCCAAAAGGCACTCCCAAGCAAGAAAAATCCCCATACGTCCAAGCCCTCCCATGGAGAAAAAAAATGCATGTGTGAGTCCCACCTTTCCATCCCAAGATCTCTCATCCTAGCCATCCATTTCTCATCTTCACCCATCAAAGAGGAGCACAAGGAGGCCGGCGTTCGATCGGAAAAGAAGAAGCCGGTGGGTGATCTTAGATAGTTGTGTTCATTCATTTTCTTTGATTAAGGGTCCATATATGTGGGACCCACCTTGATGTATATTTGTATGAGGGGCCCATAGTGGCGGGGTCCCTCCACTCTACCGATCTCCCTCTGTCTCTCTATCTCTCTCTTTCTCTATCTTCCTTGTATTGTGGACCCCACCATGAGGCGTGTATTTTATCCAACCATCTGCTAGTGGGGCCCACCTTATATGTATTGAACCTACACCACTTATCATGTGGGGCCCACTAAGCAGGCCCACTTTACTGCTGTTTACTAAGCCCAAAAGAGTCCAGCGTCTGGACGCCTTTTGGGATAACACAGATATAAGCTTGGTTCAAGCTTTTTATGTGGACCTCACAAATAGGCCCC
>JAJHSJ010000002.1:23938992-24068396 GCA_021015155.1 Magnolia officinalis | reverse complement strand
TATGGGCTCCCGGTTAGGCGGTGTTGCCCTACATGAGCGCACGATATGCGCATGATTACTGCATGACTGGATAGTGTGATTCATGCATTTCGCATTGTATGACATGGTTACCATATGCCCTAGCGACATCAGGGCCATAGCCACCACAGTCATAACGTGGTTGATAGATTGGATACCGAAAATTTTGTTCTACATGGGGTGCTATAGATATCCCTGGGTGAAAGTTCCTAAACCCTTATGGTACCAAGAGGTTGCTCCAACGTCTAGACCGAGTGAGCGCATGAGTGCTGAGGGCCGATTACCAGAAGGCCGCGCTTTTCACTATATCGTGGTCGGTTGGAAGGGGGTACGGCCTTACCCGCCCGAGAGGAAGGGGCAATGCTAGGCTGAGTTTGACCAGCTCAAGTAATGGGTCCGCTATTGACGAGCTGAGCCCGATATTGGCAGGCGAGTAGTGAGGTCTCTTCCACTTACCTTATTGCACGCGATGGGGCCGCAATCTGGTTTAGAGTATACTAGACCCCGGTGATATCACAGATTTGAGCTGTACTGATATGTGGATATAGATGAGGATTTGTATGCTTGAGTTGCATCTCGCATCGCATAACCTTGGTATGGCTGACATCATTCATGACTTGCATTGCATAGCCTTGGTATGGCTAATGGTACTCATGGATTCATCAACATGTTCCGCATTACTCTGATACTACATATCTGCATTACTACCTTGCGCACACACTTTCACCACCCTCTAACTTTCTATAAGCTTATGCACGACCATTGGGTGCAGGTGACGTAAAGACGGCACGCGCTGAGTCAGGAGCGCAGAGAATTATTTGGAGCTTTTTGTCTATCATCATTGTATTTCCCTTTATGCTCATTGTACTGTAAGTTTTTTATCATAGTGAATGTGATGGAGTTTTTTGTTGTTGTTTGTGGGTTATGCCTTTGGTTATGCTTATGACGAATTAAACTGATGTTGAAAATCCTCCTTGTAGCATCTCAGGATCGGAACCTGGCGTATGGGCGCTGGGAGCCGAGAATAGGGTTCTACGGAGGCTGTCGGCGTCGAATTCGGCGATCGGGAATTTTGTGAGCCCGATTTCCGAGTTTGGGGCGTGACATTCGTAAACTGTAAAACCCTTGAAATATCTTAGAATTACCTTTGAATACTTTTAAGAACCCTTAGTATGTTTTAAAATAGCTTTAGGAACTCTTATTTATAGATTAGGAAACCATACCTTCGCACCGACTTAGAATAGTCTAAAATCCGCCTCAAATTTATGCAATCCGCGCACAATCTGCGTAACCTCTGACTAGTCGAATCAGAGCTCGGGCTAGTCGAAGCGCACAATCTGCGTAACCTCCGACTATTCGAACTTATCCTCCGACTGGTTGAATTTCTCGAAAGTTTCAAAATACCTTGTTGCTGGACTTTCAGCCGAACTTTCTCGGGCTAGTCGAATTTCCTCAGATTTAAGACATTTGTTAACAATAATCTCCACCATGTTTTCAATCTTCAAAGGTGTAGCTTCTTGACCTCTTCTCTTATCTTTGCATCACATCATAGCTTCAATCAATGCTTCTTGTGCATAGTCTGTCCTTCTTTTATGCCATCGCCAAGCCCAGAGAAGTTGTACAGAACTTGAACTTCTCCGTAGGAACGACCTTGGTGAGCATGTCTGCCGAATTCACGTTGGTGTGAATCTTCTCCAGAGTTACGCCACCTTCTTTAAGCACATGTCAAATAAAGTGGTAATGAACATCAATGTGTTTAGTACGAGAGTGATAAACGAAATTTTTAGCCAAATTTATGGTGCTTTCGCTATCACAATTAACCGGCACGGCTTCTTGCTGAAGCTCCAACTGATTTATCATGCCTCTCAACCACACACCTTCTTTAAACGCTTCTGTCACTGCCATATACTCTGCTTCAGTCATGGAAAGAGCCACCACGGACTGAAGCTTCGACATCTAACTAATTGCTCCACCCGCTAGTATAAACGAGTAACCTGAAGTTGACTTTCTGAAATCCACACTGCTTGCGTAATCTGAATCCACATACCCAACCAACTTTGCCCGTCTTCTAAAAAGTTAAGAAGTAGTCTTTTGTACCTAGAATGTATCGAAGTAGTCATTTCACCGCTTCTCAATGTTGTTTACCGGGGTTTGACATGTATCTGCTTACAACACCGACTGCCTATGAAATATCTGCTCTCGTACAAACCATGACATACATTAAACTGTCAACCGTATTCGAATAAGGAACATGAGACATAACCTGTTTTTCCTCATTTGATTTAGGACATTATTCTGAAGAAAGCTTGAAGTGAGCTGCGTGGGGAACGTTTACCAGCTTTGCCTGGTCCATCCCATACTTGATCAGCACATTTTAAAGGTATTCTTCCTGTGATAACTAAAGCCTGATCCTCTTCCTGTCTCTATGAATATCTATGCCGAGAACCTTCTTTGCAGCTCCCAAATATTTCATCTCGAATGTCACTGATAAATAAGTCTTCAGTACGTTGATTTCAAACATATTATGACTGGCGATCAACATATCATCAACATACAATATTAGGATGATGAACTTGTCATCCTTCAGTGTCTTGTAATAGACACAGCGATCGTATTCACTCTGAGTAAACTTCTGACTCAACATGAAAGAATCAATTTCTTATGCCACTGCTTAGGTGACTGTTTTAAGCCATATAGCGACCTCATTAACCTGCAAACTTTTTTCTCCGCCCCTTTAACTTCGTAGTCCTCTGGTTGCTTCATGTAGATCTACTCTTCCAACTCCCCATGCAGGAATGCAGTCTTAACATCCATCTGTTCCAGCTCGAGATCGTATTGGGCAACCAGCGCCAACACAAATCTGATGGATACTTTTTTAACCACCTGCGCGAATATCTCTGTGAAGTCGATTCCTTCTCTCTGAGCATATCCCTTTGTTATCAGCCTAGCTTTGTATCTATCATGTTTCCTTTTGTATAATTACTTGAATCTGATCGCTTTCAGCCCACTGGAAGCTCCACCAGCTCCTATGTGTGGTTTTTGTGTAACGAGTCATCTCAATATTCATAACCACCTTCCATTTTTCTGAATCAAGCTCATCAAGAGCCTCTTGAATAGTTGACGGGTCCCCCTCAACTATAATGAGGGCATATGTGATATTAAAGTCGTCTCAGTATCTTGTCGGTAACCTATGATCACGGGGTGGGTTCCTTCTCACAGGTGGTTGTTCCACCTGATCTTGTACCTCTATCTGTGCATTTGTTTCTACCTGAGTATTATCTGTGTCAATCTAGACGTCTACGATCAACCTTTCTGGTTCTTCTTGCTCCTCTTAATCATTCATGCGGAATAGGAAGCTTTCATCGAATCTGATGTCAAGGCTAGTGATAACCTTGCGTCTGACCTTGTCGAATAACCTAAAACATTTCACACACAACACCATAGCGAATAAAAATATACTTTTTGGCTCTATGGTCTAACTTATCTCTCTCAACTAACAGCACATGAAAGTAAGCCTCACAACCAAATATGTGCAAATGCGTGTAGTCTAACTTATGACTACTCTATACTTCTTTTGAGATTTTACATTCAATTGTCGTAAATGAGGACCGGCTCACCAAATAGCAAACCATGTTAACGACATCTGTCCATAGGTCATTGCCCAACGCAGCATTACTTAACATGCATCTGGCCATCTTCAAGAGAGTCCAATTCATCCACTCACCCACACCGTTTTGTTCGGGCATGTAGCCCACTATGTTATGCCTGATGATCCGTTCATCTTTGCAATATTCATTAAACTCAGTGGAAGTAAATTCTCCACCATTGTCAGTCCTTAAAACTTTTATTTTTTGCCCTGACTATTTTTCCACCATTACCTTCCATTGTTTGAATATGGTGAAAACTTCAATTTACGTTTCATGAAGTAAACCCAAACTTTCCTAGAGTAGTCGTCAATGAATGAAACAAACCATGACGACCCCCGAATGGAAATCTCTGAAGATGGCCCCTATATGACAGAGTACACATAATCAAGCACTCCCTTACATTCGTGTTTTTCATATTTAAATAATAATCTAGATTGTTTATCATATATACAATGCTCGCATATATCTAAATCAAAAATTTTAAAAGCCGGAATCAAACAACGATCAGATAGTACCTTCATGCCCCGCTTACTCATGTGCCCCAGACGAGTATTCCATATACGTACAGACGTGAAATCTGCAATAGCCAATGCCGCTCCACTTGCTGAAGTGCTCTCGATCAACCTATAAAGGTTTACTTGCCTTTGCGCTCTCATAACCATGAGTGCCCTTTTGAAATTTTAAGGACACCATCAATACCAGTGAACTTGCACCTTATAGCCTCGAGTGCATCGAGAGAAATCAAACATTTCTTCATATCAGGAACATGCCTGACATCAGTCAAGGTACGCTCCATCCCATCAAACATCTTGATGCTCACCATACCAATAACCACAACATTACAAGCATTGTCATTGCCCATAAAGACCTGTCCACCATCGCATTCCTTGTAACTGGCGAACCAATTCCGATGAGGAATCATGTGATGCTCCTGTGTTAAGGATTCACTCATCTCTAAGATTGTCATGTGAGTGTAATTGACGAGTTTCAAGTTATATAGGAAAATTCCTATGTACATACCAACACAACTGCCTCAACATTGTGTGGGGCCATCTTAGCCGTGCATAAGACAATCCAAATCATGTGGATGATCCTGTGCAAAATTCTCCCTCACCCACTTTAAAGAAAGAGAAGGACGACAAGGAATGAGAAAGCAGGTTTTTGAGTCACGGGTCAGTTAACTTTGGAAAAGGCTCGTAGAGGTATACCTACCAGGGTCACTCTCTCTGACATAGGGAAACAACATAACGTGCATGAAATCCACACCGTCCATCAGGTGTATCACCACATGTATAGCCTCAATTTAGAAATATTCAACACTTAGGTGGGCCACTCCATATAATTATACCTAAAAACTCTAAAAACCTCTAAATCCATGTAGTATGGTCTACCTGAGTCTTGAAATACTGTGTTTGTTGGGTAATTCTTTCGTTCTGATGATACACATCAGATGAATAGATTAGATGGCATATAAAAACCATATTAGGGCCTAGAAAATACCAATGGTGGGTATCCATCCCAATTTTTTCCTAAGGTGGAGCTTATTTGACTTTTGGATGTTCATGATTTTGGAGTTCCAAGGTGAGAACCAATCAGATTACCTAATGGACGGGGTGGATCTCCTAAAAGATCCACCCACATGGCAGTCAATGTGCGATGTACCATGCACAATGTAAGCTAGCACGGTTCAAATTTCTCTCTGTGTTCTAATTTCAAATATCTCGTTTGAGAACTCAACTTTTCATCTCCTGGGAGTCTGTGAAATGAAATGCTACAGCCCTTGTAGTCATGTCGTTTTAAAAGTACTGCGTTTGGTTGCACCAAATATCATAAAAATTCATAATTAGTAATAATCATGATATTTGGTGCAACCAAACACAACCCAAGCAACCAAAGTCATGTGATAAAATGCTGAAACAATCTTTTATAATAGGATTTGAAAGCACCCACTTGTTGGGTGGGACACCCCATATGAAAATAATGAATGGTTTAAAAGCACATGCCAAAAGCCTATATTCAACATCAAGTTATGGCCCACTTGATAAAGAAAACAGACTAGTTTTTTTTGTGTCCGGTGATCTCCACTTCATGCATATCCGACCATGTCCCACTGGCTAGCCAGGCTGGGATGAGTACTCCATGCACTGCCTCACACGTGTGTGAGATTATAGCAACTCATCATCTGTTCCTCACTGCATGGAAAACCATGTCTCAAACATCAGTACTACGTTATCCAACCGCCCACTTTCTTTTTAGCTATGGACTCCTGTGATAGTTTTTCACCTGATAAGAAATGACGGGGGCACTTTAGACCAACACATGGCATAATTTTATGGAAATCCAGACCGTCCAAATCTCTGAATCAACTGAGGAGGGACCATTACAATTAACCATCTAATTTTTTTACTTCGAATTTGGATCATCGACTATTTTAATCCTCACCATTCATTTTGTAGGCATTTATTAGTTGGTTAGGATTTCTTGATCAGCACGATTTTCAAGGTATTCTCTATCCACAACGTGACTTAAAATTAGGTTGCTCTTGATAGCTGTACATCATGGCCACATGTGAGGATGATGAGTCACCACCATTTTAAAATGGTTCTAAAAATCACCAAGTCTACCTGTAGTTCTTTTAAATGACGTTTGGATGCTGCTCTGGGCACGGCGCTCTCTCTCTATATATATTTCTCAAATAAAATAGCGAGATGGTGTTTGGGAAAAGGGCTGTAGATGTGACATTTTGTCCGTTTGTCTCCCTATCAAAACAGAGCGAATATTGGGAGAGTGTCTTTTGCATTGCTTTTTCATCTCTTCCTCCATCTTTCTTGGGCATATCAATGTGGAGAAAAGTTCTATGATTGTTTGAGTAAACCTTCCTTCAATCTCTTTCGATCACTCTCCTTTTCTATCAATATATCATCTCTTTATCATTACAATATATCCTCTTCCCAAACACCCAAGTCACATTTTTCTTTCTTCTATAAAATACAGTTCACAAACTCTCTCTCTCACTTAGATTACAACATGCCTTAAAAAATACAACCAGAAAAGACATAACGATGTAGCATGTAAATTCCTGTCTCTATGTCAAGGTGAATGAGAGAATGAAGGCCTTGGTAACTGAAATAAAGAAGTGTTAGATTCCAATGTTAGCTCAGCACCATCTAAAAAATAAATGATTTCGAGTGTCCAAACCACTGACCCAATTGGGGTAATGGCAGCTATTTGTGTTAAGATAGTAATGGCAGCCATTTGAAAAATTTTTTTTCTCTCTTTAATTTTGGGCCACTCACAATTTTAATTTTAACCATCCATTTGGTAGTCATTGATTGGATGGTTATGATTGCTGATTAGTGTGATTTTAGAGTTATGCTCCATCCACAATATGACCCACAGTTTGGATGGTATGGATGGTTATACAAGTGTGTCACATTTAAGTAGTATGCATCACCATCATTTTCAAAGTAGTGGAACTATCGTACATGAGTCTTTTCCACATTTGTGAACATGGCACACGTGCAAGTTGCTTGTGTTATCACAAATTACATATTTTACAATTTTTTGTAAATAAAAAATAGTTTAAAAATTGAAAATAAAATGGCAGGCTAAAGCACATGTGATCACGTTGTTCTTAAAGCGTTATTCATCCATTCTCAAAATGATTGATCATGGTAATAAGTTGCAGGCAAACCGCTTCTAGGATACAACGAGCCTGGAGTGTGGTTCTTCCGCATTCAGCAAATACGAAGAACCACAAATGGAAATCTGTATATACACATTTTTTTCTGACAGATAAATAAATGAAAATTTTCAATTTTAAAAAGCATATATATTAAAAATTTCTAGACCACTGCATTGGTCCATTTCTTGAGGCCTTTTGACTAAGGTTTGTATGAACTTTGCTGACTGATTAGAGTACACAATTACTCTTCTAGTTGAGTTATAAGTGAGAATGGTTTAAGTGTTGGTGATTTTCTGTTGAACCATCCAAGTATTGTTTATATAAGCTAGAGTGACTGACTGTTATTTGGTTGTTGGTGAGAAACTACTCACTATTGGCAGCTTCTAACCGTTGTGCATGTGAGATTATCGTTGTTGTATACTGGCTGTTAAGACTCACTAACTATCCATTTTATAACTATTATATAACCGTTGTATGACCGTGCATGTTGGATTAATGTTGCATGAGGAGTTTCACGTCACTCTAGTGACTAGTTTCCAGACTTTACAAAAGCCACGCCGGTCTCATTCGGATCACTTGTTCATTCCAGTCACCTTACTTATATTCTCTGTCGCAAGTGCAAAATGCACCACTAGAGCCTCTACAACCACTCAACCAAGCAAAACATAAGGTACTCCACACCCCACATATAAACACTGTTTTTTCTTCTCTCATTTCCGATATGGGATTATTCCAAAAATGCTAAAATCACAAGTTTTTTTCAAGCAAAACTTTTATTATTATTATTATTAAAATATTTTTAATCAAAGTTTTTCCACAACAACTTGTCATTCATTAGATGAGGCCTTTTGTGAGCATGCCCTATCTCAAAAAATAGGCCCATTGAGGAGAAAACAACAACTAGTATACATATTCAATGTACAAATGTGGCCCAAATGATGAGTAGACCAGGTTGATTATGGCCATGGCATTTTCGTGGTGTGCCCCACTTAATGGTAGCCTGGATCTCACACTGTCCCACGTTAATACATGTGCCACCAATATCCTCTTAAATATTTCCTCATGGGAATCACAAATTTCTCCAGCATCTCTCTCTCTCTCTCTCTCTCTCTCTCCAAAGTCAAGGAAACCAATCTAGAATCTCTCACTTATCAAAGTCAGGTAAAATGCTTTGAAAAAGAACAAAGAAAAACATTAGATTCCTATTTCTTCCCCTCACGTAGGCATAGCTATCTACTAATGATTCTTGGTGAGATCTCACAAGATATAAACCTCATTTGCGTACTGTAAAAGCAGATCATTAGATCTATATACTTTTATTAAAATCTAAGATTGTTTATTTCATGTGGGAGATTTCTTTGATCAATACCTAAGATTGAGTATAATGATGCAATCTCAATGCGAATCTATCATTTCATGATTAAAAAGAAATTTCTTCCACCAATTTTGTTAAGCAAACCATTTGGTCTGCACATTAAATTAGAACCACTAGTTGAATGTGGACCCCACTTACCTGACTCTACTTTAATGGCTCTCGTGCGTGTGTCCACTTTGTTAAATACCTAGTACACCCTTACTTTCATTTTGTCCTAATATAGTCCGTTTTTTCTCTCTTTTTTAGTATTAGTAGATGTCGGCCCTGATCTGACCATTCAAAAATGAAAACTATCAAAATTTATGTTGTACCGAAAATGATAAATGGCAAACTCATTTGACTAAGTGGTATTATATAGGTGAGGTGGGTAGGTGGTAGTGTCAGAATCACTATGTTTTGAGGAGTCATTTTCATGAAAAAAACATGGCTTATGCAATGATGAAACCGAAGGGAACAAACGATAGGTACAAAAACAAACCACATGATGACACATGGAGGGTTCACATCATCTAAGGCGGCAAAATGAAACAATAGGAGGACATGTATGGTATTTGTCACTAATTATCCTCTTTTACAATCAGCTTGGCTACAACACTTGCTACTAGCAAACAAAGGAATCTAGGCAAAATAAAAATTCATACTGTTGTTTATTACTAATATTCTCCAAGCTCCACCTCAAATGCCCTTATCCTACCTAACTATGGTACGAGTCCTTGTATTATATCATTTCCTATTATTTATCTTGGAAAAATGGTCATCATTCTATTAGAAAAGGTGTTATATCACATCTATCTTATCTTTTATAAGATCCTTTTGCTACTTAATTTTCTGGAGCTTTTTGTTTCTTAAATCTTAAGCTTCAACTGGCATCTGAAAATACCTTGGATTTGGAATACCCTCGGCTTGGAATTCTTCGATTGTGTTTGGGATCTAGGATTTAGAATCCCCTGTAATTCAAAAATATCTATGGACTTAAATTATATAGTATATTTATAGGAGTTTGAATTTAATTATTAAATCAACTTTAATAACCCTAATTAGTGTACATATGTGATCTTTGACATAATGATTGATGAGCCCATTGAAATATATACTTTGGTAAAAGAAAATTGATGAAATTTTAAGCCTCGAATGGGCCACAAGCATAGGATCACAACCAAGCGACTAACTAATGTTTTTTAACTATTGATTTACATGGTCAATGTTTGGACTACTCAAATTATTATATTAATTTAATTTTAGTGATGTAGATGATAATCTAATTATCTTACGATATCATTAGCAGGTCACATGTACAATAAATTAGTAGCTTAGTAACATATGTTACACATGTAACTCCTCTACCTTTAAAAATGAGCAAAAAAGAAGAAAAAGAAGAAGAAGAAGAAGAAGAAGAAGAGAGAAATGGTAATCCAAGCAAAAGGGAGGAATTGAAAAACTCACCAAAAGTGAATATTTGAAATCTCTTAGACACAGAATACCCTTTAATCCACCTTGCCAAACAACCAACGAATTTGGAATACCGTAAATCCATGGTGCCAAACGAGACTTGTTTGGAATGTGGCATTAGGTGGTATAGAATTGCATTTGGTCCCATTTAAATTAATTTTAACTTATGTTTAGAATTGATGGAAATGATTGCATTAATTTAGGTACTTGACCTTCTAGTCTCAACATAAGAATTTATGATAGAATTTGAAATCCACTACATCTACCGACTCTACTTTGATGCATGTGTTTTATCCATGCCGTCCATCCATATAGGCTCTTTACACTAAACACTTGAGTTACATACGAACATAGGTGACCAACACTAGTTGTGAAATCCAGTCAATTAATTCCAATTCCAGCATTCACCAAATGTTGGTTTTATGTGTTTTTCTCAAAGGTAAAAATATACTACCCAAACATGGGATTGCATGGTCAACATACCAAGATATTTCCATACATGTAATCATGTGTAATAATTATATTAGTTCCATCTAATGCAATTCCATACTGCCTAATCATGTGTTCAAAACAGGCCCAAAACAATTACCTTGGACCTATTTTAGTTGAACCTGAGCCATTCTTGCGTTTCTCCTCATGACCCTTTCGACATAGGTCACATATTGAAAGGTTAACATTTGAAGAGGCTTTAGGGGCATTATTTATCAACAGTGAGATACAACAGAATCAATGGTAGAATATTAATATGCCATGCCCTAAAACCTGAAAAACCTGTTAGAAAAAGGCATGCTGATAATTCTTCTCATCAAAGAATCTTAAACTTGAAACCTGCCCTAATACCATTGTTGAAACATCCAAGGATGAGTGCCATGGAATTGTTTCTTGAATGAATCAGTTCGCAGTTCCTTGATGGCAGAATTCAGTTAGGCAAACCATATACCTAACCTATAGGGTAGCTAGTAATCGAGTTACCAAAGGGTTTTGTAGAACGCTGTATTTCCTTAATCAAATTTTAGGGCCTATTCAGCATTGGTTATAGGAACTGTATAATTGATTTTCAAGAAAAAAATCTTTTGAAATTGTTTATTGAGAATTACTTATGTCTTGAGAATCAATCATGTAAAAAAGTGCAAGTTTGTTAAACAAGCATGGCCAAAAAAAAATTCTTTATAAAGGTTTCAATGGTGAGCACTAAATACCCATTGTTTCTTATGGAACGGCTTATGTAAGTCTTGGATTTACTTAATTTTTTGAGTCATACCCTAACATAATGTTGCAAAATGGATGGGTAGATTGGATGTTGCACCGTCATCATGATGGGCCCCACAATGCTTTAGGCAGGGTTATAGGAAAGTTGCATCCATCAGGCTTGTCCAAAGATGAGATTTGTTAAGCCCACTACGTGCAATATAACTCATGTACAAGATGCAAGTTTACCATAACGGCACATAGGTTCGAGATCGATCGAATTCATCCATTAGAAAAGCACTAATATCTTTATAATGTCTTAACTCAATAGTACTTTGCAAAACAACTTTAGAACACTTTGCTGGAGTTTTCTAACCCACTCACCTTCTTCCTATATTTGGGCTTACCTTCTATGTGGACTAGATTAATTTTGGGAAAAACAAAGTTGGATTAATCAGTAGTGGATATGGATTTGACAGCAGACCAACTTGCCATCATGGTATGTTTGTGGTGTATGGCTCTACACGTGCAATTAATTAACCTCCCAACAAGAGAGAGATCTTCAATTTTATGAATGCTTTTAGCATAAGTGAAAACACCCATAAGAAAAGGATGCTACGCAAATACACTTAAAGCTTGAAAAGTAATTTTAAGAATCAAAATCATTATTAGAAAAAAAAAAAAGCACTTTTTTAACAAAGGCAAGTAGTTTATTAATGCACGAATGCTGCTAATGAAATGATACACTAGTAAGAAAAGGGGGCTAAGCAAATACACTTAAAGCTTTAAAAAATCTTTTAAAAAGAAAATAATAATAATAATAAAATCCTTTGTAGCAAAGGCAAACAGGCCCTTAATTTACAAGTGATGAAGTGATACAAAGGGTTAGGTGTATGGAAACCTTGGGATGGACGTATAGGGATCTGGACTAGTTTCCATGTACACCTATTTAAACGGTTCACTAGATCCAATCCACTCTTCATTGGCTACCTTTAAAGAATCAGATGATCCAAACCATTCAATCAGTGACAAGCAAACATAGGTGGATCATTGCATTCTTAGAAGATAGGCCCTGAGGGATATGTATGACCATCCGATTTCTGTGAGTTTCAATTAGTAACAAGAAGAAGACTGGACCCAGCCAAATGGACGGCCCAGATGGGTGATATGGATGCCCACAAGTCCAAATGCAACTATGTGCATGGGAAGGTTTCTATACACTTACCCCCACTATATCATTTATCAGTATGTGATGAGATGGTACTTTTTACTAATTAATTTGAATAAATATTAAAAGAAAAAGCTACCTTATGGAAGAAAATATAATAAATAATTTCCTTGGCAAAATGAATATGCCATGCATGACATGTTAGCAGGTGAGGCAACAAAAGGGCATCTCAATGCCCAAGGAGATGAGGGGACCATGAAAGTGGGGCCCACTTAAGGAACAATGATGGGAGGTCTTGTTGGTCTGATTGGATTTCTCTTTCCCTTGGAATAATGAAATAAAATATCAAAAAAAGGGTTCCTACAAAAAAAATAATAATAATAAATAATTCCGTTCCAAAAGCATCTATGGGAGCTGAGCATGCCACGTGGCCATGCAACGGACCATGAATGAACGAGAGTTTAAGCTGGCGTTGAAACTTGAAAGAGAAGGGCAGATATATAACAATATTTACAGGAAAGTGGGGCCCACCTTATGCTCACATCAAAAGGGGGACATGGGACCCACTTGGGGAACAAAGTTGCAGAAGTCTGATAGCATGGATCAAATCATTTCTTTTGGACGCTGATGAAATGTGAGTGATGGGGTGGGCCCCATGAGAGGTGCTTGGGCAATGCTTGTCTTGGGGAAAGGTAGCCAAAAGTACATCAAATGGACCCATGCATTTAGGAGCACCTGAAGTCCTCAAAAGGGGAAGCCAACACCACATTTAAGATGTTTGTTGCTTTGCACAGTACAACCGGCTTAAAAAACTCTACGGACTATTTTGATGCACTGGCTGAATGCGATGGATGATACACAGGCACTTAAAAATTTACTTAAGAATTGCATACCTGGCATGCAAGACAGTTAAATTGAAGTATGTCCAAATTATAAGTCCCAGTTAATTGGTTAATAAACACTTACTGGACAGTTAAAAATAAAATTATTTAATGGTCCAATTACAACAAACAAGTGTCCACAAACAGGCATTAAAATTATTCAACTAATATGATTTTGGGACCATGACTTAGAGACTGTGGGTCCGACAATTTAACTGGAGTTACCATCTGACAAGTGAACAATTTCTACTGTCTGCATATCAAGCGTTTCTATTGGCTACTTGACTCCCCACAACCATAACCTAAGCCCATGTAATGATTTGGCTCTATACCAAATTGATTTTAGTTTGGCTATATACCAGATTGATTTAGCTTGATTTGTTGGTGGGGTGATTTGATCTGAACTACCCATGAGCGTTTGGGCGGTGTATTGGAAACAAAATGTAGCTTAAGAAGTGTGATGTAGAGCGGGTCGTGGACACTTTCATGGCTAAGATGGACCAGAGAAGGCTTGATCAGAGGCGGAAGTGATTAGATAGACATAACCTTAAAATAGCCTAGTCTCGCAAACTGAAATGAGCTTTTTGATGTACCATATATGATTTTGAGGTAGGAGAAGCTATTTTAACCAACCAATCCTGTCATGCCAGGTTGCCCACCCGGATTTGCCAGATTCCATCAAATCAACAATTAAAAGTCTATTTTATTTATGTTTTTACTATAAATAAATAGTAAGTTTTAATTTAATGATAACTTTTAATCCTATGTTTTAAGAGTTGTGCCCAATATGAAAATGTCTTAATAAAATTAGGAAAATAACATGGTTAAACCAAATTGGACACTTATTAATTTAGCCGAAAACCATGAAGTCTAGTAGGAATCATGACCGTCTATAAATAGTAAATTTACCATTTATAATAAGTCAAGTTTTTAGGGAGTTTGAGTCTAAAACTTCTTCCTAAGTTTGAGTTCAATAATTAAATGATTGTATTTCATTTTTTATCATCAATTAATTTACTTCAAATTATTAGAAATTATTTCCATTTTCATCCCCGGTGGATTCGAGGAATTTTTGTGAGGAGTCAAAAGAAGTTTCGTGTATTTGGAATAGTTATCCCTCGTGAAGACGATGATCGACCTCATCATATCACTCCCAAAAGTGCCTAGAAACTAATTGACAAAAGAGGAGCACTCAATTGAGTTCTCTGATTTAGAAGAAATGATGAAAAATTCTCAATACAAATTTTTTTGGTACTTATTGTGGTTTATAAATGATGATTATTATTTTTTAAAAATAAAATTTTATTTTTTATTATTTGAATTTGCACAAATTAGTTAAGAAATCTCTCTAACATCTATTCAGGAATTTTCCTAATAGAAAAATCATAAATACCCTTTCATGTTTTTTTTTTTTTTTTACACACACCCACGCATGCTGTCGTGGGATTTCACCACCTTATGAGTATCGAACCCAAGACCTTTTCATGTATCACTGTTTTCTACTCTTTAGATTGCAAGGGAATCCATCCTAAGTTATCCTTCCACAGAAGATGTATACCAACCAACCATTGAGCTACTCGTCTCATTGAGATCTTTCAACAGAGAAGAAGTTCAGGGCATAGTCCTTCCACCAACAGGCCAATGGTTTAGATTGCCAAAAAATGGCCCACTCATCAGATATGAAAATTGGTATAAACTTCACTTGGTGTCCTATATCATAAAATCCTTTTTGGGCCATTTACTCCCTCAACTGCCATCGGATATGGATGATTTTCCTGGGGAACATGTATGTCCACCCATCCTTACGGCGGGCCACATTCACTGTTCATGTGCCATGCATGAGTAATTGTCACTGTACTATGGTACTGAATAGAAAATTTCTTCATCATAGGTCGAGAAAATAATTACACTCAATAGTAGTGTTACATCATATGGATTGGCCTTTCGCATGCCGACATAGTGTCGGTCGACCATCAGGTGGGTCAAACTTGTACGAAAAAAAATGACCGTTCATAAAATTGAAATTAACGCTCGAGACCCTAAATACAATTGTTCTCACTGTACGGATCGCTTAGATCTAGTAGAGGTGTGGGGGTCACAAGAATCAAAGGGCTAGAATCCTATGTTTTGCACATTTTAAAAATAGATCTACTCTTTAAATATACACATTATGCTACAATTCAAATAGTTAAAATAGCTGATTCAGTTGTGAATATTTATTAATTGGAAATTTGCATTAGGAAGATAATAGTAACCATATGGTCCTTTTTTTCCTTTTGAGTTTGGACCACTTACTATTTTGCTTTCAGCCAACTATTTTATAGTGATCCATTGGACGGTTAGGATTGCTTGATGACTGTGATTTTAGAAATATGCTCCATCCAAAATGGGACCCACAATTTGATTAGTGTGGATGGCTATGTGTTAGTACGTGCCACATGTGAGGAAGATTAATCACCACCTATTTTTAAATTGCGTAAGCATAAATAGGAGTGGCCCAAGGATCAAAACAGTATGGAGACCTTGCTTTTTTGGACTAATAAGTTGCACGACTGGCTTGTAAATCGTATATGTTGTATGTTGATTATGTAGTGTGGTCCCTCTTAACCAACGGCAGACCTCGTACTTGGGTTGCTTTCACTCAAACTGTCCACTATTACTCTTTAATCATATGAAAATGTTTGCATGACTATGGGAACATGGTTTTTGACCTGAAGGAATGGATAATATGCATGAGATCCACCTCATCCATCATGTGTGCCACTCTTTATTTGTCCATAAGTCCAAAATAAAGTGCATCCATAACTAAAGTGGTCGCTATTTGGTTTGTGGATGTATTAATTCATTATATTTTAAGTTATTATTAAGATCAAGCGATGCGATTATACAACCAAATCCAAGTCAAATCAACCACATGCAGGAAGACAAGTCAATTCACTTTCCTGATCTAATGATAAAGATGGTATGCGATCGCATGATCAACCCTTATTAAAAGCAAGTGGATATACAAACTCACATTATGTGTCTCATCTCTTCTTTCTCTAACTTAATTACGGGTTCACTAGATGAGAGCACGAATATGTGACTCAAAGGTGAACACTTGTTGCCATCTGAAGTGGAATGTGCATTGCAGAGCCTCTCAAGTTCTCCAAGCTCGTCTTAGACCTACATGACCACATTGGGTGAAGACAACCTTTGATTTAGGATCGCAAGCACCCAACAATAGTATTAGAGTGATGATCAATATAATCCTGATGAGAGAAAATGATGAAATGGGTTATCAATATACTATATTATTGTCCTTAAAAAAATTAAAAAAAAATAATTCTACAACAAGCTTGTATAGCTGCAACGAGGGTCTTTGCTCTTGCTTCGGTGGTAGACTCTTAAGAGTTTCAATACCGGTCAAGGGTTTGAGTACCCATAGGTGGTGAAATCCCACTACCGCGTGAGTGTGAGGTGGTGTGTGTGTGCGCATGTTAAAATAAAATTTTTAAAAAATTAAAGTGTAGCTACAACGCTACACTTACAACGCTACACTAACATGTTATGAAGCTATCATAGATTTTTATGCATGAGATATGTTATCATAGAGTGATTCCTTTATTTTCCTTTCAACTTTCAATTCTTCTGCTATGTTATCGAGTAAGTGAAACTTTTAGATCAGATGGACAATGACTATATTACCCTCACATTAATTAATTTAAGTGACGACAATTTGGACTTATTCGGCTATATGTGCTACTCATATGCAATCATTGCCATTTAAAGTCCCATTGATTTTCCTCATCATGAGTTAGTTATGTACTCATATTTCTTTAAATCTGATAGGAGTTGGGTAGCCCTTCATGTGAGGGGCAGAGTACACGTGAATAATCTATGTACACTACACTGTAAACAACCCATGCACTGGGAATGAGGGTAGTAAAGCTTATGATCTAGTGAGACACATATATGTTGAATTTTTACGGTTGGATATTGTTTTTCTAATTGTATATTTCATCATATACCAATTTGACATGCTTAAATAGTGGACCAACATTATTTTCAGTGGATAATTCAGTATATTGAAACTGATGAACGGACCGGATCTCTGATACATGTGTTTGCATGAATATCTGGCACGTGTTTCACCGGCTCACATGAAAGGCTAGCTATCTCAACGTTGCTGGAGGAATGATCCTGACCGTTGAATTGTGAAGTTGAATTTAAGAAAACGAATATTTTTAAGTTGGACGCTAGATAAGCACCCTACGACTGCTCATCTACGGTGGGATAGAACAAGGATGGTGTTCCTGATGTTGTACAATCTCCAATGTGTCCCCAGTGGGCCAGAAATGCTGATTATCATGAATCATAGCTAGGACTGTCGATGGGCCGAGCTGACCCATCATGCTTTCGGGTCGAGCTTGGGATGCAATGATAGGCCTGAGGGCTGCTCTTGGGGCTAAATTTAAGCCCGATTAATAATTAGCCATGGCTTTGCTTAGTTTCAAACCACGTCAGCCTGGCCCATTTAGGATTCCAAGAACATTTTTTCATATATCATGGATGATGGAACACGTAATGAATAGCTCATTTGTTTGGGCCTAACATGGGCTTGGACCTAGGTTTTACTTTGTGGGTTGGGCTTGGATAGACATTAGCCTGGCCCAAGACTGACCGGCTTACAACCCGTACTATCACACAGGCCTGCTATAGGGGAAAGGTCATAAACGTCTATACCGTAAAATCGATTTTTAAGGGGAATGAAAAAGACACATCTAGTAGAATCGTAACCATAGAATACTGACCCTAATCGAAATGCATACATTTGTCTCATACACCGAGGAAATAACTCCGACACATCATCACATGTGTGCACTCTATTTTGTGCAAGCAAGGTATCACAATTGCATCGTTCCATCAATTGTGATACCTTGCTTGCACAAATAGAGTGTACACATCACAACTGCGCCTTACCATCCTGATCCTTAATTTTGCTTAGGTAATAGACTCTCAGGAGTTTCAACACTGGGTCAAGGGTTTGAGTACCCATGGGTGGTGAAATCCCACTACAGCATGAGTGCATGGGGGTGTGCATGCGTGTGTAAAAAATAATAATAATAAATAAATTGTTTTGTACCATTTTACCCCTTCAACATACCCCTTATAATGGACAAGGGTACCTTTAAAATGATAGCCCCAATTGGTAGCAAAATGAGGCCGGTGGACTCATATGATGGGCTACACCATTGGAATCAATGGACAACACCAAATCAACATATAAGTATAGCCCACTTAGTGAGTGGATCATCCCCAATGGACAACACCAAATCAACATACAAGTATGGCCCACCTAATGAGTATATCATCCTCATTTTTGAAAAGGGTAATTATTTTGATTTTTTACTAAAAAAGCCACATGACTTGTAATAGATTGTTATTGGATGCATTCCATCTAAGGAGTTGTGGATTGGAGGGGATTGGAGGGGGATTCAAACCCCTTAGAGCCTGTTTGGCCAGGCAAGGTGGATTGTATTAGGTTGTATTAGGGTGGATTGGAAGGAGAAATCCCGGGATTTGGCCGGGCGTGCCAAACAGGCAGAAGTTGGATATAGCAATCCCATGGGATTGCCAGCAATCCACTGACATCACCATCATTACCTTGAAATCCACACAATCCCTCCTAATCCCACCCGATCCCTCCTAATCCCATCTATTTTGCCTAGGACATGTTTGGTTAGACGGAGCAATCCTAGGATTGGCCGGTGTAATCCCGGGATTGGCCAAGCCAGCCAAACATACTCGGTGGTGAGTTCCCTGGATATGGCAATCCTATTGGATTGGCACCAATCCACTGACAGAGCCATCATTACTTGCCATCCACCCTAATACAATCCAACCCCATCGGATTGGCCCGTCCAAACACGCCCTTAGTTGTTTGGCAGCATAAAGTAACTGGGGATTGCCTATCCAGGAGGTTTCCAATCCCCTCCTTGAGGGGGTTTGTAATCCACGGTGAGAGCTTGGATTACATCTAAAATCATTTCAATAGTTGCAGGTGTAACACATATGTCACTGTACACTATCATTCTATTGGGCACATGGCCCACTAATGATGATCAGCACCGTCCAAACATTGTCCATGTAAATCAGCACTGTCCAAACATTGTCCATATTAATCAACGATTAAAAATCATTAGTTAGTCACTCAAACATGATCTTATGCTTGCGGTCCATCCAAGACTTGGAATTTTATCATTTTCAGGCAAAGCATATATTTCAATGGGCTTATAACAACCATAGTGTCAAAAATTATATATCTCACTAATTAGGGATATTAAAGTTGATTTAGTACTTAAATTCAAACCCCTATAAATATACCATGCATAGGTATTTTTGAATTAAAGTTGATTCACACTACAAAGTGTCAAACACACCGGGAGGATCGCCAATCCTGGGGGTTTCCAATCCTGGGGGTTCTGAATCCCGGGGGTTCCAAATCCACGCTCACAAACAGGCCCATGAAAAAGAGCTATGTGTGTATATACATGCATGGAACCCACACTTAAAAAGGTAAAATCATTATTTTAAACGAGGTGTTTACTTTTCACACTAATGAAAAAGTCCATGTAGATGGGGTACCACCCCCTACTGAGACCTAGTTAGAGACGGGTTATCCTATTAAGGAATTATTAAGGCCCATAATGATGTATATGCTTTGTCTATGTCATCCATCAATTTTGACAGATCATTTTAGAGCATAAGCCTAAAATGTAAGCAGATTAAAGGCTCAAGTGAACCACACTACAAGAAGCAGATCAAATTGAATTCTTACAGTTGAAAACTTCTTAGGCCCACTGTGAAACTTATTTGCCATCCAACTTATTTATAAGGTCACATAAACACATACAAAGGGGAAACATAAATACCAACTTGATTCCCCCCAAGAAAATTTCAACATTAAGCTTTCAATCTCTATTGCTCAAGTGTGTAGTTGTTCACTTGTGCCTTTAATCTACATACTTTTTTCACTCATGCCCTAGATCGTCTATCAAAATGGATGTAAGGCATGGATAAAAATATACATCATGGTGGCCCCCACATAACCCTTGATAGGATGTCTCTAGTTAAGTCCTAGTGAGGGTGGTACTTAATCCGTACTTTGAGAAAAAGGTCATGCACAATGTGCAGAGGTAATGAATGACCTATGCTGAAAGGCAAAATCATTATTTTTTGCAAAGACTTTTACCTTTTGGGTTCCATGCATAATGCCTTCACATGGTGCTTTTACATCGATGGCAGCTGAATTGCATCCGGCACAATGTCTACTACTAACGGAGTTTCAAATCATCTTTCACTCTAATATTAGAAAAGGCCATCCCAGACCATCACGAGGAAGCGGCTTGAACCTTTAACAGCTTCTATTTCTGGTTCAAAGGCGTGGTTACCAGGCATACCTCCATTATTGAGCTTATAATGTTAAAGAAGCTCAAAACCAAGGAAAATCTGCACTGCAAAAAGGAAATTACAGGGCCCATCTTTGAAGCAGTCAAGGATGTATTGAGGTCGAGCACCATCTTCATCATCTTCCTCAGGGGAATAATTACTCTGAATCCACGGAACTTTTCTGAACTCTTCACAAAGATACCTTAAATCCACGGAGAAAAATAAACACTAGAAATAATTTTAAAAATTCTAAATAAATTGCTTGATATTCAAAAACAAGTTTATGACCCTTTAAATAATGTTATGAACCCTAAGGAGAAGTTTTGGAATCAAACTACAACAAAAACTCCCTAAAATCGTGACTTACTATAAATAGTAAACTTACTCTTCATCAAACGTCATGATTCCTACTAACCTCACGGTTTTTGGTCAAAAATAGTAAGTGTCCTATTTGGTTTAACCATGTTGTTCTCCTAATTTTTCAAAGCACTTTTTGTGTTGGATACGACTCCTAAAGATCAATGGATGAAGAGTTACAATCAAATTAAAACTTACTAAAAATAGTAAAAACAAGGATAAATTGGAATTTCGACCGTCGATGTGATGGAATCTCGCAAATTAGGCATGGGCAACCCAACGTAGTAGGTTGGTTGGCTAAAGTAGCTTATCCTACCCTAAAATCATACATGGCATGTTAGTTAACTCATTCTGATTGCCAGATATGCCCATTTCAAGGTTCAGATGGTTTGAATCACTTTCATCTTCGATCGGGTCTTTTCTAATCCATCTTGACTATGAAATTGTCCGCAACCCGATCTACACCAATCTTCCTTCACCCTCGATATCAAAGGCTACTCATCTTATATGTAAGTGCTAAATGTTAGCCGGCTTCTGCTCCACTACAAGCATCACAAGAAAGCACATGTAAAAATGAAAAGGCTTGGACCATTCTCCATTCTAAAAAATAAGCTTGTTCTAGCTTTTTGTGGCTTGGTGCTTTCAGCCCCATTGTTTTGTAATTATATTCTTGCGGGTGCGTTGTATGTGTTTACCTGTAATAGGGGCTTATTCGACCATGCGATGTGGCTTGGAAACATGACACAAGGTATCCCCATCGAAAGATCAGCCTCCGTTTCTTAATTGTGATAAAATCAAGGCCTTATGTGGTGACATGGCCGAGTGACTGAAACCATTAGATGGTCTTGATCATTGGACCATATCTTATTTACGATGACGCATTGAACAGCATAAATCAAAGGGGCAAATCATAAACATGATTATCAGACCATAACTTATTCACGGTATTACGAACTTTGCGTTTCGCCCCCCATGGGCTAAGCATGCAAAAAGCATATTTCAATGTGGCCTATGAGGTCCTACCATGATGTATGTGTTTTTATTCATGCCATTCATCATTTGCCTCCTTAATTTAGGGCATTAGTTAAAAAAATAAATAAATAAAAATCAGATCCCAAGCTCAAGTGGACCACACTACGTGATACAATCTAATCTATTCATAAGGTCTTGTCGTCTTCATCCAAGGGGTCGTTTGGCACCGTGGATTGGAGGGGATTTTAGGGGGTTTCATTGAATGGCAGCATAACATAACCGGGGGTTTTCAATCCCTTTTTAAGGTAGGAGCTTGGATTACACCTAAAATCATGTCAATAGTTGCAGGTGTAACATGTGTGCCACTATACACTCTCATTATATTGGGCACATGGCCTACTAATGATGATCAGCGAAGTCCAAACATTGTCCATGTAAGTCAACACGGTCCAAACATTGTCTAGCACTGTCCAAACATTGTCCATGTAAATCAGCGATTAAAAATCGTTGGTTAGTCACTTAGACATGATCTTGTGTTTGTGGTCCATCCGATACTTGGAATTTCATCATTTTCGGCAAAGCATATATTTCAACAGGCTTATCACAACCATTGTGTCAAAAATTACATATTCCACTAATTAGAAATATTAAAATTGATTTAGTAATTAAATTCAAACCCCTATAAATATACCATGGATAGGTACTTTTAAATTAAAGTTGATTCACACTCCAGGGTGTCAAACACACTGGGAAGATTGCAAATCCAGAAGGTTTCTAATCCTGGGGTTTCCAAATCCACACTCCCAAACAGCCCCAAGACTTATATAGCCTTGAGAAGTTTTCAACCCTAGGCATCTAATCCACATAATTTTTAAGTGTATTGGGCGTGTTTGGACAGTCAAGAGGGATGAGCTTAGATGAGATTAGGAGCGTTATTGCGCGCCATCCCATCCCGTCTTTTGTTTGGGATGACGGGATGTATTTCATCCACCGTGCCCTCGTAAACATCGCCTGTCTCTGAGACGGATTCCACCAATCCAGGAATGCACGTTTTCACTGCTATGTGGGGCCCACCGAGATATCAATGAGATATCCACTCCCTCCATCATTTTCACCTGCCTACATTCAGCCATGAACCTGTTTTAAGGCAGATATAAAACAATGAGTGGGACACACCACAAGAAGCAGTGGAGATGTAAACCCATCCATTTGTGATGATCCAAATACGCTATTGTATATCCCATGGGCTATTGCAAACCCATGGGATCAACGGACAAACACTGACACCACCATCATTACCTTAAAAACCATTCCATCTCTCCTAATCCCATGGGATCGGTCCGACCAAACACGCCCTAAGGGTACGTACGATCCACCAAAGTTAGGGCTGTTCACGAGTCGAGCTAGCTCGAATAACACGCTCAACTCAGCTCGAGTAAGCTCGGATTGACTCGGCTTGAATGACTGACTCTGGCCGAGTCAAGCTTATATTTTGTAGCTCGAGTTGAGTTCGAGCCGAGTTCGACCAGGGGGCATTTCAACTCGACTCGACTTGAAGCTCGAACTCGAGCTCGACTCGGCTCGATTAGTAATAATATTAAATATTAAATATTATTATTATTATTATTATTATTATTATAATATATATATTAAGTTATAAGTTTTAACTTTAAAAAAAAAAAAAAAAAACCCCTAGCCACTATACTCGACCGCATGCAACGCACCCCCTTTCCCTTTCCCTTTCCCTTTCCCTTTCTTCTCTTTCTCTACCCACTGCCAGCCGCATGCCCGCCCGGACCACCACCACCCACCACCAGTCTTCACCACTCTCCAACAAGACCAGCACGCAATACGCTGCCCACACACACCCCCTTTCCCTTTCTTCTATTTCTCTACCCGCCACACGCCCGCCTGACGCCCGACCAGCAGTAATCCACCGGACCACCACCACCGGCACACGATCAGCACGCTGCCTGTCTGCTGCGGCCTGCCTGCTGCATGCCCGATCGATCCCGTCGAGCGAAGAATACCATTGATTTTCGTCAATCCCGACTTGGTTAGCACTCGCCCCCCTCTTTTTTTTTTTATCCATTGATTTTCATCAATCCCGACTCGATTAGCACATAGCACAAGCATCAATCCTCAATTCGACTATTCATATTTAAGATGTAGCCAGTGGATGTACTTTTGGGTCCAATTGATGAAAAGATCTCAACACAAATAAATGTCCAATCTAACCCATGACATCTTATTGGCCCCACTTATTGTAAGATCACAAATAAATGCCCAATATGAGTGTCCATTGTTGATTTTTTTTTTTTTTTTACTTAATCAAATCCACGGTCATGATTTCATAATTAGGATTGTGAAACTTATACAATGTTTTTCTTAAATATGAATTGAGGTACCATCAACAATGTTTTTCTCATATCTAAATGAGGTAATGATATCATTGATATTTTACCAACTTAATTTTATGGAAAGATCAGTAATGATATCATTGATATTCTACTGATTGATTTTATGAAAAGATCATTAGCACAAACAACTAACGTAATTGTCCTCTTCAAGAAGTGGTTACTGGATAGTTTATTGGCTTCTTTGATGAAAAGATCAAAAGCCCAAATAGTTAACATATGAAAAAACTCAAGTTTGACTCAAGGTAAACTCGACTTGACTCAAACCATTAGCATGACTGAACTCGACTCGATAACTTTGTCAAATAAGCTAAGCTTCAATGTTGAGCTCGAGGCCAAGCTCAAACTCGAGTACATCATGGACAAGCCAAGCCGGGCTTGACCCACCTCGACTCAACTCGACTTGATGCCCACCCTTAACCAAAGTCAATGGATCCCTAACTATAAGACCTACTTAAAGCCCTATTGTGTTGTAATGTATGTGCCTTACATCTATACCATCCATCCACATGGAAAGCTCATGTTAGGGCGTGATCATACCGTAAGAAATAATAGTGATTGAATCCCCACCGTTACAAACTTCATAGGAATACTAGATTATTTATTTGTCATCTTGCTGGTTGATAAGGTTATAGACCTGGATGAAGGGACTACACTAACATAAGCATGATCCAAAACTTTTATAACCCATGGAAGTTTTTAATAGCTAATTACTGCTATTTTCCGTATTATGTTCTATTTAAGACCAATTTATTTAAGATCAAGATCCGCTCATTTTTTCAGTTTATGCATGCCCTAAAATGAGTTTTCAATGTGAATTGATGGTGCGGATATAAGACACATATATCACACTGAGACCCATGGTTAGGGATCCCACCCACTCCGGATGGATAAAACATATACATCACGGTGGGCCCCACGGATCTTAGGCCACGTCGTGAAATAGGAGTCTCCCTTGGCACGCATGCAACGTACCTCTGAAGTGGTGTGGAGATTTAGAACCGTTCATCAATTTAAAGGCCAAACGATCGGATGGATATGAGCGTCAGATCATTTTTGAACTTGAAGACTTCGTGGTGCGATCAACGTGATAAAGGGTCCAAATTCCCTACCACCAAACTACCACATGTGTGGGATGTGGGCCCATGGAGAGACCTCTTCAACAAATTGCCTCCACGTGTCCAAACCCCCTTGCAGGACCATTCTAACGGCTGATCCACGTCAGCGGAAAACACGGGCATGAGCGCACGCGCGAGGGACAGTACCTCACGTGTGTATCAAACCCGGGTTAAGCTCCTGGCCGTTCGCCAGTTACAACAAAGCGGGCCCGGGCGCCAGTTGCCACGTGTCAGCGATCAAGGTACAGCCTCTCAGGCACGTGCTAGATCCACGTCAGCGGAAGCTGCAGTGGCCTGCAAGTTGAGAGCACACGAGCGCGGGGACTGTGCATCACGTGCATAACTAACCACGATTAGCTGGAAGCTAACCATGGTTAAGACTGTAGTAAACGGCGTTCGCCGTTACTATAAATGCCATCTCCGTCTTTTATAACTACAGAAAAAACAGAGAACGAAAGCTGCTCTTCTTCTTCCTCGAACCTCTGTAAAACGAAGGGAAAAAACCCTAATTTTCATAAACCCCTAGCTTTCACAGAGAAAGAGAGGGATCGATGATCCTGGAATAGCGGTTCGAATGGCGCTTTTTCCGACTCGATCGAGCTGAAAATCCAGCTTCAGAGATGTTTTAATGGTGGAAACGACGATTCGTTACGTGTTGAAATCGAACCATGGAGCTGTTATCGTGTCGCAATAGAAAAGTCCGATTTTGTTCGAGAATCTGAGCTCTTTTTTTTCTTTGCTTTTATTGATTTTTTCTTTTTTGTTCCATCTTTCGGTGCGGTGCTTTGATTTTGTCACTCTTCTTCGCGTTTCGATTGGAGAATCGCGAAAAGAAACCGTTCAATGCTTTGTTTCTAGACGTTCTTAGATTCCTTCGTAAGAAAAAGTTCAGATTCCAAATCGATTCTCCGATTTTTAAGAGGGAGAGAGGGTGACGAGTCGTCCGGCGTACGTTAGCATTTCCTTTAAAAACTGAGGGTCAGTTCCTGCAAACGTCAGAATTTCCGCTCTAAGGCCACAGAGAGAGAGAGAGGCTTTGCTCTGTTTTATAATATATAAAAGCAGTTGAAGAAGAAACGGAGCGGAAAAGTTCTAAATCCTTTTTATCTCTGACGTAATCCCTGGAAGAATCTCGAAAGCCTTCAATTTTCGATCGAAATCGAGGCTCCGATTTCTAAAATGTTCGAGTTCTTGCCGGACTCCGACGTCGAAATCGGCTCCGAAACCTTGAATTCCAGCAAAAGTTCCATGAGCAGCGACAGCTGCAGCAGCTACAGCCGCCTATCCTTCGACGCCCTTGAAATTCCGTCGAAAACTACTCCATCTCCATCCCCAGACAACTTCCTCTCGCTGAAGCCCCACCGATCTTCCGATTCCGCATGGGAGGCGATCCGGACCGCTGCTTTCCGCCGCAAGGCCGGCCTGAGCTTCCGGGACTTCAAACTCGTCCGTCGGATCGGGAGTGGTGACATCGGGAACGTCTATCTCTGCTCTCTACACATCAACAACAGCAGCAGGACCAGCAGCAGCAGCGAAGAGAGCTGCTTCTATGCGATGAAGGTGGTGGATAAAGAGGCTGTGGCATTGAAGAAGAAAGTCGAAAGAGCAGAGACGGAGAAGAGGATTTTGCGGATGCTAGATCATCCGTTCTTGCCTACGCTTTACGCCGAATTCGAAGCTCCGAATTTCTCTTGCGTCGTGATGGAGTTCTGCTCCGGCGGGGATTTGCATACGCTCCGCCACAAGCAGCAGGGGAAGCGATTCTCTTTGAACTCTGCAAGGTCCGTTAATGGAATTTTCTTTTATTTTTTCCCCACATGTTCTATATTTTCTTCCCCAAAAATAAGGCCCAAGTGGTTTTTTTTTTTTCTTTTCTTTTCTCCGTTTTCTTCTGAAAATTTTATTTTTAATGCATTTGTTTATGAAATTGCATTATACTTCCCAATGCTTGAAATTTTGAAATGGGTTTTTTTTTTTCTTTTAATCTCCATGTAGTAAAATGAAACTCGTTTCAGCTCTGCAATGAATGTTTATGGAGAATCACATTATATGGCTTTTCTATTTGATTTTTCTCTTTCTAGAAGTATTTCTAAATCGAGTTTTTTAATCTGCATTTTAAGGTTCTCTCCCTGTTTGAGCAATTCCAAGCTCCCTTTTCAATTTTCCATATTATAAAAAGGTAATTTTCTTTCCCCATTTTAATTGTGTATACAGTTTTAATAAATGATTTTCATATTCAGCCTTTTTAAGAAAATCATATTTCCCCCCCTTTTCCCAAATCATGTGGGAAATGATTTTCGAAATGTCCAGAAGACGGTTGAGAACATAGCTGCGGGCCACCAAGTGGGCGGTTTCGATCATATGATCTAAAATAGTGGTCTATGTCATCCACTCGGGACCCAACTGATTGGATAACCAAACCATGGGCCCACTTTCTGTAATGCATGCATCAAGACCCTCCAAAACCTCAGTATTTAAAAATTCTTTTTGTTCCGGCGTTCGTTATAGGACGCTATTTTATATCTTCCCATCTTCTTACGTATTGTCAAAAGAAGAAGAAATTCCAACTTACGCCCTGCAAACATCCGTTAATGGAAGAGAAGAGAGAGAGAGTAAAATACTAATTTTCTATTCTTCCTGAACAGAGCGTATCGTTTACTTGGCAGCTGAAGAAATCGGTTTTCGTTTTCCGTTTCCCATTTTACCCTTCTGTGCAGAGATAATTTCCCTGGCGAGTGCCGCAAACTTCCATATATGTCCTTGAGAGTGAAAACGTCGTTTTGAAAAAGAAATAAAGGGTAATATCCCGACTTTTGGCAGTTTTACCCATTTTCCATTTCAAAGCATGAATTATTTCCCGAGTTTTTGCCCTTCTCTACTTGCAAAAATCATCTATATGGTGAAATCCCAGATCACGAGCTGAATCTTGAAAGTCTGCGCTCAAATCAAATAAAAAAGAAAAAAAAATCATTTTTCTTTCGTTTTTATTGTTAAACCAGAAGCGAAGACTTCATTCTGGCGGAGTTGTGGCGTGCTGGTCCGGCATTAGTTTCTCCGTACGGCCAACATATGAACGGTTGAAAATGGGAACTGGCCAAGAGAATGCCGTGATGAGAGGTCAGAACACATGTCAGAGATGATCGGACTCATCAAACCTGTTAGAAAAAATTCCGGCTCCAAATTCAATGCACACGTGTGGCTCATTTCAAGGCGCTTTCGCAGTGATGAATGGCCTCGATTCTGACACGTGTTCCGCCCTCTAAGACGAGCACCCCCTCAGTGAAAACCATTCGAAAAATCGCACCCGTGCGATCGATGGTGACTATCAAATGCTTGTGTTGAATGGCGTCCTTCGATTCCCCATAGATGTCAGTATCATCACTTTTTGACCGTGACACGTCAGCAAAAGCACCTACCCGTTGGACGGTCTAGATCATCTAGGGCGCTAGTGGGACCCATCGAGTAGCACATGTTGGATGTGCGTGAATCTCACGCAAAAGGAAGAACCCTGAAATACCATCCCCATCCTCTCATGTTTGCATGCTCTAGTTAGTAGAACCACCGAGTCATAATATCCTGACTCACCTGAGTCAACTTTTTTTACTTGAAGAGCGAGTCTATCAAACAGTCTCTGACGTTCGTATCTTCATTCCTTTATGCAGGTTCTACGCTGCTGAAGTCCTTCTAGCCCTGGAATACCTCCACATGCTCGGCATCATCTACCGTGATTTAAAGCCCGAGAACGTACTCGTCCGATCGGATGGCCACATAATGCTTTCCGACTTCGATCTCTCCCTCACATCCGACGAATCCAATCCGTCCCTCGACGACTCTTCCCCACCCGAACCTCCCTCATCTTCCTCCTCCACCGTCCATTGCCTCCCACACTTTTTCCGGTCTCGCAAGGTCCGAACCCTTGCCTGCAACCGCCAATTCATAGCTGAGCCCGTGAACGCTCGGTCGCGCTCTTTCGTCGGGACCCACGAGTACGTCTCCCCAGAAGTCGCGTCAGGAAAGTCCCACGGCAATGCCGTTGATTGGTGGGCCTTTGGGATCTTCCTCTACGAGCTCATTTATGGCCGCACGCCCTTCTCTGGAGAGACCAACGAGGTCACGTTGAGGAACATTGTCCGCAAGCCCTTGAATTTTCCTGGAGATCCCGTGTGCGGCTCAGATGCTCTTGCCAGGGACCTGATATCTGGGCTGTTGGTGAAGGATCCAGACAGGAGGGTAGGGTCCAGGCGTGGGGCAGCCGAGGTGAAGACCCATCCCTTCTTCAAAGGGTTGAATTTCGCCCTCATCCGGTCCTGTCGACCGCCTGAAATACCGGGTTTGAGACGGTCGAGAACCTGTTACGAGAGGAAGAAAACGGACCGGTTCGACTACTTTTAATAGGGCGTATCGGAAGATAGGCCCCACATTGCCTCATTTTCGTCGCAGGCCTTGTTATAGAGTATTTTTAGTACATGGGGTCTACCGTGGGAATGTTTTGACGATCCCCATATACATGGACGCTACTAAGGATGGCTACAGAAATTGATGATCCCGATCATCTGATTGATGGCATTCAAACGAATGGTTGAAGAGAAACTATTATAGGCAGTACTCACTCCGATCATGTAGATACCATAACGGTTTTCGTTTTTCTTTCTTTTTCTAGTCCATGTTATGTTGTATCTAACGTTATAGCATCAAGTATCGGCCGATATGTGCCGGATTTTGGGCAATTTAACATAATTCAAGAATATTTTATTAGAAGCAAACTAAGTTGGTTGTCCATATTTTGGCTTCGGGCTACACCATGGATGAGTCTTCACCTAAGATTTTACCTGTCTGTTATCCAAACCGTCTGCACCGTTGGGCCAATGGTTTGGTAATCACCACCATATCAATGGAAGGGTATGGGCTGGATGTTAGAACAGTGCTGCTACTTTTTCCTAACGACAAGTTGGTATCCCTTGATCTAGGGTTAGGAATTTGGACTGTCCAAGCTTTAAAGAATTTTGGGGCCAGTCCAATCCCCAGTGGGACCCTCATGGTCGATGATGGGGTCCATTGCACGTCACGGTGGGCCTACAGAGCTCGATCGACTCGACCTCATGGCACCTTTTCCCATTTAAGATAGGACATTTACACCATATGCATGTGTACATGTAACATGTGTGAGCAATCTATCCATTTACCGGGTGGCCCAAACCATGTACATGATCGCGAGAAACCTAGATCTGGGTATAGATCTAATGACCTGTTGGGAACCGATGGATGCCAAAACCCGATAGCATTTGGGTCTGGGTCTTCAAAAATGAGATTGGGAGCACCCAGAGCTGAGAAGACACGAACCTAGTTATAACGGTGTGGGTACTGTGGACCCAACCTAAACTTCCCACTGGGAACGGAAACGGATTGGCTACTCCCCTGCCACCAGCCAATGGCTGGTGGTCGGTGCTCTGTGGGTCCCATCATGATGTACCGTCCATCTATTTTTCTAGATCAATTTATGGTAATAAACAAAAAAATGAGGTTTATACGAGTCTGACCACATTGCAGGAAACAGTGTTGAATGAACTTGGACCATTAAAAACTTTATGGGGGCCATAAAAGTATTGGATCAAGTTGATCTTTGTTTTTTCCCTTCACCCGGGTCTTTATGACCTAATCAACAGATTGGATGTCAAATAAACAGTTCAGTGGGCCTTAGGAGGATTTAAATGATGGATATCCAATCACTACTGTTTTCCTGTGGAGTGGTCCAACTGAGATTTATATCCCTCTCAATTTTTGGGATAAAGACCTAAAATGATATTTAAAAATGGATGAACTGAATAGATGAAATACATACATCATGGTGGGGCTCATAGAGCACCGACCACCAGCTCCGGGGCTGGTGTCAGGGGGAGTAGCCAATCCGTTTCCATTGGGAACTGACGCAGGGCTACATGCTGAGTTATGTGATGATTGATCCCATCCATGTGTGTGCACTCTGTTATAACAAAATAATGTTACATGGAAAGTTGTTACAATCACAATCTTTAGATCATTCAACTCTAAAAATCAATGGATAGGATCATCAATGAATCATGACTGTTGAAATTTATGGCAGATTAGAGTATGGATGGAAAATGATCAGACCATCTTAGCATCTGGACCCCCTAGGCAGCGACCCATGTTGGATCTTGGCTTGAGTTGCATTCAGACGCAAAACAATCTCATGTTAGAGATAAAGCACCCCAAGGCCATCCAACCTTACCCTACCCAAATTATCTAAAGAGTTGTATTCTGAACGTTGGGTTGCATTTGGGTCCACCGTTGTCGTATTCATACAGTTCCTTGCAACATAGATTTTGTGGGCTACCGATACAAACTAAATCCGGAATCCCATTCTTTTGTAAGTTGAGCTTGGGTTGCATTTGGGTCCACCGTTGTCGTATTTATTTATGGATTGATTTGATTCTCTGCAGCTATATTTAGATTGCTTTATCATTAGCATCCTATATCCATTGTCATTATATATTGTGGCTGTGATCTCCATTGTCACTATGAATAAGAATATCTCTCATCCTCTTCTCCTGTGCACATAGGATCGCTACACTGGGGGCCGAAGCACGTAAATTCGTGTATATTTTCTTCTTGTTGTATTATTTCTTCTTTGCTATATGGTATCAGAGAGGAAGATCTTGTGCAGTTGTGATCTAATTTATCATTAAAAAAGAAGGAAACGTGTTGCCTCCTTTTTTCATTTTCTGTAGAATTTTTTTTGCATGCTTTCTCTTTGTTTTTTGTTCTGATCCTTTCTCCTTTATCAATGGGTGAATCGGATGCAAATCCTGGTTGAAAGTTTTCATCAATCCTCTTGAATGGTATTAACTATGTACCTTGGTCAAGGGCTGTAACCTTATCTCTTGGTGGCAAGAAAAAGTTGGGTTTCATCAATGGAACGAAAGTTTGTCCTACATCTACTGATACAGGATATGAAGATTGGATCTCCACTGATCAACTTATCAGATCTTGAATTCTTAATTCGATGGAACCCCATATTGATGGAATTTTTACCTTCTCTGAATCTGCAAAAGAGTTGTGGGATTCAATAGCAGATTTATATAGTAGTCAAAATAATGCCGCTCGCATTTTTTAACTTAAACTTGAGATTGCTAGAGCACAACAAGGCGAAAAAATGTTCAGCGAACATCTTGGGAATCTGAAAAGGATGTGGGACGAATTGAACATGTATCGCCCACATACTACTGATGCGAAAAATCTTCTGAAAAGAGATGAAGAAGATAAAATTTTCTCATTGCTCAGTAGCCTGAAGCATGAATATGAAAATATCAGGAGTAATATTCTTATGGATGCTACACTTCCTTCTTTTTCTAGTGTTTGTGCTATTATTTAATGTGAAGAAACTCGGAAGAAGACTATGAATTCTGAGCAAAAATCTTCATCTGAGAATGTTGAATTGAATGCTCTTTTGGCTGAGAAAGAAGATAGAAGAAAACCTCCTGGTAGTGAAAAAGGAAAAAATACTTATCGAAATAAGGGCAGAAAAGAGCCTTACCATTGTGATCATTGTGGTAAAAATGGGCACACCAAGGATCGATGTTGGGAATTATATCCTCACCTCAAATTGAACCTTAACAAGAATAAGAAGGATCATGTTGCAAAAGCCGATATATCGATCTCAATGATCAGTTAAGTCATCTTCTTCAACAAATCAGTAAGTTCATGTCTTCTGAACAAGGTCATTCTGTCTCTACTCATGCTTCAGGTAATTTGCAAGCTTACCTCACTTCATCTTCCAAAATTAATTCTTGGATTATTGATTTTGGAGCCACTGATCATATGGCCAATAGTCCTTCATTTGTGCATAATTTTATTCCTAAGTCTGATAAGAATGATGTTCTGTTGCTAATGGGATTACAGTTCCTGTATTAGGGAGTGAAAAATTGACTTGTTTTCAAACAATCCCACTTCTGATGCCCTTGTTGTTCCGTCTATTTTAGTCCAACTCCTTTGTGTTGGAAAAATTACTAATTCTTTGAACTGTGATGCTATTTTCTCTCCTACTTCTGTCATCTTTCAGAATCGAGTGTCGAAGAAGACGATTGGTGAAGGAACTTATTCACATGGATTGTACTTACTAAATCTCACTGATAAAGGATGTTATACCAGCGGCTTGGTGGAAAGTCACATCTTACATAAACGACTTGGACATCCTTTCAATCATGTCTTGGCGAGACTTTTCCCTTCTATTTCGATTGAATCTAGTGTGTGTGATGTCTGTCAATTTTCTAAACAAACTCGTTTATCATTCATTAGTTCTTTGTCTACGTCTGTTGAGTCTTTTGATCTGATTCATTCTAATTTATAGGTTCCTGCTCCAATTGATTCATATGATAAATATAAATATTTCGTGTTATTTATTGATGATCGATCTCGTGCTACATGGTTATACTTGCTAAAGTAAAAAACTGAGGTGTTATCTGTTTTCAAAGATTTTCATAATATGGTGATTACTCAATTCAATGCCAAAGTTAAGGTTTTTAGGTCTGACATTGGTACAGAATATACCAAAGACCTTTCTTTGAATATATTCGTAGCCAAGGTATTATTCACCAAACTAGTTGTGTGGGAACATCACAACAAAATGGGGTGGCAGAGAGAAAAAACCAGCACATTTTAGAGACCGCAAAAGCTCTCATGTTTCAAATAAATGTTCCAAAAAGATATTGGTCTCATGGAGTTTTGACAGCAACATATTTGATTAATCGACTTCCTAGTCGAGTAATCAATTTTCAGTCACCATTGGAAGTCTTGAAGAATCGAAAGCCTGACATATCTCATTTGCGGGTATTTGGTTGTGTCTGTTATGTGCACCAACAAGCTATCCATCGTGATAAGTTGGATGCTCGATCAAATCGGTGTGTATTTTTTAGGTATTCTTTCACAAAGAAATGGTACAAATGTTACGACTTTGCATCTACAAAGATTTTTATTTCTCGTGATGTACGCTTTGTTGAATCTGAATCTTATTTCCAAGCACGAAGTGATTACAGGAATCGGTCCCAGGGGGAGTACTTGTATGATTTGGTACTGCTTCCAACAGTAACTGATGATGTCATTGCTCGAGCTATACGTCCAGAAAATGAAGCAACTCCTATAGTTGAAACAATAGTACCTCAAATAGCAGCACCTCCGACTCAGCGGAGATCAAGTAGAGAGACTCATCCTCCACAAAGTAGAGAGACTCATCCTCCACAAAGAATGAAAGATAATGTTACTCAGTCTCATTCTGCTTTCTTGAGTGCAGTATCTAGTGATCAAGAACCAAAGACTTTTCGAGAAGCTAATTCCAATCCAGTTTGAAAAAAACGTTATGAAAGAAGAATTGCATGCACTTGATGAGAATAAAACATGAGACATTGTTAAATTGCCTCCAGGAAAGAAAACAGTTGGGTGTCGTTGGATATATAAAATAAAATATAAGAGCGATAGAACCGTGAAATGACATAAGGCGAGACTGGTTGCTAAAGGATTTACTCAAACTTATGGAGAAGATTATAAAGAGACATTTGCACCTGTTGCGAAGATGAACACATTTCGAGTTCTTATATCCCTGGCAATTAATCAAGATTGGAAATTATTCCAAACGGATGTAAAAAATGCGTTCCTGCATGGTGACATGGAGAAGAAATTTATATGAGTGTACCACCTGGTCATCCACAAGAATCTAAACTTGGTTTAGTGTGCAAACTAAAAAAGGCTATATATGGGCTTAAACAGTCACCACGAGCTTCGTATGCTAAGCTCAGTTCTGTCCTCATGATTAATGGCCTACAAAGGAGTGCTGCAGATACTTCTCTATTTGTTAAAAAGGATATTTCAGGTACCATTATTGTTTTGGTATATGTTGATGATATAGTTATTACAGGCGATAATCAAGATGAAATATCAAAGCTCAAGACTCTCTTACACAAGCAATTTGCTATCAAAGACTTGGGAGTTTTAAAGTATTTTCTTGGATTAGAAATTGCCTACTCAAAAAAGGGCATATTTCTTAATCAACGAAAATATGTGTTGGACCTATTATAAGAAACTGAAAAATTGGAGTAAGATCGTTAGACACTCCTATTGATAGTGGCGATAAGCTTATGATGATGGTGAATTATTTTTGATATTGGTCAATTTCAAAGATTAGTTGGTAGACTAATTTATTTAACTATTACTCGGCCAGATATCTCATATACAGTTAGTTTGGTCAATAGATTTATGCATGCACCAAGAGTTAATCACATGAACGCTGTTAACAGAATTTTGCAGTATTTGAAGGGCTCTCCAGGAAGAGGTATATGGATGCATAAAAATGGACACAATTCCATTACTGTTTATACTGATGCTGATTGGGCTGGGTGTCCAGTTGATCGAAGATCTACAAAAGGGTATTGTACATTTGTTGGAGGTAACTTAGTAACATGGAAGAGTAAGAAACAGAATGTTATTGCGCGATCAAGTGCAGAAGCAGAATATCGAGCAATGACTTCAACCACTAGTGAAGTTATTTGGCTCCGGGCCTTATTGCAGGATTTGGGTTTTGGTTCATCCCAACCAACAAAAATGTTCTGTGACAATCAGGCTGCAATGCACATTGCTTCAAATCCAGTTTATCACGAGCGGACTAAACATATTGAGGTGGATTGTCACTTCGTTCGAGAAAATGTACAAGTCAATGTTATTCGTCCTCTTTTTGTTCGTGGCAACGAACAGTTAGCGGATATTTTCACTAAGGGACTACCTGCTGCTAAGTTTCAAGAGATATTGTCCAAGTTGGGCTCTATCGATATTTTCGCACCAACTTGAGGGGGAGTGTTGGTGGAGAAGAGGGATTTATGGTGGATTTTTTTCTATTTATGGATTGATTTGATTCTCTGCAGTTATATTTAGGTTGCTCCATTATTAGCAACCTATATCCATTGTCATTATATATTATGGCTGTAATCTCCATTGTCACTATGAATAAGAATATCTCCCATCCTCTTCTCCCGTGCACGTAGGATCACTACACTGGGGAGCCGAAGCACGTAAATCCATGTGTATTTTCTTCTTGCTATATGTTTATTTACCCAACCATGGACGGGATGCTAGGAATGATTATATAGAAGTGATTCTCTGAAAGCATAGATCTATAATAAGTTTCATAAACAATTCACATAAAAGACCTTTTTCCTTTACCTATGTTGGGCTCGCAACGAAAATTTGTGTTGAAATGTAGGCTGCCTACTAATGAGCAAGAGGCTCAAACCACAATAGATAGATGGCTCACTATATAACTAGTCTTCTTGACCTGACTATCCATTTTATGGGCCATTGACCTGATGCTCTGACTTGTCTAATTCGTGAGTCTTTTACATGGTAGCCTATGAAATGCATGGTGCACCTAACGGCTAGATCAAACGTGATTTTACATGGTAGCACTCGAAATGTATGCTGCATAATGTCAAGTTAGAGCCATGTCCTCGTCTATTAAAATCAGACTACAAATTAGATGTAGTAGAAAACAAATTAATGACCTACCCAGTGCCTTTGTGGCATTTTCAGCCATAAAATCTTGCAAAAATAATAACTTTTAATCCCCCATGATGCAAGTAGGTAGGGGTGTACATCGAGTCTAACCGAGTCGACCTGGCCTCAGCTCGACTAGGCTCGGCTACTGGCTGACCTTAGCTCGAACTCGGCTCGACTCGGTCATCAAGCCTGACTGGCCAGCTCGGCTCGGTTCAGTTAGCAGCTCGGGCTTGCTCGGGCCGAGTTTGAGTTCAAGCTAAGTTCGCCATTGAGGCATTTCCACAAACACCTGAACTGCAACTTCAAAATCCCACTGTTTTACAAACAATGGCAATGGTTTTACAGGTATTTTATCAAACACCTTCTAAGCAACATAAAAACCAAGAAAAATAAAGAGAAAAAGGGCATTTGTTTCATGTACATACCTTCCTTGCCACCACCATATTTCGTTGAGTCATTTTATCAAACAGTTGGTGAGCAACATCAATCGCAAAGTAACCGATCCACCGAACTAGTTCAATCCGAGTTCGATTCAAGCTGGATTCAATTCGATTCAAGTTGAGCTGGGGCTTGCTTGAACTCGACTCGAACTCATTTTTGAGCTCAAAAAATCAGCTCGACTCGACTCGAACTCAGCTTCGAACCGAGTCAAATCGAGCTTTTTCGAGTTGAGTAGAGAGCTAACCGAGCTAGCTCGGTTCGTGTACACCCCTACAAGTAGGGGTGTACACAAATTGAGTTAGCTCGGTTAGCTCGCTCAACTGAACTCAAAAAAGCTCAATTCAACTTGGTTCGAAACTGAGTTCGAGCTAATTTTTTTAGCTCGAAAAAATTTCCACCCGAGTTCGAGCTTGCCTGAACTCAACTCGACTCGGATCGAACCTCAACTCGAATCGAACTAGTTCGGTGACTCGGTTATTTTGATATTAATGTTGCTTAGCAAGTGTTTGATGAAATGACTCTATGAAGTGTCGACTGGTGGCGAGGAAGGTATGGATATGAAACAAATACCCTTGTATTTTGATTTTTATGTTGCATGTTAAGTGTTTGATGAAATACATGTAAACCGATGTGGTTGCTTTACATTCCATGAGAAATTGAAGGTGCACTCCATGTGTTTGAGAAAATACTGTAGAGGCTCGATCTTAGCTCGAACTTGCCCGAGCTGCTGATTGAACCAAGCCGAGCCGGCCGGTCAGGCTTGAGGATCGATTTGAGCTCAGTCGAGCTGTGCCAAGCTTGACTCGGTTCAACTCGTGTACACCCTTAGATGCAAAGCATTCTGTAGATGATTAGGTCTCCGTATTCATTTACAAAGGAATTTTAAAATAATTATACTGTGAATTGGAACAAGTGGAAAATGAACTAAATAGGAATGATAACTAATCACCTACAAGTTATATGCATGACAAGTGTCATGTGGTCCTTTTTCGGCCACATAAAAAAACTTTTAATCCTTCACTGCTTGAGTGATTTTATTTTATTTTTGTGGCCGAAAGTGCACTACGTGACACTTGTCATGCATACATCTTGCAAGTGATCAATTCTCAATAAGAATATTATAATAAACTAAGAATTTTTGAAAAATATCAAATTGCAAAACATTAAGTTAAACACAATCCATCAAATTGTAATTAAGGTTTGTTGGTTTCACTAATTACTAAAGTAACGTAAGTGAAATGCACAATGATTATAAATTATTTAACCTACATCATACAATTTTTGCATTGGTCACTAATTACCATGTTCGATTTATCGGCAGAATCATAATGATGGGATTTTTAGAGTTAATTAGTTGCTACATTAATATAAAAGAAATATGCAGTGATTATAAATTATTGTACTTGTCTGTTGACAACATAAGCATTTAATTGTTAATTTCAACATTTTGTTTATCGACAGTAAAATTATAATAATAACGTTTTTACATTATTTTGATGTTGAATAATCAGAAAAATCCATTAATATTATTAATTGAATTCAAGATTTCATAATAATTATATGAAAAAGTGCAATGATTACTGATTCATTTACTTCTTTCTATATTTTGTATATCCATGGTAAAATTTTAATGATAATATTTCTATATTAACATCAAATCATCACCAAAATACATAAATGTCGTTAATTGGATTAGAGATTTCTCAATAATTATATAAAAAAGTGCAATAATTGCAAATTCATTAACTTGTTTCTTAAATACATTTGCATTATACTAATAATTCCTATTGGGAAACCGCATAAGCAAACCACGACTTCGAATCACACAATGAGGGACAAACACAAACAAAACATGCACAGGAACACGATTTTACATGGAAACCCCTTGCGAGAAAAAAAAATGGCATAAAACGACAAATAAATTCACTATGAAAATGAAAGTATAAGAGATGAAAGCACTTACAGATGTGAAAACCTTTATTTTCTCCCTTTCAAACCTTAGAATTGATTTAGCCTTCATTGTTCTAACCTAATCCTACAATTACACCCATATATATATAGTACTACACTTGAAATAGGAAAAAAAATCGTGCAATTGCGTAAAATTGCGTGCACCGTTGATTTAAGCATCGATCGATCGAGCCCACCATATTCGATTAATTGAACATGCTCAAAAGTGTCTATAAATTAGCATGAATTTTTCAAATTTTGTTAATCACTCAAACCTCTAATGTTGATTGATCGAACACGTCTAAAACTGTTCAGAGACCAACCCATCTAATCCAAGGTGTGCTCAATTGATCGAACAACCTATTCAATTGATAGAACTCTCAAATTTTTGTACAGATTGACTACATCCAGACAATAATCTCTACCATGTCTTGTTCACGACCCCAAGTGTAGGGTCACAATGTAGTATATCTCGGTGAGACCGAGGTCGAATCCACATGGACTAATCTTGTGTGTCTATTTTGAAAGTAATTGAATCAAAGCTAGGAAAAGATCTAACCTAAATCAGGAAAGTAGGGAGTAATTGTGAGATGATGAATTTAAAAACTTAAGAATTCAAAGGTGGGAACTAGGGTTTCCAGGATCCACTTGTATTTATTAGGACGTTTCCTTATTTGATTTAAGGCACTCAATTGGAATTGGAGTCCTATCCTTTCTGATTGGAAGATATTCGATAAGATCAGATCTAAATCTCCATTGACCTAATTCTTAACGGATGAAAGTTGTGAAGATTGGAAGTGATTCCATCACCTAATCATGCAAGGAGACTATGGTAGACAACAAGATATACCGATCCAACAACTAACATGGGAGAATTGTGAAGATAAAAGGGATTCCATCACTCAGCCATGCCCAAGGGACGATGGCGAACAACAGGATTTCCTATTTTCACAAACTCCAAACAGAAAAAGAAGATACTTCAAGATATTGTAGATCCATTGTAATTTCAGTCACAACAAACCATTAAACACTAAAAGTATTCCTTAAATATCAACTAGAATCAAAGGAGTTCAACAGTAACAAGAATCAAACAAGAAAAAAAAAACATCCTAACCACGCTACAAGCTTCACCCCTTAGCCATAGCTAAGGGATCTAGCTAACCATAGACATGATTGGATTAAAAACTAAGGAGAATGGAAGAAGAACTCTTGGGAAGCGGCTCCACCCTTTTTCTCTGCTTCTCCAAACCCTAGATATCCTAAAAAGTGCCTAGAAACTCCTATTTATAAGCAAAGTTTTGCAAATCGCAAAATCGGATTAAATTTACGCAGACTGCGTAATGCCTTCAATGCCATCAAACACCATTCGATGTCATTGAGGGAGTTTGAATTCGAAAGTTGCGTCTTTTCTTCTTTCGCACTGCGTAAGTCTCTGTGTCATCGAACCGTCCTTCGGTGTCATCGAGTGAAGCTTCGATCCATCGAACAAGTTTTCGAGTTATCGAAAATGTATCCAAAACAGTTAAGCGAGTTGCTTCAATTTCTTCGATAAATTCGATGCCATCGAGTAGTCTTCGATGTCATCGAGCACTTTCCTTTAAGTCATCGAAGATGTCTTCGATTGATCGAGAAAAAACACCCAATATGTTCAGCAACCAACTTGATTTTTCCTCATAAATTCGATGTCATCGACCAGTGTTCGATGTCATCGAACAGTTCTCGATGACACTGTCTTTGTGATTTCTACGCTTGTTCTTTCGACTTCCTTCCTTCTCCATTTGGTTTTCTTGGATCTTGGAGTCTTGAAATCTTCAATCTTAGTCTTTAAGGATCCCTTCTTTGCTTTGGTGACTTTTGAACACTAAATCCATGCTTTTAGCATTCTTTTCATTCTAAGCTCTTAAATTCACCTTGCAACACAAATGCATGTAAAATATACTATTAAGCTGTATTATGTTTGTAAAACCAAGAAATAAATGGGGGATAATATGTAATATTTGACCCTCGACATGTCTTCAATCATGATGAACCACAGCTCCAAGCTTCATTATCGTCGCTTCTCGTGCATACTGCATTTTCATCAAACCTTTGCCAAACCCAACGAAGTCGAACAAAACTTGAACTTCTCTATGGGAACCACCTTTATAAACATATCCTCTGGAATCACACTTGTGTGGATCTTCTCAAGAGTGACACCTCCTCCCTTAAGCATCTGACGAACATCACTATACTTCGTATGAGAATGACATACTGAATTCTTTTCCAAATTGATCGTGCTTTCACTGTCACAATTAACCGACACGGCCTCCTACTGAAGCTCAAGCTCGTTCATCATTCCTCTCAGCTAAATACTTTCTTTGAATGCATCTATCATTGCCATACATTCATCTTCGGTTGTGAAAAGAGCAATCATAGGCTAAAGCTTCAACATCTAACTGATCTCTCTACCCACTTGCACAAATGAGTAATTGGAAGTCGACCTTTTATTGTCCACATTCCCTGTGTAATCTAAATCAGCATAATAGCCTATAAGTTTTTCCTATGATTTTTTTAATGTCAAGACGTAGTGCATTGTACCTCGTAGATATCGAAGTAGTCATCTCGCTACCTCCCAATGTTGTTTGTCAAGGTTTAACATGTATCTTCTTACAACACCGATTGCATTTGAAATATCTGGTCTCGTAGAGACAATGACATACATCAAATTATCAACTACGCTCAAATAGGGCACATGAAATATAAACTGTTTTTCTTCATCTGTAATGGGTCATTGCTTTGAGAAAAGCTGAAAGTGAGAAGCATGGGGTGTGCTAACCGGTTTAGGCTCGTCTATCCCAAACTTCACCACCTTCTCAAGGTATTCTGTATGAGATAACTGAAACCTATTCATCTCCCTATTTTTGTATATATCAATGCCGAAAATCCTCTTTGAAGCCTCAGATCTTTCATCTCGAATGTCCATGATAACCGAGTCTTTGATATATTGAACTCAGACATGCTTTGGTTGACGATAAGCATGTCATCAATATATAATACAAGTATAATGAATTTTCCATCACTCGATGCCTTGAAGTAGACGTGATGATTATCTTCACTTATGATAAACCGCTGACTTACCGTAAAAGAATCAAATCTTTAATACCATTGTTTATGCGACAGTTTCAGGCCGTACAACAATCTTCTTAACTTACAAACATTATACTTTGACCCTTATATCTCAAACTCTTTTGTTTGCTTGATGTAGATATACTCTTCCAATTCTCCATTTAGGAAAACAATCTTTACATTCATTTATTTTACTTCGAGATTATATTGGACAACCAATGCTAACATAAATCTGATAGATACCTGATTGACCACAGGCACAAAAATCTCATTAAAGTCGATACCCTCTTTCTGCGCATAACCCTTCACTGCAATTATGCCTTGTATCTATCATGTTTCTTCCAATAGATCCACTTATAACCAATCGCTTTACGCCTAATGAAAAGCTCCACCAGCTCCCATGTCTCATTCTTGTACAAAAAGTTCATCTCATCTTGCATTGCCGCTATCCACTTTTCAACATCTGTGTCTTCCAATGCTTTTTGGAAGGTAAACGTATCTCCTTCATTGCTAATGCAACATTTGAGTCATCTCTATATTTTGTCGATAATTTACAATCTCTCGGTGGATTTCTCCTCATAGGTGTTGAGGGTCAAATATTGCATATTATCTCCCATTTATATCTTAGTTTTATGAACATGATAATGCTTAATTTTCTATTTTACTCATGTTTGTGTTGCAAGGTGAATTTAAAAGTTTGGATTGAAAAGGGTGCTAAAAGCATAGATTTGATGCTCAAGAATCACCAAGGCAAGGGATGGATCTTAGGAGACCAAGATTGAAGAATTCACATGCCAAAGATCCAAGAAAAACCAAGTGAGGAATGAAGAGAATCAAATATTTGAAGTGAAGAAAAGAAATCCTGAAATCATCATGAAAAAACGTATTTTGAAACTCTAGGTCATTTTGTGAAATTGCGCAGAGTGAAGTCTATTTTAACAAACCATGTAAATTTAAGGCGGTTTCTAGAGTTTTTCAACTAAGTGCGAAAGTTAGAGTTCCACAACTATAAATGGACGTGAATTGCATCCTACCCCTGCCCGGACGGTAATCCGTCGGGGCAGGGCTCTGTGGAGCCCACCGTGATGTAAGTGTTTTATCCACTCCGTTCAACGCTTTTGGAATATCATTTTTAAGTTATTGTGCTAAACATTAGGCATGTACAAACCTCCAATGGACCACACCAAAGGAAGCTGCATTGATAATGACATCACCGTTGAAACCTTTATAAGGGCCAACGTGATGTTTTTTTACCATCCAACCTATTAATAATGTCATGTAGAAGTGAAAACACAAATATCAGCTTGATCCGAAGCTTTTCCAGCTCCCAAGAATTTTTTAATGGTGGACGTTCAATCCCCACTTTGTGGTCCACTTAATCTTTAGACGTGCCTCATTTTTTGGTTCACATATTATAATGATATTCCAAAAGCTTTTAACGGCGTGGATAAAAACTTACATCACGGAGGGCCCCACAGAGCCTTGCCCGGACGGATTACCATCCGGGCGGGGGTAGGAAGCAATCCGCGTCCACTATAAATAGGAATCTGTAACACCCCGAGTTTTTAGGGGTCATGTAGGAACTCGGCTCCCAAATTCCCAGGTGTCATGGGTGCCCTAATAGGCTTCAAATTTTAATTACATTTGGATGATCTCAAGAGTTTAGCAAGGCATGCAGCGTAAGTAAATCATAAAGTAGTATCGAGTGCCACTAAATTTAAAAGTATCTAAACCACAAATCTCAAGTCATCTAAATAGGGAGATAGTCCCACTCATACATGACCCAAAGCGACTAGAGCCCTGGCTCGTACCCCGCAGTAGCCCGAACTCAAACTAAAAGGATCCGCCGAAAGTCTGGAAGCAGGGAAGCTCCTCAACCTCATCCATGCTCACCTCGCTTGGCTCGTCGAGCTCTGCCTCACCTGCATCTAGTAAAGGGTCTGGTTGGTGTTTTAAAACACCGTCCCAGAGTGGGAGTGAGTAGCTAACTTAGTGGTTACTATTAACCTTAAGTTACAACAAGCAACAATTATATGATGAATTTAATGAAAGACATACATTCACAGATTCCAAAATAGTATTGTTAAGGCATGTGCATGTATTATGATATGATGCATGACCTCGCAACAACATTCCCTCGAGTAACTTCATCTAACGATCGCGCATGACCAACCCTCCCTGATTACGACCTCACCTGTCGAGTCGCCAATCTTAACTAATGCGATGCGTGAATAATGTTAGCCGAGTATTTAGTTAATTACGTTCATCCAGTAGATTGGAAAAAACTGGTATATACCCCACATATCATTGCCCTCAACTAGTTGCAAGGCCAAGACCCCTTAACGTGCGAGGCCATGACCCCGTGATCCTTGATCCCATCGGATTTCCCATCCCCGATTTTAAGCACATGAGGAGTGCTAAGAAGAGGGATCGTTCACAGTCACTACGGGGAGGCTCGTCACCCCAGCGTAGGCCGACAACTCGGACACAGTGTCCCATTCCACCATGCACGGCTCTCGAGTCAGTGGATCGATTTCAGATGGTTATCAATAGGCTTCAGTGGTTGAAGGATGTTCTAGGTTCCATACAGGCATGAGTAGACATGGTTAACAAACATGGTTGGTCAGTAGGTGAATTAGACCGTGCGAGTTCAGTCGAGTATGTGACGGACGACATTGAGTACAAGTGACCTATGTAGTCCAACTACTGTCGCCCATTCACATCCGCCCAAACCTGCTGGTTTAACCGCTGGGTGGTCCTACCAGCGGGACCACCTTATCCCACTTCAGTTCCCTGACCAACACAGGGGTTTATGACATTCAATAATATTCCAACAATTTCAGATTCACCTTCTAACACTAGTAAAGTCATGCACTCATACATCAAGCATAAAAATTCAGATTTTCTACGATGTAACTGTAAGTGCAATGGTTATTTGTTCTCTTAATTGTCAAATTTTGTAGTGCCAAAATCTCAATCTGTGTCTTGTGTAGCACGTTGATTTATATATGTTTAAGGCGCTGCATCACAATGCTCCAAGTCAAGATCAATGATCTACTTCAAGTAATGCAAGGTCAAGTACATTGTTCTCTTCTCTAAAGCTTCAGAGTTTTTAAATCTACGAGATCTAGTTCAAGACTCAAGATGGAATACAACTCAAGAACTACAAGTTCAAGGTTTCAAAGATCTCAAGTTCAAGCTTTATCATGTGTTAAGGTCTCAAGCCTCATGAACTTCAATGATCATCCATCATCTGAAGAAAAGAAGGTTCAATGTCCATACTTCACATTTAAGGTATAAATGACCTTAGATTGACCTTAGGGTAGGTCATTTTGTATACATAATTCAAATTGAATCTTTTTATAAGTGTTTGATCTGTTTTAAGACTAGTCCTGGACCCTGTTCGACTAGTCCTAGCACTGGCTCGACCAGTCCAAGAAATTCCAAGACCAGTCCTAAGTTATTGCAAATTTTCAAAATTTTTTGGCTGAGATACGACCAGTCCTGGATTCTTCTCGACCGGTCGTGTGAACAGTGTATGATTCGTTCACGACCAGTCTTGTTGTTACGACTCAAACTCCGGCAAGAATTCTAGTTTCTCTCGATCAGTCGTGTGCATGTCATGACCAGTCGTGAAGTGCATTCGACCAATCGTGGAACGGTTTTATTTGATCGCGCTTAAAATTTTAAAATGCAGTTCGACCTACGACCAGTCGTGGTGGCCACATGACCAGTCGTAGATGCAGTTTCTGCAACTATAAATAGATGACGAATTTCAGAGTTTGATATGTAATTCAAGTAAAATCAAGACATCATTCTGAGAGATAAGTTTGTGTTATTTTTAAGTTACATCGTGCTTATTTAATATTCTCTTTTGTTAGCTTGTTATATTTGATTTTGTCCCTACATTCCAATCTGATTTGAAAGAGGAATTGTGATATTCCACTTCTTGGAATCAAAATCAAATAGAGGTAGCCCAACTTGATTTAATTTAAAATCAATTAAAACCTAGTACCATTTCAAAGTGAGTATTGGACAATTGAACTTGTATATTCGAACTTCTACTCTGATTGGTTCTTCCGGGCTGCTACAAAAAGAGAAATCCAGGTATTTTACATTTGTGTAAATCTTTTATGTCTTGGTTTCTTTTGAGATTGAGCCAGAAAAATCTCATTGTATTGGTTATCTGAGGTGAACCAGAAAACTCAGAGTGGGGTTTTTGAATTGTGTAAGCCCATTTGAAAGACACAATTGTGAGGGTTTTTGGTGAACCTAAGAAACCTATTTTCATAGTGAACGCTAATATCCCCTGTGTGAGGATATTAGGAGTGGAGTAGCAAGCTGTGTGGCTGTTGTTTAACAATTGGTGTACACACAGGCGAACCACTATAACTCTTTGTGTTTTGTGGGTGTGTGATTTATTTTCTATATCTTTTATTATTCAGTACTGTGGAATGTATTTGTGGATGTGAATATTGTAATATTTACATTTCAAGCGTTGTGGGAATGTTGTAACAATTTAGACTTTCATTTCCTGCTATTTCCTTTTATTCCTTTTCAGTTTGAGATATTGATACTTAGACCGTTCTAGTAAGTTTGTCCTACCATAAATCCTTGGTTTTTATGGTGCAAGGTTGTCCTTAGAACAACATTTGTATCAACCTCTCAAGACTTGAATTTCGAGGTTGCTTTACATTTACATACTGAGATTTATTTTAGTGTTATCTTTCCTTTATTCATTTAAATTCCGCTGTTAAAGTTTTAATTTGGCATAGTCTTATTCACCCCCCCTCTAGGACATATAGCTTGGTCATTTCAGCAACTACTAACAAAATTACGAAATTAATGTGTGTACATGATGAGAGGTTACTGAAGAGATCAAGAGCTATACATCATTCATAATACAAACATACAACAAGGATTAATGATAGCACAACATACAATAAGGATTGATGCAAGCACAAACATACAACAATGATTTTATGCAATCATACATGCCACAAGGAAGGTTATACTAGAATCACATATGAGATGAACATGCCACTCCAAATCAAGCCTAATCATGTTGAAGAATAAATAACCAACACTTAACCATTTCATGGGATTTAGGAGGACCTATCATGTAGGGCCTTGGTTAGGTTCTCTCTAGATTACTCAAACACAGCATCCTAACATTCATAATCATTAAATTCATAGTAAAATTGGTGCTAGGCCACCTATGGATAATAGTCCATACCTTGTGACGATCCACTCGATTCACGGCACCCGTAGGGTTATGGTGTTAGGAAATCATTATTGAAATGCCTAAATAAGCATATAAGCTTGTAAGAATTGGAAGGAATTTAACCCAAGACATAAACCTATAAACATAACTTCATACTTACCTTCAATCGTCGTCGAATCGACACCAATGAAGAACGATATTACTATAGAGGAGATAAGATGGTGAAGGTGCACAAACTCTCATGCTTCCAAGCTCTCCCTCTCCCTTTCTCCTCTTTTCTCCTCCTTCTCTTCTCCTTTTCTCCCTTTCTTTCTTTTAGGAAAAATTCGTATGGGGAAAGGGGGTGCCCAAATGAGGTCCTTTTATAATGTCAAATTTGGTACAAATGACCCTAAAGGTTGGGTTTTTACTATACTAGCCCTATGAGAGGGTTTTTTCTAACCTCTAGGGCCCACTATTGGATATACATATTGATATACACCATATGATAGTTAACCCTAATAATGATCTACGTATGGATATGATCGGCCCGCCATTTGGTTGCGTCGATTAACATATATGATTAGAAGTCTGTTCAACGGTTACCGATAGTCGATCGGGGCCGCAGCTATACGGATATGAGTAGGAAAATATCCTTACTCCACGTGTGAAGTTTGGTTGTAAACCGACGGTCCAAATTCCTCAACTTTGCATAAGAGTGGATGACACAATTCACTTAAGTTTCAGCTTCTTCCTTTAGAGTATTTGCACTTCTCATGCACTCGTCCTCTGGCTCAAGTTCAGCGGTTCTGGATAGTACCCAGGTCCGACTCCCATGATGGACGTCAAGCCTAGTAAAACGGACACTATTCTATAGTTTTGGAACTAGTGGCCCACCAACGAGCAATCTAGAGCTTGTTCAAAAAATCGGATATTTCTGGTATGAATTAGGTATTGAGAATTCTCGTGGGCAATGATTAGGGTTTGGATTAACTATATTCATAGTGTGGCCTATTTATAGCTAGTGAAAGTGGAGATTTGGTCATGTTTACTCTAAACCATTGGTTTTAGGCTAAAAGAGTAATGAAGTTAATTTGGTCTATTAGTCAAGATCCGGGCCTTATCTGACTCGGCTTCGGTTAAACTTTTAATTTAGTTATGATTTTCTTGATTAGTTAGCAATGGGTCGGTTAGATTTGGGCCCTATGTGAGTAAATCATGGGACTACACTTGATGTTCAAGTGATCTGGCGGATTCGTTGGCTTTCTATGGTTGATTAGTCAGACTTGTGCGGTTCTTTACTGGTATCACCCGTGTATAAACTAATATTGAGTGCCAATGGTCAGTTAGTGATAATATAAGTTAATTACATAAAAAAAATTAAGAATTTTTGGAAATTCAAAATAGTGAAAATCAAGGATGTTACAATCTAACCCCCTTAAAAACAATTTCATCAGCGAAATTGCCTAAGGGTAATAAGTAAAGATATTATCATTTCGTTTGCTTAAGTTTTGTTGGTTTCGGATTTATATACGTTTTAGGGTATATAATAAATACGCTAGCCTAGCTCATTGTAATCTACCCCCCTTAAAAGTTTTCACCTTTGAGGTTCGAAAACAAATGTCAAAATCATCATTATCGTGCTAAGTGTTTGATGATAAAGTTTACCTAAAGGTGGTATATTTTACTCTTTATGATTGGTCTAATACGGAAAGATAGTTGTGGTAGGCTTTGATTCCATACGTCGATCCTCTGCCTGACCAGGGCAGAAAGATCGTTGTATCCCTTTATAGTCCTGGTAGATCCTGGTCTTCTGATCAGTCAAAGCAGTGAGTCCGTTGGTATTCACCCAGAATCGAGAATTGGGTTAAGCTGCAAATACTTCGCAAATATATGGTTCCGTAATTCTGTAGTCCGATTATTCTTAACATTTGGAAGATATCAAAATTTATTAAAAAGTTCAAGTTTCACATTTATAATATTTTAGTGGGTGGTGAGTCTCTCATGGTGCATATGATCAAACGACTATCCTAGAAAGGTTTCTAGGAACTTAAGATTCCTCTCGACATTACCATTTTGATCCTATGGTTAGTGAGTTATGGGCAAATCATACTTTGGTTTCATGAATTTTAACTTGGAAGGAAGAATCGAAAGTTTTAAGGTATTCAGGAGGTTTGGAGTGATGGTGACGCAAGAAATGCCGTAGAAAAGGAAAAATGAAGAACATTATCTGCTCAAATTGGTATGAACTTTGAATCCATAAGAGAATAATAACCCAAAATATTTCAGTAAAGTCTACTTCAAATACGAACTCACAAATTCTTAAGCAAGGAAACGAAACCCTACTTAAGAAGCCTAATTCGCCAAGTTATAAATTATTTGAAATAGTAAAATATACTAAAAATAAGAATTCAATTTAATTACTCAGGATGATTCTTAAGATCTTTGAAAGAAATTCCTAATTAGACTTCGAATCCTAAAACTCTATGATGAAAGAGATACATCTGGTCCATCGGTAACTCTTAGTTGTAGAAACTTTCGGTTTAATACATCTTTTGTTCATAAACTATTTATCACTTTTAATTACTGAATAATTTTTATAATTTTTATGGTAATTCATCATTAATTTGACCCTTTTCATACAAAATTTCAATCTATTTCAAGTTCCATAAAAATTATAAAATTTTTTAGAAGCATAAGTTATTCGAAACTAACGATTTTCTATAAGATACTAAAACATATCTAATTCTTGTAACGTTTCTTATACTTTTAGTAACTAAATTATTTTTAAAATTTTTATGATAATTTATCATTAAGTTTTAAGTCATCCCACAAAATTTCATATCATTTGGAGTTGTAAATAAATTATTACAATTCTAGGATCAACAGCTGTCTGAAATTAATAATTTTTGGATAGTTGGAAAATCATCTTAATTTAAACTATATTATAATTTTTATTTTATTTTTAAAATTATTTTTATATAAAACTAGACTCATCAAGCTTCAATTTTACTTTTGAATCAAATAAATCAGAATTATAACGAAGGAAATATGAATTTTTGAAGTCAACCCAAAATTATAGAAAATTTCGACGGGGGCAACGCCGACTAGGCTGGTCCCACCAACCCTCTAGAGGTCTAGCCGGGCGGGGTCCCGTGGACGCCCTGGACGCCCGGGTGGGGTCTCATAGACAGGGGGGCGCGTGGACATTTGGGGTCCCGCCGGTTGGGCGGGGTCCAACAGGCGCACTGTTTCCTGGTGGGGGCACCTTGCGATGGCCATATCTCGCAAACCGGAATGAGTTATTCGATGTACCATATATGAATTTGGGGTAGGAGAAGCTACTCCATCTAAATAACCTAGTTATTTTACAAGATTACATTAGGTTAATGGTAAAAAAATTTATTTTATTTACATTTTTACTATTTATAGTAAAATTTCGTTTGATTATAGTTTTTCATCCTTTGAGCTTTGTAGTTGTGTCCAATTTGAAATTACTTAGAGAAATTAGAAGGATAAAGTGGTGGAAAGTGAGATTTTTTGAAAGAAATGATTTGAAAGGAGGAGTTGAGACTTAGGGGTTAAGTTTTGAGAGTTTGAAAAAAAAAATGGGGTGATGATTGAGGGTGAAAGGGGTAGGATTGGCTAGAAATGCCTATAGGGAGAAGCCCTTAGGGCCTTTAAGGAGCTTGGAGAGGCAAGGAGGGGGTCCCCACATGTGGGAGGGCCTCACCTATTCATCAAGCCAGGATACACTAGATGTTAGGATCGCACAAGCTACTTTAGCAGCTTGAACCTATTGCATTTAGGTCGGGTCGACTCAAGTCGTCCAACCTTCTAATTAGAAGTGATTTGGATCACTTTGTGCAGTCTAAGTCTTTCTATTCGTAAACTCTAACGTTTTAGTATTTGGACTTGCCAAATGGCATGATCCTGGGATCCTATAGATGTCTCTAAGTTCGATCGCTCCCTCTTACGTTAGCGAATGCATTATAGCGAGTTCATAATCCACAGCCCAATTTAATTCAAACCATTGCTCTGATACCATCTGTAACACCCCGGGTTTTCAGGGGCTGTGTAAGAACTCGGTACCGAAATTCCTAGGTGCCATGGGTGCCCTAATGGGCTTCAAATTTTAATTACATTTGGATGATCTCATAAACAATGGAGAGTTTAACAAGGCATGCAGCGTAAGTAAATCATAAAGCAGTATCGAGTGCCACTAAATTTAAAAGTATTCAAACCACAAATCTGAAGTCATCTAAATAGGGAGCTAGTCCCACCCATACATGACCCAAAGTGACTAGAGCCCTGACTCATACCCCGCGGTAGCCCGAACTCAAACTAAAAGGATCTGCCGAAAGTCTGGAAGCAGGGAAGCTCCTCAACCTCATCCATGCTCACCTCGCTCGGCTCGTCGAGCTCCGCCTCACCTGCATCTAGTAAAGGGTCTGGTTGGTGTTTAAAAACACCGTCTCAGAGTGAGAGTGAGTAGCTAACTCAGTGGTTACTATTATCCTTAAGTTACAACAAGCAGCAATTATATGATGAATTTAATGAAAGGCATACCTTCACAGATCCCAAACTAGTCTTGTTAATGCATGTGCATGTGTTATGATATGATGCATGACCTCACAACAATACAACCTTGAGCGACTTCGTCTAACGATCGCGCATGACCAACACTCCTTCATTGCGACCTCAACTGTTGAGTCGCCAATCCTAGCTAATGCGATGCGTGAATAATATTAGTCGAGTATTTAGTTAATTCCGTTCATCGAGCAGATTGGGAAAGCTGGTACACCTCACATATCATTGCCCTCAACTGATTACGAGGCCAAGGCCCCTCAACGTGCGAGGACATGACCCTATGATCTTTGATCCCATCAGGTTCCCCATCCTCGATTTAAACACAGGGGGAGTGCTGAGAAGAGGGATCACTCGAGGTCACTACGAGGAGGCTCGTCACCCCAGCATAGGCCGACAGCTCAGACACAGTGTCCCATTCCACCATGCCCGGTTCTCGAGTCAGTGAATCGGTTTCAGATGGTTATCAATACGCTTCAGTGGTTGAAGGGTGTTCTAGGTTTCATACAAGCGTGAGCAGACATGGTTAACGAACATGGTTGGTCAATAGGTGAACTAGACCGTGCGAGTTCAGGCGAGTACGTGACGGACGACATCGAGTACAAGCGACCCATGTAGTCCAACTATTGTCGCCCATTCGCATCTGCCCAAATATGCTAGTTTAGCTGCAGGGTGGTCTTACCAACGGGACCACCTTCTCCCACTTCAGTTCCTTGACCAAAGCAGGGGTTTATGACATTTAATAATATTCCAACAATTCCAGATTCACCTTCTAATACTAATAAAGTCATGCACTCATACATTAAGCATAAAAATTCAGATTTTTTACAATGTAACTACTAACGAAATTTCGAAATTAATGTGTGTGCATGTTGAGAGGTTACCAAAGAGATCAAGAGCTATACATCATTCATAGTACAAACATACAATAAGGATTAATGCTAGCACAACATACAACAAAGATTGATGTAAGCACAAACATACACAAGGATTTTATGCAATCATACATGCCATAAGGTAGGTTATACTAGAATCATATATGAGATGAACATGTCACTCCAAATCAAGCCTAATCATGTTGAAGAACAAATAACCAACACTTAACCATTTTATAGGATTTAGGGGGACCTATCATGTAGGGCCTTGGCTAGGTTCTCTCTAGATTACTCAAACACATCATCCTAACATTCATAATTATTAAACTCATAGTAAATTGATGCTAGGCCACCTAAGGATAATAGTCCGCACCTTGTGATGATTTGCTCGATTCACGGTGCCCTTAGGGTTATGATGTTAGGAAATCATTGTTGAAATGCCTAAATAAGCATACAAGCTTTTAAGAATTGGAAGGAATTTAACCCAAGGCCTAAACCTACAGACATAACTTCATACTTACCTTCAATCGTCGCCGAATCGACATCAATGAAGGACGATGTTGCTATAGAGGAGATGAGAGGGTGAAGGTACACAAACCCTCATGCTTTCAAGCTCTCTCTCTCTCTCTCTCTCCTCTCTCTCTCTCTCTCTCTTTCTCTCTCTCTCCCTTTCTCCTCTTTTCTCCTCTTTCTCTTCTCCTTTTCTCCCTTTCTTTCTTCTAGGGCAAATTCGTATGGGGAGAGGAGGTGCTCAAATGAGGCCCTTTTATAATGCTAGATTTGGTACAAATGACTCCAAGAGTTGGGTTTTTACTATACTAGCCCTATGGGAGGGTTTTTTTAGCCTATAGGGTTCACTATGGGGTGTACATATTGATATACACTGTAAGACCCGTATCCCAACATGTACCATTCTGTAGGCTTCCGCGGTCCTCCCGGTCGAACTCCGGCGACCTGTGATCTGTAACTGACATTTGCGTGTAACCCTAAGTCGTATCCCATATTCCAGAGTCGGCTCGACCCGACACTTGTATCATTGCGACTGCGCCGTCGCCGTGGTTCCAACGCCGCGTATTACGCTCTGAGACGATACCCAGGCCAGGAGATGCGGGCCCACGTTCTGTTCAAGGAAAACACCGTGCGTGCGAATTCCGAGAGAATCTCTACAACTTGTCACATCCATCAATCCACCAATCAGTCACCTCAACCAAGTACACCATCACCTCACACACATCCCCAAGCAACCCCAAAAGTCAAAAAGTTCTTACACCACTACCCCAAAGTCAAAAAGTTCTTACACCCATCACTCACTACGTCTATCACTAACACATCTCTCTCTCTCTCTCTCTCTCTCTCTCTCTCTCTCTCTCTCTCTCTACAACTCCCTCTCTCTCATCTCTCTCTCATTTTCAAACTTCACCTCTCCAAGCAACCCACCTCCATGGCTCCCATGAGAGAGCTAGTGTGGCCCACTTTCCTACCTCCCATCTCCACCATCCAAAGTCCATCTCGACCATTGAAATTCTTTCTTGGAGTTCTAGCATGCATTGGCGGAAGAATGAAGATGAGATCCAAAAGTCGGTGTTTTTTTTTTTTTTTTTGTGATTTGATGTGATAGGGCCCACTTGTGGTGGGACCCATCTTGAAGTATGCCTTGTATCAAAGAGGGGCCCATAGTGGCGGGGTCCCTCCCATCTCTACCGTTTATCTCTCTCTCTCTCTCTCTCTCTCTCTCTTATATGGATGGTGTATGTGTGTGTGGCCCACCACGAAGTATATATTTTGTGCATGCCATCCACCGAGTGGCCCACATGGCAGTCCGTTTGGATGGGCCCAAACAAAGGAAAAACACAAATATCGGATTGATCCAAGAGTGTGGCCCACCTGACGTGGGGCCGCATTATTTTGCAGGACCATCCAGACCGTCCATTCATGTGGGGCTACCTTGATGGATGTGTTTCATCCAGCAGTCGTCCGTCCAACGTTTCTGGACGCTGGACGTTGATACTGCAACTCTCCCACAGACACACACGTGTGTGTGTGTATATATATATATATATATATATATATATATATATATATATATATATATATATATATATATATATATATATTATCTGGTGGGCCACTCAACGTGGACCCACCTTTATCATGGCATCTGTACCGTCCAGGACCACCTGGACGGTAATTATGGGTAGCTTCCTGCATTAGTGCAGGAATATAATATATAATATTATATTATATAAAATATAATATATAATAGTGGCATATTGATGGGCCACTACGTGGACCCTCCCTGATATAAATGTTGTATCCTCACAGTCCAATATCTGGACTGTTAGATCTCATATGGTATATTGGTTTTATACCTGCCGTCCCAACGGTAGGGCCCCTGGCACTGATGTGTTGTATCCTTACCGTACATCCATTGGGTGGGCCACTGCTACGTGTGGACCCACCATGGATTCAGGCGTTAGATCAGCACCGTCTAGTGCGTCCAGGCTCTGGACGGTGGTTTTCTTTTACATTTCATGTATATTATGCATATTATAATATAATATATATATATATATATATATATATATATATATATATATATATATATAAAAGGTGGGCCACATGCGTGGGACCCACGACTGATGTATGAAATGTTATCACACCGTCCAGGCTCCTGGAGGTGCTGGATGGGCCGCACCATATGTGTAGGTCTCATCCACACACTCCAGCAATCTGGATGGGTGGAGCCCACCCATGAGGTATATGTTGTATCCGTCCATCTGTGGCCGGCCATGATATATGTTTCATCCATGCTGTCCCTCAGTGGGAGCCATGATGTCAGCAGTACTATGGGGTCTGCTGATGTATGTGTTACGTCCAGGCCGTCCATTCAATTGGCAAGCTCGTCTTAAGGGCTGAGACTAAAATGAGGCGGATCTATCAGGTGGACCACACTGCAGAAAACAGTGGAGAGATGAACATCTGCCATTGAAATCCTTTTAGGGCTACAGTAGTTTTAGATCAAAATGATATTTGTTTTCCTCTCAACCAGGTCTTGGTGACCTTATGAACAGACTGGATGGAAAATAAACGTGATGGTGGGCCTTAGAATTTTTAAACGGTGAAAATCATCATATCCACTGCTATTTGTGGTATGGTTCAGATGATCTTCTATCTTCATCTCCGCTGCCATTTATGGCGTAGCCCATCTAATGCGGCCCACTTGATATATGAGGCCAGTGCTGAGACTCATGAGCGAAGCCCAAAATAATGTATATATGGACCATATGACGTGGCCCCTTATGATATGTATGGGCCCCACCGTGGTGCGGCCCATTGTGATGTATGTGGACCACCGTGACACTGCCCGACTTGATGTATTTATGGCCCATCCATGAGGCCACCTTGATGCATTTGTGGCTCATCTGTTAAGGCCCACTTGATGCTTATGAGACCCATTGATGCGGCCCACCTGTGATGTATTTGAAGCCCATGGGTTGTGGCCCATTGTGATGTACTAAGTCCCATGGGTTGTGGTCGGATCCGATGTGTATGAGGCCCAAGTGCAGGGCCCACCTGTTGTGTATTTATGATCCTTTTTGGCGTAGCCCATTGAGTTGTAAATCAGGCCCAATGTAATGTTTTTGTAACCCATTTAGTGTGACCCATCGTGATGTATATTAGGCCTTTGTGTGAGGCCATGGGCCTACTATATGTTTGGCTTTGGCTCTATGTAAGCCACCCCCTGTGAGCAATGTTGGTTGAATGGCCACATGATAGTTTAATGTCCACATTGTGACTTTCCCTTAGGCCTTGTTCGGCAGATTATCGAGGCCAATTCCGATTATTGAGGCCGATTCTGATTGTCAATTCTGACTCCGATTAGTGAGGCTGATTCTGATTCCGATTGACGTGACAGATCTACCGATTTTGATTATCGATCGATTCCAATTGTCGTGACCGATGGCCGATTCCGATTGACATGACTGATTTACCGATTCCGATTATCGATTGATTCCGATTATCATGACCGATTGCCGATTAGTGATCAAGGCTGATTATCATAACCGATTGTCGATTAGCGATCGAGGCCGATTATCATGACCAATTGTCGATTCTGATTGTCATGACCGATTGCCGATTCCGATTAACGTGACCGATTTGCCGATTCTGATTATCGATCAATTCTAATTGTCATAACCGATTGTCGATTTCGATTGACGTGACTGATTTGTCGATTCTGATTACCGATCGATTCCGATTGTCAGGACCGATTGCTGATTCTGATTGGCGTGACCGATTTACCGATTCTGATTATCGATCGATTCCGATTGTCATGACCAATTGCCGATTCTGATTGACGTGACCGATTTTGACGATTCTGATTATCGATCAATTCTGATTGTCAATTTCGATTGACGTGACCGATTTTGCCGATTCTGATTATCGATCGATTCTGATTGTCATGACCGATTGCCGATTCCGATTGACATGACCGATTTGCCGATTCCGATTATCGGTCGATTCCGATTGTCGTGGCCGATTGCCGATTAGCAATCGAGGCCGATTATCATGACCGATTGCCAATTCCAGTTGACGTGACCGATTTGTCGATTTCGATTATTGAGGCCGATTCTGATTTGTCGAGGCCGATTCTGATTGTCGATACAGATTCCGATTGTCAAGGCTGAGTATCGAGACCGATTGTATAGGCCTATTCCGATTGTCGAGGTCGAGTGTCGAGGCCGATTTCGAGTACCGATTTCGATTGTCGAGGCCGATTTCGATTGCCAAGGCCGATTGTCGAGACCTATGTGATGTATATGCGGCCCGTATTTGAGGCCCATTATAATGTGTATTCAGCCCGTGTTTAAAGCCCAATGTGATGTATATGTGGCCTATGTGACGAGGCCCATTGTGATGTACTTTAGGTCCATGTGAAAGCCCATCGTGATGTGTATTAAGCTCTTGAGTGATGCCCATGGTGTTGTATATCAGGCCCTTTGTGAGGTCATGGGTCCACTATAGGCTCTATATGGGCCACCCCTTGGAGGCAATGTTGGTTAAACGTCCACATTATCGAGGCCGATTATTGATATCATTTATTGATACCAATTATGAGTATGTGACAGCATAGCATCATGATACATGCCCATACGCATCATCTGTATGTTTGATATAAGATATGGTTGATCGTTGCACATGCCATGGGGCAGGTTGTTTATGGGACTCCTTGATGGGTGGAGTTGCCCCACATGAGCGCACGGTATGTGTAGGATTGATGCATGACTGGATTGTATGACTCATGCATCTTACATTGTGATTACTATACGCCCTAGCGACATTAGGGCCGTAGCCTCCACAGGCATATCGTGGGTGGCCAGATGGGACACCGAAAATGTTTGGTTCGAGCATCGGGCTGCCATAGATGGCCCTGAGTGAAAATCCATAAAACCGTCTTGGTACTAGAGGACGCTCCAATGTCAAGACCAAGTGGATACATGAGCGCCCGAGTGCGAATACCAGGAGGCCGCATCTCCCACTGTGTCATGGTCGGTTGGGAGGGGGTGTGGCCTTACCCGCCCGAGCGTAGGAGGCATAACTAGGCTGAGTTTGATTAGCTCGTAAATGGGTCCGCTATCGACGTGCCGGATAGGTATTGACAGACTACTGGCCAGGCGGATAGTGAGGTTTCTTACGCTCACTTGGACTGTGCTACTAGGAGAGGGGCAGTGTCATTTGGAGTGTACTAAACCCCGGTGATGATCCCAAAGATGAACAATACTGATATGTGGACTTATTGAGTAGGAGTTGCATACTCATTCATTCATTCATTCACTATCCACTCGAGCTGGTGGTGCGCAACTATTTATTACGTGTACCTTCACAATGGCCAAAATTTCAGTTGGGGTGCGCAACTAACCTGAGATCAGGAGTTTACCACATTGAGTCTGACTATCCAAATTTAGGTATGAGACTGGTTTGGATAGAAGTCCCCTGTGATAGACCCCATAGCCTGCAATACTACGTACTATCATCCTGACTTTACACTCCAGCATGGTCATTCCATTCGCACCGCATATTGCATTACATTCATGGCATATGACATTTTGGGTTACCTGTGTTTCTGCATTTATATGGTTAGATACGGTATCTAATATTTGAATCTTTATGACTCCTCATTTGTATAGTTGATCTATATCGCGTATTCTGATATTGTTCCTCATTTGTATAGTTGATCTATATTGCGCATTCTGATATTGCTTGACTCATGGACTTGTTAGTATTTTCGCTTACTCTGATAACATATGATTCATGATCTTGCGCCTATTTCGACATTGTATGATTATGACATCGCGTTAAATACTTGACACTTACCTTATGCACACACTTATACCACCCTCTAAGCTTTCTATAAGCTTATGCACGATAGATGCGTACAGGTGATGTTAGGTTGCAGTAGTGTTGAGTTTGGAGCGTGCAGCGGTTTTCTGGAGCTTGATTTTCGATTTATGTATTTCATTTTCAGCATTGTACTCAAATGATTATATTAGTGGATATGTGATTATGATGTTGCCTTTGTGGATTGGGTAATCTTGTAGTTATGCTTCTTACGAAGTAAATGTAAAAAAAAAAAAAAATCTCCTTGTAGCATCCTAGGATCGGAATCTGGCGTATGGACGCTAGGAGCCGAGAATGGGGTACTACGGAGGCTGTCGGCACTGGATTCGGCGATCAGGATTCATGTGAATCCGATCTCCGGGTTTGGGGCGTGACATACACCGTAAGATAGTTAGGGCTAATGATGATCTACGTATGGATATAATCGGCCCGCCAATTGGATGCGCCGATCGACAGATATGATTAGAAGTCTATTCAACGGTCACTGATAGTCGATCGGGGCTGCAGCTATATGGATATGAGCAGGGAAATATCCTTACTCCACGTGTGAAGTTTGGTCGTAAACTGACGGTTTGAATTCTTCAACTTTGCATAAGAGTGGACGACCCAATTCACTTAAGTTTCAGTTTCTTCCTTTAGGGTATTTGCACTTCTCATGCACTCGTCCTTTGGCTCAAGTTGAGTGGTTCTGGATAGTAGTCAGGTCCGACTCCAACGATGGATGTCAAGCCCAATAAGTCGGACATTATTCTATAGTTTTGGAACTAGTGGCTCACCAACGAGCGGTCTAGAGCTTGTTCGGAAAATCGGGGCATTTTTATAATGAATTAGGTATTGAGATTTCTCGTGGGCAATGATTAGGGTTTAGATTAACTATGTTCATAGTGTGGCCTATTTATAGCTAGTGAAAGTGGAGATTTAGTCATGTTTACTCTAAACCATCGGTTTTAGGCTAAAAGAGTAACGGGGTTGATTTGATCTATTAGTCAAGATCCGGGCTTTATCTGACTCGGCTTCGGTTAGATGTTTAATTTAGTTATGATTGTCTTGATTAGTTAGCGACAAGTCGGTTAGATTTGGGCCCTATGTGAGTAAATCATGGGACTACACTTGATGTTCAAGTGATTGGGCAGATTTGTTGGCTTCTTACGGTCGATTAATCGGACTTGTGCGATTCTTTACTAGTATCACCCGTGTATAAACTAACATTGAGTGTCAATGGTTAGTAAGTGATAATATAATTAATTACATAAAAAAAAAATTTAAGGATTTTTGAAAATCCAAAACAGTGAAAATTTAAAATGTTACAGACTCCCTAGGATGTTCCCAGGCATCTTCTAGGGTTTAAGGAGTGGAGCAAAAAATTGGAGAAGCCATCGCCAAGAGTTTTTCTTCTTCTTCTTTAGTTGTTTTCATGCTTTTCTTAAGAGACTTTGGTTCAATCATGTCTATGATTGGCTAAATCTTTTAGATAAGGCTAAGAGGTGAAGCTTGTATCATGATGGGATGTTTATATTGCTTTGATTCATATTTATATTAAACTTCATGGATTCTAATTTGAAATTTAAGGAATACTTTCAATTTTTAATAGTTTATTGTGACTCAAATTACAGTAGATCTGCAATAGATTTGAGTATCTTCTTTTCCTGATTTGAGATTGTGAAATTAGAAAGTCTTGTTGTTCACCATTGTCCCTTGGGGATGGTAGGATGATGGAATCCTTCCTAATCTTCAGAATTCTCCTGCTTTGAGATTATGAGATTGGTAAATCTTGTTGTTTGCCATTGTCTCCTAAACATGGTTTGGTGATGGAATCCCTGTCAATTATCATATTTCTCCTTCATTGAGAATTAGGTCAATAGAAATTTAAATTTGGTTTTATTGATATATTTTCAATTGAATAGGATAGGACTCAAATTCTAATTATGTTACTTGAATCAAGTAAAAGGGGTCCCTGATCAGTACAAGTAGATCCTTGGCACCCTAGTTCCCACCTTTAAATTCTTAGTTTTAATTACTCTATTCACAATTGCTCTCTCAAATACTTCGAAATTAGTTTCACATCTTCTTGTAGTTCTACTTCTAGTTAATTTCATAAACGTACAAGTTTCAGTCCCTATGGATTCGACCTCGATCTTACCGAGATTGTTATTACATCGCGACCCTACACTTGGGGTTGTGAACAACAGGTGGTTACTCTACTTACTTATCTACCTCTTCTCGTAGCTTAGCTTCTACTTATGTCCCACCTTTTTCGATTTCAATGTTAATTGATGCTGACTTTCTTATTTCCTTATGGAGCAATGAATCCTCATCAAACCTGACGTCATAACTTATCATGATCTTCCATGTGACCCAGCCATACAACCTGTATCCCTTTACACCATCACCATAGCCCACAAAGGAACACTTCTTCACCATTTGGTCTAGCTTATCTTTATCAACTGACGATACATGAGAATAAGCATCACAACCAAAATACTCGCAACTCCGAGTAGTCTACATCATGACTACTCTGCACTTCTTTTGAAAATTTATAGTCAATCGACATAAACAGGAACTGATTCACTAGGAAGCAAGACGTGTTAATGGTCTCAGTTCATAACTCCTTGCTTAACTTAGCATTGCTCAACATACTTTGGGCTTTCTCCAAGAAGGTCTGATTCGTACATTCTGCCACGCCATTTTACTTTGGTGTGTACCTAACTATATTATGTCATGATTTCCTCATATTTACAAAACTGATTGTATTCCTTAGAAGTGAATTCACCACCATTGTTTTTCCTCAACACTTTCAGCTTCTACCCTGACTGTTTTTCTACAATCGCCTTTCACATCTTGAAGGTGAAAAAAACATTGAATTTATTCTTTATAAAGTAAACTCAAACTTTTGTAGAGTGATCATTTATAAATAAGAGAAAAAATGATGACCTCCCTCCATAAACAACTGGTGACGACCCCCATACATTCTAATACACATAATCAAGCAACCCTTTACTTATGTATTTTAATACTTAAATGTAATGCTCTAAAATTTCGACTCTTGTGGACAAAACGATAGGCCAAAACTCTTGGGTGTTAACTTAAATATGTTGAGGACATCATCTCACATATTCATTTCATTAACAACATTTACCCTCCAAGGCATTCATAGCATAATCAACGAATATAAAATCTCATCCTATTAATATGTAACACCCTGTACTTTTCGGTACTCGGGTGTTACCTTGAAAGTCTAAATTAGTTTACATGTGCATGGGAACAGACGTGAATTACCTTACACACCATCATCTAGTGGCCCATAATCTATCTCGACCGTCTAGTACAGTCTTCATTTATATATTAAGTCATCTAACCGTTTGGAAATTCACCCATATATCGAGCTTTCCATATGATTGATCCTTAATATGGATCATCACGTAATTACAGAAACTCACTTTCGGATGTCAATTTCCTTAATAGTTAAATCTAACCATCTTAGAATCGATTTAGCCCTCATTGTTCTCACATAATCTTGTAATTCCACCTATATATAGTGTTACACCTGGAATAGGAAACAAATCACGCAAATATGCAAAATCGTGTGCATCATCATTCTAAGCATCGATCGAGCCCACCATATTCAATTAATCGAACATGCTTAAAAGTGTATATAGAGCTAACATGAATTTTCTAAATTTTTTCGATTGCTCAAACTTTCAAAGTCAATCGATCGAACTTGTCCAAAATTGTCTAGAGACCAATCTGTCTAATGCAGGGTTTACTTGATTAATCGATCAAACCTGTCCAAAACTATGGAGAGACCAATTTGTCTAATTCGAGGTTCACTCAATCAATCGAGCAGCTTGTTCGATTAATCGAACTCCCCTATTTTTGTATAGATTGAATACATCCAATCAACAATTCTCGTGTTTGAGTTGAGCATGGTAAAATCATTACAATGACACATTTCATATATATTACTAGAAAAATTAGTGAAATAAGCAAGCCTTTAAATTAATATTAAATAATCGTCAAAATATAATGGTGCCATTGTTTGGATTTAAGATTTTCACAATAATACCAAAAATATAAGTATTACAAATTTCTTTACTTACCCATCTCTTAAAAATCTCATATTTAATTTGACAATTGTTAAATCTTATTGGTAACACCTTTTAAAAAAAAAAAAAAAATTATTAACATAATTGGCAAAATAACTAGGCCCTTAGGTTAATTATGCTCTAGCTTAAGACTTATTTATTTCACCTATTTTAACAATAATGTAAAACAAATGAGTAATTGTTGTAAATTACTTTATCCATCTATTGATAGCAAGTGTTCTTAACAGTAACCACGAAAATTTAATATTGTAGGATTTATTCATCGTAAAATCTTAATGATAGTAATTTTATATCATTTCAATGTCAAATCATCACTTAATAAGTTGATATTATCATTTCAATGAAAAATTTTATAATAATTATATGAAAAGGTATAATTATTATAAATTATAAAACGTATCTGCAAATATATTTGCATGGTCAAATTATTTCAGTATTTGGTTTAAAAATGGTAAAATAAAAGAAAATAAAAATAAAATGCAAAAACTTAAATAATTTTTTTTTTTTTAAAAAAAAAAAAAAAAAAAAAAAAATAAGGTGGCAAAACGAACGAGCCTAAATATTTTTCTCTTCTGCATTAAGTAAGGGCCACATGCCATGTCTCTCTCAACGTGTCCTTTGGGTTGGACGTCTGTATCATTAACATGGTAGGCCCATCATGAAGATCAACGTGGCACAAAAAATATTTTAAAGACCATTAGTGCATACTCATGGTCTGACTGAACATCAGGTGTGGCCCACCTAACTAGTGAATCAGGATCATTTCAAAGACAGTGGCTCGGGTATCCTACAAAGTGGCGTGTTAGCTGGGGAATATGGTTGGCCAACTTCCTCTGTCTGCCTATAATTGCTGGCTGATTTCTGACCATTCAATTAACAGTGGAGATTGGATGGGACACCATCACATGGGTCCTTAAGGCCTCTGCTCTCCTCTAGCTGGTATGGATTTACATGGTCCGATGTCGATGTTTGTGAGAAATCCACCGTCCATCCATTTCGGCCGATGTACAGGAAACAGTAGTCCACCGTGATGTTTATATGCCATCCAAACCATTCATAAGATCATTGCCATTAGATGAATGGAAAACATAAATATTAGCCTGACCCAAATCTTTTGCAGCCCCATGAATATTTTAACGGTGGGCGTTTAATCCTTTTTTGTTTCCTATCATGTGGCCCACTCAAGTTCTAGTCACTACTCTTCTCGATTTTACTGGCATTGATGGGTATTTTGGACCCGGGAACAGCTATAGTCCTGCGCCCGGGGCTGCGTGGGCTCACAGAGATGTCCGTGATAAATCCACTCCAGAAAGGTTCAATGGTGGAAGTTTCTGTTCCCACTGTTTCGTTTGGTGTGGTCCACCTGAGTTTCGTATCCTCCTCATTATATTTCATTGACATAATTTTAGTATTTCAAAACAGATGGACGGCGTGGATTTATCACAAACATCTCTTTTCGCCCACACAGCCCCGGGCAGAGGTATATCGCTGTGCCCGGCTCAGGCAATCGCTTCCGGGTATTTTGGGGGCGCGGCTTCGGTGGATCCCCCGATCCACCAAGGTCAGTGTAATACACCTGATATTTGGAGATGAACCGTGCGGATACAAGGTACTTACATTAAAAACAACGGTGGAAGACCATTAAAACCTTTCTGTGGGGCCACAAAAGCTTTAATCAAGATCATTTTTGTTTAGTCCCTTCATCCAGATCTCTGTGATCTTACCAACGGTTTGGATGATAAATAAACATTCCGGTAGCCCCCAACAAGTTTTTAATGGTGAGTATTCAATCACCATTATTTCCTGTAGTGTGGTCAACCTGAGATTTCAATATACTTAACTTTTGGGCTCGTAGTCTAAAATGATCTTTCAAAACGGATTTACGGAGTGGATTAAGTGTCGTAATCAAGGTAGGCCCCAAAGGAATCCACCCCGGTATTTTGGTCTTTCAAAAGAAGAGAGAATTACCATTTTAACCATGCGTGATGCACAAGCTCTTTACGTCAGTTAACCGTCCAAAACAGTAAAAAGATAACCTTGAGAATTGAAAAATCTTACGTGGATGAAATTTCCAATGATTCTGACAGGCGACATACACCATGTTCACGCCACCTAACTCAAATTGGACCGTCCAAACTGTGGACCCCACTTTTAATTGGTCATTGAAAAAACTTACACTCAACTGTTGTAGAATTGGCCGGTCGGCCACATGTACTGAACTGCGGCTAGTCAATGGTCTGGATTCAACAGAAATTATCATCGATCGTAATCAGGAGGTTACGGTCATTCCATCCATCTGATCTTGGGAACATGATCTGTCTGCAATGCTTGCCACGATATGGACGGTTTGATTTGACTTTCGTACTGGCCACTCGCACAATTTCTAAGTGCATGCGTGTGAACCATCAGGTTCTCCGGAGTATCAAATGAGGAAGTGGCTTGGGTCCCTCTAGAGGGTATTTTAGTCATTCGTCGCTGGCCTTCTTTTGAGGTTTTTGAGAATGTTACGCAGAAGCGTTTGCTACAATACGCCCCAGGAAATCTTATTGGACACGTGCGGATGTTAGCCATTGATATGGACAATTTTTCAGTGATCCAAGCCGTTTATGTGATTTTCCTCACTGTGGATTTGGGACATGAAATGAGAAATTGAGATTGGATTAATTTAATCCTTTGATCATCCTCTGCTTATGGACCGTCCATATTTAAAGAAACAGTCGAATGATCAAATGGTTGAAATATTACAATATAACGTAAATTACTCAAACACGGTGATATCCATCGGATAAACGGTTTGGATGATTCTGAAATTTCAAATCAGTCACTAGGGGCGATTTGTACTCCCATTGGATTGGACGATCAGGATATTTTATTTATTTATTTACTTCATCCTGGTGGGATTCATCATTCATCTTATGAATGGGTTGGATGTAATGTAAACATCACGGTGGATGCCTGGAAGGTTTCAACGGTAGGCCATCCCATCCCCATTGTTTCCTCTGGTGTGGCTCACGTGAGTTTTGGATCTGCCTAATTATTGCAGTTGCATCGTAAAATGATCTGTAGCAACTGATGGACGGAATGGATTTAAAGGAAACATCATGGTGGGCCCACAGATATTTGTTTCACGCCTCCATACAACCTTCTTCTGAGAAATCTTCCGTACAACACGTGTTCGAACTGTAGACGTACATCCACCATCCATAATGCTCTACACATGCGTGTGAATCTAGACCCTCAACTGTGTGGGCCCCAGATGAAATTGGTGCGAATCCCGGAAATCTGACGGATGGGACTCTCTTAACCATCTGATCGGGCACTGAGTCCGAATCCAGATCTAGTGTGTACATAACCATTCTGGCATAGATTGTCAACAAAGCAACTGATACTCCTGTAGACTGTCAAGCAATCCCTACCGTCGGTTTGGATTTTTTATTTTTTATTTTTGTTTTTTAACCATTTATGCCGTTGAAAAGTGGGCCATCTATCGGTCAACTTGGAATCAAGGTGGGCAAACTCGGGACTTGGAACTCAGCTGGGTCAACCTATAAAATTTAATTTACACAGGTGTAAGTCCAATTAGTCATGCTCTCTTAATTACATTTTATGATTAAACTATGATAATGATAATATAATTATTTTTTATTTTATTTTACCAATTTGCTTATAAAATAAATAATTCATGTCTGGAATTTACACGAAATTCAAGCTTTATAAAATAAATAAATTGTTTTACAAAAAAAAAATTCTAAATATATGCAGAAAATCTTGTTTGAAAAATATGAAATAATTAAACGAAGGGACGAGTCCAATAGCTGCCTTTATTATTTTCACTGGCTGAAAACTTATTTCAAAGAAAGTAGGTTTTTAGGGTTCGGAAGCGGCTATTTTGACCAAAATACCTTTGACTACTAGGGTAAGCAGCTGTAGGAGGGTATTTTGATCTTTTTAGGTTCATACCTACAACTTTGGGTCTAGTTTCACAATTAAGGTTGTTTTTTTTTTTTTTTTTTTTTTTTGCGGGGAATGAAATTGCTGACCTGAGGTCTATACGCCTTAATAACCCTACAAATATATTTTAACATTATAAGACTATAGTACAGATTTATAATTTAGTAGTTTGGGGTGAGTGGCTAGAAATATACATATGCCTAGGCTTATGTGGGGGCCATAGAGATGTCTGTGATAAATCCACTCCGTCCATTTGTTTTGAAAGACCACAGTAGGTCAGGATTCTAAAAATCAAGCAGACCCTAATCACATGTCGGCCACAAAAAAAGCAGTGGGAAGGATGAAACCTTCTGAAGCTGACCATCGATCCAAACTGTTTATAGAGTTATTACCACTCAGATAAACCGTAGGAAAAAATATCATCCTGATACAAACTTCTATCACCCCTTTAGAATGGTCTGAATTTCATAGAGTTCTTTCATATTAGAGTCTTAGTGGATCGCTTAAGATGAATTGATTGGACCGCAAATATACAATTTTACTTCTTAAACATTACCTATTTTGTAGCTGACCTGATTTTGGGGTTTGGTCCGACACCACAAGTCAACAATGTAAGTCTCATTCACGTGAAGTTGTTCCATCCACATCAGCAAAAGTCACATGTCCAAAACATCATCTACGGATACTCCTTCAATATCAAAGAAGAGAATTGAGAAGATCAGTCAATTCTTATGTCATTTGGATCAGAAGAAAAAAGCTTTAAGATGAGAAATTTGAAAGGGAGAGATTTGAACTTGAAGAAAAATAAATTTACTTAGAAAATTTTAAAAATAATGTAAATTAACGTGAAAAAAGAACATAAAACATTAAGAGGAAGGTTACCGTCTTTAACAAGTAAACAAAACCTTTAATAGAATAATTAATCTAGAATGAGAAGATCCAAAATCCTAATAGAAATCCAAATTTGAAAAAACTAAAAATTATCCAAAATAGTAAAAACTTTCTAAAGGCTAATTTTGCCAAAAATAAAAACATCCAGTAAAACTTTATTAGAATATTTCAAGCATTTTACAAGCAACGTCAAGAAAAAAATAAATGAAAATTCTTAAAATTCCACAAAACAATGAAAGTGGAAAATTTTAAAATATTAACTTTTTCCTAAGATAGTAATTTTGAATCAGAAGGGTACATTTTCTAGCCAAACAGATGTACATAACCCACTATGAGGGTTGGTTGACCCTGAATGGCTCGCTACGTAAAGATTGATAGGTTATGCATTTTGTGACCATGCTCGGATCAAAATTTGTCTGATTTACTGTCTAAATTTTGAACGTCAATTTCTCTTTATGTATAATGAACTTTTTCAAATTGAACTTGCCTAAGGCTAGTTAGGTCATGTGCTATGTAGTATTGGGCCCCAGATCTAATGGATTAATTCCGTATCCGTTTTGGCCTGTTTTGGTCTAACCGTACTAAGAATTTATCTGTGGCCTGCTCTATATCATAAATGAAATGAATTTCCGTTCATTGATAAACCAAGTACACTATACTACTATTTATAGAGATTGTAGTTTGATTAAAACTTCGCAATAATATGAAATTGGTAAAATAATAAACAAGATTCCTTAAACATTGGCAACCATTATGACCAACTTGTCTCTTCAATATCTATCTTAATTGCCTACGACCAAATTTCTGACTCAATTATTAAGTGGATGAAGTCAAAAATATTATCAGCCTAACGTATCAAAGCATGAAATATACAAGTACGGAACACAAGTGTATGAAATATCAGTAATATATGGGATGAATAGGGATGTAGATTGCTTGGAAAATACTTCAAGAGGAAAATGTTGTGACTAGAAGTTGAGAGGGGCTCACCATAATGTTTATGAAAAATTCACTGCACCCATCTGTTTTGCCAGATCATGAGATAGATTGAAATTTTAAATTGGCCACATGATAAGAAATAATAAAGATTGAGCTTACACTGTTGAAACATTTGTAGTGGCCATAGATATTTTGGATCGACATAATATTTCTTAGTTTTAGCTCATCCCAATAGAAATGACCTTGTGAACGAAATGGATGACATATAAACATGAAGGTGGACTTCAGGAAGGTTTGCCATGGAAGGCAAATCTCTACCCACCTCATATCGTGTGACTCACTTGATTTTTAAATATGATTCATTTTTTATTCCGTTTCTTGATATGATCTAGAAAATTAAATGGACCTGAACAAATGAATGGACATGGTAGAATTTTCAGTGGCTTCACTTGACTTCTTGCAAGAGCCTTTCAATGGTTACCCACATGTAATGAATAGAATCATCGACTACCAAAATTTTAGAAGTTACGCTTACCTTGCAGGACACATCATATCATAGTCTAGGATCAAAAAAAAAAAAAAGTGGCCCCAATAAATGAATGGACCTAATCTACACCTAAATCTATAGCTCAAGTGGTAAACTGAGTGAAAGATATCTCGTTTCAACATTGAGGTCTTGGTGTCGATTTCCTAGTGGTGGTGGCTATCAGTGATGTGTGAACGACAATGGCTGTACTAATAAGCTAACCAAAAAAAGAAAAAAAAAGAAACAAGAATCGACCCAATCTCCAGACAAATATACCTGACCCAAGAATATAATAATGGCCTTATGATACTTGATTCTTCCCATGTATGGTGTTTCAATTCAATTTTATCAGGCAACCTTCCAACCCGTGAAGGATTAAAGTTTGAAAAGTACTTAAAATTTTCTTTAAAAAATGTTATAAAATATTCTCTGAAAGGACTTTATTTTTACAAGTCCTTAAAATAATAATAAGAATAGAAATATATTCTAAGAAGAAGGCTATTTTTCTAAGCAGAGGTTAAAGAGAAAGGGATATTTGGGCTTTTTGGACACATGCATGTGTCCATGTGCCCACCTGCCAACCGGGCAGCAGCTATTAACAACGCCTCTTAAGAGCATTTGTCCCCCTCCTGTCATCCAACAGTCCACCTACAGCTGTCCACATCACCTAATTATCTACTGACACGTGGCATTATCTCAGTTATTTGCTTTTCTATACTCCTCATGCTAGGAATCTGAAAGAGAGATTAAAAATAATAATAATAATAATAAACAAATAAATAAATTTGATACTCCGGTAGAGTGTGATGGATGATACACAGGTATTTAGAAATTGCAGACTTGGCATGCAAGTGGTCATGTGAAACACTTATAATTATGGTAGTCAGTGTTGAGTTATCATAAACCAAAAATTAAGCTGATTTGCTTATCTGAATATTTGATTGGTGGACAGTTATTGAACGGTTAAAAATGAAATACATGCAACGGTCTATTTCCACTAAGAAGTATCCAAGATCTGAAGTTAGGATTATTAAGACAATCTGATCTTGGGATTGTAACTTAGAGATAGTGGGCTGCACAATATAGTTGGTTGATTTGATTTAATCTATGTGACATGTACAATTTCGGAGTGCCTGTGTATGAAACTTCATACAGAGCCTGAGTATCGTATAAATCCTCATTTAGAAAAGAAAAAATAAAAAACAAAAATAGAAAACACGACCTTTCGGGTACGTAGGCTGATCATGCATTGACTTCTTCCGCTTTTACGGTGGTGGTTTGCTACTGTTTTACAATGACGGTGATTTATCTAGTGTACACGTGGCTTATATTTTTGGAAGTCCGAAACGTCCAAATCCTGGGGTATATCATGGATGGAAGATGTTCCTGGCTACACAATCTTATAATTTGATTTCTACCGTTGAATATTGATTCGATCATGAGATTTCATCCCGCAGCGCTTCATCGGATTACTAATACCTACGGTTGAGATTTTCAGGCTATGATCCACCTGCAATGGGTCCTACGATTCTGACGGTTGAGATTAATAGAAATATGTACCATGTGTATGGTGTATGACTCATAACTAGCCATGAAATTCCAGTGACCGATCTATTGTCTTTATCCGACCGTAATAATATTATAGGTTTTCTTAGAGCTGAACACGCGTCCAGCCGAGCGACTATCACCCACTTGTACTCGGCTCTTAATGTCCAAGTCCTACTTGTACTCGGCTCTACTCGGCCAACGAGCATGGATTCTCTACTCGTGCTCTACTCGCCCGAGTACGAGCCGAGTACGAGTAAAAAACGAGTCGAGTCCGAGTTTTCGAAACGAGTTCGAGGATGTTCATGATGCTTGATACACATGCACTTATAAATTGTACACGTGACATATTTAATCATATTTTATATACCAATAAAATAATAATTATAAATAAAATAAAAATTCTTACCTGATGGACAGACAGGGGCACCGGTCAGGGGTGAGACGAGCTGCGGACAGAGCAGGGCAGGCCAATGACGAGCTGCAGCAGGGACAGGGGCACCGGGCAGGTTAGGGACGGGCTGCTGACAGGGCAGGGCAGTGACGAGCTGCCAACAGGGGCGCCGGACAGGGCAATGTGAGCGCTTGAGAGAGAGAGAGAGAGGGAAGAATAAGGGTAAGGGAGAAGGCGATCGGGCAGGGCAGGGACCGCCAGACGGTCGCTGTGGCCATGTGGGTTAGGGTTTTTGGATTTTTTTTTTTTTTAAGGAGAACGTCGGAATGACTGAACGAGAGAGACTACCACCGAACAGGGGCACCGGGCAGGTAGGGACGAGCGACAGGGACTAGCTCCGCCGGACAAGGAAGTGAGAGAGAGGGAGAGAGTGAGAGGGAAGAAGAGGGACGGGCCGGACGGTGGACAACACCGGGCAGGGTCACAACCTCACAGGGGAATGAGAGGAGAGAGAGGGAGAGAGTATTTTCGAATGGGCGCTGGGAGGGAAGGTATTTGGGTTTTTTTGATCGGGCGGGCTGCGCTGTGAAAACGACGGGAAAAAGGGGGGGCGTAAGGTTTGTTTTTTTGAGGTGAATATATATACACTCGAGTACGAGTCGAGTACTAATCGAGCGCACGAGTCGAATATCGAGTCGAGTACTGCCCAACTCGTACTCTGCTCAAAATCAAAACGAGTATACAAAACGTGCTCGTGCTCGGCTCAAACTCACGACGAGTCGAGTCGAGTCGAGCGAGTAACCGAGTATATTCTGCCCATGTACAGCTCTAATTATAACGGAACCTAGTATTTTAGCTTTGCTACGAGCACACGCGTGTGCAATAAAGCTCGTGTACACCACACATGTGCCAGCATGGTACATGCATGCGAGATCTAATCCATCCATTAAGTTGGTCCGACCTTATACATGTTTTTTTTTCCAAAAATAAATATGGTCCAATCATCATGTGGTCCCATTATTAGAAACACGTGGAAACTGTGGTCCACTAGACCAATGGATAAATCTGATTGTTGGGGTAGGGCATGAAATGTTGATGTTCTGATGGATGGATTGGATATTGCGTCTTGCTGGCACGTGTGTGACGTGTACATAAGTTTATTGTACACACGTGTGGGTTTAGCAAAGCTCTTAGTATTTTATCCTCTTGTCAGTTGAATTTTTTGGAGCTAATCTTTGTTGAGGTTTCTAAGACCATAACCTACCGTAGATCAGAGGCGTACACGAGTGGATCTGAGTCGAGCTTGGTACAGCTGGACTCGACTCAGCCACTTGCTGACCTTGGCTCGGCTCGATCCTTGAGCCTGACTGGCTAGCTCAGCTCGGTTTGGTCAACAGCTTGGGCTAGTTCGAGAAAAGTTTACATGTGCAACAATTTCACAAATATATGAATTGTACTTTCAAAATCTTGTTGTATGTAAAACAGAAGCAATGGTTACAAGTATTTTATCAAACACCTTGTAAACAACATACAAATCAAGAAAAAAAAAAAAAAAGGAAAATCATTTCACATACGTACCTTCTTTGCCACCAGCTACACTTTATTAAGTCATTTCATCAAACATTTGGTAAGCAACAACAATATCAAAGTAATTGAGTCACCGATCTAAATTGATTTGAGTTCGATTCAAGTTGCGTTTGATCCGATTCGGGTCAAGCTCGAGCAAGCTCGAACTTGGCTCCAAATTTTTTCGATCTTAAAAAAACGACCAGACTCGAATCAAACTCAGTTTCAAACAAAGTTGAATCGAGCTTTTTCGAGTTAAGTCGAGTAACCGAGCTAATTCTGCTGGTGTACAGCCCTACGGAAGATATGCTAATCCGCAAGCAATTACACGTGTCAAAGTGGCACATGACACGTGTGCCACTTTAGAGCTTTTCATCGAGTGGGCTACAACTGTTTAAATATTCTGACCTAACAATCAAACTATCCACCTGTAAAGTGGGCCACAACATATAAAACAACATATTGCAAGAAAAAATGGTTTTGACCGTTGGTTAGTTCAGCACATCATGGCCCACCTTAAGAGTTACAATGGTCCAATTTTCGAGGAATAAGTTATAATCATCGAGACCCACATGATCTTGCACACGTGTTCCACATTGGAATATGAGCTTGCATGTGCATGGAATAGGGTCCACATGCGTGTGGTATTAACAACTTATTATTATTAGGGTTAAGTTGAAAAATTCAACGGTTTAAACCTAACTTTCTATTAAAAAACGTCAAGCGTTTGACATCGCTTAGTAACAAAACAGCTTTCACACTTTCATAAGTGAGGAAGGTTCTATACTTGGGTTTTCTGGCCCTACTTTATGAAGGTTATACAACCAAGAGGTTTGCTCGAATACATCTGTATGTATTGAAATACCATGCATCGCCACTTTAACTTTTGAGTCTATGTCATTTTCCAATGATCCAAACCGTTTATACGATTAGTCTCACTTTTTTATAGTGGAAAATGTACAAATAAAATCTGTTAATTGGGTCATTTCAATCCTATGATAGTTTGGCCTTTGGTTTGGAATATGAACGGTCAACATAACCTTTATTCAATCCAAAAGTTTTATGTTTTTTAGTGCCCCCATCCAAGGGGAGTCTTATCAAATAATCAAATAAACGGTTTGGATCAATTAGAAAATCCCAAATCCGACGGGTAGAGTCCAGACGTATCTTAATGCAATGGGTGTGATTGTTTAGAGCAAACATCATTAAAAAATAGTAATGCGCGTTTGATATTGCATAAGTCGTGAAGGCCGTACAAATAGGTGTTTATGGCCGTAGGTTATCGAGGTTCTACCACCAATTATATCCACAGATCTGCACGATCTAGAGCTTAACCCAAGCTTAAAATATGGTGTCTTGACTTAGAAAATGATTGATTACACATCTCCCTACTTTTGCTCTTCCAACTTAAGGATAGGATCCGGCCGTCCTTTAAATAGAGATGTTGTCATTGAGCTGGGCCGGGGTCGGTCCAAGCCCAATCCCAAGCCCATGAAACCAAACAGACCTGAGCCCAGCCACCCACTTTCAACCAAAAGGGTCCGGGTTAATGGGCTCTTATACACAGTGCAAGCATGCGGTAATTAGTAAATGGGCTGTAATTGCACGGATTATGACATGCCAATCCATACAGGCCCAACCCCAGTCCGTCTCGAATCCGAGTCCAGCCGCGCACTTTCACGTAGGATCACGATCGTTTCATTAGGTGGGTCCCATGGTGCGTGACATATGATGAAAATGCAATCAATAACGTAAATCAGCCCAGCTGGGCCATGATCAAGTTGAAATGACTGGCTCGTAATACAGCTAAGCCTTGCCTGATTAGTAATTGAGCTTTAATTGTAGGATCAGGCCCATGACAGAACAGACCCAATAGGCCCTTGTCCGAGTCTCCCTCGAACGTAAGCCCGCGTAATCACCCACTTTCGTTCAAGATCAGGGTGTGTCATTAGGTGGGCCCCCTCTATGACAAAAATGACATTGAAAGCGTAAATGATCAGGGCCAGGCCAGGCCATACTCAAGCCGGCCTGACGGGCACTTACACACAGCTGAGCTAATCCTGATTAGTAAATGGGCTTAAATTGTAGGCCAATGCCCATGATAGTCCAAACCAAACAAACCCTAGTCGCCGTCGAGCCAATCATGCAGGATTAAGGTTATTTCATTTGGAATGAGCCATCGCGCACACGATAAGACAGAAATGGCGTTGAAATCTAAATAAGATGGGCCAGGCCGTGCTTGAACTGGCTGATGGGCTCTTAGACACGTCCCGAATCTTTCCCGATTAATAAATGGGCTTTAATTTTAGGTCCGATCTGATGATGGGCCAACCCAAATAGGCCTGATATTGGCCAAGCCCACTCGCTTGTACCTGAACTCATCCACCCACTTCTATGCAGGGCCTGGGTTATTCATTAGGTGTGCCCCATCTTACATGACATAGGACAGATATACCATTCAAACGCTAAATGGGCCGGGCCTTGCCCTCAGGTCAGGACTGAAGGTCTGACGTGCCAACCAGGCCCATTCACAGCCCTATTCATCAGGAATGACCCACCATATCTTTGGCATTTTGTCATGTGGGCCACATGTACATTCAATTTAGACCGTTGATCATTTTTAAACATTGGTTTCTCCTTATATCCGTCTGATGAGTAGCCGGACTAATTTTTGGGCCACGACCCACATGATACGGACCTCATCTGATGAACGGTGTAGAGAGTGTGATTCAAAATCATCTCCTCCTTACAAGCATCCTGCATATTTCTCCTCTTCTATATGACATCCAACAATAGTTAGACCGTAATGCATCATTCTTTAATCCAAACCATTCATGGTGGTGTGACCTGATCTAACAGTCACATGATTCGGATAGGGGTCATGTTGCGATGATCTTAACTGTTCATAGGGTGGGCCTCACAGTGGAGGAGAGATAAGTAAAAATAACTTTCGGATTGGAATATTTCAACCATTTCCTTTGAACATGAACCATTGTCATATCCTTTGAAACTTTTCTTAGGGTTTGTTTGTTTTTCCATTTTTCAGACTAAATGGTTGCAAATCAACAACAATTACTTTTCACTACCATTTGAAAGAGAGAGAAATATGGGTTAATTAGGCCTTAGAAACATGCAACGAACTCAGAGAGGGAGTGAGTGAGTAAAATCAATGGGTCCCACTGTGATGCATGTATTTGATGCTTGTTGTTCATCCATTTTATAAGCTTTTTAGAGCATGAGCCAAAAAAGCAGATTATAAGCTCCCTAGGCCCAAACTAATGTATATCTGTCATCCAACGTGTTCATATAGTTGGAGAAGCATAAATATCATCCTGATCCAAAATTTCCGTAGCTCACAAGAAATTTTCAACAGTGGGCATTCAACTCCACTTGTTTCTTGTGGTATGGTCCACTTATGCTTTGAATTTGCCTCTTTGGGCTGATGACCTAAAATGAGTTGCTAAAACATGCAGATAAATGGCGTCGGCGCATATATAAGGGCGAGCTTCAAAGATTTTACTCTCCCTGTGTTTTTTGTCTTTGTTTTGATGTAGAGAAGGGCGTATGATGAGGACGATCACGTATTTCTCAAACGATAAATACCTTGAATTTACAAGAGAAGTCTTTTAAAATAAGAAAATTTTTGAGAAATTTAATTAAAAGCTATCCAAATAAACGAGTTTGCGTGCTTAAAAACTCTTAAACAAACCCTAAGATGCAATTAAACTTTTTTAAATAAATAAGGAAACAAAACTGGAAAAAAAATGCATAAATTTTCACATTCCTTCGATTGATTTGTCGATCGATCGGAATGGCGCAAAACGTTTAGAGACTAAAACCCATAACCGGTTGATCGATTAAACTGAGTTAAAAATTGTCCAACAAGTTTTTCATCTAAATCTAAATTTCAATAGATCGATTGATTGACTCGATTAATCTTCTCAATCAACCTTGATTGATTGAACTATGCTAAAACTTTGTTGATCTCCTTCTGGACTTCCTTCTGTTCATTTGTGATAGGCACGTACTTGCTTCACATCCTACATTAGATCCCGTCTACTTGACAAAAAAAATAAAAACTCATCCTCGAGTTATCCTCCAACTCCAATTCATCATACTTGTACAAGTCCGTCATATTGAACGCGCGTGAGATCTCCATGTCTTTAGTATTATCAACAATGTAGGCGTTGTCATTGATCTTCTGGAGTATAGGCATTGGTCTGATTTTCTTATTCTTCAGCTTGTTGTACGTCCTAGTTAGAAATCTCTCATCGCGCAGGTGAACTATAACATTGTCGCCCACATTGAACACCTTCAGGCACCAACGCATGTCAGTCATTTCCTTATATTTGTCATTGTATGCTTGCAACTTGGCCTGAACATCAGCGTGTACACATATGATTCGATCTGCCATATGTTCTGCATCAACGTTCATGCTTGGCAACTTGGGCAATGGAACCAAATCAAGAGTATGTCTAGGTACTCATCCGTACACAACTTTGAATGGGGACTTGGCGGTAGATCGGTTTTGCATATTGTTGAATGTGAATTCTACCTAAGCCAAGGCAAAATTCCACTATTTGGGCTTATCACCCAAGATGCATCGTACAAGGTTCCTGAGTGTATGATCCACCACCTCAGTTTGCCCATCTGTTTGTGGATGATATGCACTGTTGAACTATAGCTTGATGTCAAATCACCTCAAAAAGTCCTCCAAAAGTGACTGGGTAGCTTAGTATCACGATATGAGGTAATAAATTTTGGGACTCTATATAGTCAAACAACCTCTCGAAAGAACAAATTTGCAACATTTGTAACATCGAGAATCTTATTGAATGGTATGAAATGAGCCATCATGGAGAATCTGTCCACCGCAACAAGAACTGAGTCAATTCCATACTCAATCCGTGGAAGGCCTATCACAAAGTCGATGGACAAATTCTCCCAAGGATCGTCAGGTACTAGCAATGGAGTGCACATGCCCATGTTCTATGATCTTTCCTTGGAGGCCTGACACGTATGACATCACTACACTTCTTTTCCGGCATCATGTTTTAGTTGTGGCCAATAATAACTCTCATCTAAGAGAGTTATTGTCTTGTCTCGCCTTAGGTGACCGTCGATGCCACCTTCATGTAGCTCTTGGATGACATATTCTCACAATGAATTTTATGGAATGCACAACTGATTTTCATTGAAAAGGAAATCATCTTAAATATGAAGGCCATTGGACTAACCCTCCTAGCATCGAATCCACGTGTCCTTGAAGTCGTCGTCATCAACATATAAGTGGTTGAGGTATTCGAACCTGATAATTTCGTTGCTCATTGTGACTAACAAGGCATTACGTCAACTAAGCGCATTAGCCTCCTTATTCTACTGCTCGACCTTATGCTTATGCACGAATATGAATTCCTATAAGAAAGAAATCCATCTAACATGCACGCAGTTAACGTTAGTCTGGCCGCTAATAAACTTGAGGGCCTAATGGTCCATATAGAGTATAAATTTGTGTTGAATCAAATAATGCCTCTAATGCCGCAAAGCATGAACTATTACGTACAATTTTAACTCATGCGTCGACCATCACTAAGTTTCTCACTGTAAAAGGCTACCAGCCTGCCCTCTTAAGACAACACACCCCCAATGCCAACATACGAAACATCACATTAAACTTTAAATAAATTATCAAAGCTGTGAAGTACGAGAACCAGAGTAATGGACAACCTTCGCTTAATTTAAACAAAACTTCTGTCGGCCTCGTTAGTCCAATGAAAATGTCATTTCTTCATACATCCGGTAGTCGGTGCCATGATGGTACTGAAGTTCCTCACAAAACAATGATAAACGTCGTCAACCCGTGAAAACTTTATACTTCGATAATGTTTGTTGGAATTGATCATTCTCTGATGTTTTCACCTTCTCTTCATCTACGCGGATGCCCGTGAATAACTCGACAAAGGCAAAAAATAAGAGACTCTTTGTAATAAAGTTGCACTTCTTCATATTGAGGTACAACTTGTTCTCAATGAGCACTTAAAGCACATCTCTAAGATGCCCCATATGGTCTACCTCACTTTTTACTGTATATCAAGATATCATCGAAATAGACCACTATTAATCGCCCAATGAATGGTTTCAAAAGTTGGTTCATCAACCTCATAAATGTAATAGGCGCATTCAAAAGTCCAAAGAACATAATCAACCATTCATACATACCCTCCTTGGTCTTAAATTCCATCTTCCACTCATCACCTGGCTAAATACGGATTTGATAGTAGTCATTCCTCAAATCTAGGTTGGAAAATATTTTCGCCCCTCTAGCATGTCCAACATATCGTTTAGTTATGGTATAGGAAATTTGTATTTTACGGTGATTTTGTTTATTGCTCAGTTGTCGATACACATGCGCCAACTCTCATCCTTCATAGGTATCAATAGATTTAGCATAATATATGGGCTTATGCTCTCTCGCACTAGACCCTTATGGATCAATTCGTCTATTTGTCCTTGTGAAATATCGCACACTTTCAGACTCATACGATAATGAGGTTGATTGGGTAAGCTAGCCCCTAGGACAATGTCGATATGGTGCTAGATATCCCACATGAGTGACAACCCATCGAGAAGGTCTTCTGGCTAGATTGTCTTAAATTTTCACGAATGGTTTCATTTTTTTCAGGAATAATCATAGGCTCTACTTCTTCACATTTCACAACCAACGCATAAACTTATCTCATTTCCTTGAATTCCTTCATAAAGCCCTATATGGGTAGGAGAGAACGCCCCTCCACTTTAGAAAGTTCAGGCTGCTCATTCAGGTCTATAGGGGCGAGTATGGTTTTTCAACCATTCTTGACGAAAATGTATACAATATCTTGTCCTCTATGAGTGGTATCATGATCTAATTGTCACGATCGACCAAGTAATATATGGCAAGCCTTCATGTTAACTACATCGTATACTATTTAGTCCTTATAATGTTTATCAATTGATAAAGAAAGAGTGCATTATTAAGTTACCGTTGTCTCACTGACCTTCTTAATCCAGTCGATTGTGTATGGAAAAGGATGTATTTTCGTCTTCACATGCAACTTCTCTATCATGACTTTGGAGATGATATTCTCGTTGCTACCATTGTCTATGATCACATCATAATCTTTCCGATTCACCGTACACCTTGTTCGAAAGATATTATATTGTTATGGGTGTACCTCCTTCTTCAGTGTATACAATAATCACCCCACTATTAGGGATTCACCTTGATCTTGCGAAACCCAATGTGCTTCATCCACTTCATCGATTTTTGGGTCTTCATTTGTATTTTCGATGCTTCCATTATTAATAGCGAGATTAGCCAATTGTCGTTGAAGACGTGCTTGATAGGTGACCTAGTTGGCCACATCAGTAACAATGGTCTAGCCTTGGCCGATGGTAGGGATTCAGGATTATGCTCGGGCCGACAACAACGGTTGCGGGTCTTTGCGATCTTACTTGCCCGCTTCTCGACTCTCACTTCGTAGGTGTAGGAGGTTGAGGACGCCCTCCTAAATGTTCTTTCCCCTTGCCCTATGGTGTTCCCTGTGAAGGACCCGTAATGGCTACCCTACCAACAGGGTAGGCCCGTGTGTTGGATCATTTAAGCTTTGTTTCCGCTCGAGTGGTCAGCTTGATCGCTTTATTTATCATCCAAACGAGCCACATCTAAACCTGATATTGTATCACAACATGCAAACTATCGTTAAATCGAGTGACATGTTGTGATTCGATCTCAACTAAATCATTTTGCACCACCAAATGGTATAATTCCTTTGCGTAATCCCTCACCACTTAACTAACCTACAGACAATTTTGGTACTGTTGGAACAATACTTGTTCATAATTGCTAGAGAGAAATCATGCATGCATCTGTTGTTTCATCCGCTACTGCGTGTGGATTGATGCATTTATCTGTCTCGTCCATGTAAGCTAAAGTTGCCACACCAAGCCGAAGCTTTGTCCTTCAACTTGTAATTCACAAGTTTAACTTTCTTCTCTTCAAGGATGTCTATGTAGTTGAGAAAGCACTCGACTTTATGTAGCCAATCGAAGAAGTCCTCAATGCAGAGTTGGTTATTGAAGTTGGGAAGATTAATTTTCATCCTAAATTCTTGATTCATTATAGTGGATTTCTCAAAAACATTAAAGTGGCCCCACCTTGCATCATCGCGTAGGAACTTGCGAAGGCCCCGGAAATCCGGGTCCTTCTAAGTGGAAGTCGGATTGCATACTAAGTAAGTAAACTCAGTTGGGCCTACTTTGAATGTGTGTGGGTTATCCACCCCGTCCATCCATTTTTCTAGCTTATTTTAGTGGTTGATCAAAAAATCGAAGCATGCCCAAAGCTCAAGTGGACCACACCACGGAAATAGTGGGAATAATGACTTCCACCGTTGAAACCTTGGTAGGACCCACAGTAATGTTTATTTGTCATCCAACCTGTTCATAAGATCACACAGACATGGATGAAGGGAAAACACAAATAACAGGTTGATCCAAAACTTCTGTGGCCGTCAGAAATTTTCAACGGTAGAATTTCATTCACACTGTTTCCCATGGTGAGGTCCATTTGAGATTTGGATATACTTCGTTTTTGGTCTATAGCCCTCAAAATTTATCTATTAAAATGGATGAACCGAGGGGATAAAATATTTAAATCATGATGGACCCACAGAGTTTACTCGGTACGCTTTCGCGCGCTGACTTACTCGGTACCCAATACGCGTCCGTGGGAAACGGATTGGCTACTCTCCTGCCACCGGCCAATGGCTGGCGGTCGGTGCTCTGTGAGCCCCACCATGATGTATGTGTTTCATCCATGCCGTCCATATATTTTAATAGATCATTTTATGGTATGAGGCTAAAACTAAGATATATCCCAATCTCAAGTGGATCATATTATAAGAAACAGTGTTGAATGAACATAGACCATTAAAAACTTTTCAAGGGACATAAAAGTTTTGGATCAAGATGATCTCTGTTTTTACCCTTCATTTGGGTCTGAATGACTTAATAAACATATTGGATGTCAAGTAAACAATACAGTGGGCCTTAGGAGGATTTTAATGTGGATATCCAATCACTATTGTTTTCCTGTGATGTGGTACACCTGAGATTTATATCCCTCTCATTTTTGGGACGAAGCCCTAAAATGATCTGTAAAACTGAATGAACGGAATGGATGAAACAAATAGCTGGTGGCAGGTGGAGTAGCCAATCCGTTTCCCGTCCTCGTCGGTGGGAATCCGTTATTTTGGCCCCACCTAGCATCCCCGTGCAGGAACTTCCTGCGAAAGCTTAGGAAATCCGCGTCCCTAGTCAATAGGAATCCGTCATTCTGGAAGCGGATTGCGTACTAAGTAACGCTAGCGTACTGTGTAAAACCTGTGGGACCCACTGTGATTTATGTATTTTATCCACTCCGTCCATTCATTTTAACAGAATTTTATTTCATTAAAAAAATGAGGAATATAAAAATCTCAAGTGGACCACACCACAGGAAACCGTATGAATTGAACGTCTACCATCCAAAAATTCTCGGAGGCCACTGAAGTTTAGAAAAAAGCTGATATTTATTTCTTCTCTTCGTCCATGTATTTTTTATCTTATGAACAGGTTGGATGACAACTAAACATCACTGTGGGCCATAGGAAGGTTTCAACGGTGGAAATCATTCTTACCACTCTTTCCTGTGGTATGGTCCACTTGACCTTTGTACATGCTTCGATTTTGGAGTCAACAGCTAAAATGATCTGTAAAAACGGATGGACGGTGTGGATAAGACAAATAAATTCACGGTGGGTCCAACTGAGGAGCGCACTGAGTAACTCAGTACGCAATCCGATTTCCGTCAGGAGCGGATTAGGTGTGACCCCGGATACACCGAGGTGAGTGGGACCCTGACTGTGGCGCGACTGTGATGTATGTGCATTAAATCCACACGGTCCAATCGTTTTGAAAGCTCATTCTTGAGCATTATCACAAAAATGAAACAGATTCAAATCTTATGTGGACCATACCACAGGAAATAGTAGTGATTGAATCCCCACCATTAAAAAACTTCATGGGCCACCGGAATGTTTATTTCCCATGCCACCCATTGATAAGGTCACAAATATCGAGATGAAGAGACTGCAAAAATACCAGCTTGATTCAAAACTTTTGTAGAAATGAGAAGATTTTAATTGTCGATTACCATAGTTTCCTGTATTATAGTCCACCTGAGATTTGGATTTACTTATTTTTCGAATAATATCCTAAAATACTCTTTCAATATAGATGGACAGCGTGGATGTAGTCACATACATTACAGTGAGCCCCACAGTCAGGGTCCCACCCGCCTCAGTGGATCCCGGGTCTCACCGAATCCGTTCCGTCATTTCAATTGCGACTGTTGACTGTTCTTACTTTGACCATCTGTTACGTCGCCCAGCTGGTAAATCAAATCGGACGCCGATTGCGTCCTACCCCCCTCCCTCACCAGCCCCGAACGGGCAGTCCTGTGGGCGGGCCCACTGTGATATATCGGTTTATCAACACTGTCCATCCCTACTCTCATATTATTTTAAGGTAGGTGCACAAAAATGAGTCAGATCCAACGCTCAAGTGGACCACACCAAATAATAAGCTTGGTTGAATAAAATGACAAAGCATTAAACGGCAGTTGAATTAAATGCAAGAATCATCTGTGGTGTGGTCCACTTGAGCATTGGATATATTTCATTTTGGAGCTTATATCTTAAAATAATCTGAAAGGAGGAATGGACGGTGTTGATAAATCGATACATCATAGTGGGCCCGCCCACAGAACTTCCAGTTCGGGGATAGAGACGGGCGAGGGTAGGACGCAGTCCGCGTCCAATCAAACCAGTGTAATTTTCGGGTGCGGTTTGGGTGATCCTCGGATCCACTGAGGTCGGTGGATCCCGGGGCTCACTGTGATGTATATACCTTACATCCAAACGATCCATCCATTTTGAAAGATCATTTTATTGCATGATCCCAAAAACGAAGCAGATCCAAATCTTAAGTGGACCACTTCACAGGAAACAGTCGTGATTGAATCTCCACCATTAAAAACTTTCGGGGGCACTGAAATGTTTATTTTCTATCCAACCTGTTCATAAGGTTACAAAAACCTAAATAAAGAGGCCAAACAAATTTGTGGCCGATGAAAAGTTCGGACGATGGATTACCACATTTTCCTATATCATGGTCCACCTAAGATTTGGGTCTACTTAATTTTTCAGATCATGCCCTAAAATGAGTTTTAAAAAGGGTGGACGGCGTGGATATAAAATACAAATATAGGTAGGGCTCACTTTTTGGTATGTTGTGGTCCAAAACAGAGCTGAAAATTTAAAGAAAAATTATTAACCAAAATTATTGGACAGTTAAAATGATAACAAGTAATGGTTTGATTCCAACAAGTCTACTAATTAGAGATGAGCAACAGTTTGTTTCACAGTTCAGCCTGTTTAAGCTATTCATAAATTTCTAACTGCTGCATATCAAGCGTCACAGGCAGTCAGAGTATCAAATAACTCCCAACGGAACATTGATCTTGTTGGTTAAGTCCACCTGATAAACGGTCTGGATTGGTCCACGTATGTAGGTGTAGAGATTGGGATAAAGGACACGTGGACGTGATAGCCTCATTTAATGCATATTTATTTCTTGGACAGTCTGATTTTGCAGGGTCTAGCCTTGTAGAGTGGTAGGCACAAGTCCCACTACGCACGTGATTTTCTTCTCTTAGAGCGTGCGACGCCGTTCAACAGGGACCAAAACCACTAGCGGTTCAACTGACGCTGTATCTGCCAGGACGTGGCTATATCTGACGCACAACCGACGCACATTTGACGTAACCGTTAAGGGCCTGTTTGGCCGGGCAGATTTGGAGGGGATTCGTAGGGATAGATCCGGGATTGGCAAGGCATGCCAAAACAGACACGGGATCGTGATCCCTTGATATAGCAATCTCATGGATCCTAAGACAATCCACTGACATCACCGTTGTTACCTTTAAATCCCATCCAATCCACCGTAATCAGATCAAATTTGCCTGGGACGTATTTGGTTCAAGGGATTGGAAGAGATGGGAAGGTTTAATCACGAATTGGTCCGACAGGCCAAAGGGACCAGATATAGCAATCCCATAGATCTTGTACCAATCCAGTGACACAGCTATCATTACTTTGAAATCGGTGCAATCTACTATAATATCATCCAATCCCATTCAATATGCCCGGGCCTGTTTGGCCGGGTGGATTAGAAGGGATTGAATGGTATTAGGGTGGATGACATGGATTTCAAGGTAATGATAGTGTTGCCAGTGGATTGTCTTAAGATCCATGAGATTGCTATATCCCGGGGTTGCTATATCGGGTCGGTTGGCACGCCCAGCCAATCCCGTGATTAAACCTTCCCATCCCTTCCAATTCCTCGAACCAAACACATCCCAAGCAAATTTAAACTAATTAGGGTGGATTGGATGGGATTTAAAGGTAATGATGGTGTTGTCAGTGGATTGTCTTAAGATCCATGGGATTGCTATATCTCGGGATCAAATCAATCGGTCTGTTTGGCACACCCAGCCAATCCCGAGATTTAACTTCCAATCCCTTCCAATCCTCCCATCCCGTGGGATTAGATTGTATTAGGGTGGATGACAGGTAATGATGGTTGTGTCAGTGAATTGCTATATTCAGGGAATCTACCACCGAGTATGTTTGGCCTGCCTGGTCAATCCCGGGATTACGCCCAGCCAATCCCTTCCAATCCGTCCACCCAAACATGTCCCAGGCAAAATAGATGGGATTAGGAGAGATTGGGTGGATTTCAAGGTAATGATGGTGATGTAAGAGCCCGTTTGGCTAGTTGGATTGGAAGGGATTGGAAGTTAAATGCTGGGATTGGCCAGACGTGCCAAACAGAGTTGGTGATATGATCCTAATCCCATGGATCTTAAGACAATCTGCTGACAACACCATCATTACCTTTAAATCTCATCCACCCCACCCTAATCCGTTCAAATTTGCCTGAGACGTGTTTGGTTTTGTAGGATTAGGAGGGATGGAAAGGTTTAATCCCTGGATTCGTCGGGCGTGCCAAACAGACGGGATATAGCAATCTAGGAATATAGCAATCCCATGGATCTCAAGGCAATACACTGATAACACCATCATTACCTAGAAATCCACGACATCCACCCTAATACCATTCAAGCCCTTCCAATCCACCCGGCCAAACGGGCCCTAGGCCCTGTTTGGGCAACGGGATTAGAAGGGATTAGGTGGGATTGGATTCATCTGGTTCCGTGCCAATTCCACTCCATGTTTGGAAAAGCTTGGAATTAGATCGGATGGAATTGCATTGGGTCCCGTGCCAATTTCACTCAATGCTAGCAAGTTGTGTAGGTCCCACCCTGATGTGTGGGCTATATCCACACCGTCCACCCATTTTTTGAGATTATTTTAGAGCATGGGCCAAAAATCAGGTAATTCTAAAGCTCAAGTGGACCCACCACTGAAAGCAACGGGGATTGAATACTTACCGTTGAAAACTTCTTTGGGGCCACATAAGTTTTAGATCTACCTCATTTTTCGGCCCATACCATAAAATGAGGTTACAAAACAAATGAACGGTTTAGATATAATACATGTGTGTTATTTTGGTAATTTCAAATGATGATGGGTATATCCATTCAATGTACCACCGTATTACCAACAAAGCAGAGCATTAATCTAATCCCATGGAATCAGGGGACGATCCCTGCCATGGGTAATAATGATGTTTTTTTTTAATACAATCCCACCTAATCCCTTCTAATCCCGTTGCCCAAACAGGGCCTAAGTGGATTGCTGGCAATCCCATGGAATTGCTCCAATCCAGGCAGAAGTTCAACGTGCCTGTTTGGCATGCCCGGCCAATCCTAGGATTGCTCCTTCCCATCCCTTCCAATACAATCTAATCCCATCCAATCTGCCCGGCCAAACAGGCCTTAAGGGACTCAATCCTCCACCGCACGAGAAGCATTTTGATACTCCGGCTGAGAATGGTGGAAAGTTTCAGACGTGGAATAGAATTAGTCCGTATAAACCGTTTAAATTATAATGACCGTTGAAGATAAGTCCAAAAATAAAGATAATAATTTATTACACAATGTAAGGGCATGTTTGGCCGGACTGGGATCGCGGTATCCCGAGATATGCATGACGGGCCGAACAGACGCGTAGGGCATCTTCTACATCTCTTGGTATTAAAGTGGTATCAAAGCTAAGTTCATTGAAATGGTAGGATCGGTTTTGAATTATAGAAGGTGGCTCATCAAGGATGATCAGCCTCAATGGTTCTAACTGGACCATATGGAAGGCTAAGATGGAGGACTTGCTTTATTGCAAGGACCTATATTCTCCAATTTTAGGCATATCAACAAAATCTAAGGATATGACGAATGATGATTGGAAGAAGATGGACCGAAAGGCGGTGGGGTTTGTTAGACAATGGTTGGATGATTCAGTGTTCCACCATGTGTCCACGGAAACCTTAGCCACTAGCCTATGGCTGAAATTACAAGGGTTGTATGAGAGGAAGACAGCCAGTAATAAGATTTTTCTGATAAGGCGACTTGTGAATCTCAAGTTCAAAGATGGTGGTTCTGTGCCCGAGCACATGAATGAGGTCAGTAATATAGTGAACCAACTCTCCTCTATGAAGATGGTTCTGGATGATGAATTGCATACTTTACTTTTGCTTAGTTCATTGCCTGACAGTTGGGAGACATTGGTGGTGTCTCTAAGTAACTCCGCGCCAGACGGAAAGATATCCATGGAACAGGTAACTAGCTGCCTCTTCAATGAAGAGACAAGGAGGAAGTCTCAGGGGTCTACTCAGCAAGAGGTCCTTGTGACACAGGAACGGGGGAGAGGAAAGAACAGGAAGGGCGGGAAGGCCCGAGATAAATCAAGAGGCAAGTCGAGTAACAGGAAAGATGTTGATTGCTGGAATTGTGGCAAGAAGGACCACTATAAGCATGAATGTCATGGTAAGAAGAACAACAAAAAAGGAAAAGGGAAGGAAGATGAATCAGATTCCACTGCGATCGCTTCAGATGGCGACATGGTAGTTATTCTTTCAATAAATCATGATGTATGTCTCACGGCTACGAGTCAGGACACCGACTGGGTCATAGACTCGGGAGCTTCTTTTCATGCGACTCCACACAGGGACTCCTTCACAAGCTACAAGTCAGGTGACTATGGGACTGTGAAGATGGAAAATTCTGGCGTATCAAAAATCGTGGGAGTTGGTGATATTTGTGTGAAGACCGATGTGGGCTGCACATTGGTTCTCAGGGATGTGAGGCATATCCCAGACGTTCGTCTCAACTTGATGTTGACTGGAAGGTTGGATGATGATGACTATGAAAGCCGGTTTACTGGTGGGCAATGGAAGCTCATCAAGGATTCGTTGATTGTGGCCAGAGGAAAGAAGTGTTGCACCCTTTACAAGGCAAGTGTCAGTATATGCAAGGGTGGGTTAAACGCAGCGGAAGATTCAACTATTGACATGTGGCACAGGCGTCTAGGCCACATAAGTGAAAAAAGGCTTCAGCTACTAGCAAGGAAGCGGCTCCTTCCAGACGTGACAAGTACACCTCTCAAAACCTGTCTTGATTGTTTATTAGGGAAACAACATAGAGTTTCATTCGTTAAAACTGCTTCTCATGTTAATAAAGTGCATGCATTAGATTTGGTTTATTCTGATGTTTGTGGTCCTATGAGGACAAAAACCTTGGGTGGGGCATTGTATTTTGTCACTTTTATAGATGATGCATCTAGGAGGGTTTCAGTTTATGCTTTGAAATCCAAGGACGAGGTCTTTTGTGTGTTTAAATTGTTTCATGCTATGGTCGAGAGAGAGACAGGTAGACCATTGAAGTGCATCCGCACTGACAATGGTGGTGAATACATTGGCGACTTTCACTAGTACTGCAAGTCCCTAGGTATACGACATGAACAGACGGTTCCCAAGGCCCCCCAGCATAATGGTGTAACTGAGCGAATGAATCGCACCATTGTTGAGAGAATCAGATGCATGTTATCCCATGCGAAATTGCCCAAGACGTTCTGCGGAGAAGTAATGCACACAGCAGTGTATTTGATAAACAGGTCTCCATCAGCCTCATTGAATAGAGAAGTTCCTAAGAAGGTGTGGATTGGACAGGATCCATCATACAGTCATCTCAGGGTGTTTGGATGCAGGGCATCCGTTCATATACCAAAGGACGAGAGGTCCAAGCTCGATATGAAGATCAGGCAGTGTGTGTTCTTAGGGTACGGTGATGAAAAATTCGATTACAGATTGTGGGATCCGACCGAGAGGAAGCTCGTTAGGAGCAGAGATGTGGTTTTCTTTGAAGATCAGTGTATAGAAGACATTGGTAAGCCAGAGAAGAACCAACCTAGTTCAGGTGAGCTAGAGGACATGGATCCGATTATTCTTCCCGTGGTGCCTGATGACGGGGGAGTACAGCAAGGTGCAGAGGACGAGGGAGTTCCTTTAAAAGATGGACTAGGGGAGTAGCCCCCACTTGATCCACCTGTTGAGCCACAGGTGAGGAGGTCATCTAGGGACAGACAGTCGTCCAAGAGGTACTCGCCGCATGAGTACATTATTTCGACAGATGTGGGAGAGCCAAAAGATTATTCTAAGGCCTTAGCCGACGAGTATAAGGAGTGGTTGAAAGCTATGCAAGAGGAGATGGAATCCTTGCATAAGAACCACACCTATGACATGGTGAAACTGCCTAAGGGCAAGAAAGCTCTAAGCAATAAGTGGGTGTTCAGAAAGGAGATTGAGCAGAAGACTTCACAGACGAGGTTCAAGGCCAGACTTGTGGTGAAAGGGTTTGGTTAGAGGAAAGGCATAGACTTCGAGGAGATATTCTCACCAGTGGTGAAGATGACATCCATACGGGTGTTGCTTGGGTTGGCGGCTAGCATGGATCTGGAGATAGAGGAGTTAGATGTTAAAACTGTCTTACTCCATGGTGACCTGGAAGAAGAGATCTACATGGACCGACCAGAGGGGTTCGAAGTCAAGGGCAAGGAGCATATGGTGTGTAGGCTGAGAAAGAGCTTGTATGGGCTGAAATAAGATCTACGACAATGGTACAAGAAGTTCGATTCGTTCATGTTACAGCATGGGTATGACAGAACAGAGTCGGACCACTGTGTTTTCTCACGCAAGTTCTCAGATGGTGATTTCTTAGTTCTGCTATTATACGTTGATGACATGCTCATCATGGGAAAAGATATCAAGAAGATTGACAGGCTGAAACAGGAGTTGGGAAAGTCTTTTGCGATGAAGGACTTGGGACCGGCTAGACAGATCCTAGGAATGGAGATAACCCGTAACAGAAGCAGCAGGAAGATTTGGCTGTACAAGAGCGGTATATTGAGAAAGTCCTAAAGCGGTTCAATATGAATGCAACGAAGCCGATCAGTACTCCACTAGATAGTCACTTCAGATTGAGCGACGGGCAGTGTCTCAAGATGAAGGCAGAGGTGGAAGAGATGCAGAAGATACCCTACGCGTCAGCGGTAGGAAATTTGATGTATGTTATGGTGTGTACACGCCCAGACATAGCATATGCAGTTGGTGTTGTCAGTCAGTATCTTGCCAATCCTGGCAAAGAACATTGGGCAGCGGTGAAATGGATACTGCGGTATCTAAGAGGCTCATCCAGGTTGAGCCTATGCTATGGTGACGGTAAACCTGTGTTAGAGGGCTACACAGATGCAGATATGGCAGGTGACATAGACTCCAGGAAGTCTACATCGGGGTTCATATTCACGTTTACAGGGGAAGCGGTTTCCTGGCAGAGCAAGCTACAGAAGGTCGTAACGTTATCGACGACAGAGGTCGAGTACATTGCAGTCACAAAAGCATGTAAAGAGATGCTTTGGATGAAGAGGTTTCTACAGGAACTTAGCCTAAAGCAGGAGGAGCACGTGGTCTATTGCGATAGTCAGAGTGTTATACACTTGAGCAAGAATCCAAGTCAGCATTCCAAGTCGAAGCACATAGAGATTCGGTATCACTGGATCAGGGATACTTTGGAACAGAAGATGTTACAGCTTGAGAAGGTCCACACGGACAATAATGGGTCAGACATGATGACCAAGGCTTTGCTCAAGGGCAAATTTGAGGTTTGTAGAAACCTGACTGGCTTGAAGAAGGTGGATCCCTCCTGGGTCAAAAAGGGGGAGATTTAATGGGTTTTTTGACCCGTCGTCGACCGATCGTGAGCCTCGCTCGACCAGTCGAAGGCTGGTCTCGACCAGTCGTGGGAGTCGAGCCGTGACACGACTCAAAGTCCAGCGAGTTTGGGCTATTTTTCTCCGGGGTGCTCGACCAGTCGAAGGAGGTGCTCGACCGGTCGAAGGTGACACTCGACCGGTCGTGGACTAGGTTCGACCAGTCGAGGTTACGCAGATTCATTCCACGATTTTGCGCAGATTTCGTGTCGTAAGTCCTTTCGCTACTGGGATGCAGAAGGGAGTTTCCTAAAACTATAAATAGGGGTTCCTAGGGCTTTTTTAGGTATGACAAGAGGGTTTCCTAAAGCTTTAGAAGGGATTTGCTAAAGGGTTTAGGGTTATCAAAGGTGAGAGAGAGGGAGAAAGAGAGAGAGGAAGCTTATAGAAGGGAGGTTCTGCTCGTGGAGGTCATCTACTGTGCAATCTATATCTCAGCGCTTCTATGTCCTCGTAATTGGTTAGATCTCTCCGTTTTCTCTATTTCTCTTATTATTTATCCACTCCTGCGTGAGCGAAGAAAGTTGTAATGTTCTACTTCATAGTGGATTGTTGATCTGGACGAGGTCCCGTGGTTTTTACCTCTTTGAGAGCTTTCCACGTAAAAATCTCTTGTGTGGTGTGTGATTGATGCATTGATTGTTTTCATTGCTTTATTATCCATAATTCTGGTATTGTTTTGGAGGGCTAGATCCTAAGGTTTTGTGCAAGGCCCCCAACAAAGACCCGGTGAACTTGTCCTGAGATATAAGCAATCCCATGGATCTTAAAACAATCCACTGACATCACCATCATTTAATGGTGTTAATGATAACATGGACTAATCAATGCAGTGAAGTGAAAGTTTTTGTTCATGATAGGCAGAGGATTCGAATTCCTTATTCATTATCTAAATATCCCAGCTGCATTCAGTTTTTTAATGTTGATACTTCTATGAACAAGTGTTTATAGAATGATAGAATAGGATTGTGCAACTAATTTAATGTTGGCAATGTAAGAATTGAGTCTTATATAACTCCTGTAACCTTGTTTTGGGGATGTCGATTGGGTTATATGAAACTCAAATGTGATGTATATGTTTTATTTAGAAATTTTTCTATGCAGTTGCTTGTCTTTTTGGCCATGAACTAAAAACCATTCACTTTTAAATTATTTTTCTAAGCCAGCCTACCTATTTTAGATAAGTCTTGCAGCCGCTTACAGTATGGAAGCTCAATGGAAGAAACCCTTGACTATTTAAATGTTCGTTCTTTTGATTCCTATCATGATTTTACCCTTGCCAAATGTCCTCCCGTTCCCACTCAGCTGATTCATTGAATGTTATTGTATGAGAAAGCATGAGGTCACATGAATGTTTTCCATGAAAATAGGCTCATGAAAATGTCCACTGAAATGTTTATTTACCATCCAACCTGTTGATAAGGTTATAAAGACTGAGATGAACAGAAAAATATGAATAGTAGTCTGATCTAAAACTTTTATGCCTGACAAGAAGTCCTTAATGGTCATTCACCATTGTTTCCTCTGATGTGGTCCACTTGAGATATCCATAGATACCCACACTAGCTATATTGGTGGATTGTGATTCACAAGTCAATCCGCTTCCCTACATATGCCTTTTGCATTTTCCTCTACCACTACAGTAGATTCTAGGGGAATGTAAGTTCAAATGGTGCATCCAATAATTTCAGGACACGCCGCAAAAATAAAAAAATCCACCCCATTCATAGTATTGGTCAGCTAATTTTTTTGGAATGCAAAGAAAAATGGAGCCGATACAAAGCTCAAGTGGACCAAATGAACGGAAAAGAGTAAGGATTGAACGTCTGCCATTGAAACATTCGTCTGGCCACATAATATTTATGATAAATCCACTCTATCCACCTGTTTTCCCAACCCATTCTAGGGAATGGGATAAAAATCAAGCGGATTCAAAGCTCAAGCAAGCTACAGGATAGGAAACAATGAGATTGAGCACCCAATATTGAAACATATCGGGCCATCGTGGGATCGATTTCGAGCTTCAAAGCTGCCTATTTTTTAGATCCATTTAATAAAATGTGTTTAAAAAACAAATGGACTAGCTGGATTTCTCACAAAAATCAAGGTGGGCTTCATGTACTATTGGAGTTAGGTTGGCAGTGGCAACCAACGTGAGCGAGATGTCTGGTGGATATTTTATTACAGAGGGCGATGGTTGTTTCACTATAGGTGGGACCCACCATGACTTTTGTGACAAATCCACTCAAGTATGCCAAACCGACATGAAATGGTGGGGAATACGCCCGTTGTTGTTCATGTGGCTACTGTAAAAACTCTATAAGGTGGGCCTTATTGATCAATGGTCTAGATTGACCTGATAGTTGGACTATGTGATCGGGTAAACCAGTGGACCCCACTTCAGTGTGATTTGCGCAATGTATCTGCGTATGAATGCGTAAGGGGTTGGAGTGCTATAGCTTGATACGTAAAACTGTTTGTATTTGACTAGAATAAGTAGATGTGGAGCCGTGGGAGAGAGTTGTGATGGGTTTCAAACTCTCATCCCCACATAATCTATATAAGATAGTTGTGTCCTCGATCTCACACCATATCGTAGAAGCTTAAGTCCCATCTATTGTTCTGCAAACGGGTGTGAAGGAGAGGAATATCTTAGCATTGGTTTTCTGATATTCTAATTCTTCATCTATGGCGTCTCAGTTAGGTAAGCAATCCAAATCCTAGATCTCTATGTCCTATGCACAGCCAGATCTCTAAGATTTCCACATCAAGCAAAATTAACAGTTGGTATCAGAGCCATCTATGCATAGACACGGTGATTGCTTGCCTCCAAGTGCAGAGGTTCATAAGTAATATCCCGTAAATAAAGGGTTGATCCCACAGGGAGATGAATTGCGAGAATGAGAAAATCAAATGCAAAACAAACTAAGTAATAAAATAAAAAAACTAAAGTAATGATTTGATTTTAGGAGTTTTGAATGGATGTAATTCAACTGAATTAAAACAACACCCAAGCTTCAAAGTTCCACACATAGGTTAATGTTCCAAAATCATGATAACTTAGATAACATAACTAGGATCTGAGCACTATGGTTAGCCTAATCGGAAAATAAAACAGTTTAAATATTTTAATAAATGATATAAAAGATTAGAAAATCATGGATTTGCACCATTGATATATATTCTCAAGCGCCAGTGGTTTTAAGAATTCAATATCAATGAGATAATGAATTAAAGAAATGTAGCAGGTTGAGAATCTCTCCTATTTAGGAAATCTGATTGATTTAGGGTAAGCCTATCCATCAATGTGGATCTCATATGATGGAAACATATGGATCTCATGTTAGGAGCAAAACTAAACTTGAACAATAGATAACATGCATACACCATTCTTCTCATCATTAAAATAATCAATCATCATAACTGTGAAAACATTAAACCAATGTGCTTCCCTTCTAGCTTGGGATAAAGGGAACTTAGAAAAATACAATTAGAATAAAGAAATAAAGCAATAAGAAATAAATAAATGCAAATAGAAAAATCTAAAAGAAAAAAAAAATTATAAAACTTAAATAAAATTAAAAACCCTTTAAAAACTCTAAACCTTGCTCTTGAATGCTTTGAATGATGCTAAGGAATGTCATGTGAAGCCCTATTTATAAATGGGGAACTCCAACTTTCGTACAAAGTTGGGAAACTCTAGAAACCGCCTCAATTTCCCAAAATAGACTTCGCACTGCGCAGTTTGTTTAAAATAGATTTTACGCTGCACAGTTTTTCAAAATATACTTAAGAGTTTCAAAATACAGTTTTTCAGGACGATTTCAGGATTCTTCACTTCAAATCTTCGATTCTCTTCATTCCTACTTGGTTTTCCTGGATCTTTGACATGTGAATTCTTCAATCTTGGTCTCCTAAGATCCATCCCTTGCCTTTGTGATTCTTGAGCATCAAATTCATGCTTTTAGCACATTTTTTCAATCCAAGCTCTTAAATTCACCTTACAACGCATACATGAGTAAAATAGAACATTAAGCTTATTCATGTTCACAAAACCAAGATATAAATGGAGGAAATTATGCATTATTTGAGTCTCAACACACGGATGATCGGAATCATTTATTACAGATTCAAATTCAACAATTAGGGTTTTCCAATTCAAAAACCCATATCAGAATTAGGGTTTTCCAATTCGAAAACCCATATCAGAATTAAGGCTTTCCAATTCGAAACCCATATTGGGAAATTAGGGTTTTCCAATTCGAAGCCCATATCAAAAAATTTTCCCATATGAGTAATTAGGGATTTTGAATCCTTAATCCCCAAATCCAAGTCGCAATTAGAGATCTTCAAATTCCTGAATCCAGCAAGGCTAATTAGGGATTTTGGATTCAAAACCCCAAATCAGGCTAATTAGGGATTTCAGAATCTAACCCTAGATCAATTTGGAGATTTAGATTCAAATCCCAAATTAGTAATTATTGGGGATTTCGGTTCTATTAGCCCCAAATCTAGAAAGATAGGTAGGGATTTTGATTCCCAAATCCACCTATTAGGGTTTCAATACCAAAAATTCGGTTGGAAAGTCATTCCCACCCTCACCTGTGTCATGTATAAAGGCGGTCATGAATTTCCAATCCATCAACAGCACCTGTTGCTTTCAGCATCACCGTCAGCCATGGAGTTCACCGTCAGGGATGGCGTTGCCGTGATGATCGGCGTCGTGTTTGATGAAGGCGACCAGTCCTTCGACTGGCTGCGGATCCATCCGTGGCAGAGAAGATCTCTCTCTCTCTCTCTCTCTCTCTCTCTCCATTAAGCCGTTGCTCAATCGAAAACAGACCATGTTTACAGCAGATTTTAGGTCGAGAACGACCTTATAAGTTTCGGGTCTTTGAACCCGACTACATGTATTTAGGTCCAACGCCTGTACCCGCGAACAAGATGATTTCTGACTCCCTTGTGGGCCTGTTGCTGGTAGTGGGCTCATTGTCCACATCCTGGGCCATTTGATCCATACCTAAGTCCCTAGTGGGCCCTTTGCCCACATATAAGATTTCCATTTGGGCCCCATCTATGAAGTGTGATCATGACTGTTGGTTAGGACCACTTTTTAGGGCCATGTGCAGGCCCACATCGGATCGGTGTTTTCGGTTCTCAATGAGCACTCTATCTGGCTCATTCAATGGATAGATAATCAAGATCATAACCTTCATTTGATGAATATTGAGAATATGAGCTGATCCGTCCATCTTATGGACACCAATGGATGGATCTACTCATCAAATTATAATGTTTAAATTTCAACTATCCATTATGTAAATGATAAAGACCAGACTTGCAACACTCATTGATGATAACCGAATCATACAGAGTCCTGATTCAGCCCAATTATGAGCCCATTACCCATCCTCTAAGAGTTTGTATATACCGTTAGAATATACAATGTGAAACCTACCTATATGTTTCCCCTTAAAGTTCTTTAATTTCAAGCGGTAAATACCAACTGCCTTATGGGGCTATATCAGTCTAATTTAGATATAATCCATTGAGAGGCATGATTATTATCGCGATCCTAAGTCTTTATTTGTAGAATTGGATTCGGTTGTGGTAGCCACCATAGTGACCTCAATCGATAAAATTTTATAAGTATAGACTTGTGACATTGGGATAAGGAGGATTGCAAACAGTTGTGTTCATGTTTTCATCTGTACGGTAACGAAAACACAGACGATTATCATTTGATAGTCACATGAATGGGTGAAGTCAATGGTGCTAATGATGTAAAGTTGAAAGACTCGTCTCACCCATAGGTGTTGAGCGTCTCAGTTTTACATAATTGACATCACTTAGCTTCATGTTCAAAAGGATCACTGATAATTTATCATTACCTCCCATAAGAGGAATGATGATGATGTAACATATCCTCACCAGGATGTGATGGTTGGGTCCATCTTCATCTTGAATGATTTAGTTGATGCCTCCCTTAGTAACTGAATTGATTATCTTTGCTTGATAATTGTTTACATTCATGAATTACTTTATGAAATAATGAACTAATGTGAGTATGTATATCTCTTCTATTTTAGTCTCAATTCTAACTAGTACGCACTATGTCCCTGCCCTAAATGGATCTAATTATGTTCAATGGAAGGAATCCATTGAAGTTGTCTTGGGTTCCTGCAATTAGATCTTGCCCTGATAACACCAAAACTGCCGAAACCATATAATGATGCTACTGAATTAGACATTAATCGTTACGAGACATGGTTTAGATATAATGATACGTGCCTAAAAGTCATAAAGTATTCGATTTCAGAATCTATGAAGGGTGTCATGCCTAAAGTAGATAAAGTTAAGGCTTTCCTGACCGAAATGGGAAAACGATTTAAGAAATCTGATAAATCTAAAGTAGGTATTCTTTTAAATAAATTAATTCACTTTTCCTACAACAGAAAAGGAAATATCCATGAATACATTATAGAGAAGATTGAAGTCGTGTCTAAGATCTGCTCTTTAGGCCTCGTACTTACTGATGACTAACTGATTCACTTGATCATGAATAACCTATATCTTTAATACGGTACATTCCTGGTAAACTATAACACTCTGAAGGACATGCGGACATTGGATGAACTGATCACTCAGTGCGTCCAAGAAGAAGACAGGATCAGGCAGTTGGGCAAAGTGCAAAATGTTAATGTGGTGACCTTAGGACATGGGCATAAAGGTAAAAGGAAAAGAAACCAAGGTTCTAATAATGGATACTGTAGTCCTACATCAGGAAACCATGAGAATCAATCAGGAAATGGATCGAACTGCAAACGGGCCAAAGGCAATAATTGTTTCTTTTGCAAAAACGCAGGCCATCTAAAAAAAGACTGCGAAAAGTATAAGAAATGGCTTATAAAGAAAGGTAATAACTCTGTTCTTGTTTGTTTTGAATATAATCTGACTGATGTATCGGTGGATTCTTGATGGATAGATTCAGGAACTACTCTTTACATATGTACTTCTATGTAGGAATTACTATAGGCCAGGCCACCAACTGATGCAGAGCGCTCAGTATACGTGGGAAATGGTGTCAAGGTAGACGTGGAGGCAATTATAGTCTATGGCCTTAAGTTAGAGTCTGGTTATTTTTTTAATTTAGTAGATACATTTTGTGTGCCTTCTATAAGGCGCAATTTAGTTTCAATTTCATGTTTAGATAAGTTAGGATATTCATTTCAATTTGCGAATAAAAGCTTTAGTATTTACTTTCATTTGATTAAAGTTGGCACCAGTTCTATAGTGGACAATTTATACCAGTTAGACTTGATTGCCTCTCACGTTTATAATGTTAATGCATTGCATGGAAATAAAGTAGGATCCAAGTAAAGGGTAGACTATGAGAATTCCTCTATATTGTGGCACAGGCGACTATGTCATATATCTCGTGAGAGATTGGATAGGCTTGTGAGAGAAAGAATTCTGCATTCTCTAGACTTCTTTGATTATAAAGTATACATTGATTGTATAAAAGGAAAACAGACCAAAACTAGAAAGAAAGGTGCAACAAGGAGTGTAGGTCTCTTAGAGGTGATACATATAGACATTTATGGACCATTCCCTACGGCTTCATGGAATGGACACAAATATTTTATTACCTTTATAGATGACTACTCTCGTTTCGGATACCTCTACCTTATCAGTGAGAAATCATATGCCCTGGTTGTTTTTAAAATCTATAAGGTCGAAGTTGAAAATCAACTCGATAAAAGGATTAAAGTTGTCAGATCTAACCGTGGTTGTGAATACTACGGCAAATATGACGAATCAGGATGCAATCCAGGGTCATTCGCTAGATACCTACAGGATTGTGGCATTGTCGCCCAGTATACTTTGCCTTGTACTCTACAACAGAATGATGTGGCTGAAAGGCGCAATCGCACCCTTATGGATATGGTGCGAAGCATGGTTAGCAATTCAACATTGCCAAAATCTTTGTGGGGTGATGCGATCAAAACCGCAGTCCATATTCTTAACAAGGTCCCCAGTAAGGCAGTAAGCAAAACACATTTTGAGTTATGGAATGGGAGAAAACCAAGTATCCGATATCTACACGTTTGGGGATGTCGTACTGAGGCCAAAATTTACAATCAGCATGAAAGGAAGTTTGATCTTAGAACCATAAGTTGTTTTTTTATTAGATATCCGAAAAGGTCAAAAGGTTTTTGATTCTACTGTCTTTCCCACTCTATTAGAATTGTTGAGATTGGGAATGCCAGATTTATTGAGGACACTGAAAATAGTGAGGCACGAACATTAGAAACTTTGTATTTGAGGAAGAAAGGATTGTGACTCCGGTCATAGTCACTCAGGATCACGTGAATATAAATGCTGCAGTCGACCCTACAATCACTGTAAAACACCACGATGATCCTCAAATACAACCCATTTGTGAAGAAAACAAAAATCACACCCAAGAGGTTGAGCCATTAAGAAGATCCGAAAGAGAGAGAAGACCTGTAAATCGAGACGATTACATCGTATACTTACAGGAGTACGATTTTGACATAAGGGTAGAAAAAGATCCTGAATCATTTACACAAGTCAAACAAAGTGTTGATCCTTCTCGTTAGTTTGATGCCATGAAAGATGAGTTAAAATTCATTAGGGACAATAAAGTATGAGATCTTGTTGAGTTACCCACTAGAATAAGGCCGATTAGTTGTAAATGAATATTTAAAACCAAGAGAGACTCCAAGGGTAATGTTGAAAGATATAAACCCAGATTTGTTTCTAAGGGTTTTAACCAGCGTGAGGGCATTGACTTTAAGGAAACTCTCTCATCAGTATCTAAGAAAGACTCATTCAAGATTATAATGGCTCTTGTAGCTCATATGGACTTAGAGTTACATCAGATGGATGTAAAGACTGTATTTCTCAATGGGGATCTAAATGAGAATATATACATGTTACAACCCGAAGGTTTTGTAGTGAATGGCTCAGAACATTTGGTTTGCAAACTAAAGAAATTCATCTATGGGTTGAAACAGTCATCGCGACAGTGGTACCTAAAGTTTCATGAAGTTATTACCTCATATGGTTTTGTAGAAAACACTGCAGATTAATGTATCTACATTAAAATTAGTGGGAGTAAGTTCGTTATGATGATCTTGTATATTGATGACATTCTGTTGGCTAGCAGTGATATTAGGATGTTGAGCGACACCAAGAAATTCTTATCTCAAATATTTGAAATGAAAGATCTTGGTAACGGCTCTTATGACATCGGCATTGAGATTCACTATAACAGATCACTTGGACTGCTCAGTTTGTCACAGAGGGCTTATATTATTAGGGTACTCGAAAGATATGGCATGCAAAATTATGCTTTCAGACAGTCACCCATTGTGAAGGGGAACAAATTTGGCCTATTTCAGTTTTCAAAGAATGATTTGGAGAAGAATCGAATGAAGAAATTTCTTTACGCATAGTAGTAGGGAGCATCATGTATGCTCAAGTCTGTACGCGACCGAATATTGTCTTTGTCAATGGAATGTTGGAGAGATACCTATCTAATCAAGGAATGTAACATGGATAGCTGCAAAGAAAGTGCTATGATATTTATAGAGAACGAAGGACTTCGGACTCACATACAGAGGATCTGATCAATTGGAGTTGATTGGATATTCAGACGCAGATTTTCCTGGCTACATTGACACTAAGAAGTCAACTTCAAGATACATCTTCATAATGGTTCAAGGAGCTGTGTCTTGGAAAAGCGTGAAACAGTTTACCACAGCCTCGTCCACTATGGAAGTTGAATTTATTGCCTGTCACGAGGCATCTAATTAGGCATTATGGTTACAAAGTTTCTTCTCAGGTTTGCGGGTACTGGAGCATATCCGGAAACCATTGAGAATATCTTGCGATAATTTAACTGTTATTTTCTTCTCTAATAACAATAAGCATTCATCAAGGTTGAGGCATATCGACATCAAATATCTTGTTGTAAAGGAAAGAGTTCAGAATCATCAAGTGTCCGTAGAGTTCATCGACACTAAGTAGATGATTACAGATCCGCTCACTAAAGGGCTCCCTATCACACCATTTCAGGAGCATGTTACATCCATGGGAGTCATTGATCCCATAGATGTTTTCAGTTAGTGGGAGTTTGAGCGTGCTTTGATTTTCACAGACATTTAGATATCTCATTTTATACAGTTTTGATGATTTTGATATAAAGTTTTATTTCTGCTTCTCTCTTAACATGCGCAATCTAATTTGAGTAAGTAGAACTTCAGTCATGTCTCGTTAGAGACATTCGAAAGCTTCAGGACCTCTTAAGGATAGGCACACATCATCACACTGAGTGTGTAATCCTTATACCACACTTCTTAGTTCCAGATCTATGTCATCAAGATTGTTGGTATTTATAACCGTGCTTAGTCTCACTTTGCCTAGATTAAATGTTGTGATGACTACCGCGATTCGATACTGACAGTCTTAATGAACCAGATTGAATAACATTACCCGTATTATCCAACAATTACATGGGTCAATCATTTGGATGTTTTTCTTAAAATTAAAACTAATTTTTCAAAAGAATTTTCTAGAGATAAATCATTAACATTGTTCAATATGGCCCAAGTGGGAGAATGTAAGAACTCTTTAAGGTGGGCCTTATTAATCAACGGTTTAGATTGACCTAACAGTTGGATTGTGTGATTAGGTAAACCAGTGGACCCCACTTCAGTGTGATTTGCACAGTGTATCTGCGTATAAATGCGCAAGGGGTTGGAGTGTTATAGCTTGATACGTAGAGTTGTTTGTATTTGACTAAGATAAGTCAGTGTGGAGCCATGGGAGAGAGTTGTGATGGGTTTCAAACTCTCATCCCCACATAATCTATATAAGATAGCTGAGTCCTTGATCCTACATCATATTGTAGAAGCTTAAGTCCCATATATTGTTCTGCAAACGGGTGTGAAGGAGAGAAAGATCTTAACATTGGTTTTCTGGTATTCTAATTCTTCATCTATGACTTCTCAGTTAGATAAGTCATTCAAACCCTAGATCTCTATGTCCTATGCACAGCCAGATCTCTGAGATTTCCGCATTAAGTAAAATTAACAGCTGCAAGATGTTTGTGACAATACATGCCATCCCTCTGTTTCTTTGGATCATTTTATAGTGGAGGTCGATGCCAAGCTCCATTGAGCAAAATGACTAGAAACAATGGGGATTGAACCCCTATTGTAGAAACTTCTTGGGGCCATCGTAGGCTTAATCTACTTCATTTTGGGGCGTGTACCTTAAAATGAGGGGGAAAAACAAATGGATGGGGTGAATTTCTCACAAACAACAAGGTGGCCCCATGTACCATTAAAGGTCAGGTGGCACGCAGGTGGTTTCCGCCGAATGAGGGAGATCGCAAGTGCATTAAAGTGAGGGCAATCGGGTCAATACTAAAATACAAAGACCTATTCGTATTAGTACCTAACAGCAGGCGTTTTAGGGTCCATTTAGTCGGGTAGATTGGAAGGGATTGGATGGTATTGGAAGGGATTGGAAGTTAAATCCCGAGATTGGCCGAGCGTGCCAAACAGACTGGGTGATTTGATCCCGAGATATAGCAATCCCATGAATCTTAAGACAATCTACTGACAGCACCATCATTACCTTTAAATCCCATCCAATCCACCCTAATCCGTTCAAATTTGCTTAGGACATGTTTGGTTCGAGGGATTGGGAGGGATGGGAAGGTTTAATCTCGGGATTGGCCGAGCATGCCAAACAGACACGATATAGCAATCCAATGGATCTTAAGACAATGCACTGACAACACCATCATTACCTTGAAATCCATGCCATCTACCCTAATACCATTCAATCCCTTCCAATCCACCGGGCGAAACGGGCCCTTAATGTCTAACAATGATAACTATGAAAAATAGTTTAAAAGTAAAAGGTTTTGGGTACATAACTGAAAAGGTAAGCACCACGGAGAAAAATCCCTTTTATTTATACCATCTTTCAATTTTGAAATATCATTTCATAAAATGAGCCTCAAAAGGAGAGAGATTAAAGGCTCTAGTGAACCACCCCATCATAGGAAGTAATGGTAATTGAAAGCTTACCCAAGAAAACTTCATAGAGCACATAAGTTTTGGATCAAGTTGGTTTTAGGTTTTCCCTTCATGTGCGTCTATGTGACCTCCTGGACAGGTTGGATGGCAAGTAAATATCAGAGCTGCAGGTGATTTTCTACCATAGGAATTCAATCTCAACTGCTTTCAATGTATGCTCTAACAGTGAAGTGTGAACTGACAGTGGGGTGTACTAACAAGTAACAAGCTAGTAAAAATAAAAAAGCTGCTTGCCATGTATGCTCAACTGGCTTTTATGTGTGGTCTACTTAAGCCTTTAATCTGGCTCCAGTTTGAGCTCATGTCTTAAAATAATCTTTAAAGGCCTGTTTGGTAGACCGATCCCACTGTATTAGGAGGGATGGGATCACGGTATCCCTGGATATGCATGACGGCCAAACAGACCCGGTGAACTTGTCCCGGGATATAAGCGATCCCATGGATCTTAAAACAATCCACTGACATCACCACCATTACCTTTAAAATCCATCCCATCCTTTGGTTGGATGGATTGGAATCCCATGAATCTTAGACCAATCCACTGACACCACCATCATTACTTTCAAATCCATCCCATTCCTCCTGATCCCATGGGATTCGCCCGGCCAAACAGGCCCTAGAATCGGACGAACAACGCGGATAAAACGTATACATTACCATGTCCCCACAAATCCCTGACCGAAGCGTCCGTCTCCATCCACGCCTCTGTTTTACGCAGCCCATAAAACACTAATGCAGGATTTACCTGATAGAAGGAACGGAATCAGTGGCCCCACAGAGATCCACACCGTTCATCCATTTTGACAGCTCATGACTCACACTGCCTTTGCCCGTACCGTCCAAATTAGATCTGGTGACGGACTTTTGTTCGGATTGTGAGATGGACGGTTCCGATCGATTAGATGACTGCCACGTGAGACTGGCTGGGTTGGTCTACGATCTACCCGGTTAATCGAGGTTTTTTCTTTCTTACGAGGTGGCCTATGATTGTAGTCTAGCCCTGCCCAAACCGAGGGGCTCTGCCCGAGGGGCACTCGATCGTACATTACCCGCTGCCCGAGGGGCTGCCCTGTCCGTTGACATTGGCGTGCTTTGGCGTCAAAATCGAAATCGGATTGCGTACTGAGAGCGTACTGAGTAAACTCAGTTAGGCCACCTTCATGTATGTTGTCTATCCATACCGTACATCTATTTTTTTCATCTAATTTAAGGGGTTGGGCCTAAAATTAAAGCATATCCAAAGATCAAGTGAATCATACACAGGAAACAGTAAAGATAATGATTTCCACCGTTGAAACCTTTCTAGGCCCCACAGTGATGTTTATTTGTCATCCAACCTTTCATAAAGATCATACAGACATAGATGAAGGGAAAACACAAATATAAGCTTGATTCAAAACTTCTGTGGCCCTCAAGAATTTTTCAACGGTAGATGTTCAATTCAACTTTATCATGTGGTACGGTTCATTTGAATGTTTTATATGCTTCATTTTTTATATCAAACACTAAAATTATCTCATAAAATGGATGAACGGAGCGGATCAGATACATAAATCATGGTGGACCTCACAGAGTTTACTCAGTACGCTCAGCGTAGTGAGTTACTACGCAATCCGCTTCCGTCAAAATCCAAAAGAAGCCAGACCGTGAGACCTTCGTTCCCCCGTATCGGGTCTGATGGCCCGACAGCCCGGCCCGAATAGTTCAAAATCCGGGCGGAGACCAGCACCAGGCCCGGCGATCGACTGCTATATCGATCTAGTAGTTTGCAGACTAGAGAAATGATTCGAAATCTACCGGTACGGTCATTTCTAGAAATGATCGAAAACGTTCAATTGGTGGTCCCCACATCTATCGTACAATGAGAAATGTTTATGTTGCCCAAAAAATCATATCCATTCGATCTGAAAAGAGAAAATAAATCAATGGTAGATGGTTTACGTCCTTGTACAATTTTGGATGGTTGGGATGATCTTCGCGTAAATGAGGGATTCCCGTGGCCGATCCGTTGTGGAACCTACCTGATTGGCAAGGGTCCCAGTATGATTTTCCATCAATAACCTATCCATTCGTTAAGAGAGTGAGTTTCTACATGACCCAAGAGTATGAGTTTCCACCAGTGGCCGGGTGGGGCGTATATAGACTTGCTATTTACTAGGCCTGGCCTTGGACCGGCACTTAAGGCCCAAGGCTCCAACCCAGCCCAACCTGCATGGCCAGCATAGTAGGTCCAAGTTCCAACCTTGCCTGGGCCAAAAAAAATGGGGAAAAATAAAAAGAAAAAATAATAATAATAAAAAACCTATTTTCTGACCATTGTTGAGTGGGTTATACATGCACAATTATGAGACAGGCTACATTGACACAAGCCCAAGTCCAACTTGAAATTGGTTGGATCATGCAAGCAAGGCCCAAAACCCAACCCACTGAAAAAGCTTATAGATACAAGGCCAGCCCAAAAGCTATGTCAGGCTCAGGGCTGAATGTCGGGCAGGTTGGTGCTCAATCCTAGCCCAACCCAAGGTTCTTATATACCTCAACCCTAACCCAACCCAACCTAACCTTGGGTTGAGAATTCTCAACCCAAGCCTAACCCTAGCCCAAAAGCTATGTTAGGCTCGGGGCTCAGTCGAGTTGGCTGGGTTAGTCAGGTGGATACGTACTAATATTTCATTATTACGTTAATTTATTATATTTCAATACATGTCTTATTTTTTTACTTATAATTTTATTAATTATATATATAATTATTTGTTGTAAACAACTTCATTTTTTCTAAACAAACAAGCTAAAATAGAGGACTACTCCTTTAAAAGTCATGTTGTGTAGCTACCAATCTATTTAGGAGAGAAATTCAGCATATCTTGTTAGCTCGAGTCATCAAAGTGGCATGGACCAAGGAGACCCAACGACACTAAAATTTCATGTGACTTCAACACAAACAATCCTACTCAATTATAATTTATAACTTACATATCAATCGGGTTCAAGTTCGGATTCGGGTTCAGCTTGGGTTGGGCAACCCAAACCTCAACCCAAGCCCGACCCAGTTTTCATCAAGTTGGCATTTATATAGCCCAAGCTCAAAACCAAACCCAATACATTCTGCCTGAGCCCAACCCAATGTCAGGTCAGTCAGGTTGAACTCGTTGGACTTTCGGCCTCAATATCAGGGTGAGGCAACTACCTACCCCATCGCTACCCTTAATATAAAAATGGTATCTGGGCATTTTAGAATACCGTGAATCATGAGTAACACTTTCATTGTAATGAGGCACATCAGATTAATGGACTATATAAAATATAAACTCTGCAGTGGACCTTAAAAAACTAACGGTTGGCATTCATTCCATCGTAGCATTTATTTGAGTTGTGGCCTACATGATCCAGTTTTGGATTATCATGATTTTTGGGTTCAATAGTACTTAAAATGAAGAGCGTAGTTAGGATGTGTTGGATATCATAAAGTTTTATTTGACTCGACGTTTCCCTGGGGACCGTTGATAGGTCAAGAATTCCCTGCAAAAGGAGTAATTGAGTCAACGGCGAGTGGGGTGTACTGCCAAGCTGACAAAAAGAAAAAGAAAAAAGTCATCGGCGAGTGGATGCAAATTTCCAGCAAGGGAGTGGTATGATACTCTGTCTGCACGTGTTACTTGATATGAGGGTAGTAAGATAACATGGCATATATTAACTCAAATAAATCAACTAGGTAATTGGGAAGCTTGCAACATTTGATTTTAAACAAATTTGACGGCCATTAGATATATATATTTTTTCATTATACCCTTTCAATAAGGGCTTTTTTCTATTCACTGTAATAGATTAATAACTCATTTGAGAAAAATAAATTTGGTTTATGATTAACCATAAATAACTTTTTTATGAGACAGGCTCATAAAGTTACTAAAACACTTTAATTCAATAAGTAGAAATCAAGATAAGTTACTTATGACACAAGTAACTTATATTAAGTAACTTAGAATCCAAACGTCTCCTAAACATCCACCACTCCAATAGCCAAAATATCAAATAACCACTCTTTTTGTTCATGATACATTTGGCTATTATAATTTGGATAGTTTAATTTGACAAGTTTTCAAACATGGAGAGTCAAATAAAATTTTAAGTGCTTGTATGGGGATGCAGTTTGGCTGGTGAACCTAACACCAGTCAACTAACTGATGTCAAAGGTCTGAGCTTGACCATGGTTGATGCATGATGGACGTGATGAGGTCGAACACCATCTTCCTCAATGATAACTACTACGAATCGATGAAGTTTTTCTAGACACCTCATAGAGATTCCTCAAATCTACAAGAAAAATAGATAAATTCTAATAAAAATTGAAAATAACTTGATTCATGATAAAAACCATTTACAATCCTTTAAATAGTGATACCAAACCTAAGAAGAAGTTTCAAAATCAAACTCTCTAAAATAATAACTTGCTATAAATAGTGAACTTATTATTTATAAAAGATCATGATTTCCACCTGACTTCATGGTCTAGGCACTATAAGACATTCAGTTAAATACCACCCTTATTTTTTAGAGTAGTATACCTCTGACTAGACCTTTTGAACCTTCTATTTTTTACTCAAAAACCATGTTGGTAAGGGCTTATTTGGATGGTGAGAAAAGATTTTCCATGACCGCAAGGAAGGGCGTGAAATAATGAGAAGAAGATCAGTATCTTCCTGTAATGATTAAAACCTTGAATCCATAAGGAGAGTTCAGGAGTCAATAAGAAAATAAGAGAGAATTCAGATATTTTATTGAAAAATGTGTTTATAATCTCTCGATTACACCACTAATAAAGAAAATCCAGACCTTAATTTAAAATTACCAAAAATAGCAAAAAACAAAAAAAAAAATCTACCCGAAGATTAAATTTGCCAAAAATAAAAATATCAAATAGACCTTACTGAAGCATTCTTTGAATTATTATAAGCAATTTTTTAAAAAGAAGGAAATCCCAAAACTCTAAAAATAAGGAGGGAATTATTAAAAATAGTAAAATTTTCTAAAAATTGCAATTCTAAATAAGAAGAGTGTTTTCTTGCGAAATGGATGAACACGACCCACTATGTGGGCCAGTTGACCCAAGAAATCCCATTACATAAAGATCAATAGGTCGTGTATCCTTTAATGATACTTGGATCAAAAGTTATGGCCGATTTACGGTTCACACTTTGAACAACAATTTCTCCCTATCTGGAATAAATATCTTCGAATCGGATGCACCTAAGGCCTAGTCCCCAGGTTACATTGTGCCTTACATAAGACTAGGCCCAGATATGACGGACTACTTTGCTTTTGTTTAGCCTTCTTTTGGTCCAACCATGCTAAGAATGTATATGTGTCATGTCCTACATTAGTCTCTTCTACTTGGAAAGAACTTGTCCTTGAGTTATTCAACGAACATAGTTCATGATGCTCATACAGGTCTACCACATTAAAAGTTTATGAGATCTCCATACCCTTAAAAAGATAAAAAAAAAAACATGGGAGTTATCGTTGATTTTTCTAAGGATCAGAACAAGGCCAATTTTTTTATTCCTTGTTATAAATTTGGTCAGAAATATTTCATTATGTAGGTGAACTAGCATGTTATCACTCACTTTAAACACCTTATAAGAAAATGTTTATTAACATCTTTCTTATACTTGGCATTGGATTCCTATAATTTCTTTCAAACCTTGGCATGCAATGTCATGATCCAGTTCACCATATTTTATATCGCAACACTCATACCCGATAACTTAGGAAAAGGGACCAGGTCGAGTGTGTGTTTGGAAACACGACCATACACAATGTCGAATTAGGACTTACCGATGGACTAATTTTGCATGTTATTGAAGACGAACTCTACTTGAGCAAGAGAAATATCTCGCAATGGGAATAAATCATTGGAAAGTTCACCGAGCATAATCCCCTTGAATTCTTACAACGCTAGTTTCAACTTCTCTGGATCTTCATGAGTTATACTTTCCATTTACAACCAATGCATTGATCTCCTATCGTCTTCTCAAATTCCTTGACGAAATACTATATAGTTACGAGAGACCACCCCACTACTTTAGAAGTCTTGGGTTGGTTCTCCATTCTTATATGAACTAAGATAGTCTTTCTACAATCCTTACCTCTATGCACGACATCAATATTATACTGCCACGGTCGACCAAGTAACATGTGACAAGCTTTCAAATTGAGTACATTACACATTACTTCATCTTTATAATATTTACCAATAAAGAAGAAAATACAATATTGTTCGGTTACCTTTGTCTCGCTGACCTTTTTAATCCATCCAATTATGTATGGAGAGGAGTATATATATATATATATATATATATATATATATATATATATATATATATATATATATATATATATATATATATACACACACACACACACACACACACACACACACACACACTTGCAGCTTTTCCATTATAATCTTTGACATGATATTCTTACTACTCCCACTATCTATGATCAGATCATATATTTTTTGTTCACAGTACACCTCGTTTGAAAGATGTTATGTCATTGTAGATCTACTTCTTCTTCGGCATATATAAGAGCTTCCTCACAATCAAAGATTCGTTGTAATCGTCGTGAGTCCATTCGCCTCTCTCTCCTCATCCTCGACCTGTTCGCCGCTATTGACTTCCGGATTGTCCTCTCCATCTTCTGCTCCCCCATTGTTAATGCCTAGATTAGCCATCTGACTCTAAGGACACATAGTAGATTAGTGACAAGGTTGGCTACATCGATAGCACTTTCTCGATTAAGGCCGAGCATAAGACTTAGAGTTTATACTTAGATCACCACCAGTAGTTATTGCCCTCTAAGGTCTAATTTGGTTGCTTCCCAAATGTCGGTTCACAGTTGGAGGTGGTCAAGGATGCCCCCACAGGTTCATACTCTTAGGATTGTAACGTATCTTGCGAAGGTTCAAAAGTAGTTAACTTGTTTGAAGTATAGTTTCGTACATTGGAACTTTCCAATTACAACTCTGTATGTGTAGCCAATTTGGCTACCTCGTTCATCATCCAAACAGGCTGCATCTAGATCCAATCTTAGATTGTCATACGTAAACCACTGGTGAATCTAGCAACTTATTGCAACTCAGTCTCTACCAGATCGTTTCTTTCAAATAGGCGGTAAAATTTATTTGTGTAATACTTCATGGATCGGCTACCTTGCTGACAATTCTGGTATTATGGGAACAATACCTAGTCATAGTCACTCAGCAGGAATTATGACCGCATCAAGTTCTTCATTCGCTACCATGTGTGGATCGACACTTTCATCTTCCTGGTTCGTAAAAGTTGGAGGCCACAAATTCAAGCTCCAACCTTGAATTTGTAGGCCATAAGCTTGACCTTTTTCTCCTCGAGAATCTCTATATAGTTGAAGAATCGTTCAACTTCAAAAAGCCAATTGAGAAAATCATTGATGTGAAGTTGGTCATTGAAGCTGGGAAGATCAACCTTCATCCTGAAATCTCTATCTCGATCTGGCTTGGAACCTCTTCGTTCTTCTTGTTGGAGAATCATCTCATCAATTTCTTCATTACTAGATCCACCATCTTTGGCTAGTGGTCTACAATTCGCCACTGGTATCGCATCATGAACATGATGACTATGAGCTCTAATGCCAACCTCAAGCTGCTCATCATTAGGAACACGGGTCTGTCCTAAGGCATCCGTCAAAAGGTCGATCACTTCTGTAGCTCTTACATGGCTTGCAGATTCTCCCACTGGAGGCTTCAAATGTCGTCATTGTCATAGGATTGTTTCCTGGAGCACCGTCCATGGAATTGTTGCCCGTACTATTGTTAGATGATATCGAACCAAGGAAAACCCTTGCCCTGATACCAACTGACGTAGAAAAGAGTGTGAAATAATGAGAAGAAGATCACCATCTTCCTCAAATGATTAAAACCTTAAATCTACAAGGAGAGTTCTTAAGTTCACAAAATTCAAGTATTTTATTGAATAATGGGTGTATAGTTTATTGATTACACCATTAGTAAAGAAAACCCAACCCTAATTCAAATAACCTAAAATAGCAACAACAAAAAAACTACCCAAACACTAAATTTTCCAAAAAAAAAAACATCAAATAAATCTTATGGACTATTCCCAGCATTATTACAAGCAATTTCTAAAAAAGAATGGAATCTTAAAACTCTAAAAATAAAAAGAATGACAAAATTTGGAATTATTAAAAATAATAATTTTTTTTCTAAAAATTGCAGTTTTGAACGGGAAATATATGTTTTCTTGCAAAATGGATGGACGTGACCAACTATGGTTAGTAGACCCCGGATGGCTTGCTACATTAAGATCGATAGGCCATGCATCGCGAAAAGATACCCTGATCAAAAGTTATAGCTAATTTACGGTTCACATTTCGAATAACAATTTCTTCATATTGGGAATGAATTTCTTTGAATCAGACATGCTTAAGGCTCAATTACATTATGCCCTGTATAGTACTGAGCCGAGATCTCATGGTCTACTTCTACTTCCATTTGACCTTCCTTTGTTCTAGTGCTAATGCTAAGAATGCATCTATACAATATCCAACATTACAGATTCTCATGAATTTCATTCTAGGTATTGTTCACTGAAGTCTCCTTGGATTTCGTATGATGAGAATTTGGCTACGATGTTGAGACGTTAATTGCATGGTGAAATGTTCCATAACGGAAAAGGTCATCCATTTTCCTTTCTTTTCTTTTCCTTTAAAAAAAAAATAATCATATTTTGAGCATAGCTGACACATGATGACACTTCAGCAAACCTCCTACCCGTCCGGTCCGATCATGGCTTCAATTAGGATATTTTTCAAGACACATTCCATCAATTAATACGGGTCCACCAAACTAACTAGAAACATAGCACTTAAGTAAGTTGAACATCTCCTCAGGCTGTGGGCCAATAATTCCAATCTCATTTGCAGCAGCATTTGCTGGCTGATGTGGCCAACAGGCAGAGGCAAACACCACGAGCCCACATGTCCCGATCCAAACACATTAAGCTCCATGTAATAAATGAACCAAGCTATGGTCTGCCAACTCCCGGCAGTAGTTGGAAATTGTGAGGATAAGATCCTCATTTACAAGTGGGGCTATGGATGGCTAATACAAATGCTTGATTTGATGGACCCCAATTTTACAGGGTCATTTTCCAAGAATCTTAGATTGAAAGAAAGGTGGATGGTCATTTCCCAAACATTTAAGTAAGATTGAAAGAAAGGTGGGAATGAGGCCGGTTCCCTTACAGGTCTTTAGAAGTCTTTGTAGGTTAGAGGTCGTTTTGCAACACAATTTGGGTGTATTTTAGTATATAAATAATCTAAAAATTGTTTGGTAGGATAGATTTAGGAGTAAATTGAATTGGAGATAAATAAAATACACAACAACTTTGATGCATTTCGAAATCTCACTTTTACTGTGATTCCAATATAATACAACGAGATGTCCTTTTTTTGCTCTTTTTAAAGGCATTAGAGTCACACGGGTAACAAATGTGGCGTCCTCCAGGATGCATGTTTAGTATAGCAATGTCGCCCATCCATTTATTTACCATGTCAATTTTGGGGTGTGAGCCCATATTTGGGGTAGAGTTGTGGGCCACCCTTCATATAAAAATAGGTATGATGATGGCCATAATTGAATCTTTTCTAGGGCCTACCTTGATTCATGTATTGGGCCCACACCGCAAAAGGGCGCAGCGGTTGCTGCAAAACTTTTGGCACGAGCTAGGGCGAAGCGGCCGTTAGTGCGGATCTTTGTGGTAGTAGCAAATATTCAAATGAGAACTTTGATGACCATTTCAGGCCCACTATGATTGTTTGTGGATCCTACAATTTGTTGTCTCGTTTGAATGTCGATAGTTGTATGTTTTGGCCGCTTAGGTGTGAGCTTATTGAGTGGGCCCATCGACTCGAAAGCCCACTCAAGTGTAGCTTTCCATGGACCGTTAGCCTTGGTTTCTAAGTAGGTCCCACCAATGAATGATGCATTTTCTTTATCATGTAGTGTGATGTTTTACATTTGTGTTAGTTCGATACTTCCTCGATTATTTATGTGGCGATAAATTAGTGATTAATGTTGATGGGTTATTTTGACCCATCCTCGAAGGCTGGTGGTCGACCGGTCGAAGGCTGGTGGTCGACCGGTCGAAGGTTCGAGTCGAAAACTTCGACTCAAAGTCCAACGAGTAATTTTGTTGTTTTTTACTGTAGCTTGGACTGGTCGAAGGAACCTTCGACTGGTCGAAGGGGGCCTACGACTGGTCGAATGGATGTCTCGACTAGTTGAAGGTTACGCAGTTTGTTGCGCAATTTTGCGCGAAACTGCGGATTTGAGTCCTTTCGCAACTGGGATGCAGAAAGGAGTTTCCCAAAACTATAAAAGGGGTTGCCTAGGGTTTTTTCTAGGTATCACAAAATAGCAAGAGGGTTTCCTAAAGCTTTACAAGGTATTTGCTAAAGGGTTTAGGGCTATCAAAGGTGAGGGAGAGAGGGAGAAAGAGAGCGAGGAAGCTTATAGAAGGGAGGTTCTGCTCGTGGAGGTTCTCTACTTTGCAATCTACATCTCAGCGCTTCTATGTCCTCGTAATCGGTTAGATCTCTCTGTTTTCTCTATTTCTCTTATTGTTTATCCACTCCTGCGTGAGTGAAGAAGATTGTAACGTTCTACTTCATAGTGGATTGTTGATCTGGACGAGGTCTTGTGGCTTTTACCTCTTTGAGGGTTTTCCACGTAAAAATCTCTTGTGTGGTGTGTGATTGATGCTTTGATTTATTTCATTGCTTTATTATACATAATTCTGGTTTGTTTCGGGAGGCTAGATCCTAAGGTTTGTGCAAGGCATCCCAACAAATGTAAGGTTTATGCTTATACTTGATATAGCACTTTCTTTACATTGATGTCTTTAGTTTTGGTACACTTGTGGTTATGCTCATGTTCACAGATAAATAAATAAATAAATAACACCCTATAAGTTCTCCTTGTGGTATCCTAGGAACAACACCTGGCGTATAGGAGTTGGAAGCCGAGAATGGAGTATTATGGATGCTGTCACTGCCGGATTCAAAACTCGGGAATTCTGTATTCCCACTCATCGAGTTTGGGACGTGACAACAAACATGTCACTAGACTACTAATTCATTATACACATGGCAGCTGATAATATTCCAAAACAATCTAAGGATTGGCTACATTACTAAAATCACATCAATAAAATAATTCAAACTATCCAAATATTAGCCATGAAAATGGAGAATTAAAAGATGTTTGCAAGTTGCTCATTTGTGATCCTTATGCTTGTGGCCAACTTGAGGCTCAAAATTTTATCTTCTTTTTTTTTTTTTCCAAAATATTTATTTCGATGGGCTTATTAATTTGAGATATTTAAGCTGATATGTAATTATATTTAAGTTTTTATAAATATGTTATAGAATTGCAATACATTCTTATTGTATTACAAGCTCAACACGGTTGAGGATTTGGATTCACCTTGACTTGTGAATTGGATTCCAATGCTTCAATACATTCTTATTGTTGGATATTACAAGCTCAACACAATTGAGGATTTGGATTCACCTTGATTTATGAATTGGATTCTAATGCATTCCCGTTACAAGCTCCCAAATGAACCCTTATTTAACATTACTGCATGTTAAGCCCACCTAGATGTGCTGATGGCATTGAAGCTGTCCAGCAAAGTCCCCTATAAAATTTTATTTTTTTTAAAAAAAAAAAAAACAACTTGAAAAAACAACTTGAAGCCACCACATGAGTTTCAAAGCTGGGAAGTTTTAGTAATCCTATTATTCTATGATGTCACCCACCTAATGACTTAATTGACCTGTTTTTCACGCCATCTCATCACCATTGTGGGCAGTATTCTCATTATTAGCAATAATATTAATGTTACCACCAACAATTCTATATCATCGGATTGGCGATAGTGAAACCCACTTTAATCTTAGGATTTTGAGGTATATGATATGGCATCATTTAATTAATATTGTTCACGCATCACTACAGTTTCAACAATACTATCACCAATAGTGGGTCGGGGAGATACACAAATGGTGAAAAAAATATGAAAAAAAAAAATGAAGAAGAAGAAGAGAATTTTATAAAAAGAAAAGTACTCACTTTGTCATGCCCCAAACTCGGAAACCGGGCTCACAAAATTCCCAATCGTCAAATCCGGTGCCGACAGCCTTCATAATACCCCATTCTTGGCTCCCAACGCCCATACACCAGGTTCCGATCCTGGGATCCTACAAGGAGGATTTTCCAACGTACATTTGTCTCATAAGAAGCATAACCACAAGTTTACCCAAATCACAAAAGCAACATCATCATCACATATCCACTAATATAAACATTTGAATACAATGCTAAAAAGGAAATATATATATATATCAAAAATCAAATCACCAAAAGTCCGCTGCACGCTCCAAGCTCAACGTTGTTGCAACCTAACGCCACCTGCACGCATCTATTGTGCATAAGCTTATAAAAAGCTTAGAGGGTGGTGAAAGTGTGCGCACAAGGTAAGTGCCAAGTATGCAATACAATGTCATAAATCATATAATATCGGAATAAGCGGAAATACCGACAAGATCATAAATCATACGATATCAGAGTAAGCAGAAATACTGACAAGTCCATGAATGTCATCAGCCGTACGAAGGCTATGTGATGCAAGGCATGAATGCTAACGACCATATCAATGTAGAAACATGGCAACCCAAATGTTAAATGCTGCGGATGCAATGCAATATGCGGTGCGAATGAAATGACCAAGCTAGAGTGAAGTCGGGATGATAGTACGTAATATCGCAGGCTATGAGGTCCATCACAAAGGACTTCTATCCAAACCAGTCACATACATAAATTTGGATAGCCAGAGTAGACTCCTGATCTAAGGTTAGTCGCACGCCCCAACCGAAATCCTTGTTATTACGAAAGTACACAACAATTAGTTGTGCACCACCAGCCCGAGTGGATAGTGAATGAATGAATGAATGAGTATGTAACTCTCACTTAATAAGTCCACATATCAGTACAGTTCCTCTCTGGGAAATCACCGGGGTCTAGTACACTCCAAACCAAATTGCCGTCACATCGCGTGCAACAAGGTGAGTGGAAGAGACCTCACTATTCGCTTGCCAATATCGGGCCCAGCTCGTCAATAGCGGACTCAATCCTTGAACTGGTCAAACTCAGCTTAGCTTTACCCCCTCCTCTTGGGTAGGTAAGGCCACACCCTTCCAACCGATCACGACACAGTGAAAAACACAGTCTAACGGTATACGGCCCTCATGCATCCACTCGGTCTATACGTTGAAGCAACCTCTAGAACCAAGAGAGTTTTAGGACTCTCGCCCAAGGATATCTATAGCACCCCATATAGAATAGATTTTCGGTGTCCCATCTGGCCATCCACGATATGCCTATGGAGGCTACGACCCTGATGTCGCTAGGGTGTACGGTAATCATAATCACACAATACAAGATGCATGATTCACACAGTCCAATCATGCATCAATCCTGCGCATACCGGGCGCTCATGTGGGACAACTCCGCCTATCAAGGAGTCACATGAACAACCTTCCCTATGGCGTATGCAATGGCCAATCACATTTCATAACAAATATGCAGAGGATGCATATGGGCATGTATCATGATGCTATGCTGTCACATACTCATAATTGGTATCGATAACCGACATCGATAATCGGCCTAACAAAGGGCCTAAGGGAAGGCCACAATAAAGACATTTAACCATCACTGCCCATCAATGTGGACATTTAACCAACATTGCTCCCAACGAGTGGCCTATATAGAGCCAAACATATAGTGGGCCATAGCCTCACGTAAGGTCCTAATATACATCATAATGGGCCTCGCTAAAAGGCCACATATACATCACATCAGGTCTCATCAATGGCCGCAATCACAACAGGCCCCATACAATCTCAATGGGCCTTACACAAGGGTCTCATACATCAGGTGGGATGCATCACATGGGCCTTATACATCACATCAAGCCCCATACAATCATAATGGGCCACATACAATCACAATGGGCCACACACATGGGCCTAACACATCACTATGGGCCGCACACATGGGCCTAACACATCACTATGGGCCGCATCACATAGGCCTAATACACACTATGGGCCGCTCACATGGGCCTAATACACATCACTATGGGCCTTGCCCATAGGCCACGAATACATCATAATGGGCCTTGCCCATGGGCCTCGAATACATCGCAATGGGCCTTGCCCATGGGCCTCAGATTCAAGCAGGTGGGCCCCACATATCAGCCTTAAATACAAGGCAGGTGGGCCCTATCACATGAGCCTTAAATACCAGGCAGGTGGGCCTTATCACATGGGCCTCAAGTACAAGGCAGTTGGGCCCTATCACAAGGGCCTTAAATATACATCATGATGGGCCTCATGGATAGGTCGCACCAATGGGCCTCAAGTGGGCTTGGACCACACCAAAAATCATTTCAATAGTTGTAGGTGTAACATGTGTATCACTATACACTATCATTCCATGGGGCACATGACACTCTAATGATGATCGACACTATCCAAACATTGTCTATGTAAATCAGCACCATCCAAGCATTGCCTATGCAAATCAGCACCATCCAAACATTGGACAGCACCGTCCAAACACTGTCCAGTACCGTCCAGCACCATCTAGACGGTATGGATGGAATAAATACATCATGGTGGGGTCCCACAGAACCTAGTGACATCAAAACAGGTGGGACCCATAGAACTTGCTGACGTTAATCTAGGGGTGGATCCCACCATCTGGACGGCTTGGATATAACATATACATCACGTGGGACCCACAGAACTTGTTGACATCAGTCAGCAGATGGGTCCCACCATCTGGACGGCTGAATATATTATAAATAAATAAATAAATCACGGTGGGATGTACCTACCATAGTACAAATTCGGACGGTGAGGATGTAAAATGCATACATAGAGGTGGCTACCACCCCACACATGTCACACGTGTGGGATGGGCCCATGCATCTTCAAACGGATGGCTGGTATCTATAAGATACAAACATCATGGTGGATTTCCACAAAACCTGGTGACATTAACGCAACTATGTTGCTGGTGTGGGGTCCACATGTGTGGACAGTACAGATACAACACCTCCATCAAGGTGCGTCCCACGTGTGGATGGAACGTACATCACGGTGATCCCCACCGTCCCAAGCATTTGGACGGTGGAGGATATACAATGCATGCATCATTGTGGGGTTGCGTCCCACATGAACGACCACCACAACAAGGCCCCACCGTCCCTACGTGGACGGTGTGGATAGCATAGATGAAACACATACGCCATGGTGGGGACCCACCATCCAAGTTGCTGGACGGTGCGGATGCACCACGTACATCAAAGTGGGCCCAACGTGATGGATGGCATGAATATATCACACGTATCAGGTGGGCCACACAACATCAAAGGAAGGGAGAGAGAGAGAGAGAGAGAGAGAGAGAGCTCGGAGTAGCGGAGGGACCCCGCCACTATGAGTCCCTCTTTGATACAAATCGTACATCAAGATGGGTCCCACCATATGTGGCCCCTCAATCATCAAAGCCACACAAATCAACTCTAGAAAACACCCACCGATCATCTTCTTGAACTTCTTCTCCCACCGATGCGTCCTAGAGCTTCATGGAATTAATGCATTTCAACAGTCGAGATGAAGCTTGGATGGTGGAGATGGGAGGTAGGAAGGTGGGCCACACTAGCTTCTCCTCTCTCTCCCATGGAAATGTTGGACGTTGGGTTGATTGGAGAATTAGAGAGAGGGAGATGAGAGAGAGAGAGAGATGGGTGAGTGATGGAGTGATGGATGAAGTGAGTGATGGGTGTACTTGATGGTGGAGAGAGAGAGAGTTGACTTTGGGGTTGCTTGGGGATGGGACATGTACTTGACATTCGATGTGATTGATGGGACATTCTCTTGAGTTTAGCAAATGCGTGGTGTTTTCCTCAAACTGAATGCGGGCCCACATCTCCTGGCCTGGGTATCGCCTCAACGCATAATACGCGATGTCGGAACAGCAGCGACGGCACGGTCGCTAGGGTAGAAGTCTTGGGTCAAACTGAATCTGGAATGTGTGATACGACTCAGGATCGCGCGTAAATGCCCATTACAGGTCGCGGGTTGCCAAAATTCGACCGGGAGGACCGTAGAAGCCTATGGAACGGTACGATATAGGATACGAGCCTTACAGCTCTCCCCACCTAATAAAAATTTCATCCTTGAAATTTACAGAACAGATAAAGGAAGAGGAAACATTATCAACTATATATGTCAATGCTCAATCAATCTACAAAAGGATGAAGATAACGCTCTCAAATCTCAACCCCACCCACCCAAGATGCATCATCAACACTATGGTGATCCTACTGAACCTCGGATCCCAGATCAGAAACGATCGAGACGAGAATACTATGTAGCCTCATAAGCTCAACGGTATGGAGCTATATCAGAAAATCTCTAAGTTATTCGAACTCGGGGATCTAACCATTCTAAGTTCTTAACAATCATAGAGTGCAGGGTAGCTATCAGCGGATATGTGATGTTATCTTCAGGTATTCCCAAGTTATGCTCTGATACCATCTTCTGTCACTCCCCAAACTTAGAAACCGGGCTCACAAATTTTTCAATCGCCGAATTCGATGCCAACAGCCTCTTAGTACCCCATTCTTCTCTCCCCAATGCCTATACACCAGGTTCCGATCCTGGGATCCTACAAGGAGAATTTTTCAACGTACATTTGTCTCATAAGAAGCATAACCACAAGTTTAACCAAATCACAAAAGCAACATCATCATCACATATCCACTAATATAAACATTTGAATATAATGCTGAAAGGAAAATACAGATATCCAAAATCAAAGCTTCAAAAGTCCGTTGCACGCTCCAAGCTCAATGCTGCTGCAACTTAATGCCACCTACACGCATTTATCGTGCATAAGCTTATAGAAAGCTTAGAGGGTGGTGAAACTGTGTGCACAAGGTAAGTGTCAAGTATGCAATACAATGCCATAAATCATACAATATCAGAATAAGTGGAAATACTGACAAGATTATAAATCATATGATATTAAAGTAAGCGGAAATACTGACAAGTCCATGAGTGTCATCAGCCATACCAAGGCTATGCGATGCAAGACATGAATGCTAACGGTCATATCAATGTAGAAACATGGCAACCTAAAATGCTAAATGTTGTGGATGCAATGCAATATGCTGTGCGAATGAAATTACCAAGCTGGAGCGAAGTCAGGATGATAGTACGTAGTATTGCAGGCTATGAGGTTCATTACAAAGGACTTCTATCCAAACCAGTCTCATATCTAAATTTGGATAGCCAGACTCAATGTAGTAGACTCCTAATCTCAGGTTAGTCACGCACCCCAACCGAAATCCTTGTCATTACGAAGTTACACAACAATTAGTTGCGCACCACCAGCCCGAGTGGATAGTGAATGAATAAACGAAAGAATATGCAACTCTTACTCAATAAGTCCACATATCAATACGGTTCCTCTCTTGAAAATCACCGGGGTCTAGTACACTCCAAACCAGATTATCACCACATCGCGCGCAACAAAGTGAGTGGAAGAGATATCACTATCCGTTTGCCAATATCGGGCCCGGCTTGTCGATAGTGGACCCATTCCTCGAGTTGGTCAAACTTAGCCTAGCTTTTCTCCTCCTCTCGAGCAGGTAAGGCCGCACTCCCATCCAACCGACCACGATACAGTGAAATACGCTGCCTAACGGTATATGGCCCTCATGCGCTGTAAGACCCGTATCCTTAACCGTACCGTTCAGTCGGCTTCCGCCATTCTACCGGTCAGATTCCGGCAATCCTCGACCCATTTTCGACGTTGCGCGCGATCTTAAGCCGAGTCCTGCATACCAAAGTCGACTCGAACCGAAACTTGTATCCTAGCGACCGCACCGTCGCCGCGGTTCCAACGCCGCGACTCGCGCACCGACCCGATACCTAGGCTAAAAGATGTCGGCCTGCGTTCGATTCAAAGAAAATACCGCGCGTTATGAACTTCGAAGGAATCTCTACGATATGTCCCATCAATCCATCAATCAATCAATGTCAAGTCACACCTACCCAAGTACAACAACCCATACCTTTCTCTTACACAAGCAAGCCCAAAGTCAACCCTCACATCACTTCACCTCTCTCTCCACCCCATCCCTTCTTACAACACATCATTCCATCCATCGCCCATCACACCCATCCCATATCAACCCATCACTTCTCTCTCTCTCCCTCATTCTCAAAATCTCTCCCAAGCAACACCATACGTCCAAGTTCTCTCCCTCTCCCCAAACTCCAAGTGTGGCCCACTTTCCTCTACACTCTCATCTCTCATCTCAACCGTTGATCCATCATCTACCACCGTTAAAACCCAAGCAAAGGAGCTAAGGAGGCTTAAGGAGCAAGGAAAAAGGCCAATAAGGTGGGTGATTTATTGTTGGTTTCTAATTTGATGGCCCACTTGTGATGGGACTCAATCTAATGTATGTGTTGTAGTTCTATGAGGGGCCCATAGTGGCGGGGCCCCTCCGCTAAGCCGATCTCTCTCTCCTTCTCTCTATCTATCTGTCTTCCCTTTTTCTTGTTGATGACCCACCTAATATGTGTGTGTGTGGCCCACCATGGAGTATGCATGTTATCTAAGCCGTCCACCGAGTAGTCCACATGGTCGTCCATTTGGACATGCCTGATTAAAGGAAAACACGAATATCAAGTGGGCCACGTCCACGTGGGACCCACCACATTAATGCATGTGTATCCACACTGTCCAGTGTCCCTGGGCGCTGGACGTGAGGACTGGCTTGCATGGAGTGCGTGTACTACAGGGGTGTGTACTTACAAGCTAACAAAAAAAAACTACTTTTTGGAGTGGGCTGCTCATGCAGGCCCCACCTTGATGTATGTATGTGATTCACGCCGTCCATTATGTTCTCTAGCTCATTTTAGGCGTTGAGCCAAAAAAATAAAGCTGATCCCATCTTCTGGTGGGCCGTGGCATTGAGGATGCTAGTTTGCTTCGTTAAATTTTAGGAAAATGACTGTTGGGGCCCACAAGGAGCTTGGACCCATCTGAAACTTGGTTTGGACCCCTATTATTGTGGGACACACACAATGGATAGAGTAGATCCGATTAATGTGGGTTCCACCTAAAAAAAAAGTAGCAATGCTGCTGCTACTAACAGTAGCGCAGGCAGCGCCTGCGGCTACTGGGTGGGCGGACGGTGGCTGAGCCTCACGGCTCCAGCTGTGGGCCCCCACTGTGATGCGTTTCGATCATCAACACCATCCATTGTGGGTCCCCCTTCTAAAAATGGGCCTGCTCCAAAAATCAGCCGTATACGGAACTCAAGTGAGCCATACCATCTAAAATCATGTGAAAACATGCCTAAAACATATAAAATCATATGGTGGGGCCTACCTGAAATTCGGATGCTGCTGAAACTTGGTCTGAACCCTCAGACAGGTGGGACACACATAATGTATGGGCTGGATTTGTGAACCACCTCGCGGTGGGACCCCTGACCGTGTGACCCCCATCAACAGGTTGGTGGCAAACAGACATTACGATGGTCCCCGCACCCTCCCTGGTCCGCGTGACCTTATGAATAGGTGGGGTGGCAAATAAATATCACGGTGGGCTCCAGGTCCACCCCAGATCCAGCGACCTTGTAAGCAGTTTGGGTGGCAAATAAATATTCCAGTGGGCCCCACGGACATGTGGCCTTATCAACAGGTTACATGGAAAATAAACATTTTTGGTGGGCCCCTTGCCACATGGCCTTATCAACAGGTTACATGAAAAATAAATATTTTGGTGGGCCCCTTGCCACATGGCCTTATCAACGGGTTGGATGTAAAATAAACATTATAGTGGAGCCCTTGCTCACGTGGTCTTACCAACAGGTTGGGTGGCTGATAAGATTTTAGTGGGCCCAGGATTGGACGGAAAATAAATGTTATCGTGGGCCCACATGGAAGTCCACTATGATGCATGTGTTGCATCTAACCTGTCCTACCATTATGAATGATCGTCTTAAGGCTTGAGACTAAAAAAAAATAAGACGGATCTATAGTTCATGAAGGCCCACCTGGGAATAGTTGAGGCCCATGATAAATGACCCATTTGATGTATCTAGGGCCCATGTTCTGAGGCCCATCTTGAAGTAATTATGGCCCGTTGTCGAGGCCCACTTTGATATATATGAGACCATGGTTTGAGGCCCATTTGACGTATTGGAGGCTTTTGGGTTGAGACCCGACGGAATGTACCTAAGGCCCGTTGCAACATATGATTCTTCCATGGTTTATGTTATAATGATTTGGCGGCCATGCCTTGGGAGCGATGATGGTTTGACGTCCACATTGTAAGATAAGTTGGTTAAATGTCCGCATTATCACTCTCCCTAAGGCCCACTGATAGGCCTATACTTGTAGTAAGTAGGCTGTCTAGGCCCATCTCTATGATATGCAGAGCCCATCCCTATACACATGTTTAGTATAGATCCATGATTCATTATCATACGCATCATATATATGACTGATATGAGAAGTGACTGATCATAGCATATGCCTTCGGGCGAACTGTTTATGAGCTCCCTGATAGGCAGAGTTGCCCTATATGAGCGCATAGTTCATGCAGGACTATTGCATGACTGGTAGTGTGACTCATGCACTTGCATTGTGTGATTGTATTTACTGTATGCCCTAGCGACACCAGGGTCATAGCCTCCACAGATACATCGTGGGTGGCCGGGTTGGATACCGGAAATGATTGGTTCTAGCATATGGGCACCATAGATGTCCCTGGGTGAAAATTTCTAAACCCGATGGTACCAGAGGATGACTCCAACGTCGAGACCGAGTGGATACATGAGCGCATGAGGGTCATATACTAGTAGGCCGCGTCTCCCACTGTGTCGTGGTCGGTTGAAAAGGGGTGTGACCTTACCCACCTGAGTGAGGGGGCAATTTTTTAGGTTGAGTTTGACCAGCTTGAGGAATCGGTCCGCCATCGACGAGCCGGGCCCGATATTGGCAGGTGGATAGTGAGGTCTCTTCCGCTCTCCCAGTTGTGCATTCGGATAGGGACGGCAAGTTGGCGTAAAGTGTACTAGACCCCGGTGATTATTCAGACTGAGAACTGTATTGACATGAGTATTTGGATGAGGATTGGCATGCTTGAGCTGCATCTTGCATCGCATGGTCTTGTTATGGCCGATTGCATTCATATCTTGTTCTATATAGCCTTGTTACGGCTGGTTGCATTTACGTACTCATCAGTATTATTCCACATTACTCTGACCTTGCATTCTGAGCACGCTCATATTGCGCACACACTTACACCACCCTCTAAGCTTTCCATAAGCTTATGCACGATTGATGCATGCAGGTGACGCCAGGACACAGCCGTAGACTCGCCGCAGTTGGAGTGTGCAGTTGAACTTCTGGAGTTTTGTTATTAGCACTATCTGTATTTTCCTTTCTTACGCTTTGTACTTAAAGTTTTTTATCATGGTGGAATTTTGTGATGGTGTTCTTGTGGTTATTGTTCGTGGGTTATGCTTGATTAAGCTCATTACGAATCAAATTGATATTGGAAATCCTCCTCCTAGCATCCCAGGATCGGAACCTGGTGTATAGGTGTCGGGAGCCGAGAATGAGGTACTACGGAGGCTGTCGGCGCCGGATTCACAACATCAAAAATTTTGTGAGCCCGTTTCCGAGTTCGGGGCGTGACATGCGCTCATGCATCCACTCAGTCTAGACGTTGGAGTAACCTCTGGAACCAAGAGGGTTCTGGGACTTTCACCCAAGGATATCTATAGCACCCCATATAGAACAGATTTTTGATGTCCCATCTGGCCATCCACGATATGCCTGTGGAGGCTACGGCCCTGGTGTCGCTAGGGCGTACGGTAATCATAATCACACAATGCGAGATGCATGAGTCACATAGCCCAATCATGCATCAATCCTGCGCATACCGAGCGCTCTGTGGGATAACTCCACCTATCAGGGAGTCTCATAAACAACCTGTCTTATGACATATGCAATGGTCAACCACATCTCATAACAAACATGCAGATGATGCGTATGGGCATGTATCGATTATGTTGTAATGTCTCAAAAAAATCCGTACAAAGACCCGATTACCACCTCAAGCAGAAATTACTAAAGGTCAAATTATGTAGAAATTAGACGAAAATTAATTAAGTACTAAACTGAATTAATTAGTAGATTAGCTTGAACTACTTTCTATACGAACTGCAAGACCCAAAACCAGTAGAATCTCTAACTTTACATTACCTAAAAACCTAAGATCAATCTCAAAACCCAGTTGCTCATGGGAGCACATTGAAACTCCGTATCGGACTTGGACTACGCGTCGAAAGTTCGATAATCGCAAAACTATACGGTTATGACCGCCTTACTGGGCTTGACAACCATCATGGGAATCGAGTCCAAATAGTATGCAGAAATGCACAACTTGAACCTGGAGCGAAGTGTGTGAGAAACGCGAATATCTTAAAAATAAACTCAGATTTAAGTGAATTGGGCCGTTCGCTTGCAGGCCAAATTTAAGGTTTCAGATCGTCAGATTCTGACCCAACTACACCCTTTAATCAGGAAAATTTTCTACACATGTCAGTGTACTTGTGGCCCTGATCGAGTGACGATAGTCGTTGAACTAAAACTGGTCCTCCACTGTCGATCCACAAATCCGATCGAACCGAAATCTTAAACTGACATAGATCCACTATCAGGGAACTTTCTTCGGACTGTATACAGGTATGGACCTCCAGATGAGCTCCGTTGGCCCGAAACAGATGCCTTTTGGCTATATCCTAAGTATATCATGGCCCTGGGGCCATTGATACCACTATTGGGCCTATATAAAGCCCTAAACCCACCCCTCTCTCATTCCATACGAATTTCCTAAAATCCTAGGAGAGAGAAGAAAGAAAAGAGGAGGAAAGAGTGAGGAGAAGAGAGAGAGAGAGAGAGAGAGAGTTGCTGGGATGCATTCCCACCACTCCATGTGCCGAATTATCTCTCCCGTGTCTCTACGCCGTCGAATCCGAACCCGATTTGGGTAAGAAATCCTAACCCTAATATGTTTTAGGAATTTGAATAGAGGAAACAGTGAAATAGCTAACATATTTCATGATTTAGGTAGTCGTTGTGTCGTAGACACAGGCGTTGTGTACGAACCGAGTTCGCAATCGGCGTACCGACGAAAGGTACAGACTATAAACGTTTAGGTTATGGTTTTTAAGGCTTTCAATGTCAGTTAATGATTTACGACTGACTTGATTGCTATCACATGTACTTAAATGCGATGTTTTTCGTGTATTATACATATATATATGAACTATGTTGAATATAATGCATTCCACGTGTTTGTTAAAATGTTTGAATGAATATGGAATTATGACTTGTGTTTGCTATGATTTTTTATTGAGAATATATGATTGTTGTATGTGTGACAACTCCTTTGTGAAAGGATTAGCTATATTATATGTTATGACTAATTCATTATATGTATGTTGAAATAGGTAGTCTAAGTGTTTGATAAAATGTCTAAATGAGAAATTGCTTGTTGAAATGTATTTAATGAGGGTGTTGAGATAGGATTCTCAATTACCTTATCTATAGTTACTGTTTTCTTTATGTAACCTATCTCGCTACCACGTAATTTATGGATGAAATGCCTATGTATGATAATATGTGCACTATGTGCACTATGTGTTTGTTAAAATGCTCAAATGAGATTTATATTTGAATTAGTTGTCGTATGTTGTTTTGACTATCACATATGAATGCCTATTGTATTTGAGTATGATTGGGACTAATACGTAATCCAGGCAATCGGTAACGGTTTACGATCAGTGACCGAACTAGTTTTACCACAATGGATATGTTTGATGAATCCAAGTCGTTTGGTGATTATTGACAGTGGTTAGGCCATAAGGAGTCCGTATGCGCCCTATGTTGATTAATTTAACGTACGCTGGTACCAGTCGAGCTTGTCAAGTAACCCGATTGGCCTAATGTATGTTTACCATGTATGGACGCTACTGCTTGAATCTAAGGTACCACTTACCAATGTAAAGCTCGTTTAACCATGGTACCATGATCCGCTAAGACTCATCAGCCAAACATGGTGGTACGGGACACCGTGGTCAAGTTGTCGGCCTACGCTAGGGTGACGAGCCTCTAGTAGTGTCCAGTGAACAACTGATGTTTTATTTAAACCAACATGATTTAAATGATTTTTAAACTCGCAAGTATACGAATCAGATGTAGATATGGTACGTATTACGAGATCGTTCCCACGAGGACTGGTCGTCACAATTCAATCTATGATTCTCCTTAACTAATCCAACAAATAATGGAGCGAATTACTAAGCACAATTCTAGGAAAAACAATTAAGAATAGGGAAGAAAATTCAATCAGAGAAGAGCACTAGGACTTTCGAGTCCACCCCTAATTATCCTAACCCTTGTTTTGTCTGTTGATTCACCTTAATCTAGATTGATACCACTTATATAGAGAAAGCACAATCTGTGTCCTTAATCGGGCATACAGAATGTCTAATTCCTTTAAGCATGCCATGAATAACATATCCCATGTCCTTGGTCGGGCACATGGGATGTACAGTTCATTAAAGCACCCTGTTTCTTCCTTCCTCTATAGGAACCTGTTCATGATCAGACACAAGCACCTAGAATAAGCATCCAGACAACATCCATATATAGACTCTGGTCGAGTTCATAGATGGAGAAATATAGAATTTAAACCAATCAAGCCCACTTAGAGAAAGAAACACACCAATCAAATCAAAGTAAAATCAAAATATAACAAGAGTATTCAAATTAGGGGCTTCATCTCAGCCCTAGCTGAGAGATTAGTGACCCATAAAATCCATTAAAAAGATGGATAAACAAAATTCATAAAAGTGAACATCAAACCAATCGATCTCTCTCT
>JAJHSJ010000002.1:23868029-23938892 GCA_021015155.1 Magnolia officinalis | reverse complement strand
ATGCTGCGTTAGGCAATGACCTATGGACAGATGCCGTTAACACGTTTGCTATTTGGTGAGCCGGTCCTCATTTACGACAATTGAATGTAAAATCTCAAAGAAGTATAAGAGTAGTCATAAGTTGACTGCACACATTTGCACATATTTGGTTGTGAGACTTACTTTCATGTGTTGTTAGTTGAGAGAGATAAGCTAGACTATAGAGCCAAAAAGTATATTTTTGTTCGCTATGGTGTTGGTGTGAAATGTTTTAGGTTATTCGACAAGGTCAGACGTAAGGTCATCACTAGCCATGACATCAGATTCGATGAAAGCTTCCTATTCCGCATGAATTATTAAGAGGAGTAAGAGTAACCAGAAAGGTTGATCGTAGACGTCTGGATTGACACAGATAATACTCAGGTAGAAACAAATGCGCAGATAGAGGTACAAGATCTGGTTGAATAGCCACATGTGAGAAGGAACCCACCACGTGATCATATGTTACCGACAGGATACTGAAACGACTTTAATATCACATATGCCCTCATTATAGTTGAGGGGGACCCGTCAACTATTCAAGAGGCTCTTGATGAGCCTGATTCAGAAAAATAGAAGGTGGCTATGAATGTTGAGATGACTCGTTACACAAAAACCACACATGGGAGCTGGTGGAGCTTCCAGTGGGCCGAAAGCGATCAGATGCAAGTGATTATACAAAAGGAAACATGATAGATACAAAGCTAGGCTGATACAAAGGGATATACTCAGAGAGAAGGAATCGACTTCACAGAGATATTCGCGCAAGTAGTTAGCAGTATCCATCAGATTCGTGTTGACGCTGTTTGCCCAATACGATCTCGAGCTGAAACAGATGGATGTTAAGACTGCATTCCTACACGAGGAGTTGGAAGAGCATATCTACATAGAGCAACCAGAGGGCTACGAAGTTAAAGGGGCGGAGAAAAAAGTTTGCACGTTAATAAGGTCGTTATATGGCCTAAAACAATCACCTAGGTTGTGGCATAAGAAATTTAATTCTTTCAGGTTGAGTCAGAAGTTTACTCAGAGTGAATACGATCGCTATGTCTATTACAAGACACTGAGGGATGACAAGTTCATCATCCTAATATTGTATGTTGATGATATGTTGATCGTCAGTCATAATATGTCTGAAAGCAACATACTGAAGACTCGGTTATCAGTGACATTCGAGATGAAATATTTGGGAGCTGCAAAGAAGGTTCTCGGCATAGATATTCATAGAGATAGGAAGAGGATCAGGCTTTAGTTATCTGTAACAACCCGAATCTTCGGGACCCGAGTACACAACCCGTTTCCCAAAAACTCGAGTGTTAACCTTAAAGGATGGTCAGATATAATATTTTTCTTTTATCAGAGTAAGCAAATGAGCGTAGTGTGGACAAGTAAGCATAAAGAAAGTTCCATTATCATTTATAATATACAAAAGAGCGCCCATAATGACTTATACAAACCAATGTCTCGAATATAACAAATACAAGAATCCACATGATCTAGATATATGAAGAATAATAGAAAGCACATAAGTATAAGCTGCAAGATCGCACAACTCCTCCAGGCAAATACGTCATGTAACCCTCGCACTTGGACTCGGCTCCTCATCAGCCTGAACCTGGAAATCGCTTAAGCCACCTGTGCTACCTGTACGGTTATATTTTTGATGGATGAGTGACCAACTCAGTGTGAATTCCCCTCAAGATTTCACACCGCCGCATTAGGTAAAATAGTATAAAACATTCAAACAACCAAAACAGTATAAATGCAGTCTTATATATGCATGGATGCATGGATGCAATCATCGCCCCGAGGATGCTCATCCGTGCGGACAGTGGGCCGTCACCTGCAGTCATCGAACCTGGGAAACATCAACCAGTCGGAACGTGCCATGTATGCATGATTAGCCATGTCATTATTAGTCCATTTACAACCAGCCAATTTAGATAAGCTCAAAGGTCACTACGGGGAGCACATGGCCCAGCGTAGGCCGACGCTCGGGCATAGTGTCCCATTCCCACCATCCCCGGCCCATGAGACTACCATCTTAGGATGTTTAATGGAACCCTGTCGACTAGTGGTCAATCATATTACTGTATATGGGCTTACCATCGCATGGTTGCACAGTATAAAACATCAAATCCATATAAAAAAATGTCAAATAAAACCACATAGGGAATATCAAAATATGCCGCATAGGGCGAATATCAAAACCATACGATGAAAACCATCCTTAAAAACCACTGACCTCAACAACCCTGGATGGTAGGCCCCCATCAATGATCCATCTAGACCACTACTCAGTAACCACCAAGTCGAAGGTCCATTACGATCACAACCAGTCAAGTTACATCCCAAGTATGGGTGTACATTCACATGTGGGAAATTCCCACTAATGTACCAGTTTTGAAGTCCATAAGTAATACACAGATAATCCACAAGCATGAACAAATTACAGGATGAACATTAAGCAGGCAATACACAAATCAATTTCCACCAGCTAACACATGTGATTATAAGAGAGAGATATCAATTATAAATTTAAATAAAAACTATAACTTAAGCTAATGAGAAGATGGAAAGCTCAAGGGGAAGAATCATCACCTTATACTTGAATCGCCTCCTAGTATCGCTAAGCACTTGCGCCCCTAGAATTGTACCCTACCACAAATTACGAACTTGTACAGTCAGATCCAAGTTCTGCACACTACTTAGGTTTAAGGTCATAGCCTAGGGTTTGAGTTGTCTATCTTAGGATTTTAATGTAGAATTTAGGGTTTTCGTCCTAGGGTTTAGCCCTAGACTTAGATTCTAGAATTTAAATCCTGAATTGTCATTAATAATAATATTATCATTATCATACCATAGATTAAATAGTATTCGTAGTGAGAGTATTTATCAATCAATATTGATAATGGTTATTCTCAAATTCATATTTAAACATCTCAACATTATCTAATATTTTCTGTAATTACTAATAACCTACTAAGTAACGTAAGTAATTGTACTAAAATTTTCTTTAACAATGATAAGGACTAATACTAATATATTAATAGGAATTATACTAACCCGCGAGGAAAATGATAGCATTTCCTAATGATAATAGTCATGACTTTCAATAGTGAATCTAGCCATGGTAAAGTGTACTATGATCTATCATAAGCTACGAGTTCCTACAATTAGATTCACATTTCACACACTATCTAGGCTTAGGTTTTTAAGTTCAATTACTAACAGATGTAATAAGAATATTAATAACGTTACTAATTTAAAGCAGAAATCCAAAAATGGCTAATGACGCATTGCTAATCATGATACTAAAATGGGTCTAGATTACTCAATTACAGGGGTCCATCCTAGAGTTAGACCTAGGTTTGGATTTTTGGATTCAATTCTAATTGATGAAATAAAATGGTATTACTTATTAAAAATGATAATCTAATAATGGTTAATGGTAACAACAATCGCAAACATGATTGAATGGAAAGGCTCACCTAGTCGACTCAGTTTGAGTCGAGTTGGCTCGACTCACACACCACGGCATTCTTTCTTCTTCCTCTTTTCTCTCTCTTTCTTCTCATTCTTCTTCTTTTGTTGCAACCCCCCTGACCCAACCTGCACTCCAAGAATCGAGTCACGACGGTGCGGCGAGTTGGTGCAACCCGGCACAACTCAATCCCAACTCTCTCCCTCTCTCTCTCCTTCTTCATCTCCCTCTTCTCCTTCTCCCTTCTCTTCTTCTTTCGCTCATTTTCTTCTTTACTTAGACCACATGCCAGCAACCCACTGGGATAAACCAGACCCGTCCAACTGGAATGGGCCCAACTCGGCCGAACTCGACTTAGCTGACTCGGTAACGAGTCAGCCCATACGCAAACCCAAACTCTCTCTTCCTTCCCTCTCTTTTCTTCTTCTCCCACCTTCTCCTTTCGTTTCCCCCTTTTTTTTTTTCCTTCTTACTGGGACGTCTGACAGCGAGTCTGGACGGTTCAACCCGAGCCCAACGTGTCGAGTCTGCCTGACTCGACAGCAACAGACAGCAACATACCCACACGATCCTCTCTCCCTGTCATTCATTTCTCTCTCCCACTCTCTCATTCTCTCTTCTTCTTCTTCCCTTGTTGCAGCGACCAGCAGGGTCAAGACCTCGACTGGCTGAGTCCAACAGAGTCCATAACTCAGCTGGAGTCGAGCTGGTGCAACAGCCGCACCTCTCCTTATTCGTTCTTCTTCATTTCTTCCTCTTTTCTTCCTTTCTTTTCTTTCTTTTCTTCCTCTCCTTCTTTCTCTCTAGACCATGCTCAGTAGCGTGGTGCAATGATCCTGCTTCGGTTGGGGTTACGACAGCAGCGGGGCGGAGTTTGCTCTCGGGGGAGAGGCTCGAGCTTCAATGGCAGATTGCCATCTGACGGAGTTTTCTTCTACCTAACAGATGTGGATTGATCAGAGGGACCCTAGGAAGCTTTGAGGATGGAAGGAGAGAAGTTTGGAGTTGGTTTCGGTGGTGGGTTCGAGCTTGGAAGCTGGCTGCCGTTAATGGCAGATTGGAAGTGGGGCTTTGTTTCTTCGATCAGAAGGTGCTGGACGACTTGATTCAGCTCAAGGGAGCTTATGGAACAGAGGTATTGAAGCTTGGGAGAGGATTTGGGCAGTGGTTTCTAATGGAGAAGGGAAACGGCTGCACTCACTCTCTATTCCTTTATAGCAAAAAACCTATCATTGAACGGCCAGGATTGCGTTCTCACACGGACGACTGAGATGGAGGGATTTCACCTCACTCGGATTGCCAAGCTGGCATACGGAAGAAAATGGAAATTTTCTATTTTTAGAAGGTGTGTGTTTGTAGGGTTGGTTTGCGCCGCAACCGTGTGTATGCACGTGTGTTTCAAGGTCTGAAAATGGGTGGGATTTGCTCGGACGCAGGCCCTCCATCCGATGGAGGGTTCGGATCATCAAGATGGATGATGAAGGTGGGCCACCTCACGTTGCAAACGGACCCTGTCCGTCGGCTGTCTCAACGAGAGAGAGGGAGAAACCTCCCATTTTCGGAAAATGCGGGTCAGACCGCTGCTGACCGAGCTAATCGGACTGGTGCACGCACGGCGAGTGCACACTCCCCCGGTGCACTCGCACTCCAAAGTGGGGTCCACCATGACGTTTGTGACTAATCTAATCTACTCCGTCCATTCTATTTGGTGGGTCCCAAGCAGGGTCCCAGATCAAGGATTAGGTTGATGGGGCACCTGGGTGGGGCCCACAATCAGATTTAGGCTCTATTTGTGGATTCTCAGTGATCTAGTGGTCGGATCATCTCGGGATTGAACTTCAACGGTTAGAAGGTCCCTAAGAACTTATTTAGATGACAGGGACCCCTGTTCTATGACTTTTGAACATTAAATGTTATTATTAGAATAATTTCAATTATTATTATTATTATTTTTATCATTACCATCACTTATGTATTTATTTGTTTATTTATTTATATTATCACGGGTTGTTAACAGATAAATTGTATGAATATTAGCAAGTAAAGATTAATGTTTATGTTTATTTGTACATTATTTGCAGGGTTACCTATGTGTTATTTTTAATTTCATATAAGTTGTCAAATTGTTTGGAGTATATATTCATTGTAACTTTTTCTAGTATATTTTATTTTCATGTATTAGGGATTCTATAGTTCGTAATTTATATTAATGATGTTGTAAGTATATGCATATAACGTGGATTGTAGTTATATAACATTTTAATATGAAACTTTAAATATTTTTAAAATATATAAATAGCATTCCATAGTACACCTATATATATTTAGGTTGTATTATTTTCTTGTATTTATATTAAATTAAATAAAAGGGTAACACCCGAGTACTGAAAAGTACGGGGTGTTACAAACTACCCCCCTTAAAGAAAATCTCGTCCCCGAGATTTGGTAAAACGCATCCCGATTATTAGCATGATGAGTGATCTGCGTACCCTATATCGCCTATGTCCAAGCGTGCTATCGAAACTTGGGTTTAAACGGCCCATAGGAGAATTTTTCTAATCTTTCATACCTTTATTTTAATAAGTCGGATGATGTATGTGCCTAGGTATGAAACCCAACAAGCTATATACAGATCTACCCCCCTTAAAGAAGATTTTACCATGGGGATTCGACAGTGCTTGTCCAACTATTAAAGTTATAAGTGGTTCGATTCTCATGTAGGCGTATCTCGTTGCTTGTCAACCTTTGAACTCCTCATAGTATTGGCTTAGACTATAACTTCACCTAGGTGCCTACTAATAATATTTTATCCTTCTTTTTACTCTCCTGTACTCCTAATGTTAATTCCCTGTTATCCAAAGTACAATACAATTTTCTGGTTTTCAGTGTTCGAACTACCACAGATAGATGGTTGCAGTGGGTTTGAGTCTGATACATCGATCCTTTGCCTACGTAGAACAGAGGATTACTAGTATCAATTCGCAATCCTGTTAAATCTCGATCTTCTGCCTGATCAAGGCATTGGAATCATTGAGATTTGCTAGGACTTAGAACTTGAGTCAAACCGCGTACACATCGCGTAAACATGGTTTCATCAATCCGTGATCTCGATTGTTCTGGACTCCTAGGGAGTATCATGAAATCTTCTATTTTCATAGCAGGTAAATTTACGTGGCCCATTACGCTTCCAATGCGCACTCTGATTGTCTAAACACGAAATCCTAGGACCAAGGTTTTTACATGAATTCTAAGTTTGAAATTTTTGCTAAGTTTACCTGGGATCCCAAGCCTAGTTCTAATGCATGTAGCTCAAAGTTGAAAATCTACCCAGAATTACGTAGTTTCTCTTTTAACTAATTTCCATGTGCGAGTATTTGTAGGAAGCATTATTTGCAAATAAAGAGGTGCATTAGGGGATTCAAGCTATGTTTATAGTATGATTCTCAAAGTTCAGAGCATGTGTATGTTCGATATAATGTACGATGTGGTGGGTGAGGAATTTCCTATGAAGTGTAAGTTCGTTTCATACGCTGAAGATGGAAATGGTGGTACTCTTATCTAATGGAATTTTTTTTGGAGAGTCAAATCTTAAATTTCTATAAATTGTATTCAAATACAAGAATGTCTTCGTTTAGTCTTATGTACATCATAGTGGGCATTTGTCCTCCTATTGTCCCAAAAAAAAAAAAATTTGGTTTCTACGTTCAAATGGCAGTTTTTTGACGATTCACATGAGAACCAAAGTTTTCACTTCTAAGTTAGAAGGACTGAGCCTAAAATTTTCGAGGGGGCCTAAGATCATTTCTAAGCTCTAAAATTTTCCAAACAATTTTCCAGGGACCTACAATTGAGCTTCAATGTCTTCATTTCCTTCCTATTCTAAGAATTTTCTACGTAAGTTGAAGTCTAAGGTCTAACCAAAGCTTCCAAGGGAACCTACAGTTGAAGTCTCTATGTTCTCAACTTGTCCTTAGTCCAGATGGAATGTCATGCAAGTTGGATTGCCATCCAAATAGCTTCTAAGGGAGCCTAAGATGTTGAGTATCTATATTTTCATCTTTCCTAAGTTCCAGGAGAAATGTGCCTAAGTTCAAATGGTTATCCTTATCAGTTCTAGGGAGTAATTACGTAAGTTTAAGGTCCAGACTCTTAAGGGAGTCTAAAGTTTGAATTTCCTATGTTCTCAATTGTTCCTAGCTACCAGGGGATTTCTCATAAGTTCAAATGGTTATTCTTATCCTTTTTAAGGGACTTCTATATAAGTTTAAAGTCTAGCAGCCCAACTTAAAATTCTCAAGGGAGTTTAGAGTTTGAAATTCCTATGTTTCAAATTTTCTCTTATTCTAAGGGACTCCTGCATACATTTAAATGAATAGTCTAATAATTCTCAAGGGAACCTGCACTCATTTCCAAGTCTTATGAGTTATCAAAATAATGTTTCAGGGATCCTAACATTTTGAAGTATCTATGTTCTGAAAAACACATGTTTGGGAGGGAACTTTTCATGAGTTCAATTGACTAAATGTCCTAAGGGTCCTAAGTTTATTTCTAAGTTCTTTGACCATTCAAACAACTTATTTATTTATTTATTTATTTATTTATTTTAGGGATCTAAAATTTTGAGTCTCTATGCATGTTCTTAATTTCTCTTAATTCCAATGAGATTCCACATCAATTCAATTGGTTACCTTGACCATTTCTGAGGGAATCTAAGTTTATTTCTAAGTTCAAATAGTTGTCCTAGTGGTTTGTAAGGGAACCAAAATCTTTACCCCAAGTTCAAATGACCGATCCTAAAATTTCCAAGGGACTTAAGTCAAGATCATGATTTCCAAGATCATCATCCAACAACTCTTTTAGGAATCTGAAATATTGAGTATGTATGTTTTTCAAGGGAACCCAAGGTCATTTCTAAGTTCTATAACCATCCAAATACAAATCTCTACGGGGCCTAAAATTGAGTTCCTATATTCTCGATCCCTCTTAGCTAGAAGGAAAGTCCACATAAATTCAAATGGCTATCCTAAAATTTCTAAGGGGCCCTAAGTTTTGTCTCTAAGATTCAGACGATAATTCTAGTAGTTTTCAGGGAACTAAAGTTTTGTTTCTAAGTTCAAATAACCAAACCTAAAATGTTTTAAGGGACTTAAGCTCATTTCTGGGTTCTACAATTACTCAAACAATTCACTAGGGAACCTAACATTTGAGTTTCAACTTTCTCATTTCTTCTAAGCCGAAGGGAAGTTCACCTAAGTTCAAATTTCTAATTTTAAACACTCTAACTTGAGACATTTAAGGCTTGTATAAGATCATTTTCCAAGGCCAAGTTTGTCCAAACTATGCTCTGATACCAACTGTAACAACCCGAATCTTCGGGACCCGAGTACACAACCCGTTTCCCAAAAACTCGAGTGTTAACCTTAAAGGATGGTCAGATATAATATTTTTCTTTTATCAGAGTAAGCAAATGAGCGTAGTGTGGACAAGTAAGCATAAAAGAAAGTTCCATTATCATTTATATATACAAAGAGCGCCCATAATGACTTATACAAACCAATGTCTCGAATATAACAAATACAAGAATCCACATGATCTAGATATATGAAGAATAATAGAAAGCACATAAGTATAAGCTGCAAGATCGCACAACTCCTCCAGGCAAATACGGTCATGTAACCCTCGCACTTGGACTCGGCTCCTCATCAGCCTGAACCTGGAAATCGCTTAAGCCACCTGTGCTACCTGTACGGTTATATTTTTGATGGATGAGTGACCAACTCAGTGTGAATTCCCCTCAAGATTTCACACCGCCGCATTAGGTAAGAAATAGTATAAAACATTCAAACAACCAAAACAGTATAAATGCAGTCTTATTATATGCATGGATGCATGGATGCAATCATCGCCCCGGGGATGCTCATCCGTGCGGACAGTGGGCCGTCACCCATGCAGTCATCGAACCTGGGAAACATCAACCAGTCGGAACGTGCCATGTATGCATGATTAGCCATGTCATTATTAGTCCATTTACAACCAGCCAATTTAGATAAGCTCAAAGGTCACTACGGGGAGCACATGGCCCAGCGTAGGCCGACGGCTCGGGCATAGTGTCCCATTCCCACCATCCCCGGCCCATGAGACTACCATCTTAGGATGTTTAATGGAACCCTGTCGACTAGTGGTCAATCATATTACTGTATATGGGGCTTACCATCGCATGGTTGCACATTAAAACATCAAATCCATATAAAAAAAATGTCAAATAAAACCACATAGGGTGAATATCAAAATATGCCGCATAGGGCGAATATCAAAACCATACGATGAAAACCATCCTTAAAAACCACTGACCTCAACAACCCTGGATGGTAGGCCCACATCAATGATCCATCTAGACCACTACTCAGTAACCACCAAGTCGAAGGTCCATTACGATCACAACCAGTCAAGTTACATCCCAAGTATGGGTGTACATTCACATGTGGGAAATTCCCACTAATGTACCAGTTTTGAAGTCCATAAGTAATACACAGATAATCCACAAGCATGAACAAATATACAGGATGAACATTAAGCAGGCAATACAGCAAATCAATTTCCACCAGCTAACACATGTGATTATAAGAGAGAGATATCAATTATAAATTTAAATAAAAACTATAACTTAAGCTAATGAGAAGATGGAAAGCTCAAGGGGAAGAATCATCACCTTATACTTGAATCGCCTCCTAGTATCGCTAAGCACTTGCGCCCCTAGAATTGTACCCTACCACAAATTACGAACTTGTACAGTCAGATCCAAGTTCTGCACACTACTTAGGTTTAAGGTCATAGCCTAGGGTTTGAGTTGTCTATCTTAGGATTTTAATGTAGAATTTAGGGTTTTCGTCCTAGGGTTTAGCCCTACTTAGATTCTAGATTTTAAATCCTGAATTGTCATTAATAATAATATTATCATTATCATACCATAGATTAAATAGTATTCGTAGTGAGAGTATTTATCAATCAATATTGATAATGGTTATTCTCAAATTCATATTTAAACATCTCAACATTATCTAATATTTTCTGTAATTACTAATAACCTACTAAGTAACGTAAGTAATTGTACTAAAATTTTCTTTAACAATGATAAGGACTAATACTAATATATTAATAGGAATTATACTAACCCGCGAGGAAAATGATAGCATTTCCTAATGATAATAGTCATGACTTTCAATAGTGAATCTAGCCATGGTAAAGTGTACTATGATCTATCATAAGCTACGAGTTCCTACAATTAGATTCACATTTCACACACTATCTAGGCTTAGGTTTTTAAGTTCAATTACTAACAGATGTAATAAGAATATTAATAACGTTACTAATTTAAAGCAGAAATCCAAAAATGGCTAATGACGCATTGCTAATCATGATACTAAAATGGGTCTAGATTACTCAATTACAGGGGTCCATCCTAGAGTTAGACCTAGGTTTGGATTTTTGGATTCAATTCTAATTGATGAAATATAAATGGTATTACTTATTAAAAATGATAATCTAATAATGGTTAATGGTAACAACAATCGCAAACATGATTGAATGGAAAGGCTCACCTAGTCGACTCAGTTTGAGTCGAGTTGGCTCGGCTCACACACCACGGCATTCTTTCTTCTTCCTCTTTTCTCTCTCTTTCTTCTCATTCTTCTTCTTTTGTTGCAACCAGTCAGCCCTGACCCAACCTGCACTCCAAGAATCGAGTCACGACGGTGCGGCGAGTTGGTGCAACCCGGCACAACTCAATCCCAACTCTCTCCCTCTCTCTCCCTTCTTCATCTCCCTCTTCCTCCTTCTCCTTCTCTTCTTTCGCTCATTTTCTTCTTTACTTAGACCACATGCCAGCAACCCACTGGGATAAACCAGACCCGTCCAACTGGAATGGGCCCAACTCGGCCGAACTCGACTTAGCTGACTCGGTAGCGAGTCAGCCCATACGCAAACCCAAACTCTCTCTTCCTTCCCTCTCTTTTCTTCTTCTCCCACCTTCTCCTTTCGTTTCCCCTTTTTTTTTTTTCTTCTTACTGGGACGTCTGACAGCGAGTCTGGACGGTTCAACCCGAGCCCAACGTGTCGAGTCTGCCTGACTCGACAGCAACAGACAGCAACATACCCCACACGATCCTCTCTCCCTGTCATTCATTTCTCCCTCACTCTCTCATTCTTCTTCTTCCCTTTGTTGCAGCGACCAGCAGGGTCAAGACCTCGACTGGCTGAGTCCAACAGAGTCCATAACTCAGCTGGAGTCGAGCTGGTGCAACAGCCGCACCTCTCCTTATTCGTTCTTCTTCATTTCTTCTTCTCTTTTCTTCCTTTCTTTTCTTCTTCTTCCTCTCCTTCTTTCTCTCTAGACCATGCTCAGTAGCGTGGTGCAATGATCCTGCTTCGGTTGGGGTTACGACAGCAGCGGGGCGGAGTTTGCTCTCGGGGGAGAGGCTCGAGCTTCAATGGCAGATTGCCATCTGACGGAGTTTTCTTCTACCTAACAGATGTGGATTGATCAGAGGGACCCTAGGAAGCTTTGAGGATGGAAGGAGAGAAGTTTGGAGTTGGTTTCGGTGGTGGGTTCGAGCTTGGAAGCTGGCTGCCGTTAATGGCAGATTGGAAGTGGGGCTTTGTTTCTTCGATCAGAAGGTGCTGGACGACTTGATTCAGCTCAGGGAGCTTATGGAACAGAGGTATTGAAGCTTGGGAGAGGATTTGGGCGGTGGTTTCTAATGGAGAAGGGAAACGGCTGCACTCACTCTCTATTCCTTTATAGCAAAAAACCTATCATTGAACGGCCAGGATTGCGTTCTCACGGACGACTGAGATGGAGGGATTTCACCTCACTCGGATTGCCAAGCTGGCATACGGAAGAAAATGGAAATTTTCTATTTTTAGAAGGTGTTGTGTTTGTAGGGTTGGTTTGCGCCGCAACCGTGTGTATGCACGTGTGTTTCAAGGTCTGAAAATGGGTGGGATTTGCTCGGACGCAGGCCCTCCATCCGATGGAGGGTTCAGATCATCAAGATGGATGATGAAGGTGGGCCACCTCACGTTGCAAACGGACCCTGTCCGTCGGCTGTCTCAACGAGAGAGAGGGAGAAACCTCTCATTTTCGGAAAATGCGGGTCAGACCGCTGCTGACCGAGCTAATCGGACTGGTGCACGGCGAGTGCACACTCCCCCCGGTGCACTCGCACTCCAAAGTGGGGTCCACCATGACGTTTGTGACTAATCTACTCCGTCCATTCTATTTGGTGGGTCCCAAGCAGGGTCCCAGATCAAGGATTAGGTTGATGGGGCACCTGGGTGGGGCCCACAATCAGATTTAGGCTCTATTTGTGGATTCTCAGTGATCTAGTGGTCGGATCATCTCGGGATTGAACTTCAACGGTTAGAAGGTCCCTAAGAACTTATTTAGATGACAGGGACCCCTGTTCTATGACTTTTGAACATTAAATGTTATTATTAGAATAATTTCAATTATTATTATTATTATTTTTATCATTACCATCACTTATGTATTTATTTGTTTATTTATTTATATTATCACGGGTTGTTAACAGATAAATTGTATGAATATTAGCAAGTAAAGATTAATGTTTATGTTATTTGTACATTATTTGCAGGGTTACCTATGTGTTATGTTTTAATTTCATATAAGTTGTCAAATTGTTTGGAGTATATTATTCATTGTAACTTTTTCTAGTATATTTTATTTTCATGTATTAGGGATTCTATAGTTCGTAATTTATATTAATGATGTTGTAAGTATATGCATATAACGTGGATTGTAGTTATATAACATTTAATATGAAACTTTAAATATTTTTAAAATATATAAATAGCATTCCATAGTACACCTATATATATTTAGGTTGTATTATTTTCTTGTATTTATATTAAATTAAATAAAAGGTAACACCCGAGTACTGAAAAGTACGGGGTGTTACAAACTACCCCCCTTAAAGAAAATCTCGTCCCCGAGATTTGGTAAAACGCATCCCGATTATTAGCATGATGAGTGATCTGCGTACCCTATATCGCCTATGTCCAAGCGTGCTATCGAAACTTGGGTTTAAACGGCCCATAGGAGAATTTTTCTAATCTTTCATACCTTTATTTTAATAAGTCGGATGATGTATGTGCCTAGGTATGAACCCAACAAGCTATATACAGATCTACCCTACCCCCCTTAAAGAAGATTTTACCATGGGGATTCGACAGTGCTTGTCCAACTATTAAAGTTATAAGTGGTTCGATTCTCATGTAGGCGTATCTCGTTGCTTGTCAACCTTTGAACTCCTCATAGTATTGGCTTAGACTATAACTTCACCTAGGTGCCTACTAATAATATTTTATCCTTCTTTTTACTCTCCTGTACTCCTAATGTTAATTCCCTGTTATCCAAAGTACAATACAATTTTCTGGTTTTCAGTGTTCGAACTACCACAGATAGATGGTTGCAGTGGGTTTGAGTCTGATACATCGATCCTTTGCCTACGTAGAACAGAGGATTACTAGTATCAATTCGCAATCCTGTTAAATCTCGATCTTCTGCCTGATCAAGGCATTGGAATCATTGAGATTTGCTAGGACTTAGAACTTGAGTCAAACCGCGTACACATCGCGTAAACATGGTTTCATCAATCCGTGATCTCGATTGTTCTGGACTCCTAGGGAGTATCATGAAATCTTCTATTTTCATAGCAGGTAAATTTACGTGGCCCATTACGCTTCCAATGCGCACTCTGATTGTCTAAACACGAAATCCTAGGACCAAGGTTTTTACATGAATTCTAAGTTTGAAATTTTTGCTAAGTTTACCTGGGATCCCAAGCCTAGTTCTAATGCATGTAGCTCAAAGTTGAAAATCTACCCAGAATTACGTAGTTTCTCTTTTAACTAATTTCCATGTGCGAGTATTTGTAGGAAGCATTATTTGCAAATAAAGAGGTGCATTAGGGGATTCAAGCTATGTTTATAGTATGATTCTCAAAGTTCAGAGCATGTGTATGTTCGATATAATGTACGATGTGGTGGGTGAGGAATTTCCTATGAAGTGTAAGTTCGTTTCATACGCTGAAGATGGAAATGGTGGTACTCTTATCTAATGGAATTTTTTTTGGAGAGTCAAATCTTAAATTTCTATAAATTGTATTCAAATACAAGAATGTCTTCGTTTAGTCTTATGTACATCATAGTGGGCATTTGTCCTCCTATTGTCCCAAAAAAAAAAAAATTTGGTTTCTACGTTCAAATGGCAGTTTTTTGACGATTCACATGAGAACCAAAGTTTTCACTTCTAAGTTAGAAGGACTGAGCCTAAAATTTTCGAGGGGGCCTAAGATCATTTCTAAGCTCTAAAATTTTCCAAACAATTTTCCAGGGACCTACAATTGAGCTTCAATGTCTTCATTTCCTTCCTATTCTAAGGAATTTCTACGTAAGTTGAAGTCTAAGGTCTAACCAAAGCTTCCAAGGGAACCTACAGTTGAAGTCTCTATGTTCTCAACTTGTCCTTAGTCCAGATGGAATGTCATGCAAGTTGGATTGCCATCCAAATAGCTTCTAAGGGAGCCTAAGATGTTGAGTATCTATATTTTCATCTTTCCTAAGTTCCAGGAGAAATGTGCCTAAGTTCAAATGGTTATCCTTATCATTTCTAGGGAGTAATTACGTAAGTTTAAGGTCTAGACTCTTAAGGGAGTCTAAAGTTTGAATTTTCTATGTTCTCAATTGTTCCTAGCTACCAGGGGATTTCTCATAAGTTTAAATGGTTATTCTTATCCTTTTTAAGGGACTTCTATATAAGTTTAAAGTCTAGCAGCCCAACTTAAAATTCTCAAGGGAGTTTAGAATTTGAAATTTCTATGTTTCAAATTTTCTCTTATTCTAAGGGACTCCTGCATACATTTAAATGAATAGTCTAATAATTCTCAAGGGAACCTGCACTCATTTCCAAGTCTTATGAGTTATCAAAATAATGTTTCAGGGATCCTAACATTTTGAAGTATCTATGTTCTGAAAAACACATGTTTGGGAGGGAACTTTTCATGAGTTCAATTGACTAAATGTCCTAAGGGTCCTAAGTTTATTTCTAAGTTCTTTGACCATTCAAACCTTATTTATTTATTTATTTATTTTATTTATTTTAGGGATCTAAAATTTTGAGTCTCTATGCATGTTCTTAATTTCTCTTAATTCCAATGAGATTCCACATCAATTCAATTGGTTACCTTGACCATTTCTGAGGGAATCTAAGTTTATTTCTAAGTTCAAATAGTTGTCCTAGTGGTTTGTAAGGGAACCAAAATCTTTACCCCAAGTTCAAATGACCGATCCTAAAATTTCCAAGGGACTTAAGTCAAGATCATGATTTCCAAGATCATCCAAACAACTCTTTTAGGAATCTGAAATATTGAGTATGTATGTTTTTCAAGGGAACCCAAGGTCATTTCTAAGTTCTATAACCATCCAAATACAAATCTCTACGGGGCCTAAAATTTGAGTTCCTATATTCTCGATCCCTCTTAGCTAGAAGGAAAGTCCACATAAATTCAAATGGCTATCCTAAAAATTTTCTAAGGGGCCCTAAGTTTTGTCTCTAAGATTCAGACGATAATTCTAGTAGTTTTCAGGGAACTAAAGTTTTGTTTCTAAGTTCAAATAACCAAACCTAAAATGTTTTAAGGGACTTAAGCTCATTTCTGGGTTCTACAATTACTCAAACAATTCACTAGGGAACCTAACATTTGAGTTTCAACTTTCTCATTTCTTCTAAGCCGAAGGGAAGTTCACCTAAGTTCAAATTTCTAATTTTAAACACTCTAACTTGAGACATTTAAGGCTTGTATAAGATCATTTTCCAAGGCCAAGTTTGTCCAAACTATGCTCTGATACCAACTGTAACAACCCGAATCTTCGGGACCCGAGTACACAACCCGTTTCCCAAAAACTCGAGTGTTAACCTAAAGGATGGTCAGATATAATTTTCTTTTATCAGAGTAAGCAAATGAGCGTAGTGTGGACAAGTAAGCATAAAAGAAAGTTCCATTATCATTTATAATATACAAAAGAGCGCCCATAATGACTTATACAAACCATGTCTCGAATATAACAAATACAAGAATCCACATGATCTAGATATATGAAGAATAATAGAAAGCACATAAGTATAAGCTGCAAGATCGCACAACTCCTCCAGGCAAATACGGTCATGTAACCCTCGCACTTGGACTCGGCTCCTCATCAGCCTGAACCTGGAAATCGCTTAAGCCACCTGTGCTACCTGTACGGTTATATTTTTGGATGAGTGACCAACTCAGTGTGAATTCCCCTCAAGATTTCACACCGCCGCATTAGGTAAGAAATAGTATAAAACATTCAAACAACCAAAACAGTATAAATGCAGTCTTATTATATGCATGGATGCATGGATGCAATCATCGCCCCGGGGATGCTCATCCGTGCGGACAGTGGGCCGTCACCCATGCAGTCATCGAACCTGGGAAACATCAACCAGTCGGAACGTGCCATGTATGCATGATTAGCCATGTCATTATTAGTCCATTTACAACCAGCCAATTTAGATAAGCTCAAAGGTCACTACGGGGAGCACATGGCCCAGCGTAGGCCGACGGCTCGGGCATAGTGTCCCATTCCCACCATCCCCGGCCCATGAGACTACCATCTTAGGATGTTTAATGGAACCCTGTCGACTAGTGGTCAATCATATTACTGTATATGGGGCTTACCATCGCATGGTTGCACAGTATAAAACATCAAATCCATATAAAAAAAATGTCAAATAAAACCACATAGGGTGAATATCAAAATATGCCGCATAGGGCGAATATCAAAACCATACGATGAAAACCATCCTTAAAAACCACTGACCTCAACAACCCTGGATGGTAGGCCCACATCAATGATCCATCTAGACCACTACTCAGTAACCACCAAGTCGAAGGTCCATTACGATCACAACCAGTCAAGTTACATCCCAAGTATGGGTGTACATTCACATGTGGGAAATTCCCACTAATGTACCAGTTTTGAAGTCCATAAGTAATACACAGATAATCCACAAGCATGAACAAATATACAGGATGAACATTAAGCAGGCAATACAGCAAATCAATTTCCACCAGCTAACACATGTGATTATAAGAGAGAGATATCAATTATAAATTTAAATAAAAACTATAACTTAAGCTAATGAGAAGATGGAAAGCTCAAGGGGAAGAATCATCACCTTATACTTGAATCGCCTCCTAGTATCGCTAAGCACTTGCGCCCCTAGAATTGTACCCTACCACAAATTACGAACTTGTACAGTTAGATCCAAGTTCTGCACACTACTTAGGTTTAAGGTCATAGCCTAGGGTTTGAGTTGTCTATCTTAGGATTTTAATGTAGAATTTAGGGTTTTCGTCCTAGGGTTTAGCCCTAGACTTAGATTCTAGAATTTAAATCCTGAATTGTCATTAATAATAATATTATCATTATCATACCATAGATTAAATAGTATTCGTAGTGAGAGTATTTATCAATCAATATTGATAATGGTTATTCTCAAATTCATATTTAAACATCTCAACATTATCTAATATTTTCTGTAATTACTAATAACCTACTAAGTAACGTAAGTAATTGTACTAAAATTTTCTTTAACAATGATAAGGACTAATACTAATATATTAATAGGAATTATACTAACCCGCGAGGAAAATGATAGCATTTCCTAATGATAATAGTCATGACTTTCAATAGTGAATCTAGCCATGGTAAAGTGTACTATGATCTATCATAAGCTACGAGTTCCTACAATTAGATTCACATTTCACACACTATCTAGGCTTAGGTTTTTAAGTTCAATTACTAACAGATGTAATAAGAATATTAATAACGTTACTAATTTAAAGCAGAAATCCAAAAATGGCTAATGACGCATTGCTAATCATGATACTAAAATGGGTCTAGATTACTCAATTACAGGGGTCCATCCTAGAGTTAGACCTAGGTTTGGATTTTTGGATTCAATTCTAATTGATGAAATATAAATGGTATTACTTATTAAAATGATAATCTAATAATGGTTAATGGTAACAACAATCGCAAACATGATTGAATGGAAAGGCTCACCTAGTCGACTCAGTTTGAGTCGAGTTGGCTCGGCTCACACACCACGGCATTCTTTCTTCTTCCTCTTTTCTCTCTCTTTCTTCTCATTCTTCTTCTTTTGTTGCAACCAGTCAGCCCTGACCCAACCTGCACTCCAAGAATCGAGTCACGACGGTGCGGCGAGTTGGTGCAACCCGGCACAACTCAATCCCAACTCTCTCCCTCTCTCTCTCCTTCTTCATCTCCCTCTTCTCCTTCTCCCTTCTCTTCTTTCGCTCATTTTCTTCTTTACTTAGACCACATGCCAGCAACCCACTGGGATAAACCAGACCCGTCCAACTGGAATGGGCCCAACTCGGCCGAACTCGACTTAGCTGACTCGGTAGCGAGTCAGCCCATACGCAAACCCAAACTCTCTCTTCCTTCCCTCTCTTTTCTTCTTCTCCCACCTTCTCCTTTCGTTTCCCCTTTTTTTTTTCTTCTTACTGGGACGTCTGACAGCGAGTCTGGACGGTTCAACCCGAGCCCAACGTGTCGAGTCTGCCTGACTCGACAGCAACAGACAGCAACATACCCCACACGATCCTCTCTCCCTGTCATTCATTTCTCCCTCACTCTCTCATTCTTCTTCTTCCCTTTGTTGCAGCGACCAGCAGGGTCAAGACCTCGACTGGCTGAGTCCAACAGAGTCCATAACTCAGCTGGAGTCGAGCTGGTGCAACAGCCGCACCTCTCCTTATTCGTTCTTCTTCATTTCTTCCTCTTTTCTTCCTTTCTTTTCTTCTTCTTCCTCTCCTTCTTTCTCTCTAGACCATGCTCAGTAGCGTGGTGCAATGATCCTGCTTCGGTTGGGGTTACGACAGCAGCGGGGCGGAGTTTGCTCTCGGGGGAGAGGCTCGAGCTTCAATGGCAGATTGCCATCTGACGGAGTTTTCTTCTACCTAACAGATGTGGATTGATCAGAGGGACCCTAGGAAGCTTTGAGGATGGAAGGAGAGAAGTTTGGAGTTGGTTTCGGTGGTGGGTTCGAGCTTGGAAGCTGGCTGCCGTTAATGGCAGATTGGAAGTGGGGCTTTGTTTCTTCGATCAGAAGGTGCTGGACGACTTGATTCAGCTCAAGGGAGCTTATGGAACAGAGGTATTGAAGCTTGGGAGAGGATTTGGGCGGTGGTTTCTAATGGAGAAGGGAAACGGCTGCACTCACTCTCTATTCCTTTATAGCAAAAAACCTATCATTGAACGGCCAGGATTGCGTTCTCACGGACGACTGAGATGGAGGGATTTCACCTCACTCGGATTGCCAAGCTGGCATACGGAAGAAAATGGAAATTTTCTATTTTTAGAAGGTGTTGTGTTTGTAGGGTTGGTTTGCGCCGCAACCGTGTGTATGCACGTGTGTTTCAAGGTCTGAAAATGGGTGGGATTTGCTCGGACGCAGGCCCTCCATCCGATGGAGGGTTCGGATCATCAAGATGGATGATGAAGGTGGGCCACCTCACGTTGCAAACGGACCCTGTCCGTCGGCTGTCTCAACGAGAGAGAGGGAGAAACCTCCCATTTTCGGAAAATGCGGGTCAGACCGCTGCTGACCGAGCTAATCGGACTGGTGCACGGCGAGTGCACACTCCCCCGGTGCACTCGCACTCCAAAGTGGGGTCCACCATGACGTTTGTGACTAATCTACTCCGTCCATTCTATTTGGTGGGTCCCAAGCAGGGTCCCAGATCAAGGATTAGGTTGATGGGGCACCTGGGTGGGGCCCACAATCAGATTTAGGCTCTATTTGTGGATTCTCAGTGATCTAGTGGTCGGATCATCTCGGGATTGAACTTCAACGGTTAGAAGGTCCCTAAGAACTTATTTAGATGACAGGGACCCCTGTTCTATGACTTTTGAACATTAAATGTTATTATTAGAATAATTTCAATTATTATTATTATTATTTTTATCATTACCATCACTTATGTATTTATTTGTTTATTTATTTATATTATCACGGGTTGTTAACAGATAAATTGTATGAATATTAGCAAGTAAAGATTAATGTTTATGTTATTTGTACATTATTTGCAGGGTTACCTATGTGTTATGTTTTAATTTCATATAAGTTGTCAAATTGTTTGGAGTATATTATTCATTGTAACTTTTTCTAGTATATTTTATTTTCATGTATTAGGGATTCTATAGTTCGTAATTTATATTAATGATGTTGTAAGTATATGCATATAACGTGGATTGTAGTTATATAACATTTTAATATGAAACTTTAAATATTTTTAAAATATATAAATAGCATTCCATAGTACACCTATATATATTTAGGTTGTATTATTTTCTTGTATTTATATTAAATTAAATAAAAGGGTAACACCCGAGTACTGAAAAGTACGGGGTGTTACATTATCACAGGAAGAATACCTTGAAAATGTGTTGATCAAGTATGGGATGGACCAGGCAAAGCTGGTAAACGTTCCCCACGCAGCTCACTTCAAGCTTTCTTCAGAATAATGTCCTAAATCAAATGAGAAAAAGCAGGTTATGTCTCATGTGCCTTATTCGAATGCGGCTGGCAGTTTAATTTATGTCATGGTTTGTACGAGAGTAGATATTTCATAGGCAGTTGGTGTTGTAAGCAGATACATGTCAAACCCCGGTAAACAATTTTGAGAAGCGCTGAAATGACTACTTTGATACATTCTAGGTACAAAAGACTACTTCTTAACTTTTTAGAAGACGGGCAAAGTTGGTTGGGTATGTGGATTCAGATTACGCAGGCAGTGTGAATTCCAAAAAGTCAACTTCAGGTTACTCGTTTATATTAGCGGGTGAAGCAATTAGTTGGATGTCGAAGCTTCAGTCCGTGGTGGATCTTTCCATAACTGAAGCAGAGTATATGACAGTGACAGAAGCATTTAAAGAAGGTATTTGGTTGAAAGGCATGATAAATCAGTTGGAGCTTCAGTAAGAAGTTGTGTCGGTTAATTGTGATAGCGAAAGCACCATAAATTTGGCTAAAAATTTCGTTTATCACTCTCGTACTAAACACATTGATGTTCATTACCACTTTATCCAATATGTGCTTAAAGAAGGTGGTGTAACTCTGGAGAAGATTCATACCAACGTGAATTCGGCAGACATACTCACCAAGGTCGTTCCTACGGAGAAGTTCAAGTTCTGTGCAACTTCTCTAGGCTTGGCGATGGCGTAAAAGAAGGACAGACTATGCACAAGAAGCATTGATTGAAGCTATGATGTGATACAAAGATAAGAGAAGAGGTCAAGAAGCTACACCTTTGAAGATTGAAGACATGGTGAAGATTATTGTTAACAGATGTCTTAAATTTGAGGAAATTCGACTAGCCCGAGAAAGTTCGGCTGAAAGTCCAGCAACAATATATTTTGAAACTTCCGACAAATTCAACCGGTCGGAGGATAAGTTCGACTAGTCGGAGGTTACACAGATTGTGCGCTTTGATTAGCCCGAGCTCTGATTCGACTAGTAGGAGGTTCGCAGATTATGCGCGGACTGCATAAATTTGAGGTGAATTTCGGACTATTCTAAGTAGGTTCGAAGGTATGGTTTCCTAATCTATAAATAAGAGTTCCTAGGGCCATTTAAAAACATACTAAGGGTTCTTAAAAGTATTCAAAGGTAATTCTAAGATATTTCAAGGGTTTTACAATTTGTGAAGGGTGCAGCAAGGGTGAGATTTGAGGTTTTTCGAATCAGGTAAGTCCTTTCTCTTTGTAATTTCTGCTTTCATAGTGAATATCTGTTGCTTTGTGCCGTGGTTTTTCCCGAACGGATTTTCCACGTTAAATCTTTGTGTTCTCTTATGTTTGCTTGGTGCTTTTGGATTGCTATCCTAGATCTATCTCTATATGATTCCACAAAAGAATCCCCAACATCAACTACAATAACCATTGAAATAAAGACGAGAAACATTTGAAGAGAAATTGCAACAGATATCTATAAATAGTAAGAAGTTCAGTAAAGCAAATAATCTCCTTCCAATTCAACAAACCAATCAAACTTATCTTATCAAAGTTATCTTTCTTTATCATAGCCTAGCTCTATCCTAGGAGTAACAATAATCCTTAGTGGTAATCTTTAGCTGTAATCCAAATATATGCTTTTTGCGCTGGACTGTTCCCGTTATCAATACAATCACTTTATCTTTCAGAAAGACACATCTTACAGTTGCTCCCTATAATTGATTGTAAGTATTTCCTTTTTGTTTGATTGTTTCCGCTTATAAAAGTCCTTTTGTATGGAAGGCAAAGTGCAACTCATATTTGGGGGAAGAACCCCACCCTCTGACAATTGCCTGATCATCTTACAACTATTTTGTGAGTGGTTGAATATAGGTAACTAATCTTCTTAGATCTCGGTCATATATGATCATATTCGACGTATCTGCCTATATTGACACTTGGGGTCAAGTTGTTCAAATTGAATTGAGCCACAATCAGTTTTGGCATGCCTGCACATACCACACGTGACAAAAAATAAACCAATAGCAAACAATTTTTTGCATGCCCAATGGGACTAAAAACTACTTGGTTGCCATAAATATTCATTATACACGGTGGGACTTGAGAGTTTCAATATACATAGTGGTGCAATAATCTTATGAAAGCATGAGCGGAAGAGATTCTCTCAATATTTCTGGGGCTAATGAACCTATTGCACTAGAGGAGGAGATGCAGGTGTAGCCAGTGCCTGAGATGTTGTCAAACCTGTCACCCAATCCTCCAAATCAGAATAGGGCGTCTTCATCTTGGACTGATCCACTTGAGATAATGGCGGCCAGCCTACATGACATTCAAATGAGTATTCAACATATTGCAGAGTAGTCACATGCTCAGGCTGAGCATTTTCAAATTCAGGTTGAAACTTTTAACAAGTAGATAGCCAGTCAGATTGAGAGCTTAAATCGAATTATGACTATTTTTGCTGAAAGAGTACATGCCATGCCTTAACAAATAGTGCCTCAGCAATATTGTGCATCTGCTAACTATTGATAACAGCTTTGTCAAGAATCTGACACCAGTACCGCCAACACCGCCAATGCTTATTCAACAATGGAACACACATCCTGCTATAGGAGGTGCGGAATGTTCCTCCGCCTATAGAGTTTAGATGATTTTAACATGAAAACAAGAATTTTATTCCTGAGGCCAGAAATTAAGAAATCCCTGGGTGCAACCTTTCCTTAGGAATATATGTTGTCACGTCCCAAACTCGGAAACCGGGCTCACAAAATTTTCGATCGCCGAATCCGTCGCCGACAGCCTCCGTAGAACCCCATTCTCGACTCCCAGCGCCCATACACCAAGTTCCGATCCTGGGATGCTACAAGGAGGATTTTCAACATCCGTTTAATTTGTAATAAGCATAACCAAAGACATAACTCACAAACAATAACCAAAAACTCCATCACATTTCCACTATGATAAAAAAACTTTACAATTACAATGAGCATAAAGGAAAATATAATGAGAATGGACAAAAAGCTCCAAAAGATCTGCTCTGCGCTCCTACCTCAGCGCTGCTGCGTCCTCACGTCACTTGCACGCAACGGTCATGCATAAGCTTATAGAAAGCTTAGAGGGTGGTGAAAGTGTGTGCGCAAGGTAGTAATGCAGACGCGCAGTATTAGAGTAATGCGGAACATGCTGATGAATCCATAAATACTACTAGCCGTACCAAGGCTATGCGATGCAAGGCATGAAAGATGTCGGCCATACAAAGGCCATGCGATGCGAAATGCAACTTAAGCATACAAATCCTCATCTAAGTCCACATGTCAATACAGCTCAATTCTGGGATATCACCGGGGTCTAGTACACTCTAAACCAGATTGCCGCCCCATCGCGCTCAATAAGGTAAGTGGAAGAGACCTCACTACCCGCCTGCCAATATCGGGCTCGGCTCGTCGATAGTGGACCCATTCCTCGAGCTGGTCAGACTCAGCCTAGCATTGCCCCCTCCTCACGGGCAGGTAAGGCCGTACCCCCTTCCAACCGACCACGACACAGTGGAAAGCGCGGCCTTCTGGTAATCGGCCCTCGGCGCTCATGCACCCACTCGGTCTAGACGTTGGAGCAACCTCTTGGTACCATAAGGGTTTAGGAACTTTCACCCAGGGATATCTATAGCACCCCATGTAGAACAAGATTTTCGGTATCCAATCTTTCCAACCATGATACACCCGTGGAGGCTACGACCTTGATGTCGCTAGGGCGTACAGTAACCATATCACACAATGCAAATGCATGAATCACACTATCCAGTCATGCAGCAGTCATGCGCATCCCGTGCGCTCATGTGGGGCAACCCCGCCTAACCGGGAGCCCCTAAACAATCTGCTCGAAGGCATATGCTATGATCAGTCACTTCTCATATCAAGCATACATATGATGCGTATGATCATGAATCATGGGACTATGCTAAACATGCTATATGGGATAGATGATGTTCATAAGGGGATGGGCCTCGACGGCCTACAAGTATGGGCCTAACAATGGGCCCTAGGGAGAATCATAATGCGGACATTTTACCAACATTATTGTACATTATGGACGTCAAACCAACATTGCTCCCAAGGCATTGCCCGTCGTAAACATCATTACATAAACCATGTTGGGATCACACATTGCAATGGACCTTAGGTACATCCCATTGGGCCTTAAGTAAATCAAATGGGGCGTATCACATGGGCCTTACATTCATCAAATTTGACGCAATAATGGGCCTCACCAATGGACCTTATGTACATTGCAATGGGTTATAACCCATGGGCCTTAGAATGCATCGAATGGGCCTAGTCTCATGGGCCTTTTATTCACATCAAAGTGGGCCTCAACTGATAGGCCATAAATAAACCAAGATGGGCCTAAACATATGGACCGATCAAATGGGCCCATATGTTTGGGCCGAATCAAATGAGTAGAGTCAAATGGGCCTCAGGTATATTAAATCGGGCCCACCCTCATATATTTTTGAGATCTGACCTATTCACAAATTAACATAGAGATAGATGAAATGAAAACAAATATCAAATCCATTGGAAACTAATGCTACCCTTAGAAGTTGAGTGGTGGATGCCACGGTCCACTATTTAAATGGTGGGGTCCATTTGAACTATAGATCTAATTTACTCATTTTCCCATATATTAAAATGATCTCATAAATGGTTGAACGGCATGGATACAACACTTGCATCATGGTGGGCCCCGCCGTTCAAATAATGGACGGTGTCGATAAAGCACATACATAGGGAGTGGGTCCCACCGTAGGATGGACGACGTGTGTAAAACACATACATCATGCGGGACCTACATGTTACTTACGTTCAAAGAGAGATAGAGAGAGAGAGAAAGCTAGAGAGAGAGATAGAGTGAGTTAGAGAGAGACAGAGAAAGTGCAGCACGTGGCTGTACCTTTCCATATATATATATATATATATATATATATATATATATATATATATATATATATTTGTTTTTTTTTTTTCTTTCTTAGCTTTTTCTTTACTTTTACTTTCCTGTATGTAACGGAGGTGGTCCCATGTAGGCCCATCACAATATAATAGCTATAACTATTAAATGTAATATATATTATATAATATAATATATAATATAAATAATATATATAATATAATAGCTATATAATATATGCATGACGTCCAGGCCATCCAGGGCCTGGACGGTCACGTAACTCAGGGAGGGCCCCACATGAGAGGGTGGGTCCCACCGCCCAAGGGCACCACGGTGCATAGTTGTGTGGTCCATGCCAACTTGATGGATGGTGTGGATGGGTCCCATGGACCCCACACCCTTGACAGTACGGACGCGGATTTCCTGCGAAAGCCTTTCGCAGGAAGTTCCTGCGCAAGAATTCTGGGTGGGACCCACCGCCATGTTTTTGGGACATCTACTCTGTTCATCTGTTTGGAGAGATCATTATAGGATATGTGACCAAAAATGAGATATATCCAAAACTCAAGTGGGCCACACGAGAGGAATCAGTGGATATTCAGTTAGAACTGTTGAAACATTCTTGTGGCCATAAAGCTTTTCTTCAGGCTAAAATTTTAGTATTTTCACTTCATCCCATTGTTAAAGACCTTATAAACGGTTTCGATGGCATATAAACATCAAGTTAGATCCCAGGAAGGTTTCAATGGTAGGTATTTCTTTCCCCAATTTTCCCTCTCGTGTGGCCCACTTGAGTTTTCGATCCACCTAAAATTTTATCACTTGTACTAAAATGATCTCACCAAACGGATGAACGGCGTAGATGTTCACAAACATGGCGGTGGGCCCCACCCAATACCCTTGCGCAGGAACTTCCTGCGAAAGGCTTTCGCAGGAAATCCGCGTCCTGACAGTACACACGTCAGTACACACACTCCACGTTAGCCACCACCATAGGGATCGATGCCGTGACCTCAGTGTTTGAAACGAGGTATCTTTACTGCGTCTGCTACGTGAGCTAGGAGGCCCACTGTTGAAACGATGTACCTCCACTCAGTCTTCCAATGAGCTATGGATCTGGCCGTGAGTAGAGCTGTGGGTGGGTCCCACCGACTAGGGGGTGGTGGACGGCTTGGATGTCCAATACGATGGACGGTGTGTATATAAGACACGCCCCATGATAAAACCACCGTCCTAGGCCATGGACGGTGGGAATATGCAACATGTATGTATAAAGTGGGCTCCTTGTTGCTGGGCAGCAGTACAACAGCTTCACTGCTGTTGTATATCTCCCACACGTATAGCATATGCACACACATACATTACTGCAACACATGCCTCAAGATGGTCCCACGTAGTGGGCCACTAGATTCGGATCAAACTGATATTTATATTTCCCTTCCATCCCGGCCGGTGTGATCGTCCGATCATGCGGACTCAGAATCGAAATCAAAGTGGCCCACTTGTTGGACAATATGGTTAAAATGCACACATCATAGGTGGGCCATGATCCTAGAAGGAGAGAGAAAGAAAGAGATAGTCACCGGTAAAGATGGAGGGGCCCCGCCACTATGGGTCCCTCTTTGGTACAAAAACTACATCAAGGTGGGTCCCACTACATGTGACCCTTACATCAAACAAATGGATGAAAACAAAAATTCAAAAATCACCCACCGGTTCTTCTACTTGCACCCAAGGCTTCCTTAGCTCCTTAGCTTCGATTCCGACGGAGGAGATGAGGTTTGGATGGTTGAGATGGAAGATGGAAGGACAGGAAGAGGTGGGCCACACTTGTTGCTTGGGAGAGGTGGGAGAGGTTTGGACGTGTGAGAGGTTTTGGGTTGCTTGGGATGGGTTTGAAAATGAAGGGGAGAGAGACTTGTAAAGAGAGAGAGAAGGATGGTTGATGGATTGATGGATGTGTGTAAGAGCCTTTTTGACTTTTGTGGCTTTTGGTGTAAGGAAGGTATGAGTTTGTAAGAATCTTTTTGACTTTGGGGTTTGCTTGGGGAAGAGTGTGAAGTGATGTGTACTTGACTTAATGGATTGATTGATGGTTAATTGATGTGACATCTCATTGAGATTCTGTTGGGTTTCGTAACGCGCGGCGTTTTTCTCGCACCGAACGCTGACCCACATCTCCTTGTCAGAGTATCGCCTCGGCGCGCGAGTCGCGGCATCGGAACCACGGCGACGGTGCGGTCGCAATAGTACAAGTCTCGGGTTGAGTCGAATCAGATTAATGACATGTGAATCAAGGTCGCGTGCAACGCTGGTTAAGGGTCGAAGGTTGCCGGAATTCGACCTGAAAGACCGCGGAAGTCTATGTGACGGTACGGTCTAGGATATGGGTCTTACATATGTCACAATGGAGAATAATACTCAGAAGGTCCTAAGTCACCTTTTGTGACCGAACCTCACCATTTGGATTGTGACCATGTTTCACAAGTGATCCAAGAGGTGTCAGTCCAAGTTCTTGGTTGAACTACCACTCTTGTCTATCACAAACCTTATCTTGAATGGATTGATTAGCAATATATATTACCAAAGAATTACTAACCTGCTAATTTTTCATTATTTACAGTTGACACTGGTCAATCGACCATAGAACACATAAATCTATTTACCATGCAGTTCGGATAATGTTTAATAATGATTATTACAAATTGCAATTGTTTGGCCATTCATTAACTGAAATGGCTTTCACTTGGTACTCTAATTTGTTGCCGAATTTCATTCAAACGTGGTAAGAAATGGAGGATAAGTTTTACGCCCATTTCTTTTATAGTGACAGGGAGATTTATTTGGCTGACCTTGCCAATTTTCAACAGTTGTTAGGAGAATCAACCGAAAACTATATCACTCGATTTAAAAGAGCTAAAAGACGATGCAAAGTAGTCATGACCAAGGCTGAATTTGTAGAACTGGTCCAAGACAATCTGGAATTCAAACTCTATAAAACTTTATTGGAATGGAGTTTACCGATCTTTATGATTTAATCAGAAAGGTATCCCTATACGAAGCTCTTCTTTATGAAAGTACAAGGTAAAAGAACTCATTAGTCAGGGCATATTATTATGATCACAACTACAATGTGATAGCGGATAAAGTAATGGCAAAACAACCATTCAATTTTTCATTGTTGGTTAAAACAAAAGTGATCGCGCCGACCACACAAAAACTCAAAGGACATATACATTCGATATTACCCGAGCTAATGAAATCTTTGATATAATGTTGCCAAGTAAATTTATTAAAATCCCCATCAATTATAAAATACCTATAGTCAAAGAAATGAAAAAGACCGAGTATTATAAATGGCAAGTACTACTTATCAAAGGGCCATGAATGTCATTTTTCATGATATAATTGGCCATATCATGAAAGTATACATCGATGATGTGGTGGCTAAATCAGTCGATGTGGTAGAACATTTTACTTAGTTGCGTAAATCATTTTTGCAAATGAGGGTCCACAAGTTGAAGATGAACTCCATTAAATGTGCCTTTGGGGTTTCAACTGAAAATTTCTTAGGATCCTTAGTACATCAACGAGGAATTGAAATACATTGAGCAATCATAGAAGCTTGACAGTCATACAATACGACTTTCAATATACAATGAAGATCAACAAATCATCAAGAGCACGAATTATCTTAATTGATCCAGATGAAAAAAAGTAAGAATTTACATTCTAATTAGAATTTAAATGTACTAACAACCATGCCGAATATGAGGCTTTGATAATCGATTTGGAAATATTACTAAAATTAGGTGCTAGAAATGTATCAGTGATGGACGATTTACAATTGGTAATAAACCAAGTGGAAGGATTGTTCAAATGCACCATTATTGTATTACTACCATATTACGCCTTGACGATTTAGTTGATGGACAATTTCGATGAGGTCGAACTAAGGCATGTGACTAGAAAGAACAATGTCGATACTAATGAAATGGTATAATTGGCAGAAGGACTTCAGATCGCCCAATGATCAAATGAAAGAATGATAGTCATTCAAAAGAAATCTTTACCTTTAGTCTCTCTCTCGAAGAGAACCAATTCTGGAAATTTGTTAGGTTGAAATAGATGACGATGACTAGAGGGTTACAATCATCAACTATCTTCAATGTCCTTGGCACTAAGACTAGCCGAGAGATCAAGAGAATGACCATAAATTATGTTATGGATGAGAATGAATTATATCGGAGAGGGGCCAATGGTGTATTATTGCGATTTCCAGGCAAAAATGAGACCATGTTGGCTATGGGTGAAGTACATGAAGGAATATGTAGAATACACCAAGCCAGACGAAAAATGAGGTTTACGCTTCGATGTTATAGATATTTCTGTTGAGGATGACAGTCGACTAGATTTAATATGTTAAGGGATGTGATACATATTAAAAACATGGGCTAATACAACACGTTTCGATGGCCGAATTACATCCTATTGTTAAACCCCGAACTTTCGAGGGTGGGCCATTGATTTAATAGGTCAAATCTATCCTCCTTAAAAATGGATAGTTTCATCATAATGGCTATAGATTATTTCACTTAGTGGGTAGAAGTGAAACTAATGAGGGGAGTTAGCCACAATGAAATTATCGAGTTCATTGAAACACATAGTATCCACCAATTTGGGATTCCTGAATTGATTACTTTGGACTGAGGAGCGACATTTTCATTGAAGGAGGTGAAAGCAATGGCCGAGCACTATAAAATAAAATTGTTGCGTTTAACACCTTACTATACACAAGGTAACGGCCAAGCTGAGGCTAGTACTAAAGTTATTATGAATATTTTGACGAAGATGGTCAATAATAATCCTCAAGAGTGGCATATCGAATTGTTCAAAGCTCTTTGGGTTTACCAAAATTTGCCTCGGTCTAGTACTACAATGCGTTCATTGGCACTTACTTACGGTCATGATGCGGTATTCCCGGTGGAGGTTAATGTGCCATCTTTAATAATTGCATGCTAAAATTAATAAATATATCCTATCCAAACATTGTCTGAACATAAACTAAATATTAGGCTTTAAAAGAAAAAAAAATCAAACATTGCAACATCATTCATTTGATTAGGGCCTTAAATTAATTGCCTAAAATGATCTTGAGCTTATTTAATCAATTATGACAATAGCCTAGCGTATCATCATGACTTGTCCTTTATGTGAAATCATGACACACAAGTGGGTCTATTGAACATGAAGTTAATCAATGTTAATCATGTAATTAATTTAAAGCGCTCAACACCATTAGGTGAAAGAGATCTCTTAAACTTATATTATCAGCATTAATCACTTCACATCACTCATATCTTGCAAAATGATGTTTTTTCTTTGTTATGATCGTTAATGCAGAAATTTGTTATAGTCGTTTTCTGTTATTGACACAAATGGAACCCAATGCAATCCCAAGATTGAAAATTACCAAATTCCACAACACAAGTATAAAATTAAATATTTTTATTGATTGTGCTTACTTTGGTGGCTAGCATAACAATTCAAATCTTCGAATTCTAAACTCACGAATTGCTCTATGGTCTTGCCCTTAACAGATCATCCTAAAGAGGTGCAATTTAGCCCATGATATGACTAATGTTGACTTTCAATATATTGAAGTACCCTCGTTAAATCTGATTATTGGATTTTTTTTTTGTTCTTCTTTTATCAAAGTCAACGTCAATATTAGCTCCTGAAATGTGGGTAATGACCCTACCTAAGCTTAATCAGAACTCAATTTTCTAATACTATAAACTACTGAAATATCAAGACCATATGAGATACATTAATGACTTATTATTATTTTTTATATGGGCCCTGGCCACTTGTATAGAAATTGACATATATGAGTATAAATGTCTTTTCATGATCAATTTTGTTATACATGGGCTGAGTCGATCAAATCTTCATGATTAGGCCATCCTTTGGTCAATGAGTCAATAATTATTTTAAAGCAAACACCGAAAATCTAAAGTGAAGTGAGAGAGAGAGAGAAAGAGCGAGTGAGTTCATAATAACTATCTATTAATAGTCTGTATAACTAAACCATGGGCCCATTCTATAGTACAACTTTGATGTTTTGATGCATCAAAATTGTAGAATTCCTCGACAAAAGTACTATAATGTTATGTAAGAATCCAACAATGTTGCATATGTATAATTAGTAAAAATACTTCAAAGGACTTCTAACATTCTATAAACCTAAATGTGAGTAGCATTCAATGCATCTACTTTATTAAAGTGGTCCCTTCTTTCAATGATCTAGAATGTTTATGAAGTGAAAGCATTCATGGATGTGTTGGGAGAGCGATAGAATCACACAGAGATGAATTTAGGATAGCAGTTAGATAGCACCAAGCAAACACAAAGGCGAATACAATGATTTAACATAGAAAACCCTTTCGAGAAAAAACCACGGCACAAAGTGACAAAAATTCACTATGGAAGCAGAAATTACAAAGAGAGAAGGCTTACTCGATTCGAACAACCTCAAATCTCACCCTTGCTCCACCCCTTTGAAACCCTAGAACTATTTAGAAACCCATGGAATTACTCTCAATCCCGTTTAAACTCATGTATATAGCCTTGGAAAGAATCCCAAATGAAATCGGAAACAAATCCCATAATTTCACAGTTTTGCAAAAAATCTACGCAGAATCTATCAATGTCATCGAAGGCCTGTTGATGGCATTGAACTAATCATGTCGATGACATCGAAACCCTATCGATGACATTGAACTAACACCTTTACTATCCAGAGACAAAACACGATTTTTCAAAAATTCTTGATGACATCGAACACTCATCAATGACATCGAAAAAGTGCCTAGTTAGTCCAACAATCAACTGAAGAAAATCCAAAAGACATCGATGGGATCAAGAAGTGTTCGATGCCATCAAAGGTGAAATTGAATAGACTGTCAATGGCATCGATAGACTTAATAATAGACTTGATTTAAGACATCTATTACAACAATCTCCATCATGTCTTCAATCATCAAACGAGTAGCTTCTTGTCCTCTTCTCTTATCTCTTCCTTACATCATAGCTCCATCAACGCTTCTCGTGCACACTCCGTCTTCCTTTTACACCATCACCAAGTCTAGAGAAGTCGTACATAACTTGAACTTCTCCGTAGGAACAACCTTGGTGAGCATGTCCACTGGATTCACGCTGGTATGAATCTTCTCCAAAATCACGCCTCCTTTAAGCACCCTTCAGATAAAGTGGTGACGAACATCAATGTGTTTAGTACGAGACTGATAAACAGAATTTTTAGCCAAATATATAGTACTTTCGGGGTCACAATTAACTGGTACATCTTCCTTTTGAAGCCCCAATTGATTTATCATGCCTTTCAACCAAACACCTTCCTTAAACACTTTTGTCACTGTCATATACTTTGCTTCGGTTATGGAAAGAGACACTATGGACTGAAGCTTCAACATCCAACTAATTGCTCCACCCGCTAGTACAAACGAATATCCTAAAGTCGACTTTCTGGAATTCACACTGCCTGCATAATACCCTACCAACCTTGCTCTTGCTTACTCAAAAGTTAAGACGTAGTCTTTTGTACCTCAAACGTATCGGAGTAACCATTTTATTGCTTCCCAATGTTGTTTACCTGGGTTTAACATGTATTTGTTCACAACACCGACTGCCTGTGAAATATCTGGTCTCGTACAGACCATGTCATACATTAAACTGTCAACTACATTCGAATAAGTCACATGAGACAAGCTGCTTTTCCTCATTTGATTTAGGACATTGTTCTGAGGAAAGATTGAAGTGAGTTGCATGGGGAATGCTCACCGGCTTTGCCTGGTCCATCCCATACTTAATCAGCACCTTTTCAAGGTATTTTACTTGTGATAACCAAAGTCTGCTCCTCTTCTTGTCTTTATGAATATCTATGCTGAGACCTCTCTTTACAGCCCCCAGATCTTTCATCTCGAATGTCCCTGATAACCAAGTCTTCAGTACATTAATTTCAGACATATCATGACTGACGATTAACATATCATCAACATACAATACTAGGATAATAAATTTGCCATCACTTAGTGTCTTATAATAAACACAGTGATCGTATTTACTCCGAATAAATTTCTGACTCAACATGAAATAATCAAATTTTTTATACCACTGCTTAGGCGATTGTTTCAGGCCGTACAACGACCTCATTAACCTACAAACTTTTTTCTTTGTTCCTTTAATTTCGTAGCCCTTTGGTTACTTCATGTAGGTTTGCTCTTCTAACTCCTCATGCAGGAATGCACTCTTGACATCCATTTGTACCAGCTTGAGATCGTATTGGGCAACCAGCGCCAACATGAATCTGATGGATACTTGTTTAACCATCGGCGCGAATATGTCTGTGAAGTTGATTCATTCTCTCTAAGTATACCCCTTTGCTACCAGCCTCGCTTTGTATCTATTATGTTTTCTTTTGAATAACTACTTACATCCGATTGCTTTTCGGCCCACTGGAATCTTCACCAGTTCCCATATGTAGTTTTTATACAATGAGTCCATCTCATCGTCCATAGTCGCCTTCCACTTTTCTGTATTAGGCTCATCAAGAGCCTCTTGAATAGTAGACGGGTCCCCCTCATTTGTAATGAGGGCATATACGATATTAAAATCGTCCCTGTATTTTGTTAGTAACCTACGATCACGCGGTGGGTTTTTTGTAATAGGTGACTCTTTCACCTGATCCTACATCTTTGTCTGTACATCTGTTTCTGGTTGAGTATCATCTGTGTCAATTTGGACGTTTATGATCAACCTTTTTGGTTCATCTTGCTTATCTTGATCATTCTTGCGAAATAGAGAGCTTTCATCGAATCTAACGTCACGGCTTGTGATGACCTTGTCGAATAACCTATAACCTTTCACACCAACGCCATAGCTAACAAAGATGTACTTTTTGGCTATATGGTCTAACTTATCTCTCTCAACTGATAATATATGAGAGTGAGCCTCATAACTAAATATGCACAAATCTGATAAGTCCATTTTATGACCACTCCATACTTCCTCTAGGATCTTACATTCAATTGTCGTAAAAGGAGATCGGTTCACCAAATAGCAAGCCGTGTTAACAGTCTCAGTCTATAGGTCTTGCCCAACGCAGCATTACTTAACATGCATCAGACCCTCTCTAAGAGAGTCTGATTCATCCGCTCAACCACGCTATTTTTTTCAGGCGTATGACGCACTGTGCTGTGCGTAATGATCCCTTTATCCTTGTAATATTCATTAAACTTAATGGACGTAAATTCACCACCATTGTTAGTCCTTAAAACCTTTATTTTTTTTCCTGACTATTTTTCCACTATTACCTTCCAATGTTTGAATATGGCGAAAACTTCAAATTTAGGTTTTATGAAGTAAACACAAACTTTTCAGGAGTAGTCATCAATGAATGAAATAAACCATGATGACCCCCCGATGAAAACCTCTAGCGATGGCCCCCATACGTTAGAGTGCACATAATCAAGCACTCCCTTACATACATGTTTTACAGATTTAAAAGATAATCTAGATTGTTTGTCATATATACAATGCTTGCATATATCTAAATCAGAATTCTTAAAAGCTGAAATCAAACAACGATCAGATAGTACCTTCATATCTCTCTCACTTATGTGGCTCAGCCATGCATGCCACATAAGTGTAGACGTGGAATTTGCAACAGTCGTCGCCTCTACACCTCTTGAAGTGCTCCCGATCAACGTGTAAAGGTTTCCGTGCCTTCGCGCTCTCATAACCACGAGTGCCCCTTTTGAAACTTTAAGGACACCATTAAGACAAGTGAACTTGCACTCTATAGCCTCGAGTGCATCAAGAGAAATCAGACTCTTCTTCATATTAGGAACATGCCTGACATCAGTCAAGGTATGCTCTATCCCATCAAACATCTTGATGCTCACCATACCAATAGCCACAACATTACATGCATTGTCATTACCTATAAAGACTTATCCACCATCGCATTCTCTGTAACTTGCGAACCAACTCCGATGAGGAGTCATGTGATATGACGCTCTTGTGTCAAGGATCCACTCATATCTACGATTGTCGTACAAGTGTCCGATCATGGATACCGACAAAACATCACCTTCACTTGTATTTTCATTAAATGTGACAACATTGGCCTTCTTGGAAGAAGCTTTTGAATTTTCTTTCTTCTCTTTAAGATTTGTACCATCTTTCTTCATGTGTCCAGTCATCTCACAGTTCCAGCACTTTAATTTTTCTTTGCTCTTGCTCTTTGGTTTGAATACAGGTCGTGAAGATCCTGTAACTCGTTCAGTATTCATGTCTCTCATAAATAGTGCATCATAAGATGTCCTTATGCTACCATTTATCCTTCTCATGGCCTTTCCTTGAAGGGCTGAGATGACGGTGTCTACACTCAGGGTTTTATTTTTGGTGCACAATGAGTCCCTGAATGACTCATACCATGCTGGAAGAGAACTCCACAACATACATGCCTGATCTTCATCTTTGACCACTTCCTCCATATCCAGTAACTTGCAAATCAATTTATTAAAGTTATTGATGTGGTGTAACACCCTGTGCCTCTGGTGCTCAGGTGTTACCCTTGTAAACCCACATTAACTTAGACTCAAGTTAGATTAATCAACTGACTTAAACTCGACTCATGTAGGAAGGAGGTTCCAATCAAAATTAAAGCCATCCATCCGGTCCTCCAGGAGCCGGAACGCGCCCTACAGCATACAAAGGGTGAGATTACCTAAGCACCATAAATTAGAGCATTTATGTTAATGGAAGACGGCTGCAACACACTTATCACCAACGTCTGAGGATTTTTAGTGGCAAATCAAACATTCATCATGACTAGTATGTAATATTAACCGTTGACAATAAATGTCAGACCCACTGGATCGGCAGGCCGCGTTATTTGGGCCGATAATAGCCCAAAGAGGAGTGTAGCGGCCCACCTGGGCCTCACCAGCAGCTCAAAGTGGGCAGAGACCCCTGAGTCAGGTCCCCAAGGGCGAGTGGGTGGAGCAGATCAGGGTGATAACGTTGCAGTGGGCCCATGTGCAATGCATGTGCACTAAGGAGGGTTGGACGCGAGGTGCGTTGGAACCGCTAGCTTGGTCAAATGGCCTTTGACCGAGCCCTATTCGAAAAGCAAGAGAAATCTTCCTCTGCCGCCATTTTTGCATTCGGACAGAGGATCTTTGAGCTTCTAAGTGGCCCACCCTAGCCACTTTCTGAGCCATCTAAACTGTTCACTTTCTCCACGGGACCTGTCTTGACAAAACCGTATAGCCGCTTGGGCCGTTGTAAACTGACGAGCAAGATAGGTCGTAGCCGTTCGTTGTACTACACGTGGTGGATATCCGCGAGGTGGGGCCAACCTGGGACCACAGGGGTGGCCCGAGATCGGCTCGAGCAAGAAATCCTACCCACCTGTCGCCTGGGAAAAGCCACGCGTTCTCCTTTCCAAGAATGGCCGAGCAAGGCCCGTGTAAGAAAAAGCAAACGGGGACATTCCCACTTCGGGAAACTGCTGTGGGCGTTATTCTAGCCGTCCGCGTGGCCACATGGCCTCATCCTTGCCCTCGGTTCTGGGCGGGGCGAGTTAAAGGCAAGAATGATAGTTTTCTTACGAGAATGATAGATTCTCGTGAGATATGCTGGAACTGATGCTTGGGTCCCGAGAAGTGGACCCAACGCTAATCCTGGGTCCCATCTGGACCGACCAGACGGACCAGATCGTGCCCATGCCCGTTAGATGGCAATCCGCCATTAGAAATCGGGTCATCTTCCCCGTTGAAAACCCACACGAAACAACAAGATGGCCCCCACCAGATCAGGAAGAGTGCTTTTCTGGTGGGCCTCGGGGCTAGTGTTTCATCCAAGCGAGTGGATGAGCCCCATGCTCAACTGATCTCTAATCCCAGTCGTACACAGTCAGGGCATTTCTAGCCGTTGATGTCTTCCCTCACCCTCTATATAAGGAGTCTTGTAGCCTTGGGATTCACACCAACGTGAGAGAGAGTGAGAGAAGAGAAAAAGAGGGTGAGAGTTCATGCTGTAAGAGGGAGGGTAGTGGGGAGTGCGGGTTGGCCATTTCAGCTTGAGCTTCGAGCTGAACCAGGTAACATCCATTTGCCTCCCAGTCCTTCCTTCCTTCATTCCTCCCTTTCCTTCTTTCTTTCTTTCTTTTGTTCTTCCATTTCCCTCGTAGTCTTAGCTGGCTGTAGGTGGTTTGTTGTCTGGACCGAGACCATGCCAAATAATGGCTGAGAACCGATCCGGCAATGGAAACGTTTAGAGGCCAAGGTCAAGCCAAGTAATAGCCATGATTCCATAACGATATCAGAGTAGTGGCCGTAGTAAGGGCCAAAAATCGGCCAAGTAATGGCTGAAGTCGAACCAAGAGCATGACTCGGACCAAGGCAATGCCGAGTAATGGTTACGTCCTGGGTCGAAACAACGTTAAAGCTGCAACGTCGTTTCAGTCCATGAATCAAACCTAGCAGTGGCCATGCGGAGCTCTGTTTTGAGCTCTCTGTAGAGCTTCGAAAATAGCTCGAGTTTGGGCTGATCGGATGGCAGAAAATGAACCATGAGTGCAGTAGGACCAGATGCTATTCACAGTTGAAAGCGGGCCATGCATTTGGCCGCCTGACATCTCCGTCTCAGACCAAAGTCAAAGCCAAAACGATGGCTGGGGTTTGGACTGAAGCTGGCCTTGGTTCATGGGACTGCTGCAGGACTATTCAGGCCTCTATCCTAGCAAAAATCCGGCCTAGATGAGAGGCGAAAGCCAGTTGTAGTGGAGCTGAAGTCGGGCTTAAGCAGGCCAATACAATGTCATTTTTGGGCTGAGAACCAGCCCGCGTTGCGACGCCTAGACCTAGCCAATTAATGGCAGAGACTGGGACTGAGATCGTGGCCTGCATCAGGCCGTGTATCTGCCTGAAAACTCGGCTCTCACTAAGCCATGGTGGTATTGAAAGCAGGTCCTTGGTTGGGCCGGAATTTTGGCAGGGATCGGGCCTTTGGTCTGGATCCTTGTTGGGCCGGACGGCAGTATCCCTGGGCCCGCAGGATGCAGGTGGGCCTCACCAAATGCAGGTGGGCTGCACTACAGGTGGACCTCACCACATGGGAAGACTGGCCGTGGGTCCCCACCAACTAATGGTGGCCCACCCCGACTGGCATAGATCTGGACCGTCCGTCGGATGACAGCAAATCATCAGCAACCGTCCAATGTGGGACGTTTTCTCTCATCCCTTCTTTCTATTTATTCTTTTATTTATTTATTATTACATATGTATATCTAAGTATGCATATATACAAATAGACAAAATATAGGTAAGGCAGACACACAGAGATGTGTGGTGGGACCCACCTGTGACGTGGATGACTTGTATGCGCTAGTCATACGGCCGCATTTAAATCCAGTCCGTTCACCTCTGTTGCCAGCTAGGTGGGGCCCACCAGTTGCTCATATTGTGTGTATGCAACATGCATGATGTGTACCTATGTGTTATTAGATGCTTATATGTAACGCCTTGAAAATCGGGGGTCGAGCATAAACTCAACTCCTGAGTTCCAACGCATCACTTATGCAACAAAATGAATGATGATTGAATGTTGTCTGTATTAGTGCATTGAACATGAGTGAGATTAAGCCAAAACAACATATCATACTCCAGAGACAGTTAAATTGCAAGCGGAAGACTGTGATAGATATATAAAATATAAAAACTCTGGTAAGTCTCCAGAGTGTGATAAGGTTACCAGGTTAAAGAATTAGAAGTACAATTCAAATGATACCAAATGTGTAGTGTCATCTAGTCAACATCCCTGTAACCCCGTCGATCATGGCACGACTCACATGAAGTCGCCCGAAAACTGCATATACGAGAAAACATCCTCGTCGTCACAAAAGTCCGGCTCCGCCACAGGAGTAGCGTCGTCATCTGCAATCAGAAAAGTCTGCTGGGTGTTCGGAACACCGTCCCGTAACGTGGGAGTGAGTGATCAACTCAGTGGAACAATAAAGCATAGGTTAACATGTTATCAATTCAGTCAAGCAGTAATGATAAAGTAGTACAATCAAACAATTCTAACTACTCTTATTTAATGCAAGTATGAAATGACATGATGTATGCCCTTGCCAAACCACTCTCATGCGACACCATCTTACGTTCGCGAATGCGTTCATCCCTCAATGCTCCACATCTACCAGGCACATGCAGTGCGATGATGAGCATAATTACCGAGTAATTATTAGTCTATTTCAAACAGTAGGATTGGAAAACTAAGGTACCTCCCTTGTATCATTCCCAAACATGATCCATTCTAGGGTCGTCAATCCTAGATAATCTCATACGATAGTATATTTGTAGGTCGCTGCAAAGGCTGCCAGGGCTGTTACGCACAAAGGTTGCACCACTCCCCCATCACCTTTTTAACGATTCATCACTATACAGATACAGGCCTAGTTTTATACTCTATACACTGCGGCAAAACTTGTCACCTCACCGCAATTTAGAGTATGCTCGAGGTCACTACAAAGGGTTGTCAGGGCTGTTGCGCACATAGGTTACACCGCTCCCCCATCACCTTATCAATGTAGGCCGACAGCACGAATATAGTGTCCCATACCACCATAATCGGCTCACGAGTCTGGTTGCTCACTGGTCACTACGAGGAGGCACGTGGCCCCAGCGTAGGCTGACAGCTTGACCACGGTGTCCCATACCACCATGCCTGGCTCATGAGTCTTAGCGGATCGAGGTACCATAGTTAATGGGATTCCACTGGTAAGGTTGGTACCCTAGGTTCAAGCAGAGGCGTCCAAACATGGTGAACATACATAAGACAGATCGGGTTACTTGACGAGCTCGGCTAGCTCGAGCGCACAACAAGTTAAACGATATGAAATGTATAAGCACTTCATGTGGCCAACCGCTATCGCCAACCGAAGTACGACTCGGGTTCGTCGAACACATCTCACGTGGCAAATGAATCACAACCACGAATTCAATTTTGGTACCGATTGTCTGGACTATAATCATACCCCCAAACACAATCAATTACAGATAGATAAAGCAGTAATGGATCAAGATTCAAATCATACAATCAAAGTCTGGTATTATCCGTTTAGGGCTATCAGGGCTGTTGCACACACTCGTTGCTCCACTCCCCCATTACCCATGACGGATCATACAACGTAAACATGAATTTAAACATATGCATTACATCGATAAAATCATACAATCAGTTGAGCATGTTATGAAGCACAACCAAGCATGAGTTTGTACATATTAAATTCCTAATCACACAGCTATCCAAGGAAATCATACACGTAGTTAAAGGAGTTGAGAATCATATCTCAACACCCTTATACATTACAATTTACTAACTACTACTCATTCAGACATTTCAACAAACACTTTAAATTACATACATCAACATACATGACATAAGTTGATCACATAGGCATTAGGCCAAATCCTTTCACCAGGGAGTTGCCCCAATCATAACACGCGTACACCCACGACGGATAGTCATGGAAAGTAGGAATCCAAGTTCCATATTCATTTGAACATATTCGCAAACACTTGGGCTACACCTTTCAACATATATAGCGTATAGTGGCTGTGGCGTGATTCAGGGCAAATCCTTTCGTCAAAGAGGTATTGCCAATACAACAATCATATATCCATGACAATTAGTCACGACGAGCACGAATGAGAATTCTATACTCATTCAGTCATTTTCACAAACACTTAGAATACACTATTTCAACATAGTGTATATTAGCAAAAGCATGTATTAGGGCGAACCCTTTCGCCAAATAAGTATTTTATCCATATATAATATATTAATACAGCAAATAATCATGGCAAACACATTTCCAAAATTTATACATATACGGTACTTTCTACAGATACCTAGAGTATGTAAAATTCCATATTCTTCATCTTTAATCGAAACGGAAAACAGATAGCACTTTGTACATGTGCAATTGCATGCAGATCATGAATCTATCATTATCTGACATTGAAAGCGTTGAAAACCATAACCTATACACCTGAAGTCCGCACATTTTGTCGTAGAATCGTAACGGAGTCGATAGAATTGCTAAGCTTTCGTATACGGCAGTTTGGTAACTTATAGAATGAAAAAAGTTAGCTATTTCATAACCTACAACTATCAAAACCCCAAATCAGTTTAGGGTTAGGGTTTCTTACGTAGAAACGGAGCTGGAATCACTGGGAAAGTGACAAGAAATGGAGTGGTGGAGAATGGATAGTAGGAGGGAAGAACATCAGGGAGATCCTCCCACATCTCCCACACTTTCTTTCTCTTTTCTCTCTCTCTCTCTAGGGTTTCTCTCAAATTCGTATGGCTGTAATGAGAGAGGGTTTAAGGTCCTTATATAGCCTAAAAACTCAACGAAATAGACTCCAGGTCAAAGTATACTTAGGTTATAACCAAAGCGGGTCAGTTTCAGCTTAACGGAGGACTTCTGGCGGGCCTCCTTGAGCCAAAGGTCGGACTTAAGCTCACCGACACCGGATCTACGTTTAGTTAAGTTTTCGTTTTGGTCGGGATTCCAGATCGCAAATGGCGGACCAGTTTCAGTTCAATGGCCAGTGGATTTCGATCGGAGATTCCGAGTACATGGATATGTGTATGAAATTTCTCCTGATCCGAGAGTGTAATTTGGTCTGATTCTGACGGTCTGGTTACTTAAAACTGATCCGCAAGCGAGACGTGCCAGATTACTATTTGAGATATTTTATTTTGAATTAATTTCACATTTCTCACACTCTTCACTCCGAGCTCAAGCGAATAGTGCTGGGACACTATCTGGATTTGATTTCTGAGATGGTTGTTAAGCCCAGCAAGGCGGTCCTAATTCCTTAACTTCGTGTTAATCAGACTTCCAACGTGCGGTCCAGATCTGATACGGAGTTTCGAGATGCTCCCGAGAGCAGCCGGGTAATGATATTGATCCTAGATTTTAGGGTACCCTAGCGTCAATGATTTTACAAGTTTTGGGTCTTGCAGATCGTATTTAAAGTGATTGGTGCTAATTTCACAGGCACTCTAGTTTAACACTATCTAATTCTCGCCTAATTTCTAAAGGATTTAGTCCTGGGTGATTTCGGTCTGAGATGGTACTTAGTCCTTTGTAGTAATGTTTAGTTTAAGTATTGTTCTTCGTCATCTAAACTTTAAGATAGTGTCTAATGTGAAAGTACTTAGAAAAATTGAAAGAACAAGGTGGTGAAAGGTGAGATTTGTGAAGGAAATGGGTTAAGGAGCGATCTTAGACTGTGGGATTGAGTTCTGACAAGTTAATAAGGTGTGAGAATCGACCCATTGCCTAAGGATGTCTAATCCCAGGTTGAAAAAAATTTGGGATGTTACATTATACAATATACATGATGTACACACCTGTCCTATGGTGCAGATGCTAAATATAATGTGTACATATGCATTACGTGCATACAACATATATGATGAGCACACAGATGCCATGTGATGCAAATGTAATATATATTATGTACATATAACATGTAATATATATTCAGTGTGTACAGTATATACATATGCATTATGTGGCTATTGAATGAGCAAGGTGGGGGCTAATCGGGCCCAGTTCACACCATTATTAGTGGCGCGAGTTTGGCAAGCTCGATCGCCCTTGGTTACAACCCAAACGACCTCTGTTTGGGCCTTTCAACTCTTCACCTACCCTCACATATTTAACCTTATGACTCATTGACTATTATGAATGAATTGTTCAGGAGATTTTGCAAGTAGTGCAAATTCACCATCTTCCTTGCCTTTAGGAGCATTCTACCTCGTGTCTGGTGATGACTCCCTCCCCTTAAGTTTTTCATCCCTAACTAGACTAGAAATAGTAGTTTAGTAGTGTAAATGGCTAATTAGACCATGAATCGTGTATGGAAATAAACAGTATTCACTTGATTTGTCGGTTTAACATGATAATCCTCATGCTTACTATTGTTGGAATACTTATCTCTTTGAACTGCCTAAGTGAATAATTCAGTCATTTACGTTGCGTGTCTTATGTAATTTCAGTTATTGTTCCTTATCTCCCTTCAAATTGTGATACACGTTGCTATACACACATATTACTAAAATCTCTCCATGTAAATTCCTATCAAAGGAGAGTTCATGCTTGAGGTGTAACTAGACTAAGTTGTGATCTAAGTAGGCCCTTAATATGGAGGTTTTAGTTGTGGTGTTTGACCTTGGGGTTTACCATCCATGTGGGGGCTTCGCCTATTTGACTTGGGATGGACTTCACAACTTGTCTAAATACCGTGTTTACTCATCTTTGCACCATTCATGCCGCCAGGTTTTAATCACCATATTTGATGATTTCAACATTTCATTCCCAGTCGGCATTGGTGGTGGCCCCTTTATGTTGAATTGATTGGCCACATGTTAGTGGGTACTATACACACCCTGAGATGGTAGTCTCATGGGCCGGGGATAGTGGTAATATGACACTATGCCCAAGTCGTCGGCCTACGCTGGGTCATGTGCTCCTCGCAGTAACGTTTGAGCTTATCTAAATTGGCTGGTTGTAAATGGACTAATAATGAGTTGGCTAATCATGCATACATGGCACGTATTGTTTCGACTGGATGATGTTTCCCAGGTTCGATAATTGCATGGGTGACGGCCCACTGTCCGCACGGATGAGTATCCCCTGGGTGATGATTGCATTTATACATTCTTGCATCTAATAAGACTGCATCTATTATGTTTGGATTGTCTACATGTTTTGTGTTATTCCTTGTTTAAGACGGCGGTGTGTAATCTTGAGGGGAGATCACACTGAGGTGGCCACTCATTCATCAATGTTCAACCGTACAGAGGATGCAGATACGGGAGACATCGAGAACGCGGCAGATCTGGAGGCAGTGGCGGCCAAGGAAGAGCCATATGATGAAGAATTGCAGCAAGAGGCGGCAGCCTACTTTGGGCTAAATCAGTAGTTTAGCCCTTTATTTTATTTTAATACATTTAGAATTTACAGAAACATGAGGTTTTGTATGTGGCCCCCAGCTGGGTGGGCCCGAATATTGTTCCTATTTTGAGGCTATATTTATGATATGATTTTCATTCCCGCTACATCGCACTTTGATTTATTGGAGGATCATCGTTATTAATAGCTAACTCCTGGGTTCTTAGAATCTGAGTCATGTACTCGGGTTCTGAAAACCGAGGCGTTACAAGTTGGTATCAAAGCAGAGTATGAGACAGCCTGGTTGTGGGAACAATATACGGACCTTAAGAGATTAACTTATGCAAAAACTTAGAAACTCTCCCCTTAGAAGTATAGCTAGGATGAATAAACATAGAAACACAAACCTTCCCCTTGGAAAAGTGCTAAATTGAAGGATGAACTTCCCTGCCATACAAACTGTCAAAATTTTCCTTATAATGCTTCATGCTAGCTAGGGACCGTTCTTTTCACTTCCATTCCTGAACCACGAAAATCTAACCTCACAGGAAGCCATGCCGCCTGTGATGAGGTCACGACAAACCCACACGGTCGACGTTCACCCTATACCATCGACAGAATGCCAGAGAGAACGTAGCCCCTTCTATACACCCGGTCTTCCCCCCGGAGAGGCAAACAACGAAGCTGGGTCAGAAGCCGTAGGGGATTCTTCTTCCCCCAATACATCCCGTCAGGACTGCCCTCACAGTACTTCGAGCTGCGTACGCCTTCGGTTGATGCACAAGCGGAGTCACCAACTGAGGTGGCGACTTTTGCAGCCTTTGTGCAGATGGCTGCTACCATGCAACAGCAGCAAGACACATTTGTCAGGCAGCAACAGGATACACACGCACTGGTGATGGAGGCTCTTAGGGAGAGAGACCGCAGGGCGTTATCTAGGGATAGGGATACCAGGGGTTCTAATGTGTTCGAACGATTCATGCGACTTCGTCCGCCCACTTTTGGGGGGGCACCCGACCCAGTTCAGGCCGAACGCTGGCTGGCGCGAATCGCCAAGATGATGGTGCCCTTAAAGTGTACTGACTCTTAGAAAGTCACCTTAGCCATATACCTGCTCGAGGGAGAGGCCGAGAACTGATGGAGTAGCGTGCAGAGAGGGGTGCCAACTGAGTATGCATGGACTTGGGCAGGCTTCAAGACCAAGTTCCTAGAGAAGTACTTTCCACGCTCGTGCCGAAGCGCGAAGATCGCACAGTTCCTGAAGTTGGAACAGGGAAGCATGACGGTCGCCCAGTACGAGGTGAAGTTTGATAAGCTATCACGGTATGTGCCAAAGGCCCTCGAGGATGAGGAGTACAAACTAGAGAAGTTCAAGGAAGGACTGAAGCCCGGGATGCAATCCTGTCTATACACTTGGGATTTCGGGGACTTCCCGGAATTGGTCGATAAAGCAATGCAGGTAGAAAGGGACTTTGAACGCACCATCCGCTCCCACCCACCGGCTCGGGACGTCCCGTTCCAACCGAGACAACTTCCTCCTTCCCCGCCTGTCCCTACGAGAAGACCTAGGCCACTGATCGCGCGAGCACCGCCTTTGCCCCCTGGCGGAGGTTGCGGTTATTGTGGGAAGACAAACCACATTACCAGGGCTTGTTTCCAGCGGATGAGGGATCAGGGTATCCCATTCCCAACAAACCAAACTCAGTGGAACCAGATGGCAACGCCTAGGTCCCAGCAGCCCAGACAGGGGCCCCCAACCCAGCAGAGGGCTCCCCCAGCACGAGTATATGTTGTTGCTGCTACAGAGGCTGAGCAGGACCCTCTTCAGACTATCCATGGCACAACGCACGTTAACGGTACTCCTATACTTACTCTTTTCAATTCCGGTGCAACTCTATCCTTTATTGATTCTGCTATTGCATCTAGACTAGCATTGAACACCACTAGGATGCATGTCCCCTTAGTTGTAGCATCCCTTATGGGCAAGTTTGTGGAAACTGATAAATTATGTAGAGCATGTCCCATCACGCTCACAAATCGCGAGGTTGCTATGGACTTAATTGTCATGCCTATTAGGCAATTTGATGTCATCCTTGGGATGGACTGGCTCACGTTGGTACGTACGATCATGGATTGTCGCGACAAAACGGTAACTATATCCATCCCAGGGCAAGCCTCTTTCACCTTAAAAGGTAGGGGCAGACGCTGAGAATTTGAGAGCCTGTAAGCTCTAGAGAAAGCAGAGTCAGTGAAAGACACCATCAAGCAGAAACCGGTAGTCTGGAACTTTCCCAAAGTATTTAAGGAAATACCAGAGCTACCCCCGAGAAGAGCAATAGACTTCTACATCGACCTTAAGCCCAGGACAGCACCGATAATACTCCCTCCGTTTCGCATGCCTCCTTGCGAGATGGAGGAGTTAAGGAGTCAGATTGATAGGCTGCTAGCTCAGGGCTTTATCCGTCCTAGTGTTTCTCCTTGGGGAGCACCAGTCCTTTTTGTCAAGAATAAGGATGGGTCGATGCGCCTTTGTATAGACTACAAGAGACTGAACGATGTGACGACCAAGAATAGATATCCCCTACCGCGTATCGACGATCTATTTGATCAGTTGAAAGATGTCAAGTACTTATCGAAGATATACTTGTGTTCGGGATATCACCAGTTGAGAATTAGAGACGAGGACATTCTAAAGACAGCCTTCAGAACTCATTATGGGCACTACGAGTTCCTGGTGATGTCTTTCTGTAACGCCCCGTGTTCTCAGGACCCGAGTACACGACCCGTTTCCCAAAAACCCGAGTGTTAACCTTAAAGGATGGTCAAATATATATATATATTTTCTTCTTTTATCAGAGTAAGTAGATGAGCATAGAATGGACAAGTAAGCATAAAGGAAGATTCCATTATCATTTAGAATATACAAGAGAGTACCCATAATGACTTATACAAATCAATTTCTCAATATAACAAATACAAGGATCCACATGTTCTAGTATAAGAAAAAAAATAACATAAGAATGTAAACATAAGCTGCAAGACCATGCAGCTCCTCGAGGTAGATACAGTCATGTAACCCTGACACTTGTACCCGGCTCCTCATCAGCCCGAACCTGAAAGTCACTTAAGACATCTGTGCTACCTGTACGGTTATATATTTAATGGATGAGTGGCCAACTCAGTGTGAATTCCCCTCAAGATTACACACCGCCGCATTATGTAATTATAGTTGTAAAATAAAGCATACAAAATAGTACATGATGCAGATCTTATTATGTGCATGGATGTATGGAATGCGTTCACGCTCCGGAGATGCTCATTCGTGCAGACAAGGCCGCCGCCCATGCAATCATCGAACCTGGAAAACATCAATCAGTTGGAATCATCGAACCTGAGAAATATCAACCAGTCGGAAATAATACGTAGCCCACGTACGATAGCAATAGATGCTAGTCTGTACGATGTATGCATGATTAGACAATCCATTATTAATCCAATTACACTCAGCAGGTTTAATAAGCTCAAAGGTCACTATGGGGAGCTCAGAGCCCAGCGTAGGCCAACAGCTCAGGCATAGTGTTCCATTCCACCATCCCTGGCTCATGAGGCTACCATCTTAGGATATTTAATGGAAACCCATCGACTAGTGGCCAATCATATTACAGTATGTGGGGCTTACCATCGCATGGTTGCATAGTATAAAACATCGAACCATGTAGGGAAGATATCAAATAAAACCACGTAGGGTGAGTATCAAAATATGCCACATAGGGCAAATATCAAAACCATACGATAAAGACCATGCTTAAAAACCATTGGGCACAACAACCCTGGATGGTAGGCCCACATCAATGATCCATTTAGACCACCACTAAAAAACGACCGAGTCGAAGGTCCATTACGATCACAAAGAGTCAAGTTACATCCCAAGTATGGGTGTACATTCATATGTGAGAATTTCCCACTAATGTACCAGTTTAAGTTCCATAAGCAATCCACAAATAATCCACAAGCATGAACAATTATACAGGATAATCATAAAGTATGTAAGATAGCAATTTAATTTCCACCAGCTAACACATGTGATTATAAAAGGAGATAGCAATTATGAATTTAAATAAAAACTATAACTTAAGCTAATAAGAAGATGGAAAGCTCAAGGGGAAGAATCATCACCTGGAATGGTTACCTAACTGTCCTTGGTTCACGTTCCCGCACACGCCTTGCAACGATCAGCTACGGTTATAGACAGAGATTTAAAAGGGCTTGGAGTTGTGTGAGTTGGGAGGTCCTAGAAATAGGGTATTTGGGCTAGAATTTGTGGTGCCCAGGCCCCACTAGGTCTTGGTCCAATAAATGGTTCGAGTTGGGCCCTAGTTATTTCCATAACTAAGGCCTAGACTGGGCCTGGAGTCGCCTACAACTAAAGCCTGAATTGGGCCCTATACACGAGTCGCACCATCTACCCCATCCATCTATTTTAAGAGATCCCTTTAGAGTATTACCCAAAATGAATCGTATTAAAAGACCACCTGGGCCACATTGCAGATAGCAGGGAAGACAGTGATCTTTACCGTTACCAATTCATAGGGCCACCATAACATTTATTCTCTATTCAGCTTGCTCATAAGGTCTCAAGGATTTAGATCAGGAAAAATAATTAATTATCATATTAATCCCAAAACTTCTGTGACCTAAAATGTTTCAATGCTGGACATTTAATCTCCACTATTTACTGCACTGTGGTCCGCTTGGCAGATGGTGTGGATCAACGTATACATATCAAGGTAGGCCCACCCATCCGGATTGCTGGACTGCTGGATGGAACACATGAATTAGGTGGGAATCCACGAGTGTGGCCCATGTAGGTGGACGGTTGGATGAAAATACATCCATCAGCTCTAGACGGTGATGATCTCACCCACGTCTGGTAGCTGACGTTATTTCAGCTATGATATAGTTGTTGTAGGTACGGTGGGGCCACGTGGGAGTGGCCCACCATCACATCTATTTAAATATAACATGATATATTATATAATATTATATATTATACATAAATACATTAAAAAAATGGCAGGAGGCTGCCCAGAACCCACCATCCAGATGAATCTGGACGGTGCAGATTTACATATTAAAGGTGGGTCCCACATGGAAGTGGCCCACCATAGCATGCGATAATATAATATATTATATTATATTATATAACAATATATATATATATATATACAGGCAACAATGTCCAGGGCCGGATGTCCCTGATGAACGGTCTACAGCAATTGCCAACACCTGACGTGGCCCACTGAGATTGAAATCTCAGGTGCGGCCCACTGAGATTGGAATCTCAGGTGCGGCCCACTGTTTTAATGGTGCGGCCCACTGAGATTGGAATCTCAAGTGCGGCCCTCTGTTTTAATGGTGCGGCCCATTGAGATTGGAATCTCAGGTGCGGCCCACTGCAATTTGGTGAGGCCCATCAACTGTCCCTGAAACAGGGCCCGCGTCCTTTGGTGGTAGGCGGCTTGCCATTTTCAAGACTGGAATTCAGCAGCACTTAGCCATTGATGACTGCGATCTCCCAGTAGTTGCATGGTCGATTTTTCTGCTACTTCTCGAGCTGGGAAACGGCACTTGCACGGCCTGTTTGTTAGGTTTGCTCCGGCTTGAATCGGAGCTCCAACGGAGACCTTTACTGCCCCATTCCCAGCCCAGAAAACGGCCAGCATTTGGCGTGTTTTCTGGCATGCTTTTCATGCCATTTTCAGACCTGTTATCTGCTAAAACCGGAACCCATGCAAGACATTTTTGCAGCCTCATTTGCTGCCTAATATCAGGGCCCAAAACGTGGCCACCTTTTATGAAAAATGTAGGAAAAATGGAGAGAAAATGACCTGGTCGTGCTTGGGCTATGACGTCCACCACACCCACTCTCCCACTCTCTCTCTCTCTCTCTCTCTCTCTCTCTCTCTCTCTCTTTCTTTCTATTTTTCTTCTTCCTTTCTTCTTCCTTTCTGCTACTGGAAACACCTAGCAAGGCTGGGAACCCGGCCTGACTCAAGCTCGACCCGGTTCGAGTTGAGTCGGTGTAGTAATGCACCCTCCCTCTCCCTTTTCTCTCTTTTTCTTCTCTCTCACTCCTCCTCCTCTGCTCTCATCCACATTCTCATTTCTCCTGCTGCTGGAAACTCCCAGCAAAGACCGTCGACCCATCTGACTCGGCTCAGTTCGGATGGGAGTGCGACACGGTGGTGCGGTGCAACAGCTGCACCACCTGTTTCTTCCCTCTTCTCTCTCTCTCTCTCTCTCTCTCACTCACTCTCCCTAACTCCCTTCTTTTTCAATCCGGGGATACCACCAGATGAACCCGCATTGCCCGATCCGATTTCGACTCAATTTGAGCGGTGGAGAAGATAACGACCATTAATGGCGCATCTGAAAACAGTGCTTCTCCCTTCAATCTGCTTCTTGCAGATGGTCCTAATGGTCTCTAGGAAGCTCCTAGAAGAGGTTTCTCAGAGCTTGGGGGAGATTTAAGTGGTGGGTTCGGAGCTAGGAAGAAACGACCGATTTTTCGGTCATGGCCGCTAGAAATGGAGGGAGACCTAATGTCGGCTGATGATCTGATTTAAATGGATCCCTAAGCTCACTCAGAGACGTCGGATGGGATTGGAAGGCCATGATTGAATCCTGCAGTCGTTTGGTTTTCTCAAAACTATGGGAAGGAACGAAATCGGATGTGGTTTTACTTGGGAAAGCCCTAAGCGAATGGGATGGCCAAGATGACTTCGTATGGATGGCTGGGATTGGAGGAATCCTCCTCTTGCGCGGATCGCTGAGTTGGCTAGGAGTGGGAGATTTCTATTTTAGGAAACAATGTGTTTTCACCCTCACTTGCGGCGAGGATCGTGTGCAATCGCACGTGTGGAATAGCGTGAAACTTACAGGGTTTTAGTTACATGTGTGTCCTCTGTCATATGGACGGTTTGGATCAGTCGTGGGAGTGGTGATGGTGGGCCGCAATGCGAAGGAAATGGATGGCGTCCGTCTGCTGATGAAGCCGTAGCAAGAGAGGGTCTCTCTCTCTTTTTATGGAAATAGCGGGTCAGAGGAGTCTGACCGAGCAACTCCACACGGAGCACAGCGAGTGCACATTCCTCCTGTGCACTCGCAACTCGAGGTGGGGTCCGTCGTGATGTTCGAGACCAATCCACACCGTCCATTCCATTTGGAGGACCTAAGCAGGGCCCGGGATCAAAGATCAGGTCGATGAAATGCCTGGCTCGGGCCCACCACTTGATTTGGGTCATTTTGGTGGATTTTCTGTTAACCTAATGGTCGAATCATCTTGGGATTTAGCGTCAACGGTTAAAAGGGGTCTTATTGGCTGTTTGTATGTCTCTTGTAATGTTGACTAACCAGAGAATAATATTAATGTAATTTTTATTATTTGTATACTACTTATAAGTACAATATTTAAAATTTCATACATACATATATGTAAATATAATTTTAGTGTTAACATAGCATTAATTACATGTTGTTGGTCACACATTCATTCATATACATAATTCATCATAATGTAAAATATCATATTTAATTAAAATTTTATTTGTATTCAAGAATATTGTTAAATATTATGCAATTCCATTAAATTAGCTAATAACTTTTGTATACACATAAATAAAAAAATATTCATTTCTACATTATCATTTAAATTTTGATTTCATGTCATGAAATTATTATTCCTTATGTTTATTTATCATAATATTATTTTTGTAATATTTATATACATTAAATACGTACATATCATTTTAGCACGAAATTTTAAATCTTTACAAAGTACATACGTTTCATAGTGCATATATTTAGGTTGCATTATATATATATATATATATATATATATATATATATATATATATATAATATATATATATATATATATACCACACACACATTAAATTAATTTACATGGTAACACCCGAGTACTGGAAAGTATGGGGTGTTACACTTTCGGTCTCACAAATGCTCCGGCAGTTTTCATGGACCTGATGAACCGAGTTTTCATGCCTTACTTGGACCGGTTTGTAATCGTATTCATCGATGATATCTTGGTCTATTCCAAAAGCCGGGAGGAGCATAAAGAACATCTGCGTACAGTCCTAAGTACGCTAAAAGACAACCAACTGTATGCTAAGTTGTCCAAATGCGAGTTTTGGGAGCAGGAAGTGAAATTCTTGGGGCATATTGTGAAGGCAGAGAAAATGGCAGTTGATCCAGCTAAGGTGGAGGAAGTATCCAAGTGGGAGCATCCCACTATAGTGACAGAAATTCGGAGTCTCCTAGGAATGGCCGGATACTACCGACGTTTCATCAAGGAATTCTCCTGAATCGCTCGGCCACTCACTCAACTAACGAAGAAGAACGCCCGATTCATATGGGACGAGAACACCGAGGCAGCATTCCAAGAGTTGAAGATAAGGTTAACATCTGCACCGATGCTCACTCTTCCACAAGAAGGGGAGAGGTTCGTGGTATACAGCGATGCCTCGAAGTTGGGTCTTAGTTACGTTCTGATGTAGAACGACAAAGTGATCGCCTACGCCTCTCACCAATTGAAGAAACATGAAGAGAACTACCCGACTCATGACCTGGAGTTGGCAGCGGTGGTATTTGCCTTGAAAATATGAAGGCATTACTTATATGGAGAAGATTTTCAGTTATTTTGCGATCACAAGAGTCTGAAATATATATTCACGTAGAAGGATCTAAATATGCGCAAGCGTCGGTGGATGGAGACACTCAAGGACTTCCACTTCGATATCTCATACCACCCTGGTAAGGCAAACTCCGTGGCCGACGCTCTGAGTCAGAAGAAGAGGTATGAGCTGGTGGCCACCCTGATGATCAAAGAATGGGAAATGATGAAATTCGTACAGGACTTCGATATCTAGCTCACACTCGACGAACCAGATACTTTTGTAGCTCTATTGACTGTGAAGCCAACCCTGGCTCGTCATGTGATCTCCACTCAGGACAAGGATGAATGACTAGTCAAGATGAAAGAAAGGTGTAAGAACGAGGAGATGCCAGATTGGAGAGTTGGTGGTGACGGCGGTCTTCGGTATCAAGGACGAGTATGCGTTCCAAATAACGCCGAATTAAGGAAGGAAGTGATGGTAGAAGCCCATCATTCCAAGTTAGTTATCCACCCAAGAAGTACCAAGATGTACAACGATGTTAAAAGACAGTACTGGTGGAACAATATGAAGAGGGACATTGCCGACTTTGTGGAGAAATGCATGGTGTGCTAGAAAATCAAGGCCGAGCATCGCAGACCTGCTGGCCTCCTTCAATCACTACCCATAGCCAAATGGAAATGGGACAGCATTTCTATGGACTTCATATCTGGTCTTCTGAGGACGCAAAGGAAGCACGACTCGATCTGGGTCATTGTTGATCGATTGACAAAGGCCGCCAAGTTCCTCCCAATTCGCACGACATATTCCACCAATAGTTTGGTAAGATTATATATCCGGGAAGTTGTGCGATCCTATGGAGTTCCGCGAGAGATTATATCAGACCGAGACTCCAGATTTACTTCTGCCTTCTGGAAAAGGCTGCAGGAAGAATTGGGCATGAAACTCAAGTACAGTACGACATTCCATCCTCAGACAGACGGGTAGGCTAAGAGGGTGAATCAGATCTTGGAAGAAATGCTGAGAGCATGTATCCTAGACTTTCAAGACAACTGGGACGACCACTTGGCACTGGTGGAGTTCGCGTACAATAACAGTTTCCAGTCCAGCATCGACATGGCACCCTATGAGGCTCTCTATGGTCGCCCTTGCAGAGCCCCAAAGTGTTAGACAGAAATCAGAGAAAGAAGCTTGTTGGGTCTAGAGTTGGTTCAGACTACTACTCAGGTCATTGATGTGGTCAGAAAGCATTTGTGCACAGCCCAGAACAGACAGAAGAGTTATGCGGACAATCGACTTCGCGACTTAGAATTCGCAGTTGGCGATCATGTATTTCTGAAGGTATCACCTATGAAGGGTCTGATGAGATTCGGACAGAAGGGGAAGCTAGCACCACGCTTCATCAATCCATTCGAGATTTTGGATCGAGTGGGAGCCGTGGCATACCACCTCGCACTACCTACTGCATTGGTCGGTATTCACAACGTCTTTCACATATCCATGCTGAAAAAGTATACCCCTGATGAGTCGCACATCGTTAGCTGGGAGCAGATCGAGCGGACAGATAACGCCTCCTATATCGAGGAACCTATCTGTATCTAAGACCATAAGGAGCAGGTCTTGCGGACAAAGACTATACCTCTAGTCAAGGTCCTTTGATCACACCACGGGGAAGAAGAAGCGACGTGGAGCAAGAAGCAGAAGTTAGGGACAAGTACCCTCACCTATTCAATAGCACACCTCAGGTAATTTCGAGGACAAATTTTTTTTTAGAGGGGTAGACTTTAATACCTCGTGCCTCTGGTGCTCGGGTGTTACCCTTATAAACCCACATTAACTTGGACTCAAGTTAGATTAATCAACTGACTTAAACTCGACACATGTAGGAAGGAGGTTCCAATCGAAATTAAAGCCATCCATCCGGGTCCTCCAGGAGCTGGAACGCGCCCTACAACATACAAAGGGTGAGATTACCTAAGCATCTTAAATTAGAGGATTTATGTTAATGGAAGACGGCTGCAACACACTTATCACCAATGTCTGAGGATTTTTAGTGGCAAATCAAACATTCATCACGACCAGTATGTAATATTAACCGTTGACAATAAATGTCAGACCCACTGGATCGGCAGGCCACGATATTTGGGCCGATAATAGCCTAAAGAGGAGTGTAGCGGCCCACCTGGACCTCACCAGCAGCTCAAAGTGGGCCGAGACCCCTGAGTCAGGTCCCTAAGGGCGAGTGGGCGGAGCGGATCAGGGTGATAACGTTGCAGTGGGCCCATGTGCAATGCATGTGCACTATGGAGGGTTGGACGCGAGGTGCGTTGGAACCGCTAGCTTGGTCAAATGGCCTTTGACCGAGCCCTATTCGAAAAGCAAGAGAAATCTTCCTCTGCCGCCATTTTTGCATTCGGACAGAGGATCTTTGAGCTTCTAAGTGGCCCACCCTAGCCACTTTTCGAGCCATCTGAATCGTTCACTTTCTCCACGGGGCCTGGCTTGACAAAACCGTATAGCCGTTTGGGCCGTTGTAAACAGACGAGCAAGATAGGTCGTAGTCGTTCGTTGTACTACACGTGGTGGATATCCGAGAGGTGGGGCCAACCTGGGACTACAGGGGTGGCCCGAGATCGGCTCGAGCGAGAAATCCTACCCACTCGTCGCCTGAGAAACCCACACGTTGTCCTTTCCAAGAATGGCTGAGCAAGGTCTGTGTAAGAAAAAGCAAAAGGGGACATTCCCACTTCGGGAAACTGTTGTGGGCGCTATTCTAGCCGTCCGCGTGGCCACGTGGCCTCATCCCTGCCCTCGGTTCGGGGCGGGGCGAGTTAAAGGCAAGAATGATAGTTTTCTCACAAGAATGAGAGATTCTCGTGAGATATGTTGGAACTGATGCTTGGGTCCCGAGAAGTGGACCCCACGCTGATCCTGGGTCCCATCTGGACCAACTAGATGGACCAGATCGTGCCCATGCACGTTAGATGACATCTGCCATTAGAAATCAGGTCATCTTCCCCGTTGAAAACCCACACGAAATAATAAGATGGGCCCCACCAGATCAGGAAGAGTGCTTTTCTGGTGGGCCTTGAGGCCAGTGTTTCATCCAAGCGAGTGGATGAGCCCCATGCTCAACTGATCTCTAATCCTAGCCGTACACAGTCAGGGCATTTCTAGTCGTTGATGTCTTCCCTCTCCCTCTATATAAGGAGTCCTGTAGCCTTAGGATTCACACCAACGTGAGAAAGAGTGAGAGAAGAGAGAAAGAGGCTGAGAGTTCACGCTATAAGAGGGAGGGCAGTGGGGAGTGCGGGTTGGACATTTCAGCTCGAGCTTGGAGCTAAACCAGGTAATATCCTTTTTGCTTCCCAGTCCTTCCTTCCTTCCTTCCTTTCCTTCTTTCTTTCTTTCTTTCTTCTTTGTTCTTCCATTTCCCTCGTAGTCTTAGCTGGTTGTAGGTGGTGCATTGTCTGGACTGAGACCATGCCAAATAATGGCTGAGAACCGGTCTGGCAATGGAAACATTTAGAGGCCAAGGTCAAGCCAAGCAATGGCCATGATTCCATAACGATAACAGAGTAGTGACCGTAGTAAGGGCCGAAAATCAGCCAAGTAATGGTTAAAGTCGGACCGAGAGCATGATTCGGACCAAGGCAATGCCGAGTAATGGCTACGTCCTGGGTCGAAACAATGCTAAAGTTGTAGCGTCGTTTCAGTCCATGAATCAGACGTAGATGTGGCCATGTGAAGCTTTGTTTTGAGCTCTCTGTAGAGCTTCGAAACTAGCTCGAGTTTGGGCTGATAGGATGATAGGAAACGAACCATGAGGGCAATCGGAACAGATGCTATTCGCAGCTGAAAGCGGGCCATGCATTTGGCCGCCTGGCATCTCTGTCTCAGACCAAAGCCAAAGCCAAAACGATGGCTGGGGTTTGGACTGAAGCTGGCCTTGGTTCAAGGGACTGCTGCAGGCCTATTCAGGCCTCTGTCCTAGAAAAAATCCAGCCTGGATGAGAGGCGGAAGCCAATTGCAGTGGAGCTGAAGTCGGGCTCAAGCAGGCCAATACAATGTCGTTTTTGGGCTGAGAACTAGTGCGCGTTGCGACGCCTAGACCTAGCCAATTAATGGCTGAGACCGGAATTGAGATCGTGACCTGCATCAGGCCGTGTATCTGTCTGAAACCCGACTCTCACTAGGCCATGGTGGTGTTGAAAGTAGGTCCTTGGTTGGGCCGGAATTTTGGCAGGGATCAGGCCTTTAGTCTGGATCCTTTTGGACCGGACGACAGTATCCCTGGGCCTGCAGGATGCAGGTGGGCCTCACCAAATGCAGGTGGGCTGCACTACAAGCAGACCTCACCACATGGGAAGACTGGCCGTGGGTCCCCACCAACTAATGTTGGCCCACCCCGACTGGCATAGATCTGGACCGTCCTTCAAATGACAGCAAATCATCAGCAACCGTCTAGTGTGGGACGTTTTCTCTCTCCTCCTTCTTTCTATTTATTCTTTTATTTGTTAATTATTACATATGTATATCTAAGTATGCATATATACAAATAGACAAATATAGGTAAGGCAGACACACAGAGATGTGTGGTGGGACCCACCTGCGACGTGGATGACTTGTATGCGCTAGTCATACGACCACATTTAAATCCAGTCCGTTCACCTTTGTTGCCAGCTAGGTGGGGCCCACCAGTTGCTCATATTGTGTGTATGCAACATGCATGATGTGTACCTATGTGTTATGAGATGCTTATACAATATACATGATGTACACACCTGTCCTGTGGTGCAGATGCTACATATAATGTGTACATATGCATTACGTGCATACAACATATATGATGAGCACACAGAATGCCATGTGATGCAAATGTAAATATATTTGTGTACATATAACATGTAATATATATTCAGTGTGTATAGTATATACGTATGCGCTATGTAGCTATTGAATGTAGCAGGGTGGGGGCTAATCGGACCCAGTTCACACCATTATTAGCGGCACGAGTTTGGCAGGCTCGATTGCCCTTGGTTACAACCCAAACGACCTCTGTTTGGGCCTTCCAACTCTTCACCTACCCTCACATATTTAACGTTATGACTCATTGATTATTATCAATGAATTGTTCAGGAGATTTCGCAAGCAGTGCAAATTCACCATCTTCCTTGCCTTTAGGAGCATTCTACCCCGTGTCTGGTGATGACTCCCTCCCCTTAAGCTTTCCATCCCCAACTAGACTAGAAATAGTAGTTTAGTAGTGTAAATGGCTAATTAGACCAATGATGAATCGTGTATGGAAATAAACAGTATTTACTTGATTTATCGGTTTAACATGATAATCCTCATGCTTACTATTGTTGGAATACTTATCTCTTTGAACTGCCTAAGTGAATAATTCAGTCATTTATGTTGCGTGTCTTATGTAATTTCAGTTATTGTTCCTTATCTCCCTTCAAATTGTGATACACGTTGCTATGAATCGCATATTGCTAAAATCTCTCCATGTAAATTCCTATCAAAGGAGAGTCCGTGCTTGGGGTGTAACTAGACTAAGTCTATGTAGGCCCCTAACATGGAGGTTTTGGTTGTGGTGTTTGACCTTGGGGTTTACCATTTATGTGGGGGCTTCGCCTATTTGACTTGGGATGGACTTCGCAACTTGTCTAAATACCGTGTTTACTCGTCTTTGCACCATTCATGCCGCTAGGTTTTAATCGCCACATTTGATGATTTCAACATTTCATTCCCAGTCGGCATTGGTGGTGGTCCCTTTATGTTGAATTGATTGGCCACATGTTAGTGGGTACTACACACACCCTGAGATGGTAGTCTCATGGGCCGAGGATAGTGGTAATGGGACACTATGCCTGAGCTGTCGGCCTACGCTGGGCCATGTACTCCTCGTAGGGACCTTTAAGCTTATCTAAATTGGCTAGTTGTAAATGGACTAATAATGATTTGGCTAATCATGCATACATGGCACGTATTATTCCGACTGGATAATGTTTCCCAAGTTCGATGATTGCATGGGTGACGGCCTACTGTCCGCACAGATGAGCATCCCCGGGGCGATGATTGCATTCATACATCCATGCATCTAATAAGACTGCATCTATTATGTTTGGATTGTCTGCATGTTTTGTGATATTCCTTGTTTAGGACGGCGGTGTGTAATCTTAAGGGGAGATCACACTGAGCTGGCCACTCATTCATCAATGTTTAACCGTACAGAGGACGCAGGTATGGGAGACATCGAGAATGCGGCAGATCTGGAGGTGGTGGCGGTCGAGGAAGAGACATATGATGAAGAATTGTAGCAAGAGGCGACAGCCTACTTCTAGCTAAATTAGTAGTTTAGCCCTTTATTTTATTTTAATACATTCAGAATTTATAGAAACATGAGGTTTTGTAAGTGGCCCCCAGCTGGGTGGGCCCGAATATTGTTCCTATTTTGAGGCTATATCTATGATATGATTTTCATTACCGCTACATCGTACTTTGATTTATTGGACGATCATCGTTATTAATAGCTAACTCATGGGTTCTTGGAATCCGAGTCATGTACTCGGGTTTTAAAAATCGGGGCGTTACATGTGGGCCTCCCTTTGCCAGCCTGAAGGTGAACAACTGTAGCTTCAAGTGTAGGTGATTTTCAGTGGAATTTTTCACATAAATATTCTCTAACTTTGCCCATAAACTAGATGCAGTTTTCTCCCTCAAAACATTATAGAGAACCTCATCCGTGAGACACAAATGGATCGAGGATAAGGCCTTCTTATCAAGAGTATTCCAATCATCATCACTCATAGTTGCCTTTCGCTCCTCAAGAGCATCATCTTTACCTTACTTTGTTAAGGAACTGATCATCTTGATCTTCCATAACTCAAAGTTATTTTTACTTGAGTACTTTTCAATGTCATACCTAGTGTTTCCCATTAATGCTAATCTTTCAGATTCAAGCCTATGCCCCAACGATTGCTCTGATACTACTTGTTAGGAGAACGGCGGAATCACAAAGAAATGAATCTAGGATAGCAATCAGATAGCACCAAGCAGACACAAAGGCGAACACAACGATTTAACGTGGAAAACCCTTTCGAGAAATAACCACGGCACAAATCGACAGAAATTCATTATGGAAGCAGGAATTACAAAGAGAGAAGGCTTACCCGATTCAAACTACCTCGAATCTCGCCCTTGCTCTAACCCTTTGAGACCCTAGAACTAGTTAGAAACCCTTGGAATGACTCTCAATCCCATTTACACCCATATATATAGCCTTGGAAAGAATCTCAAACAAAGTCAGAAACAAATCTCGCAATTTCGCAATATTGCAAAAAATCAGCGCAGAATCTGTCGATGCCATCGAAGGCTTGTCGATGACACCGAACTAATCCTGTCGATGGCATTGAACTAACACATCAACTATCCAGAGACAAAACATGATTTTTCAAAAATTCTCGATGGCATCGAACACTCATCAATGACATCGAAAAGGTGCCCAGTTACTCCAGCAATCAACTGAAGAAAATCCAGAAGATATCGATGGGATCGAGAAATGTTTGATGCCATCGAAGGTAACATCGAACAGACTATCGATGGCATTGACAGACCCAATAACAGACTTGATTTAAGACATCTATTGCAACAGGATGGAGCACTGGTGTACCATTTCAACATTCAGTAACTTAATGGCTTAAAACCAACTAACATGTACAAGTTAAATAAGGCAATATCACAATTGTTGCTAATTACATAGTAATTTAAAATACGTAATGTGAGGGCTTGTGTTTGTAATGTGGTAACCATCTAGTTCTTTTAAGCCTTGAGTTTGGTAAGTGAGGCCCACTTTTGGGTGATTCACACTATTGTTCTAATGAGCCCCAGGGTGATGATTAAAATTATATCTACCACCCAACCCATTTATCAACTCCTAGGTCCACACTTGAATGGTATGAGCATGCTGTTTTAACAAACTGATGAATGTCTCAAATGTAAGGGGTATCATCAGATCCATGGTTTTAATGTCTATAATGTCAAGGAAATAAATGGCCCAAACCCAATCATATATTGTATGAATGGTGCAGATGTTGTGATCATGATATAAGGGCTGACGGCTTAACATCCACCCTTTAGAACATGATACGACACACCTAATCAAGCAATGTCCATTAGGATAAAGATGTTTAATTTATTAGATCTTTTACATTTAGTTTTTTTTTTTTTTTTTTTTTTTTCAAGTGTAAGTGAGAGACTAAAAGCTTTTATTTATAAAATAAGAGTTGAATTGGAAATGAGCAATGATTACTTACCCATGTAATTTTTTGATGACTTTATTTGTATTTGACTACAGTAATTATATTCTACCATTATTTGTTTTAAGGGACATCATTGGAAAAAATGATAATTTTTTACTGTAAAAATATAATGATTACATTTTCCTTTAAACTCTTTTAAGTTCCAAGCAATTACCTATAATTTAATGTAAATAAGTAACAATGATTTACTTTAAATTTTATAGGTAAAGGATTGTTCGATTTGCTTGATCATCCTTATCATGACTTGTAACGCCCTGAAAATTGGGGGTCGTGCATACACTCGACTCCCAAGTTCCCGGGTATCACATATAACTGATTTTTACTAAATTGCGCTTAATCAAGTTTAAATGCGCAGCATGGAATTACTTGGAATATGGAACACAATCATAACTAGTCTACTGAAATGAAAGAGGTCAAATATATACAAGTCTAAAAGAATATAAATGGGTCGCACAAGGCGTTACCCAACAAAATCACAAAAGAATGTCAAGTCCAAAAGAATAGTGTGTTGAGTCCACTACTCAGTGATCCGAAACCTGTCCACTAGGCCGGTGGAGGACCGTCCATTAGCTGAAAGTAAGACAACTTGTGCTCCTCCTCAAGACTCTCGTCACCAAGTTCCTCATACACTACATCACCTACATCTACGGGAGAGTATGGTTGGTATTTTAAAACGTCGTCCCATAGTGGGAGTGAGTGATCAACTCAGTGGGTGCTATTAGTCTTAAGTTGTAACAGGCATAAATTATATTATAAACTTAATGAAAGGCATATAATCACAGATCTCTAACTAGTCTTATTAATGCTTATGCATGGGTTATGACATGATGCATGCCCTCACAATAACACTCCCTCGAGCGACACCGTCTCACGATCGCAGATGACAACACTCCCTCATTGCGACTCGCCACCTTAACTAGTGCGATGAGATATGATAATGTTAGTGGAGTTCTTAGTTAATTCCATTCATCCAGCGGGTTTTGGAAAACTGATACACCCCATGTATTCAATGCCCTCACCTAGTTACGATACCAAGGCCCCTCAATGTGCGAGGCCAGGACTCCACGATTCGTGACCCCATCGGGTTCCTCATCCCCGACTTCAAGCACATGGGGAGTGCTAAGAAAAGGGATCGCTCGTGGTCACTACGGGGAAGCTCATCCCCCCAGCATAGGCCGACAACTCGGACACAGTGTCCCATTCCACCATTCCCGGTTCTTGAGTCAGTGGATCAGTTTCAATTTGGTTACCAATGGGCTTTAGTGGTTGAAGGGTGTTCCAGGTTCCCTATAGGCATGAGCAGACAGGGTTAACACACATGGTTAGTTAGTAAGTAGGTTATACCGCACGAATTTAGGCAAGCACATGACAGACGACATCGGGTACAGCGACCCATGTGGTCTAACTACTGTCGCCTACACGCACCCGCCCAAATCCATGGGCTTAGCCTCAGGATAGTCCTGCCAACGGGACCACCTTAACTCTCCTCATATTCTTGACCAACCCAAGGGTTTGATGGAAATGCGTAACATGCCAACTAACAGGGTTATCAACTAGCATAAACAATATCATGTTTTCATAATTTCCCAACATACAATTCAGATTTTCCTAACAAGCAAAGCTAACAATGTTGTGAAATAAGGGTGCATGTGTATTGTGTGGGTTAGTGAGGAAACTAAGCATTTAATATATTTCCTAATACAAAAAAATGCATAAGGGTTAGCACATCAAACATATTATGAGAAAACTTCATACAAGAACCGAGTAAGGGATATATAACCCATCATCAATTCACACCCAATCATGTTTAGAACATCAAACATTCCATAATCATTCCACATTGATTTGGGGGAGGATCTAAAGTATAAGGTCTTATTTAGGTTTCTCTAGATTACACAAATACATCACTCAACAAGCAAAATCATTAGATTCAAAATAAAATTAGTGTTAGGCCACCTAAGAACAATAGTATGCACCTATGAGTCATTGAGAGCTCAAGGAAATGATCTAGGGTTGCTAAGCTCGCAGGTGGATTCATAGAGATCCCGAGTCAAATGAACCTTGTATGTTAGGGTTAGATGTAAATCCTAGTTCAACACAAAAGATTACAAAATGATGGGCACTTACCTTCTCAACCGGTTGGAAATGGAGCTTGGAGTTGTGGATGTGGGAGAAAGGAAGGAGATTTGCTAAGGTTCCAAGTTTCCTTAGCTCCTCCACCAACAACACCCTCCTTCACTCTCTTCTTCCTTTCTTCCTTCTGCTTTTCCTCTCCCTCTTTCTCTTTCTTTTCTCTAGGGCAAAATCGTATGGGGAAGGGGGTGCCCAATGAGGGCCCTTTTATAATGTCAATTTGGTGTAAATGGCCCCAAGGGCTATTTTTTACTATACTAAACCTATGGGAGGGTCTTTCTAAGCTCTAGGCCCACTATGGGGTGTACATATTGATATGCACCATAGGATAGTTAGCCCTAATGATGATCTACGTATGTATATGATCGACCCGCCATTTAGATGCGCCGATCGACAGATATGATTAGAAGTCTGTTCAACGGTCGCCGATGGTCGATCGGGGCCGCGGTTATACGGATATGACCAGGGAAATATCCTTACTCCACGTCTGAAGTTTGGTCATAAACCAACGGTTCGAAATCCTCAACTTTGCATAAGAGTGGATGACCTAATTCACTTAAGTTTTAGCTTATTCCTTTAGGGTGCTTGCACTTCTCATGCACTCGTCCTTTGGTTCAAGTTGAGTTGTTCTGCACAGCACCTAAGTCTGACTCCCACGATGGACATCAAGCCCAGTAAGACGGATATTATTTTATAGTTTTAGAACTAGTGGCCAACCAACTAGTGGTCTAGAGCTTATTCGGGAAATCGGGGCATTTCAGCAATGAATTAGGTATTAAAATTTCTCGTAGGCGATGATTAGGGTTTGGATTAACTATATTCATAGTGTGGCCTATTTATAACTAGTGAAAGTGAAGATTTGGTTATGATTACTCTAAACTGTCGGTTTTAGGCTAAAAGAGTAACGGGGTTGATTTGGTCTATTAGTCAATATCCGAGCCTTATCTGACTCGGCCTCGGTTAGATCTTTAATTTAGTCATGATTGCCTTGATTAGTTAGCGATGGGTCGATTAGATTTGGGTCCTATGTGAGTAAATCGAGGGGCTACACCTAATGTTTAAGTGATCGGGCGGATTCGTCTGCTTCCTACGGTTGATTAATCGGACTTGTGTGGTTCTTTACTGGTACACACTCCTGTACAAACTAATATTGAGTGCTAATGGTCATTAAGTGTTATTATAAGTTAATTAATAAAAAAATTCAAGGATTTTTGGAAATCCAAAACAGTGAAAATCCAGGATGTTACAATTTACCCCTCTTAAAAATAATTTCGTCCCCGAAATTGCCTAAGGGTAATAAGTAAAGATATTATCATTTCATTTGCTTGAGTTTTGTTGGTTTCGGGTTTATATACGTTTCAGGGTATATAATAAATACACTAGTCTAGCTCATTGTGATCTACCCTCCTTAAAAATTTTCACCTTTGAGGTTTGAAAACAAATGTCAAAATCATTATTATCATACTATGTGTTTGACAATAAAGTTTACCTTAGGTATATTATGCTCTTCATGATCAGGCTAATATGGAAAAACGGTTGTGGTAGGTTCAAATCCGATACGTCGATTGTCCACCTAACTAGGGCAGACAAGTCGTCGTATCCCTTCTTTATCCTGATAGATCCTGATCTTCTATTCGGTCAAAGCAGTGAGTCCGTTGGTAGTCGCTTAGGATTGAGAATTGGGTCAAGCCGCGAATACTTCGCAAGTGTATGGTCCCGTGATTTCGTAGTCTGATCAACCTAAATATTTAAGGAAAATCACACTTCATTAAAAAGTTAAAATCTCCTATTTATAAAGTTGTCATTCGGGTCTTGTACAAAGAGAGTTCTCATCTTAATTCCTGTCCGAATTAGTGATTAATAAATTTTTCACTATGCCAATGGTCAAACAATTATCCTAAAAAAGTTTCCAATGGACTAAGATTGTATGTTTATGTTATCATCTCGATTTATAGCCAGTGGGTTATGAGCAAACCGTGCTTGGGTTTTGTTAATTTCGAGAGAGAATAAAGAACCGAAAATTCTAGGGTATTTCAGAGGTTTGAAGGGATGGTGACCCTAGAAAGGCCGTGGGAATGGAAAGAGGAAGAACATTATCTTCTCAATGTGGTATGAATCTTGATTCCATAAGAAAATAAGAAAACTTACAATATTTTAGTGAAGTCTGCATTGAATATGAACTTAGAAAGTATTAAACAATCAAACTCAACCCTATTCAAGAGTCGTAGTTCAATCGTACTAGAAACTATTCGAAGTAGAAAAATATACTAAAAATAATCTAATTTAATCATACAAGACGATTTCTATCATGGTTAGAAGTAATTTCTAAAAAGAAACAAAATACTAAACTCCAATATGGAATATATATATATATATATATAATATATATATAATATATATATATATATATATATAATATATATATACACACACACTTGGTTCATTGGCGACTCGAGTTTGCAGAATTTATTTTATTTTATTTTCGGTTTCAACCCATCTATTGTTCATAACATCTTTGTCACATTTAGTTAATAAATTATTTTTTATATTTTTTTGGTAATTCATAACTAAGTAACATTTATCTCACAAAATTTCATTTCAATTTAAGCTCTAGAAAAATAATAAAAATTTCTGGAAGTAATGGTTGTTCAAAACCAATGAATTTTGTATGATTTCAAAATGTCTCTATTTCTTGTAAGGTTTCCCATACTTTTGGTAACTGAATTATTTTATAAACTTTTTTTTATAATGATTTGTCATTAAGTTTAAAGCCATCCTGCAAAATTTCATCTTATTTGGAATTGTAGATAAATTATTAAAATTCTAGGAGTAACATCTGTCTGAAATTTATAATTTTTGGATAGTTGGTAAAATATCTTAATTTTAACTATATTATAATTTTTTTTTCTTATTTTTATATAAAACTAGACTCATCAAGCTTTAATCTGGCTTTTGAATCACCTAAATCGGAGTTGTAACGAAGGAGATATGAATTTTTGAAGTTGACATAAAATTGTAGAAATTTCAGGCGAGGTCACGCCGGCTGGGCGGGGTCACGCCGGATCCCTGGACGGTTGCGGGGGTCACGAGGGCCAGGTGGGGCCACGGGCGGTGGGGTCATGCGGACCTCTGGCTCCCCGAGCAGGGCCCCTTGCGACGTGCCTATCTCGCAAACCAGAATGAGTTACGCGACGTGCCATATATGAATTTGGGGTAGGAGAATCTAATCTACGTAATGAGCCTATCTATTTCATGAAATTCTTCCCGGTTAGAGGATAAAATCTGATTTTTCTTCAGTTTCACTATTTTCAGTAAATTTTCGTTCACCCCTAACTCTTTATCCCAAAATGGGTCGAAACTAGCTATCAAATTTGGCCCGATATTCGCTCATTTGGTCTAGGATGATGGTTTTGACCGTCAAATCATTTAATCTCTGGCTCGTTTCTGTCTATGGCTGAAGTCTTGTAAGTCTCCCAGACCCATTCTCTAGTGTCACTACTCCCTCTCGCTACCTAATCTTAATTCCTGGAAGTCCTACCCTCTGTCTACAATTGTCGGCTCAAGGCCTGTGAGGTTCATAGCATTCTAGGTCTCTGTCACGTTTCCTCTCGACTCAGCTGACGCGTTAGTGAGTTCATAATCCACGACCCAATTAATTCCAAACCATTGCTTTGATACCATCTTGTAACGCCCTGAAAATTGGGGGTCGTGCATACACTTGACTCCCAAGTTCCCGGGTATAACTTATAACTGATTTTTACTAAATTGCATTTAATCAAGTTTAAATGCGTAACATGGAATTACTTGGAACATGAAACACAATCACAACTAGTCTACGAAAATGAAAGAGGTCAAATATATACAAGTCCAAAAGAATATAAATGGGTCACACAAGGCGTTGCCCAACAAAATCACAAAAGAATGTCAAGTCCAAAAGAATAGTGCGTTGAGTCCGCTACTCAGTGATTTGAAACCCGTCCACTAGGCCAGTGGAGGACCGTCCATTAGCTGAAAGTAGGACAGCTCGTCCTCCTCCTCAAGACTCTCGTCACTAAGTTCCTCATACACTGCATCACCTACATCTACGGGAGAGTCTGGTTGGTGTTTTAAAACACCATCCTAGAGTGGGAGTGAGTGATCAACTCAGTGGGTGCTATTAGTCTTAAGTTGTAACAGGCATCAATTATATTATGAACTTAATGAAAGACATATAATCACAACAACACTCCCTCGAGTGACACTGTCTCATGATCACAGATGATAACACTCCCTCATTGCGACCTCGACTGTCGAGTTGCCACCTTAACTAGTGCGATGCTATATGATAATGTTAGTCGAGTTCTTAGTTAATTCCATTCATCCAAAAGGTTTGGGGAAACTGATACACCCCACGTATTCAATGCCCTCACCTACTTGCGATGTCAAGGCCCCTCAACGTGCGAGGCTAGGACTCCACGATCCGTGATCCCGTCGAGTTCCCCATTCCCGACTTCAAGCACATGGGGAGTGCTAAGAAAAGGGATCGCTCGCGGTCACTACGGGGAAACTCATCCCCCCAGCGTAGGCCGACAGCTCGGACACAATGTCCCATTCCACCATGCCCAGCTCTTGAGTCAGTGGATCGGTTTCAATTTGGTTACCAATGGGCTTCAGTGGTTGAAGGGTGTTCCAGGTTCCGTACAGGCGTGAGCAGACAGGGTTAACAAACATGGTTAGTCAGTAAGTAGGTTATACCGCACGAATTCAGGCAAGCACGTGACAGACGACATCGGGTACGAGCGACCCATGTTGTCTAACTACTGTCGCCTACACGCATCCGCCTAAATCCATGGGCTTAGCCTCAAGATAGTCCTGCCAACGGGATCACCTTAACTCTCCTCATATTCTTGACCAACCCAAGGGTTTGATGAAAATGCGTAGCATGCCAAATAACAAGTTTATCAACTAGCATAAACAATATCATGTTTTTATAATTTCCCAACATACAATTCAGATTTTCCTAACAAGCAAAGCTAACAATGTTGTGAAATAAGGGTGCATGTGTATCGTGTGGGTTAGTGAGGAAACTAAGCATTTCATATATTTCCTAATACAAAAAAAAATGCATAAGGGTTAGCACATCAAACATATTATGAGAAAACATCATGCAAGAATCAAGCAAGGGATATATAACCCATCATCAATTCACACCCAGTCATGTTTAGAACATCAAACATTCCATAATCATTCCACATTGATTTGGGGGAGGATTACACAAATACATCACTCAACAAGAAAAATCATTAGATTCAAAATAAAATTAGTGTTAGGCCGCCTAAGAACAATAGTATGCACCTATGAGTCATTGAGAGCTCTAGGAAATGATCTAGGGTTGTCAAGCTCGCAGGTGGATTCATAGAGATCCTGAGTCAAATGAACCTTGCATGTTAGGGTTAGATGTAAATCTTAGTTCAACATAAAAGATTACAAAATGATGGGCACTTACCTTCTCAATCGGTTGGAAATGGAGCTTGGAGTTGTGGATGTGGGAGAAAGGAAGGAGATTTGCTAAGGTTCCAAGTTTCCTTAGCTCCTCCACCAACAACACCCTCCTTCACTCTCTTCTTCCTTTCTTCCTTCCCCTTTTCCTCTCCATCTTTCCCTCTTTCTTTTCTCTAGGGCAAAATCGTATGGGGAGAGGGGGTGCCCAAATGAGGCCCTGTTATAATGCCAGATTTGGTGTAAATGGCCCCAAGGGCTAGGTTTTTACTATACTAAACCTATGGGAGGATCTTTCTAAGCTCTAGGGCCCACTATGAGGTGTACATATTGATATGCACCGTAGGATAGTTAGCCCTAATGATGATCTATGTATGTATATGATCGGCCCGCCATTTGGATGCACCGATCGACAGATATGATTAGAAGTCTGTTCAACGGTCGCCGATAGTCGATGGGGGCCGCGGCTATACGGATATGACTAGGGAAATATCCTTACTCCACGTCTGAAGTTTGGTCGTAAACTAACGGTTCGAAATCCTCAACTTTGCATAAGAGTGGACGACCCAATTCACTTAAGTTTTAGCTTATTCCTTTAGGGTGCTTGCACTTCTCATGCACTCGTCCTTTGGCTCAAGTTGAGCTGTTCTGCACAGCACCCAAGTCTGACTCCCGGGATGGACGTCAAGCCCAGTAAGATGGATATTATTCTATAGTTTTGGAACTAGTGGCCCACCAACGAGCGGTCTAGAGCTTGTTCGGAAAATTGGGGCATTTCTGTAATGAATTGGGTATTAAAATTTCTCGTGGGCGATGATTTGGGTTTGGATTAACTATATTCATAGTGTGGCCTATTTATAACTAGTAAAAGTGAAGATTTGGTCATGATTACTCTAAACCGTTGGTTTAAGGTAAAAGAGTAACGGGGTTGATTGGTCTATTAGTCAAGATCCGAGCCTTATCTGACTCGGCCTCGGTTAGATCTTTAATTTAGTTATGATTGCCTTGATTAGTTAGCAATGGGTCGATTAGATTTGGGTCCTATGTGAGTAAATCAAGGGGCTACACCTAATGTT
>JAJHSJ010000002.1:23810970-23867929 GCA_021015155.1 Magnolia officinalis | reverse complement strand
TTCTTTTTTGATCTTTGATCATTGCCTAAGAAGCAGAGATTGAAAGCTACACCTGTGCTAATTTTTCTATTCGCACTTCTATATCATCCTGAATAACTGCAACATCTAAACGTGAATTAGACAAAGAGAGATTACAAGAAAGCAGAGGAATTCTACTCGAGGGCGATCCTAGCAGGGCCAGATGATGGTGAAGTTCTATCAGAGTATGCCAGCTTAAGCTGGGAAGTTAACAGAGATGAAAATAAGGCCTTCGATTGCTTTCAGCAGGCCATCCGACTCTCTCCAGAGAACAGGTAAGACACCATCCTGATTTCCTCTTCAAATTCAATATTGAAATTTCAGATTATTAATGTAATAAAGCTTGATTAGAGAATGATCAACATTTATATTTCTCGCAGCCATGTACTTGCAGCGTATGCATCTTTCTTGTGGGAGTCGGGTGAAGGTGATGCAGACCAACCAAGATATGACGACACCAGCCAACCATGCTGTGCAGAACCCTAGTTAGCAGGTCCCATGAAGTGTCCTAATTCTTTTGTTACACTAATTATAATAAAATAAATGATCATTTTTGTTATTCCTATTAATCTTCCAAGGCGATCCACCTTGGCCTCTAACATAGCTCTTCAAGGGGCTGTTTGGATAGAAGTAAATGGAGGGAATTGGTAGTAAATGAAGGTAAATGGTATTTTAAGTGTGTTTGGATAGAAGTAAATGCATGCAAATGAAATGGAATAGAAGCAAATGGGCTTGTAACTGAAATCCTACCTACGAGAGAGGATTTGGAAGTAAATGGGTAGAAAAATCCTTTTGAGTTCCTTTGGAAAGTCGCACGAATAAACAACGGTGACGCTATGCACATGTCCACCATACACATGACTTGCTAGTGATGCTCCAAAACCATTCAAATACTGGCTACATCACCAAAATCACACCAATAAAATGGTCCAAACCATCTAAAGGTTGGCTGTCTAAATGGACAGTTAAAAATCATTAGCAAGTTGTTTGTTTGTGATCCTTATGTTTGTGGTCCACCTGGGGCTCAAGATTTTTTTGTATGGCTAAATTACATATTTCAATGGGCTTATTACAATCAATCTATTTAATATCACATATGTAAACTAATTTGAGATAGATTTGGGATATCACATATGTTACTGTGAATATATCGAAAAATTCCAATGCATTCCAAATCTTCCCATTTACTCCTATCCAAACAAAATCTTTACTCCCATCCAAACACATGCTGAGTAAGCCATTTATTCCCAATTCATTTACCTCCAAGTCCATTTCCCATTTACCTCCATTTACAAGCCCCCAAACAAGCCCTAAAAAACATACTTACAAGGGCTGATAGGAAGTGTGACTGCACGCATCAGCACTTGCCATAAGACGTGTTGGGACTCAGATTTTACAGTAGGACAGTTGGATGGCCAGATTAACATCTTTAAAGATTGGGAGATGCAACTACACAACAGACCAAATCAAAACAATACCCTTTAAATGGGGGCAGCACCCTTTGCCCTAGTGTGGCATTCCATTAGGAGTTGCCCTATTTGACTAACGAAAATAACCTTCCTGCTCTTGTCTAGCTTCCAACCAAGGGACGTAGAAAATGATGCGCAGTTGTTCACCACGCCACCCCAAACCAAAATCATACTAGGAACATTTGGCCAGCCCCACAATCAAATTTAGGAAGTATGTCTAACAGCTACCCTAGCAGGCTACCGCCCTTCCCCGCAGCTTTTGGTTACTATTCATTTGCTTGAACCCTAGTTTAAAAGCATGAAAACTTGAAACATAATTGATTTGAGTTGACTCAAAAACCTTGTTCAGCCATGTTGGGTTGACTCGAAGATGACCACACTCAACTCTTATTAAATTATTATAAACTGAAAATAAAGATTGCTAATAGATATTTTAAAGAGTAGAACTCTTTAAGTCCAACTGGTTGGACCACAAACTATAGTCCAACCAGTGGATAACATCCAACCTAAGTGCATGTGATATCCAACCCTTCCAATAGGTTGATCCCACCACGAGGATCATCTAATGCAAAAATCATCCCTATCTACTTATCAGGTGGGCCACACCATATAAAAAATTCTAGCAAAAGAAAAAAAAAAAAAAAAGCAAAGAAGTGTGGGACACTCGATGAGTAGATTTTTTTTAGAGCAAGAATATATATATATATATATATATATATATAAATATATATATATATATATCTATATATATATATATATCTATAATATATATATCCTCATGATAAGGCCAGCATATTGGGCGGGTTGGATGTCACACACACAAAAAGGTTGGAAGTTATTGGCTGGTGGACCATAACTTATAGTCCAAACGGTGAGACTTGAGAGCACCTCATATTTAAAAATAGCTAATCACATAGTATGTGTAATAAAAATTCTAACTCAAAGCAACAACATCACTGATCCCTCACTGGTTAAGGTTTGGATCCCACTCCCAACATTTATTTTTAAGAAAAAAAATTCCACAACTTATGGCCAGTGACTTGTTTTGAGCTGACCAAGCCATCAAAGTGATTCAAGTCGACCTGACGAGTCTCTTTCAGACCAAGTCAGGCCCAGTACTGAATTTCCCAGAAACTCGGCTCGAAATATCGCGAGGTTGAGTTGACCACACAGAGTTTCAAGTAGAGCCAGCGGGTTTTAGTACTGAGTACAACAAAATGCTACAGGTAAGAAGACTGTGCTCACTAGGGTTACTGACCTTTACTTTCGCTTGATACTAATTGTTGGAATTTCAAATCCTAAATTCCATATCTTGGGGCCAGTTTGGATGTTCCACCTGAAGCAGCATGGGTGGAATGCTTCTTCACCCAATTAATATCAGCTGTGCTTCTGGCACTAGGGCAAAGGAAATCTGCAATAAAAAATGACAGGTTGGACAGTTATCTGTTCCACAAATATACAAGCAGTTGGACAGTTATCAAGCTTCAAATCTACCAAAATCTCAATTTAGACAACAAAAAAGAAAAGCAAAAAAGATCGATCACATTCGTTCAATGGAATTGATTTTTGAGCGTCGATCAAATGATGGGTGGTAATATTGCAAGCTGTGCAGCACAGGCTAGAAGTAAAATGAAAGCACCCAAGGAATTGATTCCAATAATGTGGAAGGCAGCAGCAGCCATTGAGGTGATATTGACATCTTGCTTCGAGATATGCAAGCACGAACCATCAGCCAACCATCAAGACCAATCTGATTACTGATGAAGCATACCCAAAAGTCATGTCATCATTTAAGACCAGCATCAACTCCGTGAAGTCATTTCAGAACTCAAAATCTGAAAATACGTCGACATCGGAGAATTCATAATACTCGTCGTCGGACAGAATGTCTATCTCAGAAAATCCAGATGGGTAACCTTCATCATAATCGGATCCATATTCATCAATTTCGGCGTCAAACCCGCAATCCACAGTGGAGTCATTGGGAAGCATTAAATGTTTGACCTGGTCAACACATCGCTTATGCAAGCCCCCATCCAGATTCACGCTGTAGCACTGGCGCAAGTCGAGGGACTCGAGGTGGGGGCAGCCATCAAGGATTGCCCGCAGGCCATCGTCAGTCAGCTTGTTGCCCATAAGCTGGAGATGGCGTAATTCAGGCATGTTTGCCGCAATTGCAAGTGCCTCCTCATCGCACTCTATGTGTGGACGTTTGTATCCTTGGCAGTTCAGTCGGAGAGATTTCAGGCGTGGGCACAACTGGCCGACATTTTCAAGAACTTCCTTTGGGAAGGAACAATAGGAAATGTCAAGCTCCTCCAAGTGGGGAATTTTTTTAGCCACTTCAATGATTCCCTCATTCGATATGCTGTAGCAGCGTATGAGGCGAAGGCATCTCAAGATGCTGACACTGAACAAGAGTTGACAAGTTAGTGGTGAAGAGAATGGCATCTCTCAGAAAGATTTAAAGAAAGGTCAAAAAAGAAAAAAAAAAAAAAAAAAAAAAAAACATGAGAATTTCTTGAATAGCATAATGCATTTTTTTTTTTTTTTTTTTTTTAAAGATAACTGATGTATATTAAGAGGAAAATGCAGAACAAACAAACAACCAAACAAAGAGAGAAAAAGAGAGAAAAAAACGAAAACAGCAACAGGATAAAAGGAGAGAAACTGATCGCTGAGATGGCGAAGGCATTAAGCTCCTAGAAATAAGAGATCTTCATCCTTTAATGCAGAAATATTCGCGGCCCATTCAATCACCAAACGTTTAGCTTTAGAAGCTACAGCCTCAGCTGGACTAGAGCAGTTCCTAAAACATCTGTCGTTGCGTTCAACCCAGACAGCCCACCAAATGGCGAGGAGAGCCATTCTCCGAATCCTGGTCTTCTTCTTCCCTATCTTGATGCCGTGCCAAGCTTTAAGGAGAAGGTCAACAGAACCCTTGCAACGAGGGTTCTCATTAAACAACGAGGAAATCTATCCCTTGCATAATGCATTTGAAGCAATACAAAGTGAAGTCTCATTAAACAACGAAGAGAATAGCATAATGCATTTGAAGCAATACAAAGTGAAGTCTCATTAAACAACGAGGAAATCTATCCCTTGCATAATGCATTTGAAGCAATACAAAGTGAAGTCTCATTAAACAACGAGGAGAATAGCATAATGCATTTGAAGCAATACAAAGTGAAGTCTCATTAAACGAGGAAATCTATCCCTTGCACCACCAACAATGCTACTTATCATGTGATATGATAAATCAGACACATGGAACAATAATTTGGTGACCAAAGGGTGTTCACTGGTGGGCCCCACTGAAACCCAGAAATCCCAACGACCAGTCATTCTTAAGTGTGATGCGCCAAACCAAAGAGACTGCTGATTGGACAACCTCAACTGTCTGAGCATTGACATGAAAATCAACGATAGAAAGGAACAAGTAAAAATGGCCCGCCCAATGCAAGAGGGAGGAATTGGCTTGTAAGTCGTGGGAGAGAGGAGAAGTTGGAAAAAAGTAGGCTTCCTTTGGAGAAACATAATAGCTAGCCAATATGGCTCAAGGGAGGATGGGTGAGGGTCCCGGGTTGTCATAGGAGGAAGAGATCTATTTGGCAATGTCTCAAAAGGGGTCGAAAAGGATCTCAATGATTGGTTTGCAGTATTTTATGGTCAAGGCTGAAAAAAAAAAAAATAATAATAATAATAATAATCATATTTTGGGAGAGGATAAGTGGTTGGAATGTCTTCACTAGCTCATTGATGTCCGAGATAGTATATGCTTGCTTCCAAATTCATAAAGATCAAAGACGGCTAATACTTGGGTAAAAGTCATTTGAAACTTGAATTTCAGAAGAGGCTTGCAGGGGTACAAGATTCATCTACTTAAACAATTGTTGAAAGCACTTCATGGGGTTTCGGACCCCCCTAAGAAGCATATTTGGACTCCCCCCCCCCCCCCCCCCCCCCCCCCATATATTAGGTGTGAGCTCCCTTGTCGCCACAAGAGTGGAACAATTTTGTCAGACAGCTTTGGCAAGAAAATTTTAACCGTAGATAATTTGGAATGGTAAGACTGGGTAAATATTGAATATGTATGTGCATCATTTGCAAGAACAACCACAGTGAGACCACCATAGGTATGTCATAATTGTTGAGAATAATTCAAACCTGATTGAAAGTTGCTGTCCAACGGTCATAAGAACGTTTGAAGTTCCATTGTTTTCTCACTGTTTGTTGTAACCGAATTGAACGTGGTCAAGCCACATGTCAGTTGTTGATTAATTCTTTTAGCAAGAATCTCTCAAGTGTTAGTTTAGGTGTCTACATCATGTCTATAAAAGAGTCTTCTATGTAATGTAGAAGTACGAAAAAATTCAACACACTCTAATATCCTACATTTTAAGAAAACAGCCCTTATTGTTTTATGTGTGTTGTGTGTTATTTGTGAAATGTGTGTTATTTGTGATTGAGTTGCTGTTACTCCAACAAATTTGGTATCAGAGCTTGGTTCTACAGCAATCTGGAACAAGGTAAAAGGTAATGGCAACCACAAGTAGCATGGTAAGTGTTAATCAAAATTTTGTTCCCATTTTCAAAGGAGAAAATTATCCATTTTAGGCTATTAAAATGAGAACAATATTTATGTCTCACGATTTATGGGAATTAGTAGAGGCTGATTTTACAGAGTATAATGATCAAGAAGGAAGGGTGACCGCAGCTCAAAAAGCGGAGATGAAAAAAAAAAAAAAAAAAAGATGCAAAGGCCCTGTCATATATCCAGCAAGATCTGGATAACACAATCTTCCCAAGAATAATGGGAGCTAAAACATCTAAAGAAGCATGGGACTTGCTTCGAAATGAATTCCAAGGGTCAAGTAAAGTAATCACTATAAGATTACAATTTCTCTGTCGTGAATTTGAGACCTTATTGATGAAAAAATCAAAATCGGTTCAAGAATTTTTCACTCAAGTCACCTCAATAGTAAATCAAGCTAGGTCTCTTGGTGAAGACCTATCTGAACAAAAAATTGTTGAAAAGGTGCTTCGGAGTCTTAATTCAAAATTTGATTCCATTGTTCCTGCAATAGAGGAAACTAAAAATCTAAGCACTTTGCCTTTAACTGAATTAATGGGATCTCTTCAAGCTTATGAAGAGAGGTTACAAAAAGACACAAAAAATTCTGTTGAGCAGGCATTGTAGACAAAACTCACTTTGAAGGAAAGCTGGAGTGAAGGTGTTGGAACTCACCCATTTCAAAAGGGTCATGGTGGTGAAGCTCGGACAAACCAATCCTTTAAAGGGAAAGGAAAAGGCCACTACAACAACTCTAGAAACTCCAATCGAGGTAACTGTGAATCACCTATTCAATGTTATAAGTGTAAAAAGAAAGGGCATATTGAAAGAGACTATTGGTATAAAAATAAGGATTCTAATGTGCCTCATTGCTCAATTTGTACAAAAATTGGGCATGCAGGAAAATATTGTTGGTATAAGCCAAAAGATAGGGCAAATTTCCATGAAGAAAAACGTGATGAAGAAAAAACTAATGAAGAAAGCATGTTTCTTTCATGTTTTAATGCATGTACTGAAAATGTCTGGTATCTAGATAGTGGTTGCAGTAACCATATGGCAAGTGATAAATCTTTATTTGTTGAGATGGATGAGACTATCAGGTCTCAACTACGAATGGGAGATGATAATCAAGTTCAAGTGCGAGGTAAGGGAACAATTTTCATAGACACCAAATCTGATAAGAAGCTTATTCATGATGTTATGTGTGTTCTTGGCATTGCTCAAAATTTAATCAGCTTGGGACAATTGATGAAAAGAGGACTTTATGCTATTTTTGCTGAAAATAAATGCATGATATTTAATAAGAAAAACAAGGAATTAATAGTTTCAGTTGAAATGACTAATACTAAAATATTCCCTCTTAAATTTTCTGATCTCACCATCAATGCTTTTAATGTTGAATCTAGTGATACCTCTAGGCTATGGCATAAACGATATGGGCATCTAAACTTTGGTGGGCTAAATTTACCGCATAAAAATACAATGGTTGCTAGTTTACCCATGGTGACAAATGATGAAAAGTTGTGTGAAGCATGTGTATATGGAAAACATCGTAGAACTCCCTTTTTAAGTGGGTAAATCTTGGAGGGCAACTGAACCTTTGATGCTTGTACATGCTGATATATGTGGTCCTATGAGTACATTCTCTTTTGGTGGATGCAAATATTTTCTATTATTTGTTGATGACTTTACTAGAATGTCACGGGTGTATTTTCTTAGAAAAAAAAGTTTGAAGTACTTTCATTTTTCCTACAATTTCAGGCTTCTATTGAAAAACAAAGTGGCTATTCTATTAAAAAATTGCGTACTAAGCGGGGTGGTGAATTTACATCTAGAAAATTCTTTATGATGTGCAAAAGTGCATGTATAGGCAGAGAACTCACGGCAAGCTTTACCCCACAACAAAATGGGGTCACGGATCAAAAAAATCGAATAATCGTTGAAACCACAAGGTGTATGCTGAAAGAAAAGGAACTACCAAAGACCTTTTGGGCTGAAGCCGTAGCAACTTTGGTTTATTTATTAAACCGATTTCCTACCAAGGTTGTCACTGGAAAAACCTCATATGAAGCTTGGTTTAGGAGAAAATCAAATGTGAGCCATCTTAAAGTATTTGGATCTATAGCCTATGCTCATATTCCTTCGCAAAAAAAGCAAAAATTGGATGATAAGATCAAAAAATATATTTTTATTGGTTATAGCGATGAAACAAAAGGCCATAGGCTCTACGATCCAAAAAATAAGATTTTTAACATTAGTCAAGATGTTATCTTCAATGAAAATGATGCCTGGAATTGGGAAAGTAGTGCCGAAAATACTCATTTGGTTGTTGATCATGAAGAAACCACATCTTGTATGCCACCAAATGAGTTTCAACCACCACCCTCACCACATATTGAATCAAGTGAATCGCCTCCAAGAAGGGTAAGAAGTCTTACTGATATTTATCAATCATGTGATTTTGCCTTCTTTTCTTCAGAATCCACATGTTTTGAAGATGCGGTGACAAAGGAAGAGTGGTATGATGCAATGAAGGAAGAAATTGATGCTATTGAAAAAAATAAAACATGGAGATTGGTTGATTTGCCCCCAGGAAAAGAAGCCATTGGACTGAAATGGATTTATAAATCCAAATTCAATCCGGATGGATCTTTGAAAAGGCATAAAGCTCGTTTAGTAGCAAAAGGTTATGTTCAAATTCCAGGTGTTGATTTTTTTTTAACCTTTTCTCCTGTTGCTCGATTAGGATACCAAATTTGTTGGAGTAACAGCAACTCAATCACAAATAACACATTTCACAAATAACACACAAAACAAAAAGGGTTGTTTTCTTAAAATGTAGGATAACAGAGTATGTTGAATTTTTATGTACTTCTACACAACATAGAAGACCCTTTTATAGACATGATGTAGACACCTAAACTAACACTTGAGAGATTCTTACTAAAAGAATTAATCAACAACTGACATGTGGCTTGACCACATTCAATTCAGTTACAACAAACAGTGAGAAAACAATGGAACTTCAAACGTTCTTATGACCATTGGACAGCAATGTTCAATCAGGTTTGAATTATTCTCAACAATAATTCCCAGATAATTGCTTTGGCACGCATAGATGCAGGCGCACACACACATTATCTTAATGGATAAAGTCTCTCCTCCTTTTCTTTGCTCATTATCATTATCACACACACGTGCACCATTTTTAGTAATAACACTGATCATTACATGTAAATTACAAGATCAATTTTGGAGATACAACTATAACATGAATACTTGGCACTATGTACTAGAGCAACCCACATGATCCTACACCTAGTGAACCATGTATTGTAGGAAGTAGTGTACCAGAGTAATCCAAGGTCCAGTAAACCTCACATACATATATCCAGCAATGTATGGACAATGAACAGTGGCCAGTACTCAGTGCAATCTGAAGGGAATGAGGATTTTTGTGGGAAACAAAGGATTACAAGAGAACATACTTACAAAAACAAAGAATATATATATATATATATATATATATATATATATATATATATATATATATATATATATATATATATATATATAAGAGAGAGAGATTACTAGATAGTGAGAGGGTACTGGACAATACCAACCATTCCCACTCCTACCATGTCTCAGAGCAAAGAAGGAAACTGGGGCATCTGATTGTGCGTGTGTGTGTGTGTGTGTGTGTAAAGTCTCAAGTCCAACCAGTTGGACCATAAGTTATCATCCACCCAGCAAATAACTTCCAATAATGCATGCAACATCCAAGTCCAACCCTTCCACTAGGTTGGCCCCGCCATAAGGATCAGCTTGTGCAAAAATTAGCCCTATTGATGCGAGATGGATGAGAACAGATTTCTCGCACACATGACACAATTCCCTCCCTTTTTTCCTTTGAAAGGTCACAATTCCCTCCCCTCCCTCAAATTGGTGGCTTTTCCTGTGATGATACATTTCATATTTGTTTGGATAGATAGCTAAGTAAACATTGAATTTCAAAAAGAAATCATTATCCAAAAATCATATTCAAGTTCTCATGCACAAGATAAAAGGTGACTTATGCTAGAGCTTCTTTAAATAAATAAATAAATAACTCGTTATCCAAACAAAACCCCCAAAATTGAATCCATGGAAAACCATGCTCATAGGAAATCATGAGAAATTATCATGAGTTGATCATTATAGTTTTCTTTATGAGAATTTTACAAAAAGAAAGAAAGAAAAAAAAAAAAAAACTACCTAATTAATAGGTCATTTACATTCCGATACCTTTTTCAAAAAGGCTTTCAACAAGCTACCCCATTAATCGATATAATTATCATTCCACTAACATCCGTTACATTTCTGTAATGGCCAATTGGGCAAGCAGGCGAGCAAACGGGTGGGTCCCACTGTGGTGTTTATGTAAAACCCACCATGACCACCAGGTGTGTCACATCATGTTAGGGCTCAAAAATCACCTCCATCCATAGTACAGATGAACCACATTATTGGAAACAGTGTACAGGGCAAAGATCGCCCTCCAATCTATTTCCCTTAGTATGGCCCACCTGAATCACAGGTGGGCCTAATTTTTAGGCCCTAGGCCTAAATTTTCGTATGACATCTAATGATTGGAGTGGATTTCATATAACCATCAATGGGCCCCATAAAAATCAAGGGCGGACATCTCTCTACCAACTGTTTTCTTTGTTGTGGCCCACTTGAAGTCAGTCTGATCTTTTGGCTCCAGGCCTAAACTAGGATTATGCATCTAATGGGCCGGAGTGGATTTCGCATACATATCACAATTGGCCCCGACAAAAATCAAATCCTGATGTCCCCCTCTAATTGTACATAGAGAGTACTCATAACAAAATGGAATTGCATGGGACACCACTCTTGGTTTTAAAGGAGCCCACCGTTATCTTTATTTAAGATCCACTCCAACCATTAGATATTTAGTCCCATATTAGGCCCAGAGACAAAATTAGGCTGAGCTGTCATTCTCGTGGGCCAAACCAAAGGAAACAACTAGGAGAGATACGTCCACCCTTGATTTTTACAAGGCCCATCATGATAATTATATGAAATCCACTACAACCATTAGATTCCACGCAATAATTTAGGCATGTGGCCCAAAAATAAACCCATCTGTTATTCGCATGGGCCACACTGATGGAAATAGTTTGGAAGGCGAGTGTTGCCCTGTACACTGTTTCCAATTGTGTGGTCCACCTAAATCATAGATGAAGCTGATTTTTGGGACCTATGCCTAACATGGGATGACGCACCAAGTGGTCCAGGTGGATTTTATATAAACATCACGACAGGGCCCACATGAGCCACCGAGCCATTTGCTCGCACAACGGCCGTGACGAAAGGTAGTGGAATGATAATCATATCGATTAATAAGATAGCTTTTTGAAAACCTTTTTTAAAAAAGTACCGTAATGTTAAAGTCCACATTAATTACATAGTTTTTTTTTTCTTTTTGTAAAATTCCCTTATTTTGACCTCCCAAGATATGAATATATGATCCCCTAAGATATAAATATATTCTAACCTTTCAGAAAAAAAAAAAAGATATTAGTATATTATATTAAAGATTCAATAAGACACAAATCTCTCAAAATAGAAAAAAAAATGTTAATGACTAAATATTCCCTTAAAGATCTTTCAAAATTTTTATTAAATAAAGACCTCAAAATCAAGCTAGAACCACAAAAATCTCTAAGCACAACTCAACATATGAGGCCCATCGGACAGGCTGTGTGACCAACAAAATTGGCTCCCGGTGCCACATCTTCATGACATGTTTCTTGTGATCATTCATTCTTAGCATCATTCCCCACCGGTTAGAAGCAATATGACTCCATCAATGACTTCCCTCTACCTTGTTTCACGACTAACCCTAATGTCCGATACACTCCATTGGTTGGCTTAGGATGCAATATGGATGTCTTTCCATCATTCTCAATCATGTATGAATTTTCTTTTCCATGTATCATAGGGTTCCAAATGTAATGTTATGGCCTTCCGAGTAATACATCACATACATCTATCAACACCACATCACACCAAACCTTATCGTGGTAGTTGTCATTGATGGAAAAAGAAATCACGAAACAGTGTGTTACCTTGATTCTATTCCCATTCGAAACCAAGACTCTCAAAATCTCATCATCATCATCTAAGCATTATCCCATTTTTTTTAAGGGTGTCTTATCCTAACAAATTGGGGTCAACTACATGATCCTGGTCCACCACCCACCTTGTCAAGGGCCATAACTTCAGTTAGAACAAGGACATCAATTTTTTTCTTACAACCTCCATCCATGTACTTTTGGGCCTTTCCATTACTCTTTTAGCACCTCTAGCTTGCACCAACTCACTCCTAATTGCTATGGTTCTTATTCTCCAATGCACATGACCAAACCATCTATAAGTCTACCTTCCCTCATCTTATCACCTATTGGTGCTACTCCTAAGTTCCCTCAAATGCATTCATTTCATTTCTAATTCTATCATTTCTCATTTAGCCACTCATCCATCTCAACATCCACATTTCAGCTACAATCATCTTATGAAAATGTTGTTCCTTAACTGCCCAACATTCTCACCCCATAAAGAATGGCTGGTCTTATAACTACCCTATAAAATTTCCCCTTCGGTTTGACTGATAAACTACGATCAAATAAAACTCCAGAGGCACATCTCCGTTTCTTCCACCCAGCTTGAATTCTAGGGGCAACATCCTTCACAGTCTCTCCGCTCTCACGAGTTATCAACCCAAGATATCAAAAGTGGTCCTCTTGAGATACTTCTTGGTCAGAAATCTTATCTAGCTTCCACTCATATTGTTACTAAAATTGCACTCCACATACTCTACTTTAGTCCAATTAATTTAAACCCTTTATAAAGCATCCCTCCAAATCTAGCATTGTGTTTACACCCTCCCTCATCTTGTTAATCAAAATCATGTCATTTGGAAACAACATGCACCATGGGATCTCTTCCTGAAAATGCCTCATTAACTCATCCATTATCTATGCAAAAAGGTACGGCCTCAACACCTACCCCCTGACTACATGTATACATGCATGCGCACACACGCGCACTCACATCCTCATTTATTCTAAATTTAAAGAAAAGGAAATACAATAAATGTAGACCTAAATCTCTCACTTTCTTTTATCCTACCATGCTTATCCCTGCTTTATCCTATTATGATTTCCCAAGCTGTTACTGTATCTTATTAAAGATCCCTAAAGATATTAATATATTCTATTAAAAATTTTCAAAGACATATCTCTCAAAATAGAAACCATTAATGACTAAATAACCCCTTAAAGATCCTTCAAAATATTAACTAAAAAAAGACCTTAAAGAAACAAACCAAAACCAGACAAAGGATCGCAATCTTTTAAAATTTTAAGCACAACCCAACAAATAGGACCCACCGGACGGGCCATAGGACTCGCGAATTGGGCTTTTGAGGTCCACATCTTTATTGCAACTAATAAATAACGAAATACAAGTGGGGTCCACCCAATGAGTTGATTTTACACAAGATCCACATGGTTGGGCCAACCCATTGAACGAGTTTGATGTCACATGCACATGACATGTTGGGAAATATCCACTTGATGGAAGATAACTTGTGCACGCATGCACACACACATACACATGCACGCAGTGCACAGATAAATTATCAAGTGCAAACATTTTCACCACAATTGTGGTAAAAGCAAGTGTTGTAGGCCCCACATGATGTTGTAGGCCCCACACCTTCCCATCTTTAGCTAGGAAGGAACCAAAAATAGGCCAAATCCGTAACTTAGTTGGGCTACATAAGTAGGAATACGTGAGAGGGGATGCCACCCTTGATACCCATGGAGGCCCCACACTATTGTCTATATGTCATTCAATCATATGAAACATTTACCCAAATGATGGCAAACCTAAAAATCAAGTGGTTATGAAACTTGGATGAGGCCCAAAGAAAATCAATAGTGGAAGTCCCCCTCCCAACTGTTCCTCTCATGTGACCCACCTGAGTCATGGATTAGCCTAATTTTTGGCCCATAGCTAAAAATGGGAAGCTGTGCATGATAGTAAGAATGAATGTCATGCATCAAAATGGGGCCAACATCACTGATGTGCACTCAGTGTTTCAAATAGCACCCGTAGCGTAGCGGTAGCGTACGCTACGTAGTGTAGCATGACTATAGCGCTACGTAGCGCGTAGCGTATGTAGCGTAAGCTACAGTAGCGCTACGTAGCGCGTAGCATACGTAGTGTAAGCTACAATGTATTTTTTTACTATTTTATTTTTTTATTATTTTTTTTAATATTTTCTTTTTATCTAATGTTGAGGAATGTAACACTTGTATTGTACTAATACTTTTAATCTATGTGATTTTTATTTCTTTTCATAATTGTGACTTATGGATTCAATTAGACATTATTAATTAAAGTGGTTTGCTTAGAAAATTGTTGATGTGATAATTATTTGATTTGGCTTATATATGTGGATTGGTTTTTGATAAATGATAAGTAACAAATCATTTGAACATGCTTATAATTGATAAAATGAATCATCTTTTAGGCATTTTCATATTTTTCTTTTCCTTTTTGCCAATATTTATTATATTTGTCCTATTTATAAATTAAAAAATAGAAATATCGTGTAGCTTAAGCTACACGCTATAGAGGGCTGAGCGCTACGCATCACGCTACCGCTATTTAAAACACTATGTGCACTATAACTATGGTGCCAAGGTTTGCACTTGATCACACACACACACATGCCCTCACACATACATATATGATAATGATCCAAACCACATATATGATCGGTTTCAAATGGGATGGGGAATGACCAAAAAAGCTCAAATTGAAATGTATCAACCCTTGATGCATTTTACTATCTTCCTTTGAATATTGACCATCTCCCCAATCGTTTACCAAAAGCTCGAGATCTTCTAATCTTGAATATTTTTTAGGAAACCACCATCAACTATGTATCTCCCCAAACCAATGGTTTGGATCACCATGCATGACTGATATAAAAAAAGTGATAGTCCCCGTGTATCCTATTAAATAATCCAGATGTATTGTAGCAAACCACTGCTTTTGGTGTGACTTAGGATGGAGCTTCACCTTAACAACAGAATGCGCTTTCTCATGTCCTTTTATGGAGCATGGTGCCATGGTCTAATGGTTTTCGATGACTAGATGCATGTTTTGGCCCTGGCAATTCTCATTATATATAGCACAGAATAGATATAAACAATGGCCACATTTTATTTAATAAGCCCACTGATCAAGTGACTGAGGTTTCTAATTTGTACACTTCTTAGAGAATATCTAATCCACAGTAGTGTGACTAGATGAACAGCCCAAATCACTACAACATATTACCACATGTCAGAATTAGGAGGAAGGACATGATAAGTATGACTTTTAACGGTGCCTCTCAAAAAAGGGGGGACAACTTTAAATGGTGCACCGCATGCATAATTTCTTCAACTATAATAATGAAAAAACCAAAGCTTTTACCTTTCAAAAAAAAAAAAAAAAAAAACAAAGCTTTTTTCCATCCCTATGACTAATTGCAGGGGCAAAAATGTCCAAAACCTATTCACATTATATAGTATAGATCAATCAGAACTCTAACAGCAACAAAATCACGCCATATTTAGTGCAAGCGATCCAAAAAACTCACCGTTCAATGACATACTGTAAGAGCTTGTCTGTTCCAAAGCATTCCACAGAGAACTCGACCAACTGTCCCTTGCTCCTGTCTACAGCATTCCTCACCATCTTCTCCAAACCATCCTCATCGTTGTATAAATCCCAAGGACTCCGCATATCTATGCATCGCCACAGCTGAGGCTCGTGGGAAAGTCGCTTCCATGAAGAACAGACACATTGCACTGTGAAAAGGACTTCAAATGCACCGAGCTTTTGGAAAATCAGAGAAAGCACGTCGGGCTGCAATTCAGCCCAATTCCTCACCTCTTCTGACATACCTGCGATTCTTGAACAGGTGTTGATATTTCCTAGAAAAATCAGCAAATTAGCGTTTTCGGGTGAAAATCTCCTATCCACATTTCCTTAATAGGAGTTGATATTTCCTAGAAAAAAAAAAAATCAGTTATGCAATCGCGCACGATCCAAAAAGTGCACACTCCACACATGTTAATCTGCATTTCACTATTTTAGAAGTTTCCTTTTTTATTATTACTTTTTTGTGAACTTGTCCCAGGATTTTGTTTCCTTTGCCTAGATTAGACGAAGCAAAAGTTGTAATCCTTACTCTATAAGTAAGGATACAGACCAGTAGTGTAGATATTCTTTTCATGATATTGAGTACAAGTTTTTGCGGATTGTTTCTTCATGGAAGAAGTATTGGAAGGGGGAGTTGAGGAGAACTCCAGCATACAGAGGGCTGTTGAGTTTTACCCCCAGTCTCTTTTTCTTTTCCTTTTTCATTCATAAATCTAGTATTGAATTTTCAGCCCCCAGTCTTTCCCATTTCAGTTTTTTTTTTTTTTTTTTTTTTTTTTTTTTTTTTTTTTTTTTTTTTTTTTTTTAAAATTTTTTTGCCCCCCATTGATTAAATCTGGTATCAGAACAAGTTCAGCAGTCTGCAGATGTTTTCTTAGATTTTTTTTCCCCCTAATTTTGAACATAAACCCGATCTCTCACCTGAGTCTACCCCTACACCCTTCCTTGAAAGCGGATTGCAAGACCCCTAAGCCTTTCCTAGGAAGCGAATTGTGTGACCTATGTGTGGGATTTGATCAGGCCACATGTCACTGTCAGTGATGGGGCCTGATCGAATATGTACTCAACTAAACAACTTTCAAACACGCTTTGCGTGGGCCCCATCCGACAACATGTAGCCCAATCAAATCCCACAACATCAGGTCACCAGGCAATCCACTTCCCCTTTCATAACCCTGAAAACTAAATCTACACCATCCTGCAACCCTGTTACTGCTATTTAATTTCAGAGACTGCTGCAGTTTTCTATTAATTTCTTTTCTACAGTTTTGCAGACTTTTCTGTAGCTTTTGCAATTGTCTCTAGTTCTTGAAACAGCTTTTGCAGCGACAGACCTGAAACCAGTCCCAAAATTATCCTACACATTCCCCAACCATGCACTTTGAGCACCTACCAGAGCTCATCCGAGACTTTCCAGCCCTATTTCTTACCCAAACTGTTCCCTAACCTTCTTTCTAAAAGACAACCTATTCCAGCCCCTTTTAAAACCCAATACTACACCTAAACCTAAGTCCTTGAACCGTTCCCCAAATCTGTCTCTACCTATCCAATTCTCATATGTTTGCAGTTTAGCAAAAAGTCCACATCCTAATCCTAAACCCTTATCTAGCCTACACAATCCAATGCGTTTCAAAAATTTAACACCCGCAAGAAATGGGACTTCATCAGGGGGATTACTTTTCTCCATTTCTATTCGTGGTGATCTCTAAAGCCCTACAGAAGTATAAAGTCAACTCTCATAAGTAGTAAGTGATATAATGATGTCAAAGGACAAACATAAATATAAAAACATTATTTACTAATCATATCATATGATTAGTAAATAATGTTTTTATATTTATGTTTGTCCTTTGACATCATTGTATCACTGATTCACTTATGACTTATGAGAGTTGACTTAATACTTCATGCATTAACATTTTATGGACCTATACAGCTATACTATGGTTGTTTATGCCTAAAGGCTTATAGAAATTATAAATGCATAATTGTCTCACCATTAGATTCATGCTCATATAATCTTGCTTATATTAAATCATTAATATTAGATATTTAGAAATTTGAATATAGGAATTTTGAAGTCAGTTTAAGCTTCTCAGGTTAATAAAATTATAAAGTAGCCCAAGACGGCATTCTTACCAAAAAATAACATGTTATCCAGTTATACCATCATAAACATGGTGAAAACCATAAAAGAACACATTTTTTTTTTTAAAGACGCAGGGTGTCCCCACCATAAAAGAACACATACCTAGAATAGTCTCAACTTTTCCATTTAAAAAAAAATTTCTTTTCTTTTTTGTTAAAAAAATTACCATTATGGGGGCTATAACACCTCATAACGTACGATACCACAATCGGCCATTATGTTGGCTGTTACCATTACTTGCTGAATACCTTGGTTACTTCTAGCAAACTTTGTGGTATAAGATGGGAACTAAAATAAAGTTCTCAGGTGCCAACCATCCACGGACATATGGACAAACCAAGGTTGTAAACTAGAGCCTTGGGAATCTTATTTGATGCTTAGTTGGTGATTACATCAATTAATGGGACCTTATGTTGTCTCAACCGGAGTTTGCCTCTAGCAATTCTCTGAACCGCACTTCGGGATTCTCTCCTTTCAAGATTGTGATTGGAATTAAACCTTGACAACCTATCAATTTACTTCCACTTCCTATTGTGACTAGACCCAACCAGGATGTTCAGGCATTTTCCACAACATGTCAAGTACATGAGGAAGTCAAGCAGACAATAACCCTTAATAATGAAAATTACAAGAGGCATGCAGATGTTAGTTGACACCTTACACAATTTCAAGAAGGGGATAACATCATCGTGCAGCTCAAGCCTTAGAGGTTTCCAGCGAGAACTTATACCAAGCTCCATTCCTTAAAGGAAGGTCCTTATCATGTTCTCAAGAAGCTGGGTGATAACCATATACATGATTGAGTTTCCACCCGAAATGAGATTGACTCTATTTTTGGCATGGAAAACCTTACAGTTTACCTTGGACATTACAAAGATGAGATCACAAAAGAAACAAACCATCCAAATACCCAAAAAAGATGAGATCACAAAAGAAACAAACCATCCAAATACCCAAAGTACCGCGCCAGTTCGAGAAAGTCATCAAAGATGTGTTTGATGACCATATAAACATATAATTTCAATTTGTCACAGAGGGAAGAGGGAATTGATGCCAATGGTCAATCAAGATCAGACAGCACATGAATTTCAACAGATGATTGTAAATATATCAGCCAAGAGCTTTATGAGGAACGCATTGCCATCTACTCAACAAAGCTGAGTTCTTACAAGCCAAGAATTGATGCAATCACACACCATCCAAAACATGCATGCTCCACACATGTGCATAAGAAGAGGCCCGGAAAGGGACCCACTTAAGCATGCAAGTCTTCTTTCCTTGTTTGCTTTTAATAATGTGTTTTACTATTTTAGAAGTATCCTTTTTTTATTATTAGTTTGTTAGGAAGTTGCCTCTTTAGAATTTTGTTTCTTTTCTAGAGATCAGATCAAGTAAAGAAACCTTGCAATCCTTACTCTATAGATAAGGCTACAGACCATACATATAGACACTGTTTTCACGATATTGAATACAAGTTGTTGCTGATTGTTTCTTTATGGGAGAAGTATAGAAAGGGGGAGTTGAGGATAACTCTAGCATATGGGTAGAGGGCTGTTGAGTTTCACTCTTTCTTTATCTCCTTTTCTTCATTCATAAATCTGGTATTGAATTCTGAACCCACAGTCTTTCCTATTTCAGTTTTTTCCCCATGCATAAATCAGTTAATTAGGTTTTCGTGTGAAAATCTCATATCCATGATTCTCCAACAGGAGTTGATATTTCCTAGAAAAATCAGTTCATTAGGGTTTTTAAGGCAAAAATCGAGAATTCTTGCATAGAACCGTCCTCCAAAAATGAAAAAAAAAAAAAAAAACATAAATCAATAAAAATAAATTAAATCGTATTAGGGCCCGTTTGAATGCCTGTAACATATGTAAAATGTAAGAAAGTTACAGGTGACTTTCTTACAGTTTGTGTTTGGGGGAGAAATGTTACAGGTAACAAAGTCTCAACCTGTAACCTTCTATCAGGTAAGATTGCAAGAAATGTAACAGAGGAATTAGTGTTTTTCAAGTCACAGGTTACTTCGTTACAGGAAACGGCTATCCATTTCGAAATTGGGAAAGGGAGGTGGAAACGAAGCTGCATTGAAAGTGCACCTACCTGCTCTGACCCAACGTCTCCTTCTCTCTCCTTCTCCCTCTCTCAGCGTCTCCTTCCCTCTCTCTCACTCTCAGCCTCTCCTCCCCTCTCTCTGCTTTGGCAAGGTAAGCCCTAACCCTACTCGTTTTTCTTTTTTCTTTTTTCTTTTTTCTTTTTTCTTCTCCTTCATTTTTCTCTTTTTGCGTGAGTGCGGGACGGCGGGGCGGTTTCGGATGCCTAACTGCGGGCCCCACAGTGATGTACTTTCCTTGCATCCAGACCGTCCATCCGTATTGAAAGCTCATTTTAGGTTTGATCCAAAAAAAATGAAGCTGATCTAAATCTCAAGTGGTCCACACCACAAGAAAAAATCTTAACTAAATTCCTACCATTAAAAACATCACGGGTCCACTGAAATATTTATATGCCATGTTGACAAGGAAATCGGACTGCGCACTGCGTTACTCGGTATGCTATTAGGGCGTGTTTGGCCGAACGGATCCTATAATTTTATGAGGGATGGGACGGTAAGATATGCCAAACGAGCCAAATAGACCCGATGAACTAGTCCTGAGATATATAGCAAACCCATACATCTTAAACCAATCCACCGGCATCACCATCGTTACCTTAAAATTGATCCCATCCCTCCTGATCCTGTTCAATCGTCCCTTGGGCTTGTTTGGTTGGACAGATTGGCAGGGATGGGAAGATAAAATCCCGGAATATGTCGGGCATGCCAAACAGACTTGGTGAACTTGTCCTGGGATATAATAATCCCATGGATCTTAAACCAATCCACTGGCACTACCATGGTTACCTTAAAATCCATCCCATCCCTCCTAATCTGCCTACCAAATAGGCCCTTATGGTACTAAGTAAACTCAGTCATTCACATGGTTTATTCACGCCGTCCATCCATTTTTTTCAGCTCATTTAAAGGGTTGAGATCAACATTGAAGCAAATCGAGAGCTCAAGTGGATCATACCACACGAAACGTGGGAATAATGATTTCCACCATTGAAACCTTGTTATGGCCCACAGTGGTGTTTATTTGTCATCCAAACATGTTCATAAGATCATACAAACATAGATGAAGGGAAAAATCAAATATTGGCCCCCAAGAATTTTTCAACAGTAGAAGTTCAATTCATATTGTTTCGTGTGGTGTGGTTCATTTGATCTTTGGATATTCTTCATTTTTTGGATCAAGACTTAAAATTATATGGTAAAATCGATGGACGAAGTGGATATAATACATAAATCATGGTGAGTCTTAAAGAGTTTACTCAATACACAATCGGCTTCCGTTGATAAGGTAACCAAGACTTAGGACGAAAATACCAAACAAATATCATCTTGATCCAAAAACTTTGAGAAAATGACCACTGTAGACAAAACCTTTTACCCAGCGGTTTCTATGAAAGAATACAAACTTTAGTTACCAATCTATACTTGCACGTGCGGACAGCGACTTTGAGGACGAAACTGCCCCTCCTTTTGACTGGGAAGACGAGCGCTGACGCTCCTTCAACCGAGAGTTGTACGAACGGCTTAAAAGAGATCAAAGTTACATGGCTCCACAGCTATATATTTATCATATCCACAACGTTCATCCATATTTCGAGATCATTTCGGAGCATTATCCAAAAGAAAAATCATATCCAAAGATCAACTGGACCACACCACAAAAAGCAGCAGGGAAATTGATTTTCACCGTTAAAATTTTTGTAGGGCCCACCATAACATTTATTTTCCATCCAGTCTATTCATAAGGTCACAAAGGCCTGGATGAAGAGGAAAAACAAATTTCATAATGATCAAAAACTTCCGTAACCCCTAAAAGGGTTTCAATGGTAGACGTTCAATTCTCCATAGCCTTTTACAGTGTGGTCCACTTGATACTTAGATCTGTCTTATTTTTCATCTCAAGCCTTAATATAAGCTTGCTAAATAGATGGACGGTTTGGATATAACACAGACCTCATGGTGGGGCCCATAGAAGCAACAAAAATTTCAAAAAAAAAAAAACAGAATCTGCGATGAATCGCGGATTCCGCGATTCCACCGCAACTCACTGTAGGATTTGGGGATGAATCGCGGAATCCGCGATTGATCCCCGATTCGAACAAAAGGCTATGGCTACGGATTATAACCGTAGCTATAGCGTATCTTGTGTACTTTTCTTTTTATTTTATTTTTTGTTTTTTTTTGTTTTGTTTTTTTTTTATTTTTTATTTTTTTACATTTAGAATTTTATTCTACTTACATTTTTCTCTAACACACACACACACACACACACACACACACACACACACACACACACACACACACACACATTTATATATATAAGCATATATATAAAAAAAATCTCTCCTTTTTTTTCATTTCTTTCTTTTTTCATATAACAAGAATATCTTCTAAACCAAAATTAGTTACTTGTCGTACCATATATGATTTTAGGGCTGAAAGTTGGGCGGGTTCAACCCAACCAACCTGTGACCCACCCGACATTGGGTTGGGCTTGGGCAAGATGTATCGGGTTTGGTCTTGGGGTTGGGCCATACAAACACCAACCCGATAAAACTTGGAAACGAAATCGCTGGGATTAACTGTCAAATGCATGGAAATGACCGTGAAGTGAAGGGGATTAACCGTGAAGTGCATCGAAATGACTGAATCTAAACGGAATCGTCAGAATTGACCATAAAATGCATCGAAATGACCATGAAGTTAAGCAAATTGAACACGAAATGCGTGGAAATGACCGTGAAGTGAAGCGAATTGAACGTGAAATGCGTGGAAATGACCGTGAAGTAAAGGAAATTGATCGTGAAGTGCATCGAAATGACCATGAATCTAAACGAAATCGCTAAAAATGATCATGAAATGCATGGAAATGACCGTGAAGTTAAGTGAATTGACCGTGAAATGCATGGAAATGACCGTGAAGTGAAGGAAATTTACTGGAAATTGAGCGGGACAAACTGAAAATTGAGCGGGACAAACTGGAAATTGAGCGGGCCAAACTGGAAATTGAGCAGGCCAAACTGAAAATTGAGCGGGCCAAACTGGAAATTGAGCGGGCCAAACTGGAAATTAAGCGGGCCAAACTAGGCCAAACTGAAAATTGAGCGAGAAAAACTGAAAATTGAGCGGGCCAAACTGAAAATTGAGCGGGCCAAACTGGAAATTGAGCAGGATAAACTGGAAATTGAGTGGGCCAAATTGGAAATTGAGCAGGCCAAACTAGACTACGTGTCAAAACTCTACATGATAGGACAATATTAGCTTTTCCGTTTTGGTTTACCATAGACGGTTCACATTCAATTGAAAAAAATAAAGGTCTAGATATTGGTAGCTGGGAGGTTCAAATGACAGGTTTTCTAGGACCTGCTCTATCCACCGTTGGACACAACAAACCAATAATCTGGATTAACGAACTATGTGCTTCATTTATTTGAGATGAAAGACGGTTTATACCGTCGAAAGATGTGTACTAATCATCACATGATTCCTCCTCCACTATGATGAAACATGTGGGAGATGTCAACCATTCATCAGATGAGTCTAGAACATATGTCTCACCTACCCCAGAAAGCCATCTCTATCTCCTTACATGGTGACCCATGCATACAAAGATTAACTATAAGGGTCAAGTCTATTTCATGACCCAAACAGTTTGATTTGCAAAGATGTAACACCCAATCTTAAAACGGGGTCAGTTACAACGGGTCATTGATGTATTGTAACAGGACAAGTAGGATTATAACTGTTGGATTTGGGTCATATTGGAACGATATCAGTTTGGCCCGCTCAATTTCCAGTTTGGCCCGCTTAATTTTCAATTTGTCCTGCTCAATTTTCAGTTTGTCCCCCTCAAATTTTAGTTTGTCCCGCTCAATTTTCAGTTTGTCCCGCTCAATTTCCAGTTTGGCCCACTCAATTTCCAATTTGTCCCGCTCGATTTCCAGTTTAGCCGACTCAATTTTCAGTTTGTCCCCCTCAATTTCTAGTTTGTCCCTCTCAATTTTCAGTTTGGCCCGCTCAATTTTCAGTTTGGCCAGCTCAATTTTTAGTTTGGCCTGCTCAATATCCAACTTGTCTCGCTCAATTTTCAGTTTGGCCCGCTCAATTTCCAGTTTGTCCCACTCAATTTTCAGTTTGTCTCGCTCAATTTTCAGTTTGGCCCTCAATTTCAGTTTGTCCCGCTTAATTTCAGTTTGGATTGCGTGGGCCAAACTGGAAATTGAGCGGGCCAAACTGGAAATTAAGTGAGACAAACTGGAAATTGAGCGGGCCAAACTGAAATTGAGCGGGCCAAACTCAAAATTGAGCGAGAAACTGGAAATTGAGCGGGCCAAACTGAAAATTGAGCGGGCCAAGCTGATTCGAGTCTGACTTAGTCAGGAAAACCGAGTCGGATCAGATTGGCCCAGGTTCGGATCGATAACAAGAAAAAAAAGAGGAGAGAGAGAGAGAGAGAGAGAGAGAGAGAGAGAGAGAGAGAGATTATGTACCTTGATTCATATGGCCATTGCAGTTCTAAACCTGAGGAAGAGATAGGGCCATTGCAGCTCTCAACCTGAGGAAGAGAGATGGTCATTGCAGCTCTGAACCTGAGGAAGAGAGAGGGCCATTGCAGCTCTTGTCAAAACCAATTTTGAAACAATCATTGTAATTCTTAGGTGGGCTACTTCTTCTTCTACCCCAAAACTCTAGAACAAGCATGCAAAATTCCCTCCAGAAAATATTAATTGGTTGGAAACATGTATTGGAATTGAAATCAAACTTGAAATCCTTAAGGTCTGTTTGGATAGGGTGAATCAAAAAGGTGAAAATGGAAAAAAAAAAAAAAAAAAAAAGTGGAATCTGAAAGCATTTCTTCCTTTGGTAAAACCACTGAATTTTCATTTCCTTCTCACTTGCTTGTAATGTTGCAAGAGTTGCTGTGGAAAATATGCAATTCCATTCCCTTTCATCTGTTTGGATTGACATGTAAAAGTGAGGAATTCTAACTGAAATTTATATGGTGTTCCACTACAATTGTGACAATAACATAACACCTATGTTATAGGTAACAATCCTACGGCCACATATTGATGCTAGAAGAAAATTCTACAGCCACATGGACATAACGAGATTCCAATGTACAAGTCGGGTGTTGTCAGTCATCTGTCAATATAGTGGGTTACACTTATCTACTTGTTGTCAGCCATCTGTCAATACTACAACTTATATGCATATTTTCCTTGTTGGAGATCCCCCTTTAGGATATAATCCATTTCTTGCTTCTCCTTTCAAAAATTTCTTCCCCAAGGAATTGTTTAAGGCCCATTTCCAGCACAACCACAGTGTTTGCAAATATTAAAACAACATTTAAAGCATCAATTCGAAGATTTGAAGCTCGGTATCAGATTTTAGGAAAATTAAAAAGAAAAGTTTTAAAAAATAAAAAGTTAAATTTAGACTATTAAACAATTTCTTCATCTGTAAGCATCCGTTTGATAGGAAGCTATAGGATAGTGCTCACTGATCAATTAGAAATGCAAAGGACCTAAAAAAAAAAAAATTAAAAATCAATGTGAATGTTAATAGGGTAAATCTTCAAATGAATGAATTAGAAATGAGTTTGCTTTGCTAAGTATTGAAATAAAAGGATAATTTTATGGAATGTTGTATTGAAAGAAAGGTCGAAGCCAAAAGAATACAAAATAAAAAAAAAATACTACAGTGAGATGTGAATGTCATTTCCACCCGGTCGACCCCGAACCACTGTCCAACCCGGTCGACCCGAACCCCTGTCCAGCCTACCCGATTGACCCCGAACCCCGTATTCAAATCTTGGGTGGTTGGTTTGTAATTGTTTTGGTTGTGAGAGTATTGAATTTGGGTAGTAGAAAATAGTTGCTAGTGGTGGTCATGGGGGTTTTTTGAAGCCATTGCACTTCAAAGATTTGAACTTGTAACTGTTTGTAAGTTTTGGGAGATGGTTCTGTTGGCATTGGTGTGTCATTTGTGTGGTGGTGAAGTATTAGATTAACAAAAAAGGGTTCAATGTTGTTTTGTAGTTTAATACTGAACGCGAGAATTGTTTGAGACTTTTGATTTGGTAGTTATTTTGTTTTTGAATGATTTCTTTTAGAAATTGGAAATCAACATTTTCTTGGACTTTTTTTTTTCTTTCTCTGAGAGATGGAATTTTGGCATTCGTTGTTTAATTTGTTTGGGAGTGAGTCTTGGATTTAAGGAAATTAGGAATTTAGCGAGGGAACCTAGAAATAGAGCGAGGGAACATAGTAATTGAGCGAGGGAACGTAGGAATTCAGTTTGGCCCACTCAATTTCTAGTTTGTCCCACTGAAATTCTAGTTTGTCCCACTCATTTTCATGTTTACCCGCTTAATTTCCAGTTTGACCAGCTCAATTTCCAGTTTGGCCCGCTCATTTTCCAGTTTATCCCACTCATTTTTCAGTTTGGCCCGCTCAATTTTCAGTTTGGCCCGCTGAAATTCTAGTTTGTCCCGCTCATTTCCATGTTTGCCCACTCAATTTTCAGTTTGTTCCGTTTAATTTCCTTCATCCCGCTCATTTCCTTGTTTGCTCGCTCAATTTCCAGTTTGGCCCGCTCAATTTTCAGTTTAGCCCGCTCAATTTCTAATTTGTCCCGCTCAATTTTCAATTTGGCCTGCTGAAATTCTAGTTTGTCCCGCTCATTTCCATGTTTGCCTGCTCAATTTCCAGTTTAGCCCGCTCATTGTGAGCTTAGCACAATAGCCCATTGTGAGCTTAGCAACCTAGGAATTGAGCGAGGAAAGCTAAAAATTAAGCGAGGGAAGGTAGAAATTGAGCGAGGGAAGCTAGGAATTGAGCGAGGCAACCTAGGATTTGAGCGAGGAAAGCTAAAAATTGAGCGAGGGAAACTTATGATTTGAGCGAGGGAAGGTAGAAAGGAGAGAAGGGAAGAGGAAGCTAGAATGGAGCGACGCAGGAAAAGTAGATTGAGCGAGGGAACCTAGAAATTGAGCGAGGCAACGTAGGAATTCAGCGAGGTAACCTATGAATTAGCGAGGAAAGGTAGAAATTGAGCGAGGCAACCTAGGATTGAGCGAGGTAAGCTAGAATTAAGCGATGGGAAGCGAGGGAATGTGTAGAAATTGAGCGAGGGAACCTAGGAATTGAGCGAGACAACCTAGGATTTGGGCGAGGCGAGGAGAAGGAAAGCTAGAAATTGAGCGAGGGAACTAGGATTGAGGATTTGAGAGCGAGGTGAACCTAGAAATTGAGCGAGGCAACGTAGGGATTGAGTGAGGGGAGCTAGGAATTGAGCGAGACAACCTACGAATTGAGCGATGGAAGCTAGAAATTCAGCTACGGAACCTATGAATTAAGCAACGGAAGGTAAAAATTGAGCGAGGCAACATAGGATTTGAGCGAGGAAAGCTAAAAATTGAGCGAGCGGACCTAGAAATTAAGCGAGACAACATAGGAATTGAGCGAGGCAATGTAGGTATTCAACGAGGTAACCTACGAATTGAGCGAGGGAAGGTAGAAATTGAGCGAGGGAAGCTAGAAATTGAGCGAGGCAACCTAGGATTTGAGCGAGGAAAGCTAGAAATTGAGCGAGACAACGTAGGAATTGAGCGAGGCAACGTAGGAATTGAGCGAGGCAACGTAGGAATTGACCAAGGCAACCTAGGATTTGAGCGAAGAAAGCTTGATATTGAGCGAGGGAACCTAGAAATTGAGCGAGACAACGTAGGAATTGAGTGAGGCAACCTAGGAATTGAGCGAGGGAAGCTAGAAATTGAGCGAAGCAACCTAAGATTTGAGCGAGAAATGCTAGAGATTAGTCCACATACATTCAACGCGGGCCTAACATGGAGTGTGTGTACTGACATGGGTGTGTATTGACAAGCTAACCCAAAAAACCAAAAAATAATAATAATAATAGTAAAATATATATAAAAAATAAAAAATAAAAAATATTGAGTTAGGCCCGCCTTGAATGTATGTGGACTATCTACGATGTTCATCCGTTTTTTCATCTAAAGTAGGGGTTTCAGCCCAAAATGGTGGCATATTGAAAATAGTGAATCACCACAGGAAATAGTGGATCATAACATAGACCACAGCAACTAGTGTACCATAGAAACCTTATCCCCGCAATGGTGTTTTACTTGTAATCCATCATGTTCATAGGATGATTTTGCATAGATGAACCGAAAACCAAGATGTGAGCTTCATTCGGCATTTCAATGGCCCACAAAAATTTACGCCGTTTAGGTAAATGCATATCATACCTGTCGTACGTACTTTCTTCTGTGGAGAGACCATTTTCAGAAAAATGAGATAATGTTGATGAGTAGAGAGGGTGGGATCCAGCTAGAGCGTGGTGCGATCCAAGCAACAGATGTAGTGGTGGAGTTTTCATCTTTTTTTTTTTAAAAAATGGAGCGAGGGAAGAGAGGGAGAGGAAAAGCAATGGCAGTAAAAAGGAGGGGTAGTTTCGTCCTCAAATTCACTGTCCTCATGTGCTAGTCTAAGTTAGTAACTTAAGTTTGTATTCCTTCATAAAAACTGCTGGGTAAAAGGTTTTATCTATAGTGGTCAGGTTTATGTACCCGTCAACCATGATAACTGTCATTGGTTCTTGATGGTCCTATGTCCAAGACAACGGGAGATCATTATTATCGATAGCTTAGTGTCATTGGTTCTTGATAGGTTGCCTTGCTCAAATGCTAGGTTCCCTTGCTCAATTTCTTGCTTTCCTCGCTCAATTCCTAGGTTACAATATGAAAAAAGCGTCCCATCAGTAGTACATTAATGGACAAATACTTTAGAGAATTTTCAGTTTGGCCCGCTCAATTTCCAGTTTGGCCCGCTCAATTTTCAGTTTATCCCGCTCAATTTCCAGTTTGGCCCGCTCAATTTCCAGTTTGTCCCGCTCAATTTCCAGTTTGGCCAGCTCAATTTTCAGTTTGTCCCGCTCAATTTCCAGTTTGGCCCGCTCAATTTTCAGTTTGTCCCGCTCAATTTTCAATAAATTCCCTTCACTTCACGGTCATTTCCATGCATTTCACTTAACTTCACGGTCATTTCCACTCATTTCACGGTCATTTCTAGCAATTCCGTTTAGATTCACAGTCATTTCGATGCACTTCACGGTCAATTCCTTTTACTTCAAGGTCATTTCCACGCATTTCACGTTCAATTCACTTCACTTCACGATCATTTTCATGCACTTCACGGTCAATTCCAGCTTAGAAGAAGCCATGTATATATGAATTGGGCTAATGCTGCTATGTATATAGGATCTACATCGATAGCATTATGCAATGTAGTTTGATCTTGAATGGAATCTTCTTCCATAAATAATGCTTTGAGTTTTTTTTTTTTTTTTTTTAACTACGTTTCATGGATAGCGAGTTGAGTGGAGTGATCAATCTCAAAGAAAGCCTTTTCTGTGCAAGAATGTACTAAGCATGGCATATCTTGTGTATGAGTGTTTTGTGGTTGGTCATTTGTTTGGCAACTGCTGTTCCATGATCCTACTTTGCTTGCTTGCCCTCACCCTTTCGACAATCTGCCATTTAAAGGCCAATCCCAAATCACTATGAGAAGGAATAAGATGATGATGTGATGCGATGGCAGCGGCAACGATCAAGAATAGCAAAGCACGGATAAAGACTGGGTTAGAAAGTCTCAATGAAACAAAACTAGGAGATTTTCCATCCAACCTGCCTTTATTTTATTTTATTTTATCTATGCATACACTTGTGCCACTATATTCATGAAAGTCTGGGAAAACCTTAGAAGAGTCTAAAATCATGTTTGAATTCCCCATATTTTTCACTCCCCGCCTAGAAGTTGGGGCAAGATTTATGACCAAAAGGAATTCATGGGAAATGTAAAAACCAACCAAGAACTGATTTATTTTTTTATTTTTCCCAGAAACTAAGGAATTACTAAGCTGAGAAATGTAAAACTCGGCAACCAAAAATTTTCCTCACATAATGAATGTATTTTATTCAAGTCCACCATTCATCTTTTCAACTCATTTTCAAGCTTGAATCCGAAAATGAGGCAGATCCAAATCTAAGGTGGGCCACACTATAGTAAATTACGTAATTGAATGGCCAACTAAATTTGCTGTGAAATATATAGAGAGAGGGCAAAAGGTCAGAGAGACCTCTTGGATTTCAAGAATTGCTCTTTCTTTGCTTTTCCCATTTAGGTTTGTTTCTTGATGGTTGTGGCATTCATAATTCAAATTAAACCAACTAAATTTTGGAAACCACTATTGTTAAGTTACAGTCTGAAAATCAGAATAGTTGAGCAGTCCTAATCCCTGATTCGTTAATGCTTGTTTGTTGAAACCATTGGATATTTTTCATTTTTTAGCCATTCTAATAAATTTCCACCAATCTGATAGATAATCAAATAAGCTTAACTTTTGGTTCTTCTTCTTCTTCTTCTTCTTCTTCTTTTTTCAATGCATCTTGATTTGGTTTTTATGTTGTGCAAGGTTGTTTAGAATGTTGTTCAAAAATCCACTATTGAAAATCCTAACTTCCAAGAATCTGTGCTGCTAAATGACTGCTTGGAAAAAACTGCTAAATGCAGCAATAGGAGGTTGGTTTTCTTAATTATGTTATTTGTTTTGTAGGAGATTTAGATTGGAATGTTGTTCGGCACGGTTGTTCATACTCTTGTACTATCTTACCTTACATGGAGAACTGAATGGGACAATCAGGTAATTCAATTTCATTTATATTCTCTTTTCCTAATCAGGATTGATAAATGCATTTCCAATATGAACAGAATTTTCATCTTTTTATATGTTCTTGGTTTATGAATGACCACCTTAGTGCCCATTTCACAAAAATAAGAATAAAATCGCCCTCATCAGAAGGTAGGCAACCGTTGGATCTTCAAATCAATCATGCCAAGAGTCCACCCACCATCTAACAGCCAAGTGAAGGGAATTGACCGTGAAGTACATCGAAATGACCGTGAATCTAAACGGAATCGCTGGAAATGATCGTGAAAGGAAGCGAATTGACCATGAAATGCATGAAAATGACGGTGAAGTGAAGGGAATTAATTGACCGTGAAGTGCATGGAAATGACGGTGAATCTAAACGGAATCGCCAGAATTGATCATGAAATGCATGAAAATGACCGTGAAGTGAAGCGAATTGAACGTGAAATGCGTGAAATGATGTGAATGAAGTGAAGGGAATTGACAGTGAAGTGCATCAAAATGACCGTGAATCTAAACGAAATCGCTAGAAATGACCGTGAATGATGTGAAATGTGTGGAAATGACCGTGAAGGTAGGTGAATTGACCGTGAAATGCATGGAACTGACCGTGAAGTGAAGGAAATTTACTAGAAATTGAGCGGGGGCCAAACTGGAAATTGAGGGGGACAATTTCTAGTTTGGACAAACTGGAAATTGAGGGGGACAATTTCCAGTTTGGCCCGCTAAATTTTCAGTTTGGCCCACTCAATTTCCAGAATTCCAAGATTTTCAAGTTCCCATCATGTTTGGATTTTTAAAATAACCCCCAGTTCAAAGATTTTTTAAGGTCATTTATATGCATTTCACAATCAATCCCGGCAGTTCCGTTTCTCATTTCACTCTGGAATGGGAAGTCAATGTATATATTGTCCCTAGATGTGATATTGACATGTAGGAGTCTGCATGTGAGATGAGTCACCGAAAATTATGTGGACCAATAAAAGCATTTCACGGTCAATTCGCTCCACTTTACGGTCATTTCCATGCATTTCACGGTCAATCCCAGCGATTCCGTGTTGATTCACGGTCATTTCCATGCATTTCACGGTCATTTCCCTTCACTTCACGGTCATTTTCATGCATTTCATGTTCAATTCCGGTGATTCCGTTTCATTTCACGGTCAATTCCCTTCACTTCACGATCATTTCCATGCATTTTTTTCTTCTAAACAAACAAGCTAAAATATAGGACAACTACTCCATTACAAGTCACATTTTGTATCAAGCAATTTATTTGGGAGAGGAAAATCTGACATATCTTATTAGCTTAAGGGGAGGCATTGGAATTTCTTTTACCATCAACACAAATGATTTGCACTCAATTATAATTAATTTATAAGGAACTTATATATTAATTGGGTTCGTGTTGGGTCAAGCAACCTGAGACCTCAACCTGAGCCCAACCCAAGTTTTATCGGGTTGGTGTTTGTATGGCCCAACCCCAAGACCAAACTTGATACACCCTACCCAAGCCCAACCCAATGTCGGGTTGGTCACAGGTTGGTTGGGTTGAGCCTGCCCAATTCATATATACACGGCTTCTTCTAAGCCGGAATTAACCATGAAGTGCATGAAAATGATCGTGAAGTGAAGTGAATTGAACATGAAATGCGTGAAAATGACTGTGAAGTGAAAGGAATTGACCGTGAAGTGCATCGAAATAACCGTGAATCTAAACGGAATCGCTAGAAATGACCGTGAAATGCGTGGAAATGACTGTGAAGTTAAGTGAATTGACTGTGAAATGCATGGAAATGACCGTGAAGTGAAGGGAATTTACTAGAAATTGAGCGGGACAAACTGAAAATTGAGTGGGCCAAACTGAAAATTGAGCGGGCCAAACTAACTTTTGAGGATTACGATTGGGCAGGTAAGAATGGCACGACCATGGTCAACATTTAATGGAAATTGAGCGAGACAAACTGGAAATTGGCCCCCTCAATTTCCAATTTGTCCCACTCAATTTTCAGTTTGGCCCGCTCAATTTCTAGTTTGGCCCGCTTAATTTCCAGTTTGTTCCGCTCAATTTCCATTAAATGTTGACCATGGTCGTGCCGTTCTTACCTGCCCAATCGTAATCTTCAAAAGTTATCTACAGTAGGGCCCATGGATGAACAGTCTGGATTTCTTACATTCACGCCACGTGCATGGAATTGAGTGCTTGATGACTAGCTTCAACATTTGTGTTTAGCACCAAATTCTCTATCTTCCAAAACTATGTCTGATTCCCTCGTCTTTGTTCAACTATCTACAAGGTCCAATATTTATACATACTTGCAGGTCCGCCATGTAATTTTGCTTCTTTGTCAATTTGTGAATTATATGGAGGTGACCTACCTGCCCATTTACTACCCTTCAGAGCAAGAGAAAGAAGACCTGAAACTCTATGCAAGTAATGTACAAAAGCTAATGGCTAGGAAGGTATGCATGTTGTGCTGTGTTTGGAATGTTTGGATGCACAACTTGATTGGATTTTCAACAGTCGAGTTTAATCAAGAGGAAATGATAAAAATTAATATGTTTCCTAGCATTCATAATAAGGAAGTACCCTCAAATTCCAGTTGTGTTCCTTTCAAGTCTAACTTGAAAGTAACTAATTGCAATTTGGAGACACCATCAATCTGAATGCTGAGGAGACTAAAGTTTCTATTGCTGCCACAGTTATAAAACTCAGTGAATCATCTTGAAACTCGACAGAATTGACTCGACTTGACGAGATTGCAAGTGAAGTCAGTGGGGAATTTGATTTCAAATGTGATTCAGTGTGACTATTTGAGTTGACTCGTTGACTCACAACGTCCCAAACCAAGTCACTAGCCTAAGAACAATTCTTTTTCACAATAAGCATACAAAGAAATTTGAACTAGCAACCTCCCAAATTGCAGGATACATATACCACCAGCACTTCATTGCTCGTGAACATGTTTACTTTCTTGTATATATATTATGCAAAGATGACTATTTTACTGATTAAAACAGCTATTTATTTCATCAGCAGTATCTAAGACTTATCCCAACTAATTGGGATTGGAGACATGAATCCTGTTCTACCAGTCCACTTTAACAAGGGCTTTGGAATGTCCTATTGTGTAGATTTATGATGAAAATTATTGCAAACTCCCACCTCAAATCAAGCTTCGGAATCATGCTCTCGCTCCCTCTTCCTAGTCATTTATACTTGCTAACATTTTGAAACAGACGCTTCCCGGCTTCCTCACCTGAATATATGCTGCTTTGCTTCATGCTCCATGCTTCATGCAACCACACTCTGTGACTGTCCACCTTCCGATAAAAGCCTCAATTTTCTTCATTTTGTATTTCCCTTTGTCCGGTCGAGAATACAGACCCCACGCACGTCATTTTGTATTTCCCATTTTTTAGCAACCAGCCAAGGAAAACGTACCTAAATAAGACTTTAATTTCACTACCTAAATAAGCCAAAAAAATATAAACATAAAAGAAAATACACTATAGTTAAGATGTGAATGTCATTTCCACCTGGTCGACCCTGAACCGTTGTCCAACCCCGGTCGACCACGAACCCCTGTCCAGCCTACCCGGTCGACCCCGAACCCCGCATTCAAATCTTAGGGTGGTTGGTTTATAATTGTTTTGGTTGTGAGAGTATTGAATTTGGGAGTGGAAAAATAGTTGCTAGTAGTGGTCATGGGGATTTTTGAAGCCATTGCACTTTCAAAGATTTGAACATGTAACTGTTTGTAAGTTTTGGAAGATGGTTCTTGTTGGCATTGGTGTGTCATTTGTGTGGTGGTGAGAGTATCAGATTAAACAAAAACGGAATCAATGTTGTTTTGTAGTTTAGTACTGAACGCGAGAATTGTTTGAGACTTTTGAGTTGGTAGTTATTTTGTTTTTGAATGATTTCTTTTATAAATTGGATAGTTATTTTGTTTTTGAATGATTTCTTTTATAAATTGGAAATCAACATTTTCTTGGACATTTTTTTTTTCTTTTTCTGAGAGATGGGATTTTGGCATTCGTTGTTTAATTTGTTTGGGAGTGAGTCTTGGATTTAAGAAAATTAGGAATTCAGCGAGGGAAACCTAAAAATTCAGCGAGGGAACCTAGAAATAGAGCGAGGGAACGTAGTAATTGAGCGAGGCAACCTATAAATTGAGCGAGGGAACCGAGGAATTGAGCAAGGGAACCTAGAAAATGAGTGAGGAAACCTAGGAATTCAGCGAGGGAACCTAGAAATTCAGCAAGGGAACCTGGGAATTAAGCGAGGGAACCAAAGAATTGAGCGAGGGAACCGAAGAATTGAGCGAGGCCCGCTCAATTTTCAGTTTGGCCTGCTCAATTTTCAGTTTGGCCCGCTCAGTTTTCAGTTTGTCCCGCTCAATTTCCAATTTGGCCCGCTGAAATTCTAGTTTGTCCTGCTCATTTCCATGTTTGCCCGCTTAATTTTCAGTTTGTCCCGCTCAATTTCCAGTTTGGCCCGCTCAATTTTTAGTTTGGCCCGCTCAATTTCCAGTTTGGCCCGCTCAATTTCCAGTTTATCCTGCTCAATTTCCAGTTTGGCCCGCTCAAATTTCAATTTGGCCCGTTGAAATTCTAGTTTGTCCCGCTCATTTCCATATTTGCCCGCTCAATTTTTAGTTGGCCCTCTCAAATTCCAGTTTGTTCCGCTCAATTTCCTTTGTCTCGATCATTTTCATGTTTGCCCGCTCAATTTCCAATTTGTCCCGCTCAATTTCCAATTTGGCCCGCTGAAATTCTAGTTTGTCCCGCTCATTTCCATGTTTGCCCGCTCAATTTCTAGTTTGGCCCGCTCATTATGAGCTTAACACAATAGCTCATAATGATGTGTTCTTGTCGTGGGTCCCATCATGTTTTGATTTTTTGTTTCTTATCCAAAATTTCAAGATTTTCAAGTTCCCATCATGTTTAGATTTTTAAATAACCCCCAGTTCAAAGATTTTCAAGGTCATTTCTATGCATTTCACGATCAATCCCGGCGATTCCATTTCTCATTTCACTCTGGAATGGGAAGTCAATATATATATTGTCCCCAGATATGATATTGACATGTAGGAATCTACATGTGAGATGAGTCACTGAAAATGATGTGGACCAATAAAAGCATTTCACGGTCAATTCGCTCCACTTCACGGTCATTTCCATGCATTTCACGGTCAATCCCGGCGATTCTGTGTTGATTCACAATCATTTCCATGCATTTCACGGTCAATTCCCTTCACTTCACGGTCATTTCCATGCATTTCACGTTCAATACCGGTGATTTCGTTTCATTTCACGGTCAACTCCCTTCACTTCATGATCATTTTCATGCATTTTTTTCTAAACAAACAAGCTAAAATATAGGACAACTACTCCATTACAAGTTGCATTTTGTATCAAGCAATTTATTTGGGAGAGGGAAATCCGACATATCTTGTTAGCTTGAGGGGAGGCATTGGAATTTCTTTTGCCATCAACACAAATGATTTGCACTCAATTATAATTAATTTATAAGAAACTTATATATTAATTGGGTTCGTGTTGGGTCAGGCAACCCGAGACCTCAACCCGAGCCTAACCCAAGTTTTATCTGGTTGGTGTTTGTATGGCCCAACCCCAAGACCAAACTTGATACACCCTGCCCAAGCCCAACCCAATGTCGGGTCGGTCACAGGTTGGTCAGGTTGAGCTTGCCCAACTTTTTGCCCTAAAATCATATATGGTACGTCAAGTAACTAATTTTAGCTTAGAAGATATTCTTGTTATATGAATAAAGAAAGAAATGAAAAAAAGAGATAAAATTTTTTTATATGCTTATATATACATATTTATATAAATATGTCTCAGAGAAAAATGTAGATAGAATAAAATTCTCCATGTAAAAAAAATAATAATAAATAAAATTAAAATAAATAAATAAATAAATAAACATGATATGGATACGGTTATAGGTATAGTTATAATCCTAGCCATAGATCGAAGTTGGAGCCGCCGAATCCACAACAACGACTTGTGGTGGAATCACGGGAGTTGCGATTGATCGCCGGGCTTTGGCTATAGCTACGGTTATAATCCGTAGCTATATAAAATCGTAGCTATAAGTTCCTAGTTTTTTTTCTTTCGCAGTTGTAATCCCCACCGCCTTTTGTGGGTCCCATCATGAGGTCTTTGTTATATCCAAACCGCTTAATTTCCAAACTGAAAATTGAGTGGGACAAACTGGAAATTGAGCGGGCTAAATTGAAAATTGAGCGAGACAAACTGGAAATTGAGCGGGACAAACTGAAAATTGAGCGAGACAAACTGGAAATTGAGCGGGACAAACTAAAAATTGAGCGGGCCAAACTGAAAATTGAGCAAGACAAACTGGAAATTGAGCTGGCCAAACTGAAAATTGAGCGGGCCAAACTGAAAATTGAGCGGGCCAAACTGGAAATTGAGAGGGACAAACTGAAAATTGAGGGGGACAAACTGAAAATTGAGTGGGCTAAACTGAAAATTGAGTGGGACAAATTGAAAATTGAGTGGGCCAAACTGGAAATTGAGCGGGACAAACTGGAAATTGAGCGGGACAAACTAAAATTTGAGGGGGACAAACTAAAAATTGAGCAGGACAAATTGAAAATTAAGCGGGCCAAACTGGAAATTGAGCGGGCCAAACTAATATCGTTCCAATATGACCCAAATCCAACAGCTATAATCCTACTTGTCCCGTTACAATACATCAATGACCCGTTGTAGCTGACCCCATTTTAAGATTGTGTGTTACATCTTCGCAAATCAGACTTTTTGGGTCATGAAATAGACCTGATGTAAGCCCCGTATCTTAGACCGTACCATTCCATAGGCTTCCGCGGTTCCCGGTCGAATTCCGAGAACCCGCGATCTGTTACCGGCGTTTGCGCACGATCCCTAAGCCGAGTCCTGCATATCTGAGTCGACTCGACTCGTGACGTATACCAGTGCGACTGCGCCGTCGCCGCGGTTCCGATGTCGCGACTCGCGTGCCGACCCGATACCCAGGCCAGGAGATGTGGGCCAGCGTTCAGTTCGAGGAAAACACCACACGTTGCAAATCCCAAGAGAATCTATCAAATCCATCACATCAATCACTTCACTTGTCAAAAGTACACTCCCATCACTCACCATTACTCACACCCATCCCCAAGTACAACCACCATCCCCAAAAGTCAACATTTTCTTACAACAAAGTACATGCTTACATCACTCACCATTACTTCTCTCCTATCACTCTTCATATCTCTCTTATTTTTTTTTTCTCAAGCAACTCCCATGGAGCAATCGTCCATGGCTTCCATGGAGAGCAAGTGTGGCCCACCTACCTACCTCCCATCTCCACCCTCCAATGATCATCTCCACCGTTGAAATGCGTCCCTTGGAGCTTTAGGATGCGTTGATGGAAGTGGAGGACCAAGAAGATCTTGAGGTGGGTGATTTTATTCATTTGATTTATGATTTGAGGGCCTACACATAGTGGGACTCATCATGATGTATGCATTGTCTTGAGGGGTCCGTAGTGGCGGGGCCCCTCCATCCGTGTCTCTCTCTCTCTTTTTGTTGTGAGGATGAGGTGTGTGTGGCCCATCATGAATGTATTTTATCCATATTGTCCACCGAGTGGGCCCACCTTGCTGCCATCATAGGCCTGCCATGCATGGTTGTCTGATGGGAAAAATACAAATATCAGCTTGATCCCGGACGTGTGGCTCACTGGACGTGGAACCACCATGAAATATGTGATTCATCTACACCATCCATCTAGACAGGTGGTGGGACGCCACTGGGACGTGCATGACACCGTTCGTCCAAGCGTCCAGAGGGTCTGGACGCTTGGCTCCTTGAAAATATTATAATATATTATATCATATCATACATATATATTTGGGCTCTTTTAAGGATATTATAAAATAATACATTATATTATAGTGTAATATATATACATGCATATATGTGGGCCACATGTGTGGGACCCACCTGATCTGTGGCCGGACGGAATCCAGCAGACGTGTGGATTTCATCCACACCGTCCATCCAAGGTGAGGACCCACCGTAGTGTATGTGTTCCATCCCCACTGTCCATGTCCAGCCGTTTCTGGACGTGGGACCCATCCACTCGTATTACACGTGTGAGGTGGGGCCACCTTGGTATATGTATTCTATACCTACTGACGGTGCCACGTGGAAATCCACTTACATGTATTTCATGCACGCCGTCCAGCCGTTTGAGAATGGTGGACCTCGCCATGATGTATGTATGCATCCAGCGTCTAGACCTGGATGGACGCTGGATGATGTTTTTGCAAAGAGAATAAAATAATAAAATAATATATAAACATATATTATAATAATATATATACCTACACATATCTATATGGACCACGTGTGTGGAGCCTAACCATGATCTATGTGTTTAGCCACGTGTGTGGAGCCTCACCCTGACATATCTGTCTAACCAATGTCGTCCGTCCATCTTTGTGACCCCACCTCCCATCAGTGGTGTAATGACACCAGCAAGTTCTGTAGACCCCACACAAATGTATGTATCTACACCGTCCATTCACCTGGACGGTGGGCCACCATGATGTAAGTGCCTTATCTGCACCGTCCAGATGTGCTGGACGGTGCTGACTACCATGATGTATCTGTTATCCTCTGCCCGTGTGGCTGGACGTGGGACCACCCACGTGTGTTGTACGTGTGGGGTGGGACCCCATCCTGATGTGTGAGTTTTGTATCCACCCCAGACGGTGGGTCGGACGACAGCGAGATTGGTGGATCTGATTCGTGGTATGTGTTATGTCCACACCATTCATCCATTCAGCAGACGTATGGGGCCCACCCCACACGTGCTGCACGTGTGGGATGGGACCCACCTTGTTGTATGTATCCTGTATTCACACCATGCGTCTGGACGGTGCAATCTCACCTTGATGTATGTTTCATCTGCAGTTGCTGGACGCTGGACCCACCTGTCCATACCGTTGAGCCAGCAGGCCCACCTGCTGTATGGTGGGATCAACCATGATGTATATTGTATACAAGTCATCCAACAGCAGGCCTGCGCGCTGCTGGAAAGTGGTGTGTTGACGCCCACCATTGAAAACTTCCTGGTCCACTGTATTGTTTGTGGGTGGCCCATATCTATCAGAGGCCCACCCTATTGCATGTATTCTCTGTCCATCTGCCTTTTTGGACAATAAGGCTGGCCTGTGAGGCCCATCTTTAAAGTATATGATATACATACGAGGCTCATTGTTGTGGCCCATGGGACGTAGCCCATTGTGATGTATTTGGGGCCTATGGGTCATGGCCCGTGATGATGTATATTAGGCTCGTATGAGCAGCCCATTGTGATATATTTCCGGGCCAAGTGTTGAGGACCATTGTGATGTATTTTCGACCCCACATGATGAGGCCCATTGTGATGTATTTGGGGCCTATGGGTCATGGCCCGTGATGATGTATATTAGGCTCGTATGAGCAGCCCATTGTGATATATTTCCGGGCCAAGCGTTGAGGACCATTGTGATGTATTTTCGACCCCACATGATGAGGCCCATTGTGATGTATTTCCGGCCCATGTAATAAGACTCGATGTGATGTATTTATTTCCTATGTGCCGATGCCCATTGTGACGTATATGCGGCCCGTGAGTGAGGCCCATAGTGATATGTATTAGGCCCTTATGTGAGGCCATGGGCCCACTGTACGTTTGGCCTTATGTGGGCCACTCCTTGGGAGCAATGTTGGTTAAATGGCCACATTGATGGGCAATGATGGTTTAATGTCTACGTTGTGACCTTCCCTTAGGCCTTGTTCGGTCCATTCTCATCGATTCCGATTGTCATGACTGATTGCCGAATTCGATTGACGTGACCGATTTACCGATTCCGACTATCGATCAGTGCGATTGTCGTGACCGATTTACTAATTCTGATTATCTTGACCGATTGCCGATTCTAATTGACGTGACCGATTTGTCGATTCTGATTATTGATCGATTCTGATTATCTTGACCGATTGTCAATTTCGATTGACGTGACTGATTTATCTATCAATCGGTACGATTGTCGTGACCGATTTGCTGATTCTGATTATCTTGACCGCTTGCCGATTCCGATTGACGTGACTGATTTGTCGATTCTGATTGTCGATCGGTGCGATTGTCGTGACCGATTGCCGATTCCGATTGACGTGACCGATTCGCCGATTCCGATTATCGACCAATTTCGAGTATCAAGGCCAATTCCGATGATTTCGATTTATCGAGGCCGATTGTATATGCTGATTCTGATTGTTGAGGCCGATTCTAATATATCGAAAACCGAGTATCTAGGTCGATTCCGATTGTCGAAACTAAGTATCGAGGCTGATTCCAATTGTCGAGGCCGCGTATCGAGGTCGATTCCGAGTGTCAATTCGATTGTTGAGGCCGAGACCGATTGTCGCGACCTATATGATGTATATGCGACCCGTAGTTGGGGCCCACTGTGATGTATTCGTAGCCTATGGGCAAGGCCCATTGTGATATGTATTAGACCCATGATGCATGACCCATTTGATGTATTTGAGACCCATGTGTAGGGTCCACATGTCATGTATTTAAAGCCCATGGGCAGGGCCCACCCTTGTGTATATATGACCCTTAAGTAAGGCCCATTGTGTTGTATATTAGGCCTTTGTGTGAGGTCGTGGGCCCATTATATGTTTGGCTTTGTGTGAGGCATTCCTTGGGGACAATGTTGGTTAAATGTCCACATTGTCGAGGTCGATTGTTGATACCGGTTATTGATACCGATTATGAGTATGCGACTGCATAACATCATAATACATGCCCATACGCATCATCTGTATGTTTGTTTATGAGATGTGATTGACCATTGCATATGCCATAGGGCAGGTTGTTCATAGGGCTCCCTGATAGGTGGAGTTGCCCCATATGAGAGCATGACATGCACAGGATTGATGCATGACTGGATTGTTTGACTCATGCATCTTGCATTGTGTGTTATGATTACTGTACGCCCTAGCGACATCGGGGTCGTAGCCTCCACAGGTATTTCGTGGATGGCCAGATGGGACACCGAAAATCTGTTCTACATGGGGTGCTATAGATATCCCTGGGTGAAAGTCCCTAAACCCTCTTGGTTCCAGAGGTTGCTCCAACGTCTAGACCGAGTGGATGCATGAGCGCATGAGGGCCGCATACCGTTAGGCAGCGGCTCCCACTGTATCGTGGTCGGTTGAAAGGGGGTATGGCCTTACCTGCCCGAGAGGAGGGGGCAATGCTAGGCTGAGTCTGACCAGCTCGAGGAATGGGTCCGCTATCGACGAGCCGGGCCCGATATTGGCAGGCGGATAGTGAGGTCTCTTCCACTCACCTTGTTGCGCGCGATGGGGCGGCAATCTGGTTTGGAGTGTAATAGACCCCGGTGATGATCCCAGAGAAGAACCGTACTAATATGTGGACTTATTGAGCAGAATTTGCATATTCATACATTCATTTCATTCACTATCCACTCGGGCTGGTGGTGCGCAACTAATAGTTGTGTACCTTCGCATGGCAAGGATCTCGGTTGGGCGCGCGACTAACCTGAGATCAGGAGTTTATCACATTGAGTCTGACTATCCAAATTTAGGTATGGGACTGGTTTGGATAGAAGTTCTTTGTGATAGACCCCATAGCTTGTGATACTACGTACTATCATCCCGACTTCACACTCCAGCATGGTCATTTCATTCGCATCGCATATTGCATTACATCCGCAGGTATATGACATTTTGGGTTGCTATGTTTCTGTACTTATATGGTTTAGACAGACTTAGCAGGATTTGTATAATTGTATCGCATCTTCAGCAGTTGATATTTGGCTCTTTATGACTCTTTATTGCACAGCTGTTCCATATTGCGTATTCTGATATTATTTGACTTATGGACTTGTCCATACTTCCGCTTACTTTGTTATCGTATGATTTATGATCTTGTCAGTATTCCTGTTTACTCTGATAATTCATGATCTTGTTAATATTTCTGCTTATTTCTGGTATTGCATGATGACGGCATTGTATTGCTTACTTGGCACTTACCTTGTGCACACACACCACCCTCTAAGCTTTCTATAAGCTTATGCACGATAGATGCGTGCAGGCGATGTTAGGTTGCAGCAGTGTCGAACTTGGAGCATGCAGCGGTCTTCTGGAGCTTGATTTTCGATTTATATATTTCTCTTTCAGCATTGTACTCAAATGATTATATTAGTGAATATGTGATGATGATGTTGCCTTTGTGAATTGGGTAATCTTGTGGTTATGCTTATTTTGAGTTAAATGTACAATGGAAAAAAAAATAAAAAAAAATAAAATCCTCTTGTAGGATCCCAGGAGGATCTGGCGTATGGACGCTAGGAGCCGAGAATGGGGGTTCGGAAGCTGTCATCGGCACCGGATGGTCGGATGGGAATTCCTGTGAATCCGATTTTCGAGTTGGGGCGTGACACCTGACCCTTATAGTTAATCTTTGTATGCATGGGTCACCATGTAAAGAGATAGAGATGGCTTTATGGGTAGGTGAGACATATGTTATAGACCCATCTGATGAATGTTGACATCTCCCACGTGTTTCATCATAGTGGAGGAGGAATCATGTGATGATTAGTACACATCTTTCGACGGTATAAACCGTCTTTCATCTCAAATAAATGAAGCACATAATTTGTTAATCCAGACTGTTGGTTTGTTGTGTCCAACGGTGGATAGAGCAGGTCTTAGAAAAACCTGTCATTTGAACCTCCCAGCTACCAATATCTAGACCTTTATTTTTTTCAATTGAATGTGAACCGTCTATGGTAAACCAAAACGGAAAAGCTAATATTGTCCTATCATGTAGAATTTTGACACGTAGTCTAGTTTGGCCCGCTCAATTTCCAATTTGGCCCACTCAATTTCCAGTTTATCCTGCTCAATTTCCAGTTTGGCCCGCTCAATTTCTAGTTTTTCTCTCTCAATTTTGAGTTTGGCCTAGTTTGGCCCGCTCAATTTCCAGTTTGGCCCAATCAATTTTCAATTCACTTAACTTCACGGTCATTTCCACGCATTTCATGATCATTTTTAGCGATTCCGTTTAGATTCATGGTCATTTCGATGCACTTCACGATCAATTCCCTTCACTTCACGGTCATTTTCATGCATTTCACGTTCAATTCGCTTCCCTTCACGGTCATTTCCACGCAATTCGTGTTCAATTTGCTTAACTTCATGGTCATTTCGATGCATTTTATGGTCAATTCCGACGATTCCGTTTAGATTCACGGTTATTTTGATGCACTTCACGGTTAATCCCCTTCACTTCACGATCATTTCCATGCATTTGACAGTCAATCCCGGCGATTCCGTTTCCAAGTTTTATCGAGTTGGTGTTTGTATGGCCCAACCTCAAGACCAAACCCGATACATCTTGCCCAAGCCCAACCCAATGTCGGGTGGGTCACAAGTTGGTCGGGTTGAACCTGCCCAACTTTCAGCCTTAAAATCATATATGGTATGACAAGTAACTAATTTTGGTTTAGAAGATATTCTTGTTATATGAATAAAGAAAGAAATGAAAAAAAAAAGTAGAGAATTTTTTTTATATGCTTATATATACATATATATATAAATATGTGTTAGAGAAAAATGTAGGTAGAATAAAATTCTAAATGTAAATAAAAAAAAAAAAACAAAAAAAACACAAAAAAAATTAAAAAGAAAAGTACACAGGATACGGCTATAGCTACGGTTATAATCCGTAGCCATAGCCTTTTGTTTGAATTAGGGATCAATCGCGGATTCCGCGATCCATCCCAAAATCCTACAGCGAGTTGCGGTGGAATCGCGGAATCCGCGATTCATCGCAGATTTTTTTTTTCTTTGAAATTTTTTCTTACTTTTGTGGGCCCCACCATGCGGTCTGTGTTATATCCAAACCGTCCATCTATTTGGCGAGCTCATATTAAGGCTTGAGACGAAAAATAAGACAGATCTAAGTATCAAGTGGACCACACTGTAAAAGGCAGTGGGGAATTGAACGTCTACCATTTAAACCCTTTTAGGGGTTACAGAAGTTTTGGATCATTAAGAAATTTGTTTTTCCTCTTCATCCAGGCCTTTGTGACCTTATGAATAGATTGGATGGAAAATAAATTTTATGGTGGGCCCTACAAAATTTTTAATGGTGAAAATCAATTTCACCGCTGCTCTTTGTGGTGTGGTCCAGTTGATCTTTGGATATTAATTTTTTTTTGGATAATGCTCCGAAATGATCTCGAAATATGGATGAACGTTGTGGATATAATAAATATAGAGCTGTGGGGCCACGTAACTTTGATCTCTTTTAAGCCGTTCGTACAACTCTCTGTTGGAGGAGCGTCCGCGCTCGTCTTCGCAGTGGAAAGGAGGGGCAGTTTCGTCCTCAAAGTCGCTGTCCGCACGTGCTAGTGTAGATTGGTAACTAAAGTTTGTATTCTTTCATAGAAATCGCTGGGTAAAAGGTTTTGTCTACAGTGGTCATTTTCTCAAAAACTTTTGTGCCCATAAGAAGTTTTTAATGGTCAATTACTATTGCTTCCTATACTATGGTCCACATGAGATTCAGATCTTCTTATTTTTTAGATCGTGTTCTAAAATGAGCTTTCAACACGGATGAACGATGTGGATGTGAGAAAATATATATCACAATGGGTTCCATAATTTGGGATCCCACACACCTTAATGGATCCAATCCAGTTTGACTAGCAACGTTACCCAGTGACTAGATCACTAATAGTTGGTGCTTTGTGGGCCCCGCCATGTTGCATGTATTTTATTAATGTTATTCATCAATTTTTTTCATATCATTTTAGGGCTTGATTCCAAAATGAGCAAACAGAGGCAGATCTCAATCTTAGGTATTCATGATTAAAAACCCTCTAGAGCCCACTATAATGTTTATTTGATATCTTACCTCATGATGAGGACATAAAGACCTGGATGAAGGAAAAAATAAATCTTAATTTAATTTTAAACTTGTGGCCCCCCAGAAATTTTTAAGTTACATATAAGTGGGCCCACTTTTAGTTGTTTTTTAATACGCTGACATACTTTTAGGACCCATCTAATGATTAGTTTAGTTTAAAAATCAGTCAAACTATTCATCGAAATGGGTTCAATAAAATTACATATTTTTATTCAACATTTTTTATGTGTCAATTTCATTTTTAAACAATTCCATACTTCAGATTCAAGTTGGTGTGAATAGACAATATCTTAACTGTAACTAAGTTACAAGTTATCAAAATATATAAACTAAGTTACATATAAGTAAATTACAACTTACACTCAAATAGAATTACCTGTAACTTTCTTTCACCTGTAAGTAGATTTCCTGTGACTTACTTATAACTTAAAAAACTTAAAGGTATCCAAACGCAGCCTAAGTGACTTATAGGTCAACGTTCTAATTTTTCAAAAAGAATAGAAGAGGGGGAAACACATCTTTGTGCTCTCTTGAACTGTGACCGATCAAGTGTCCATCTCACCAGATGGACGGTGCAGAGAGAGGCGTACATGGGTTTGGAAAATGAGAATTCGATGATTTCAAGAGAAGGAAAAGGGTTTCTTGAAAGAAAAAGTTGGGATTTCTGACTCATTTTCTCAACTTTCTTCAAATCTTATCTTCCTCACCAGGAGTTGAAATGACAAGGATCTGATCTTCCACCAATAAATCTAAAGCCTCTCGCTCGAAGTTACAATGTTAAGAAGCTAGATGGGGCCCACTAAGAAGTTAGGAAATCATCACCATATGCTTTAAACTCCATGGAGCCCACCATGATTTATGTATTTTGTCCACCATATCCATTCATTTTACCATATAATTTTATGGCTCTAGCACAAAAATGAGACGCATCCAAAGCTCAAATGGACAATACGAATTGAACGTCTACCTACCGTATAAAATTTCTTAATAGCAACAAAAGTTTTAGATTAAGCTAATATTTGTGTTTTCCCTTCATCCATATCTACTTAATCTTATGAATAGATTAGGTGACAAATAAAACTGTGGGCCCAATGGTGGAAGTCAATATTCCCACCGTTTCCTGTAGTGTGGTCCACTTGAGCTTTGAATATGCTATAATTTTGAAATCAACCCTTAAAATGAGCTGGAAAAATAAATGGACAACATGGATAAACCACATTCATTCTTAATGCATCCAATAAAGTTTACTTAGTACGATAAGAGCATTATGAGTAACTCGAGACATAGTTTGATTTACGTGGAGCACAAAATCAGAAACAATGTACAAGGTAACATCTACTCTCTAAACTGTTTTTCTTTGTGTGGGCAATTTAAGTTATAAGTATAGCTAAATTTGAGTACTGCATTTTATATAATTATCATAGTGGTCTCTAAAATAAATCAAGAGTGAATGATCACTTCTAAGTATTTCGTGGGTAAACATCACATTCAAATTATTTCTATTTGCATGGCCTGTCTAAATCATGAATACGGTTGATTTTTATGCATTACAGTTAAAATGTAATGATTCACTTGATGATTGATGTGGATTTCATTGAAACATTATAATGAGACCTACTTTAACCATCCACATGTTAAAACAATAGCCGAGGTTTCATGTAGACCAATGTAGGAGACTTATAATGAATATATATATATATATATATATAGGGAAAAGGTACTATGCGCTCGACCTCACGATAAGCTCCCGTGAGGTCGAGCTGTGTGGGCCCCACCGTGATGCGTGTCGACCATCAACACCGTGCATTTGATGGGTCCCCTTTAAATTATGGGATATCCCAAAAATCATCCGTATACGGAACTCAGGTGGGCCATACCATCTAAAATCATGTGAAGACATGCCAAAAACATATAAAAGCACTTGGTGGGGCCCACCTGAGTTTTGAATGCTGCTAAAACTTGGTCTGAACCCTCATCCAAGTGGGACACACATAATGGATGGGCTGGATTTGCAAACCACATCTCGATGGGCCCAAAAAATTATTATGAATGTTTTAATGGTGCACGACCCCTCTCCTCTCCACTTCTGTATGTGGTGTGGCCCACACAAGTCACGGATTGACTTGATTTTTGAGACCTAGGCCCACGATGGAATGGTGCATCTGACTGATGGGGTAGATGTTCGAAACGCATCATGGTAGGGCCCACACACCTCGACCTCATGGGGCGTTAAAATCAGCTATGTGTGTGTTGTGTGTGTGTGTGTGTGTTGTGTGTGTGTGTGTGTGTGTGTGTGTGTGTGTGTGTATGGGAAATGATTGTATGCGGTCGACCTCATGAGTGTATGCGGTCGACCTCATGGGAACTTCTCATGAGGTCGAGCTGTGTAGGCCCCACTATGATGTGTGTCGAACATCAACACCATGCATTTGATGGGTCCCCTTTAAATTATGGGATATCCCAAAAATCAGTTGTATACGGAACTCAACTCAGGTGGGCCATACCATCTAAAATCATGTGAAACATGCCTAAAACATATAAAACCACTTGGTGGAGCCCACCTGAAGCTTGGATGCATCCGAAACTTAGTCTGACCCCTCATCCAAGTGGGACACACATAATGGATGGGGTAGATTTGTGAACCACATCTCGAAGGGCCCAACAAATGATTATGAATGTTTTAATGGGAGGGTAACCCCTCTCAACTTTTGTATGTGGTGTGGCCCACACAAGTCTTGGATTGATTTGATTTTTAATCCTGAGGCCCACCATGGAATGGCGCATCTGACTGATGGGGTAGATTTTTGACACGCATCACAGTGAGCCCACACAGCTCAACCTCATGGGAAGTTTCCATGAGATCAACCGCGTGGAACCATGTCCCTATATATATATATATATATATATATATATATATATAGACCTAATGGGAACTTCCGCGAGGTCAAGATGTGTGGGCCCCACCTTGATGTGTGTCAAACATCTACCCCATTAATCAGATGCACCATTCCATAGTGGACCATGGGCATAAAAATCAAGTCAATTCATGACTTGAGTGGGCCACACCACATACAATAGTTGAGAGGGGTTGCCTTCCCATTAAAGCAGTCATAATCATTTATGGGGCCCACCTAGATGTGGTTCACAAATCCAACCCATCCATTGTGTGTGTCCCACTTAGATGAGGGGTATCACGCTCCAAACCCGGAAATTGGATTCACAGGAATCCTGATCGTCGAATCCGGTGCCGACAGCCTCCGTAGTATCCCATTCTCGGCTCTCAGTGCTCATATGTCAAGTTCCGATCCTGGAATCTTACAAAGAGGATTTTTTTTTTCCAACGTACATTTATCTCGTAAGGAGCATAACCACAAGTTTACCCAAATCACAAAAAGCAACATCATCATCACATATCCACTAATATAAACTTTGAATACAATACTGAAAGGGAAATACATATGTCAAAATAAAATCAAAGCTCTAGAAGACAGTTGCACGCTCTATGCTCAACGTCGTTGCTGCAACCTAACATTACCTACATGCATCTATCATGCATAAGCTTATAGAAAGCTTAGAGGGTGGTGTAAGTGTGTGCACAAGGTAAGTATCAAGTATTCAATACAATGTCATAATCATACACTATCGGAAATACTTGTAAAATCATGAATCATACGATATCAGAGTAAGCGAAAATACTGACAAGTCCATGAGTCAATCAATATCAGAATACGCAATACAGACCAGCTATGCAAATGAGGAGTCATAAAGAGCCAAATATCAGATGTCGAGGATGCAATGCAATATGCAATTTCTAATGAGTTCACGAATAGCGTCAGCCGTATCTAGACTATATAAATGCAAAAACACAGTAAACCAAAATGTCATATGCCGCAGATGTAATGCAATATGCGGTGTGAATGGAATGACCATGCTAGAGTGTGAAGTCGGGATGATAGTACATAGTATCGCAGGCTATGGGGTCCATCACAAGAGACTTCTATCCAAACTACTCCCATACTTAAATTTGGATAGTCAGACTCAATGTAGTAAACTCCTGATTTCAGGTTAGTCGTGCACCCCAACCAAAATCCTGGCCATTGCGAAGGCACACATAACAAATAGTTGCGCACCACCAACTCGAGTGGATAGTGAATAAATGAATGAATGAGTATGCAACTCCTGCCCAATAAATCCACATATCAGTATTGTTCATCTCTGGGATCATTATCGAGGTCTAGTACACTCTACATGTAAATCGCCGCCCACTGATGCGCGACCATGCAAGTGGAAGAGACCTCACTATCCGCCTAACCAGTAGTCATCCAATATATACTCGGCACGTCGATAGTGGACCCATTCACTAGCTGGTCAAACTCAGCCTAACTATGTCCCCTACACTTGGGCGGGTAAGACCACACCCCCTCCCAACCGACCACAATACAGTGGAAGATGCGACCTCCTGACATTCAGCACTCGGGCACTCATGTATCCACTCGGTCTCGACATTGGGGCGTCTCCTAGCCTCGAAGTTTTAGGGACTTTCACCCACGGATATCCAAAGTGCCCAGATGCTCAAACCAACATTTTCGATGTCTCATCTAACCATCCACGACATGCCTGTGGAGGCTACGACCCTGATGTTGATAGGGCATATAGTAATCACAACACACAATGCAAGATGTATGAGTCATACAATCCAGTCATGCATCAATCCTGCGCATACCATGCGCTCGTGCTGGACAATTTCTGCCTATCAGGGAGTCTCATAACAACCTGCCCAATGACATATGCAATGGTCAACCACATCTCATAATAAACATGCAGATGATGCGTATGGGCATGTACATGATGCTATGCTGTCACATACTCATAAATCTGTATCAATAACTGGCATCGACAATCGACCTCGACAATGTGGACATTTAACCAACATTGCCTCCAAGGAATGACCCACATAGAGCCTAACATATAGTTGACCATGGCCTCACACAAGGGCCAAATACAAATCACGATGGGCCTTTCACATGGGCCTAACATACATCACAATGGACTCCATAGCCTAGCCCTCAAATGCATCACAATGGGCCTCATCACATAGGCCTCATATACATCACATTGGGCCTTAAACACGGGCTGAATACACATCACAACGAGCCTCGAATACGGGCCGCATATACATCACATTGGACCTCAAACACGGGCCACATGCATATCACAATGGGCCTCAAATATAGGCCGCATATACATCACATTGGGCCTCAAACATGGGCCGAATGCACATCACAATGGGCCTCAAATACGGGCCACATATAAATCACATTGGGCCTCGACAATTGGCCTCGATAATCAGAATCGGCAATCGGCCACAACAATATGAATCGATCAATAATCGGCCTCGATGATCAGAATCAGCAATAGGCCACAATAATCGGAATCGATCGATAATTGGCCTCGATAATCGGAATCGAAAATCGGCCACAACAATCAGAATCGATCAATAATCGGCCTCGATGATCGGAACCGGCAATTAGCCACAATAATCGGAATCGATCGATAATCAGCCTCGATAATCATAATCGGCAATCAGCAATGATAATCGGAATCGATCAATAATCGGTCTCGATGATCGGAACCGGTAATTAGCCACAACAATGGAATCGATCGATAATCGACCTCGATAATCGGAATCAGCAATCAATCATGACAATCGAAATAGGCAATCGGTCACGATAATCAGCCTTGATCGCTAATCGACAATCGACCACGACAATCGGAATCGATCGATAATCGGCCTCAACACTCAGAATCGGTATCGACAATCGAAATTGGCCTCAATAATCGACCGAACAAGGCCTAAGGGAATGTCATAATGTAGACATTAAACCATCATTGCCCATCAATGTGACCATTCAACCAACATTGTTCCCAAAAAGTGGCCCATATAGGGCCAAACGTACAGTGGGCCCATGGTCTCACACAAGGGCCTAATATACATCATCATGGGCCTTAAATATATCGCAATGGGCCTCCCATGGGCTCTAAATACATCGCAATGGGTCTTAACCCATGGGCCCCAAATACATCACAATGAGCCTTAACCCATGGGCCCCAAATACATCACAACGAGCCTTATATACATCAAAATGGGTCGTATCAATTGGCCACACTAATGGGCCTTATATACATCAAATGGGCCGCATCCATGGGCCTAATAAACATCTCATTGGGCCTTACCAAGTGGGTCGTGCTAATGGGCCTCGTATACAACACATTAAGGTGGGCCTTGCACATATCAAATGGGCCCTAACAGATGGACAGTGTGCCTACTATACACACATCAAGGTGGGCCGCATAAGTGGATGACATAGATGAAATATGTACAATATGGTGGGCCCTACGAATACACAGTAGGTGGGCCCACCGTCCAGCAAGCTGGATGGTGTAGGTCATACATATACATCGTAGTTGGCCCACAGCATGTCCAGATGGACGGTGCTGAAATACAATACATACATTAAGATGGGTCCCACCCCAGAAAACATATGGACGATGTGAATATACATGAGGTGGGTTACCACCGTCCTGGGGTAGATGGATGGATAGTATAAAACACATACATCAAAGTGGAGTCCACCGTCCGACAAACTGGATGAACGGTGGATATAGAATATATACACTAAGGTGGGTCCCATTTGTTAGGGATGGATGGTACGAATATACATCATATGGGCCCCACGTCTCAGCCCATGTACAGCATGGGAAAGACAAATACATCAGGGAGCCCCACGTGGATGGGGTCCATGTCCCAGCAAGTGGACGGACGGTTGGGATAAAATACATAAATCATGGTGGTTTCAGGGGGCGTCCATTTGATTGACGGACTGGATATACAACCCATATGTAAGGTGGGTCCCACTGTTTGGATGGTGTGGAAATGAAACACATACATAATGGGCACCACCGTCCACTGCTGGACGGTGTGCATACAAAACATACATCATGGTAGGGTCCACATGGGTGGACGATCCAGCTGAAAAACAGATGGACGGCATGGAATGGGACCCACAGAACTTGTTGACCTCACAGCAGCTGCCAGCTGCGTGGGTCCCACGGAACTTGTTGACATCACTACAACAGCTGTATATCTAGAGTGAGGTACACCAGCCGTCCCACTTCACGAGGTGGGTCCACACATGAGGACGATGTGGGTAAAACACTTTCATCAGTGGGTCCCACGTGGGACCCACCATAACTTTTATTTTCCATCCCATCTGTACATAAGGTCACAGAGACCTGGACTAAGAGGAAAAACAAATTTCATATAGGTCCAAAACTTCTATGGCCCAAAAAGGGTTTCAATGGTGGACGTTCAATCTCCATTGATTTCTGCAGTGGTCCACCTGATAGATAGCGTGGATATAGAATAAATACATCAATGGTGGGTCCCACCGTCCAACCATCTGGACCGTGTGGACAAGACCCTAACATCATAGTGGCCCTCACAGCAAGTGCTTTTATATGTTAAGCATGTCTTCACATGATTTAAGATGGTGTGGGCCACCTAAGTGCCGTGAACGACTGATTTTTGGGGTGACCCGCTGATTAAAGGGGACCCATCAAATGCACGGTGTAGATGTTCAACATACATCGCAGTGGGGCCTGTGGTGGGGCCCACCATCCCACCCTGCTGTGACGCTGAACGCTGCTTGCTGCAGCGTCCTCTAGACGCTGACAGCAACAGCGTCAGCATCTTGCTTTACCCCCCCCCTTTTTTTTGATTTTTAGAAATATTTCATAGGTGGGGCCCACATCAGTAAAATCCACACCGACTATTGGTCCTCCTAGCTCGTAACAGATCTAACGAGTCCAATATATAGTATTTTTCGACGTATAGAAACATCACAGCGGGCCTTAACAGTTTAAATCACCCAAAACCACTATTTTCTATAGTATGGCCCACCAGAGATTCAGATTGGCTTCATTTTTCGGCTCAATGCCTAAAATGAGCTGGGAAAAAGGGTGGGTGGTGTGGATCGGATACATACATCAAAGTCGGATCCATGTGTGTGTGGACAATGTAATGTATAAAATATATACATCACGTTAGGCTCCCTGGATGCACAGTGTGCATAAAAAAAAAATATCATGGTGGGTTTCCACCATCTGGACAGCAAGATGGATGGACGGTGTGCATGTCACACGTACATCAAGGTGGGTCCACACGTGTGGGACCCACCAGCTTTGGGTAAAGCTGATTTTTGTGGTTTCCTTCATCCAGACCTGTCCATCAATGGACACTGAGGTGGGCTCCACCAATTGGATGCCCCAAAAAAAATCTGGATGGCCTGGATTTCGGTTGAACCCATTAGGTGGGTCCACACACCCCATCCATAAAAATGAAAGAGAGATAGAAAGAGAGAGGGAGAAACGTGATGGAGGGGAGTGTCATGCCCCAGACTCGCTAACCAGACTCACAAGGAACTCGATGGCCGGTTCTGGCCGCAACAGCCTTCGTAGTACCCCATTCTTAGCTCCTGAGGCAGGTTCCGATCCTGGGATCCTACATGGAGGATTTTCATAATAGTGTAATCATTTCTAATACGAGCATACTTAAGATCACAGCAAGTATATTTGAGAATAACAAGGCACACATCACAAAATTCACTATGAATTTGAACTTTTACAAGCTTACATCAGGTCCGAAAGGACTACATAAGATAATGGGAAAAGAGAGAAAGGTCAGCAACACTGGAGTCCTCAAACTCAACTCTACTCCACGCTCTGCTGCTATAACGCCTACCTAGAGTCTCCTGCACGCATCAATCATGCATAAGCTTATAGAAGCTTAGAGGGTGGTGAAAGTGTGTGGCAAAGGTGCACAGAAGAATAACATGATGTACAAGGAAAGAAACGTGCTCAATGAGAGTATCACTAGCCTTACCATGACTTATCATAAATACGACGCAATGAGTACTGGACGCCATACCAAGGCAATGCATGAAGGGGCTTACACAGCCAATGCTAATGCGATGCAAGTAATGCCAGTGCTCATATCCAAACCACATATCAAGTACATTTACAATCATAAGGAAATCACCGGGGTCCATTACACTATTGAATGACTGTCGCTCTATAGACCCCGCACAGTCAAACGAGCGTAAGAGACCTCACTACCCACCCGTGGACAGCCAATCACCAACAAGGCCTGAAGGTAGCGGACCCATTTACGAGCTGGTCGGACTCAGCCTAACAATGCTTCCTCACACCAGGCAGGTAAAGCTACACCCCTATCCAATCGACTACACGACAGTGCAAGTTGTGACCTAATGGTATAAGGCCCTTGTACGCTCATAATTTTCACTTGGTCACGGCGTTGGAATAGATCCTTGATACCATGGAAGTTTTGGAAATTTCACCCATGGGCATCCTATGCACCCGGTATGCTCAAGTAATATTTTCGGTGTCCACTCATACGGCCATTCACGAATATCCCTGTGGAGACGAGGCCCTGATGAAGCAAGGGCGGTATCATCATGAAATGCTATGCCAATACATGAGTCACATACACAGATCAAGCACTAGCTACGGGCACACAATGTGCCTAAGGGGAGAAACTTCATCCCTCAATGACCACCATACAATGCAATCAATTCATACAGATGATGCATATGGGTCACAAAATGTAAGTGTGCTACCTGTGAAATATGGAATCCTCCGTCCTAAGGAGGGTCAAGGTCTAAGCATATAGATAGGGGTCCTAAGGAGAAGAAAAATCTTCTAGTAGGGGCCCAGTACTTTGGGATGACCCACAAACTAAGAGAGAGTCATGATCTTAACAAGGAATGGTCCTAGCCAGGCCCAAGGTGGACCTTCAACCACCTATAAGGGCCTTTATGGGCCTATCTTAGGGCCACTAAGGAGGACATCTAACCTCAACTGGGTCCCAAAAGGTAGCCCACTACGCATATAATGTAAGGTCTAAGGCCTAAGTAATGTATGGTCTAATGAGCCATACACCAAGCCCAATCTCATAGACCATATAGTGGGCTCTCAAGTGAGGTTTGGGCCCAACCATAAGGGTCATAAACCCATATGTTGTGGTGGGCTTCATGGGTAGCCCGGTAGTTCATTTACATGGGTAATTCTCACATTTAACACAAGTGAGTTGGACCTCACTTTTTAGCCCAAGTATAGGGTCAATTTTAATGGGTGACCAAGGGCCCAACTTCTTGCATATTCTTGCCCCTAAGCCCATCACAATAGATGAAAGAGTATAGGCCCAAGATCATGGGCCTATCTAAAAGGACTTAGTCCACAAGGCCTAATTACCAACACAAAAGGGCGGCCATGCATATATATAATATCACATAATGGATCTTGAGGAAATAGCCCAAAAACAAAAGCCATTCAATTCATGCATTATGGTGGACTTAGAGGGCAGCCCGCAAACCCAAAAATACACATGGGCAAGACCTAAACCGACAGTGTGGGCCTTGTCATATTAGCTCAAAGACTTAGCAAGACCCTCCACAATATGCATCAATGTGAGCCTTGCAAGTCAGCCCATAATTAATTACTTCATGAGGGCATCAAGGCCCATAATACACAAGATTAGCTTATAGACAACCCATTGGGCTCACAATTCAATAAGGTCAGCCCTTGCACAATCTTGGGCTCAAGGAAGAGGTTTCCAGCCCATTGGGCCTATAAAACTACCTAAAAATCTAGTTAAGGCTAGCCCACAATATCACCACAAAGGTGGGCCTTAAGAGGCACTAATTAAGCATAAAAATGTCTAAGGAAAGAAGACAAAGAGTGTGTGTGTAACACTCCCTTAAATCTGGTGGGCCACAACAGCTCCAAAACAATCAACCATGCTGCAAATTTAGGCCCCTTGCTAGAATTCCAGCCCACCCATTTCCTGGGCCTGCTGCAGTCCAGAAATTTATTTAATCTAGATGGGTTACTGACCCATGATGACCCACACATATCACAGCGGGGCCCCACCCAGATAAGAAGAGGGATATACAACACTTACTTCAAGTGGGCAATGCCGTTGGAACGCAGGCCCAATAACCCA
>JAJHSJ010000002.1:23752724-23810870 GCA_021015155.1 Magnolia officinalis | reverse complement strand
ATGTGTTTGTGTGTGTATTCATGCATATATATACACATTCACGATATATTTATATATTTATAGGCATTTATGTATATGTGTGTCTACAGAAATGCTCACCTGCGCACCTTCTTACATTAGTACTTTGTACATGTGTCATGGGCACAAAATCTGACTGGTCCACGTGATGCGACAACCCCTTGAAACTTCAAAAGCCCAATTTTCAACCTGATCCAAAACTATATATATATATATATTATATATATATAATATATATATATATTATATATATATATATTATATATATATATATATATTAAGATGAGGAGAGTGGTTGGGATTCAACGGACATTGAGAGAGGGAGTCTTTAAAAAAACTCTCTCCTACACTCATAGAGAGACTCTTGAATCACAATTGGATTTCACGCGAAGGCATTTCTGTAAGACCCAACCCGAATTTTTGCGTGTGCATGTGTATGTAGGTATGCATTTCATTTCTCATGGTCCCACGGTCTTACCGGTTGAATCCCTTTGACCCACGACCCTCGGATAACGTTTGCGGTCATCCTTAAGTCTGGTCACGTTGACTCGACTCAGATCAGCCCGAGACCTATTCCATCTTGTTCGCATCGTCGTTGCGGTTCCAACGACGCGTCTTGTGCGTCCATCCGATATGTAGATCAAAAGTTGTGTACATTCATTATATGACCCTTAATCATGTGGCCCACTTTAGTGGAATGCATGTAGACCACCACCACCCTTGGCACATGTTCCAAGGTAAACTACCCACACACTGTACAAAGATCCATAACTAACACCACTAACCACAAACACCACCAAGAGACCTAGTATAATCTACAACTTTGTAAACTTCTCCCTATGACAATGATTATTTTTCTTACAAAACCATCATGGTCTCTCTCTCTCTCTCTCTCTCTCTCTCTCTCTCTCTCTCTATCTCTCTCTCCTTCTCATTTCTTCCCTCCATAGTTAGCAACCTTCCTCCAAAAATCTCCAAATTCTCCAACCCCTTTTCTTCCTTATTTCCCCTCCATCTCACCATTACAATCCCATCTTGACCATAGATCCATGATCCTTGAAGCTTGAGGCACATGATGATTGTAGAAGCTTGAAGATCCAACAGGTGGGTGCTTCTTCATTTTCCCTTTCTCCATTTCCTTTTGCTACATGTATGGAAGCATGTAGGGCCCACCAATCTATGATGGAGGCCCTACATGGCTCCTAGGATGAAGGCCATCGGCCTAGATCTTACTCATTCCTTCCATGGTGGGCCATACTCCATGGACCCACCATGATGTACTTCCTCTTCATTCTAGCATCTCATAAGCCATCTAGGCCTTTGCATGCATAGTGGGGAAAGGTGCCCCCACCCTCCAGCAACTTTTCTTGATGTATAGTAGCTTGCATGTAACATATGTATATAGTAGATGACATGTATTGTAGTGTGGAAGGTCTATTAGTAGCGGGACCTTCCACCAATGGCCGGATCACTCTCCTTCTCCCTCCCTTTTCCTCCTTTTTCTTCTATTTATCTCTGATGATGTGTGGCCCACTAAGAAGGTCAGCAACATCTCAGATCCATCAGGGAGATGGGACGTCCAAGCCTACCTTGTTGGACGTTCACGCCCACCATGCATGCATGGGTTGGGTGGCCTCCAAACTTGATTTTTCATGGGGATTTTAATGCACTAATGGATTTGGAATTTTTCTAACCCATCAAGGTGGACCCCACTTGATGGACCAGGACTAATAAACCCTTGGATTAATTTATATGGGCCGAAATATGGACAACATATGTTGCTGTCCAGATTTCAGGCCCAGTTGGAGCATGACTTTTGAGCTAATGTTTGGATCTGTTTACATGTCCTTTTCTCCCAAATTTCTTTAGGGATTTTGTAGTGCATGGACCCCACTTTGATATGGAATGGGGTCCACACCATTTTTCCTATGATTGAGGCCCATGGGATGGGCCAAAGTGGGCTAACTGTCCAGTAATTTCTGGACAGTTTAGCAACACTACAAGTTGAAAATGAGCATTTTTACCTGAGTTTCTGGAATAAGTGGGCCACCCCAGTGGACCCCACTTGTCGTCCAGATGTAGGGCCACCTTTTCCCCCAATTTTCCAAGGGTTTGGGTGGGTCCAGGCCCACCCCATGTGGTCCTAACATAGGGACAATTATAATTCCAACAACATTTCACCCAGGACAGATTGTAATTCTGAATTTAATTAAAATACTTCTGGGTATCCAAAAATTATGAAAATTTATAGAGAGGTGGCCCACCCATGGTAGGACCCACCTACCAATTTTTGGGGCCAACGAACCCCTGTACATACCGTGACAAGGGTTGGACCGGCCCATCACGTTGGGAGGTCCAGGACAACCAGATTTTCTCGATAGACTGTTTTCTTTAAATAAATTAAAATACTTTTGAGTATCCAAAAATCATGAAATTTTGTGGAGGTGTGGCTCACCTATGGAAGTACCAACGTATAAAATTTCAGGGCCAACGGGCCCCTGTACCGTCCGTGGTGCGGCCTGAAGTGGCCCCCCAGGTTGGGGTGTCCAGCCTTGGCTGGCCGTTCAGGCCACTTTGCGGGCCTACCTTAATGTACTTTATATCCCACCATTCATCCATGTGGGGTCCATAGGGACTTTATCATCCTCCCCTTCAGTAGCTTCCAATTGGAGCCCATTAGATGAGTTTCTGGGCCAAATATCCAGGCCATAGAGTTGCCTACACATGGACACCAGGCCCATTGGGCTGCTGCTGGACGTCCAGTCCAGTAGCATGACCCATCTGATTTATCTGTTAAATCCACTCCCTTCATCTGGTGGACCCCCCTGTGACATGTATGAGCCACCATAGACTAAAACAAACATATAATTTAATTAATTTTGGAATTTCCAACAATGCCAGATTGTGGGAGGGTTGGAATTTCAGCAATAGGTCCATGGTTGCTGCTTATAAATAAATATTTTAGGGTAGCATGGTCCACCAAATTTGGGGATTTTATTACACATATCTTGTCCTATTTTCAATTAAATTTTGAGCTTAATTAGCGCATATTTGAGTCCCATTCCAATTGGATTCTTATTAGATTAGTCTTCTAGTTAATTGTTGGGCCTTATAGCCTTGGTTGGGCTAGAACTTTTGGATAGGCCCGTTGGACCCCTGGGGCCTATATTTATCATGCCATTATGATGAGTTTTATAGGCCAAATACTCAAGTAGTTGGGCCCTTGCTTGCCCACTAAAATAAATCCATACTTGGGCCAAGATGTGAGGCCCAACTTACTTGTGTTAAATATAAGAATTACCCATATGTTAGTATAATGGGCTGCCCATTAGGCTCACCACAATGAGTGGACCCATGACCTTTATGGTTGGGCCCAAACCTTGCTTGAGGGCCCACCATGTTGCCTATGCATTGGGCTTAGTGTATGGCCTACCAGGCCCTGGATTGCTTGGGCCTTGGACTTTACTTTATATGCATAGCAGATTACCTTTTAAGACCTAGTTGAGGTTGGATGTCCTCCTTGATGGCCCTAAGATAGGCTCATAGGGTTCCTATAGGTGGTTGAAGGTCCACCTTGGGCCGTTGATTATGATCGCTTCTTCCTTGGGTTTATGACTCTCTTAGTTTGTGGGCCATCTCAAAGTATTGGGCTCCCACTAAAGGACTTCACTTCTCCTTAGAGTACCTGTTTATGCATTTAGACCTTGTCCCTCCTTGAAAAGGAGGAATATATTCTACAGGTAGCACACTTACATCACTGTGACCCATGTGCATCATCTGTGTGAATTGATTGCATTGTGTGGTGGTCATAGAGGGATGAAGTTTCTCCCATTGTGCACATTCAGTGCCTAAAGCTTGTGCGTGATCTGTATGTGTGACTTCTGCATTGACATCGCAATTCATGATGATACCACACTTACTTCACCAGGGCCTTACCTCCATAGGGACGTTCGTGGATGACCGTATGTGTGGACACCAGAAATATTACTTGAGCATAAGGGGTGCATAGGATGCCCATGAATAAAATTTTCAAAACTTCTATGGTACCAAGGATCTGTCCCAACGCCATGACCGAGTAGAAACTATGAGCGCACGAGGGCCTTATACCGTTAGGCCACGACTTCCACTGTCGTGTAGTCGGTTGGGTAGGGATGTGGCCTTACTCGCCTGATGTAAGGAGGCATTGTTAGGTTGAGTCTGACTAGCTCATAAATGGGTTCGTTACCGTCAGGCCTTGCTGGTGATTGGTTGTCCACAGGCGGGTAGTGAGGTCTCTTATGCTCGTTTGACTGTATGAGGTCTGTAGAGCGGTAGTCATCCAATAGTGTAATGGACTCCGGTGATTTCCTTACGATTGAAAATGTACTTGATATATGGATTGGTTATGAGCACTAGTATTACTTCGCATTGCATTCGCATTGGCTGCTTAAGCCCCTTTATGCATCGCCTTGGTAAGGCGCCCAATACTCATTGCATCGTATTCATGATAAGCCTTGGTAAGGCTGGTAATATTGTCATTGAGCATGTTTCCCTTCCTGTACCTCCTCATACTCTTCTGCACACTATTATCACACACTTTCACCACCCTCTAAGCTTCTATAAGCTTATGCACGATTGATGCGTGCAGGAGATCCTAGGCAGGTGTCGTAGCGGCAGAGCTTGGAGTAGAGTTGAGCTTGAAGACTCCAATGTTGCAGACTTTTCTCTCCTTCTTCTATTATCTTATGTATGTCCTTTTTGGACCTTATGAATGCTTGTAATAGTTCAAATTCTTAGTGGATTTTGTGATGTGTGCCTTTGTTATTCTTAGATATACTTGCTATGATCTTGGGTATACTCGTATTGGAAATGATTATACTGTTATGAAAATCCTCCTTGTAGGATTCCAGGATCGGAACCTGCCTCAGGAGCTGAGAATGGGGTACTATGAAGGTTGTTGCCGCTAGAACCGGGTATCGGGTTCCTTGTGAGTCCGATTACCGAGTCTGGGGCGTGACATTTTCGTTGGAAGATCCTACGCAAGGATTATGTGTGGGGCCCACTATGATGTTTGTGATAAATCTAACCCGTCCATCCATTTTTAGAAATCATTTTAGGACATGCGACCAAAAATGAGGAGGATCTAAAACATAAATGGGTCACATGAGAGGAAACAATGGGGATTTAGTGACCACCATTGAAACATTCATATAGCTATAAAAGTTTTGTATTGGTTTAAGTTCCTGGTGTTTTCATTTCATCTGAGTGAAAATGACCTTATAAACGGTTTGGATGGAATATAAACATCAAGGTGAAGCCTAGGAAGGTTTCAACAGTAAGCATTCTTTTCCCCAATGTTTCATCTCGTATGGCCCACTTGAGTTTTAGATCCTCCTCATTTTTGATATAATGTCCTAAAATGATATCTAAAAATGAATGGACTGGTTGGATTTCACACAAACATCATAGTGGGCCCCACACATAATCCTTGCACAGGATCTTCATGGGAAAGGATTTAACAGGAAATCCGCGTCGCCTGGAATTGTGAAACAGATTGGTTCCCATGTTTGCATGTATGTGTGTGAGTATGCATCTTGTTCATCATGGTCTCGCGGTCCTACCGGTCGAATTCTGGCGACCCGCGACCTTCGAATTGTGTTTACGATCACCTTGAGTTCAGTCAAGTAGACCTGACTCGGATCGACCCAAGACCTATGCATCTCGTTCGTATCGTCGTTGTGGTTCTAACGACGCGTCTTGTGTGTCAATCCGACCTATGGATCAAAAGTTATGAGCATTTCATCATGTGGCCCACTTTTTGTATAAAAACATGTGGACCACCTCCATGGCACAATTTCCCATGCACACCACACACACACACTGCACTATTGCATGGAATAAACACTACCAACCCTAAACACTATCCATACCTAGCCTACCCTAGCAACATTGTTATTGTCACCATAGGTTATTATTACTTCCCTTAAAAAGATTTTTCCTCTCTTTCCCTCTCATTTCTCTCTCTCTTCTCTCCTTCTCCAGCAACTTCTCTCCCATCTCCCTCTCTTCTCCAGCCCCATTTCCCCTTTAATCTTCCAAATCCAACCATCTAAATCCAATCTCACCCATTGATATGAATCCCTTGGTGCACTAGGAACTAGGAGGTCCAAGTTTGGAGCAATCTAAGGTGGGTGTACTCTTAAGACTTAGGATTTCTATTTTCATATTCTTAGATCTCTTTTTTTTATGTGGGAAGTGTAGGGCCCACCAATCCATGGTGGAGATCCTACATCATCCCTTAGTTGTGGCCAAATGGCCTTTTTGATGCATGCATGTCCATGCATGGGGTTTCCCCTCTATAGGCCCCCATCATGGAGGATTACTTTGATTTCATAGTATGATGGGTCATCTAGACCCTAGAATCATGGTTGGGATGACATCCCAACCATTGATCTTGAATCTAGAACATGCATGTGGTGGATCTATGTTGTAACATATGAATAGAAGGAATGTATGGTGTGATTGATGAAGGAGAGGGCCTCAATGTGGCGGAGCCCCTCCTCTTGTGGCCGATTCTTTATTATTATTATTTTTTCTTTATGATAGAATTTTGATCTTGCATGTGTGGCCACCTTGTAGGCCAACAAAAATCCAGACCAACCATGGAGCTTGTACGCCCATAGCGGTCCATCCTTAGACATGTGGCCCCAAAATCCACCTAAATGGGACACATGCAAGGGGTATTTGATGATGGGGAAGGTCTGGACATTTGTGGAGCCCACTGGGGTGGTCCACCACACAAATTCCTGGGGTTAAATCTCATGGAAAACCATGTTTATATTTTAATCATTTCTATTACATGTTGCTGTCCAAATCTGCCTGGACAGATTTTTGGGCCACTTTGGGGCCTGATTTATGGGTCTTTGGTGGGAATAATGAAACAAAATAATATGTGATTCTTGTAGCCTTATGACCCACGTACAACTATACCAAATTTCAGCCCCATCTGACCTTCATTGGGGTCCCAAAGGTGTGGTCCAAATGAGGTGGACAGTCTGGATTTTTCTACACTGTTCCAGCAACATTCTACCCTGGACAGGTTGGAATTCTGAAATTTATTAAAATATTTTTTGGTATCTAAAAATTATGAAAATTTACAGGAAGGTGGTCCACTCATGTTAGGACCAACCTACAAAATTTTGGGGCTAATGGATACCTGTACACACCATGGTGGTGGCTGGACCGGCCCATTACAATATGGTGTCCAGATCAGTCCGATTTTCAGGATAGGTTGATTTCTTTAAATAAATTAAAATATTTTTAAATCTCCAAAAATTTTAAAAATTTTTGAAGTTGTTTTCCACCTATGGTGGGACCTACCTACCAAGTTTTAGAGCCAATGGACCCCTGTGCACACCGTGGCGAGGGTCGGACTGGCCTACCACATTGGGACGTCCAGGTCTGTCCGATTTTCTGGACAAACTGTTTTGTTCAAATTAATTAAAATACTTAGGAATATCTAAAAATTTTGAAATTTTGTGAAGGTGTGTCCCACCTATTGAAGTATCACTCTGAAAAATTTCAACCCAACTGACCCCATTTGGGCATCCAAAAGAATGGGCCAAGATGATTGGCTTGCCAGAATTTTCTGCTGTGCAGTCCAGCAATATGCCTTGATAAAAATTATAATTCAAAAATGTTTCCTCTGATGGTGGGCCACATTTTTGGGTTTTCTCTCATTATATGCATGATGAGGGACCTTGGCCCTCAATTTCTAGAGTTTTAGAGGCCCTGGGCCCACTTCAATGGAGTGCTCAAATTTAGGACAGCAACATGTTATAATTATGTTTGGCCTTTGGGCTGAAATTTTGAGGAGTGGGGCCCAACACATTGTGAAGAATCTTAGAGGTAATAATTTATACATTTAGTTCCTTAAATGTTGGGCTTAATAAATGCACTTTTGAGGCCCACCACAGTTGAATTTAATTGGGTCCATGAATGTAGCTAGTTGTTGAACTCTTTGAGCCCAATTGGGCTGGAACTTTCTAGATAGGCCCATTGAACTCTTGGGCCATTTTTACCATACTATTGTGTTGGATTAGTAGGCCAGATTACACAAGTATATGGGCCCTTGATTGCCTACCAAATCAACTTTATACTTGGGCCGGGTTGTAGGCCCAACTTACTTGACTAAGAACATGACATTTGCCCATGTGATTTGAGCAATGGGCTGCCCACTAGGCCACCACAATATATGGGATTAGTAGCCTTTATGTTGGGCCCTAACCTTTCCCCTATGGGCCCATAGTGGTATATATGAGTTGGGCTATGTGTGTTCCCTTTGGACCCATGTTTTGGATGGGCCTTGGGCCGCCTTTCTGAAGCCCAACATGAATGTATGTGGTATGTAATGGCTGCCCATTTCTTATTTCTAATGTTGTGTGGGCCTTGGGCCTTGATCCGTAATCAATTAGAGATGGGCTACCTCTTGGAGACCAATTGTGGTTGGATGTCCACAGTGGTGGCCTTAAGGTAGGCCCATGAGCTTCTATGGGTGGTTAAAGGCCCACCATAGACCCTTGCTAGGCTCCTTTCATCTATTTAGGCCCATATCATTGTTCTCCTTAGTCTCATGGGCTACCCCAGGTATATGGGCCCCCACTAGAGGTTGTATTCCTTATGAGGAATTGGTTAAGTACCTAGACCCTTCATGGTTAGGTAGATAGTTCATCTTCACCTCATTGGCACCACTATTCATTTTCATGGCCCACTCCCATACGCATCATATGCATGCTTGGTTGAGGTATTATTGGCCATGGTTGTGTCATTGTGTAGGACATGTTGGTATCTCCCCGAGAGATGGATACTTGGGATTGATGCATGGGTGATTGTGTGATTCATGCATCTGGCATTGCATAGCTTATGGATATCCGCCCTTACTTCATCAGGGCCTTGCCTCCACAGGGGTATTCGTGGATGACTGTATGTGTGGACACCGAAAATATTAGTTGAGCATACCGGGTGCATAGGATGCCCATGGGTGAAATTCCAAAACTTCCATGGTACTAAGGATCTGCTCCAACGCCGTGACCGGGTGAAATATATGAGCGCACGAGGGCCTTATACCATTAGGCCGCGTCTCCCACTGTCGTGTAGTCGGTTGGATAGGGGTGTGGCCTTACCTGCCTGATGTGAGGAGACATTGCTAGGCTGAGTCTGACCAGCTCGTAAATGGGTCCGCTACCTTCAGGCCTTGTTGGTGATTGGCTGTCCACAGGCGGGTAGTGAGGTCTCTTACGCTCGTTTGACTGTGCGGGGTCTGTAGAGCGGCAGTCATTCAACAGTGTAATGGACCCTGGTGATTTCCTTATGATCGAAAATGTACATGACTTGTGGTTTGGATATGAGCACTGACATTACTTGCATTGCATTAGCATTGGTTGTACAAGCCGCTTCATGCATTGCCTTGGCATGGCACCCAGCACTCATTACATCTTATTCATGATAAGCCTGGGTAAAGCTAGTGATATCCTCATTGACCATGCTTCTCTCCTTGTATCTCCTACTACTCTTCTGTACACCATTATCACACACCTACACCACCCTCTAAGCTTCTATAAGCTTATGCACGATTGATGCATGCAGGATACTCTAGGCAGGCGACACAGCAGTAGAACATGGAGTAGAGCTGAACATTTGAGGACTCCAGTGTTGCTGACCTTTTTCTCTTTTCCTTTTATCTCATGTATGTCCTTTTGGACCTTATGGATGATTGTAAAAGTTCAAATTTATAGTGGATTTTGCGATGTGTGCCTTTGTTATTCTCAGATGTTCTTGCTTTGATCTTGGGTATGCTCGTATTGGAATGATTATACTGTTATGAAAATCCTCCTTGTAGGATCCCAGGATCGGAACCTGCCTCAGGAGCAGAGAATGGGTACTATGGAGGCTGTTGCGTTCAGAATCGGTCATCGAAATCCTTATGAGTCCGGTTACTTAGTCTGGGGCGTGACAGGGGCCCACTATGATGTTGGTAATAAATCCAACATGTCCATCCTTTTTTCTAGCTCATTTTAAGACATGCGACCAAAAATGAGGAGGATCCAAAACTTAAATGGGCCATACGAGATGAAACAGTGGGGAAAGGAATGCCTACCGTTGAAACTTTCCTAGGCTCCATCTTGTTGTTTATATTCCATCCAAACCGTTTATAGGGGCCATAGAAGTTTCTGATTAAGCTTATATATATTTTTTCACTTCCTCTATCTCTATGTTAACTTATGAACAGTTTGGATCTCAAAAATACATCATGGTGGGCACTAGAAATGTTTCAACGGTTAGTGTCACTGCCCCCAATGTTTTCTGTGGTGGGGTCCACTTGAGCTTTAGATCTACCTCATTCTTTGTTTCATGCCATATAATGATCTCTCCAAATGGATGGACGGTATGGATACAACACATACATCATGGTGGGGCCCACAGAGCTTAGTGACAGCAGGCATTCTCAATATCTAATCTGTGTCCAGTGTTACTCTTATTATGGAAAACAGATAGGCTACTCCCCGGCCACTAGCCAATGGCTGGCGGTTGGTGCTCTGTGGGCCCCACCATGATGTATGTATTTCATCCATTCCGTTCATCCATTTTTAAAGACCATTTTAGGGCTTGACTTAAAAAATGAGAGGAATATAAATCTCAGATGGACCACACCACAGGAACCAATACTGATTGGATATCCACCATTAAAATCATCCTAGGCCCCATTGTACTATTTATTTGACATCCAATTTGTTGATTAGGTCATACAGACCCATATGAAGGGGAAAAACAAAGATCAGCTTGATCCAAAACTTTTATGGCCCCCAAAAAATCTTTAATGGTCGACATCCATTCAACACTATTTCCTGTAGTATGGTCTACTTGAGATTGGGATAAACCCCATTTTTGGTCTCATACCATAAAATGATCTAGAAAAACAAATGGACGGCATAGATGAAACACATACATCATGGTGAGGCCCACATAGCACCGACCACCTGCCATTGGCCGGTGGCAGGGGAGTAGCCAATCCGTTTCCCATTTCCAGGGGACTTGGATTTCCTGCTAAAGCCATTCCCACGGAGATCCTGCGCAAGGATTCTGTGTGGGGCCCACTGTAATGTTTGTGTGAAATCCAACCAGTCCATTCATTTTTAGATATCATTTTAGGACATTATACCCAAACTGAGGAGGATCCAAAACTCAAGTGGACCATGTGAGATGAAACATTAGGGAAATGAATGCTTACCGTTGAAACCTTCCTAGGCTCCACCTTGATGTTTATATTCCATCTAAACCATTTATAAGGTCATTTTCACTAAGATGAAATGAAAACAATGGGAACTTAAATCGATACAAAACTTTTGTATCCATATGAATGTTTCAATGGTGGTCACTAAATCCCCACTGTTTCCTCTCATGTCGCCCATTTATGTTTTAGATCCTCCTCATTTTTGGTCGCATGTCCTAAAATGATTTCGAAAAATGGATGGACGGGTTGGATTTATCACAAACATCATAGTGGGCCCCACACATAATCCTTGCGCAGGATCTTCCAACGAAAGGATTTTGCGTGAAATCCGCTTGCAATTCCAAGAGTCTATCCTTGAGTGTAGGAGAGAGTCTTTTTTTTTTGAAGACTCTCTCCCTCTCAATGTAGCTGAATCCCAGCCGCTCTCCTCATCTTATAGCTTACATGAAGGCTCGCATATAAATTCTTTGCGGTCTGGTTCGCAGGAGACCGTTACACTACACACACACACACATATAAATATCCATGCAATTGCATACATATATGAACATATATATGAATGAATACACACACACACAGATATATATATATATATATAGATACATACGTACATACATACATAATACATACATACATACATACATACATACATACATACATACATATATATATATATATATGTGTGTGTGTGTGTGTGTGTGTGTGTGTGTGTGTGTGTGTGTGTCTAAACATGACATATGTATGTAGATGTACTTGTATACATGTAGACATATATTATATTATATTATTTATAATTGTGTGTAGAAACACACACAAATGTATACATAAATATAAACCAAAATTTTGAACTATTTAATACTTGAAGTTATATTTAATGTAAATTTACAAATTTTTATTTATAACTGATTTACATGTTATCCAAACAGAAAAATCAGTTTACCCATAAGCAACTTATACCTTACATCCAAACACAAATTCTTGCAAGTGACTCTCACTTATAAGCTACTTACTTATGATTTACTTGTAAGCCATAACTTAAAAATTCATTGGCATCCAAACGTGCCCTTATAATTGTTAAAGGACCTCTAAAGGTAAAATGTAGAACATCCATATATAGGGAAAGAATGCAAAGACAATATGTACGTGAAAGATATATTTTTTTAAAAATTCTTTTCTTCCCCACCTTTGGCTCATAAATTATCATTAGTGCCTTGAGATTTGTGTCAATGTAAAAGAAGGGAAGTAGTTTGTTGGTGGGTAGAATATTGGAAGTAGTTCACTAGTGGGATTTGAGGTTGGTGCCCATAAAAAGCGTTGTTGCCACTACACTCCACTCGCTTGTGAGGAAACTCAAATCCTCCAGAAAGTATATAAGACCCAGTATGTTATATATGTAAAATTAACTCCATTTATTTGGTTCTAGCATGCGTGTTAATGTTAGCCATAATGCTAAAAATTAATTAAATTTATGACCCAGATGGACCACACCACATTCAATAGTAAGAATGTGATATTAACCATAGGTGTGTGTTTGTGCCATCATAGTATGCATATTTCACTAAACACATTAATCAAGTGTAAATCTCTAGGATGAAGAGAATACATTAAAAATAAAGCCTGATAAAAAGCTCGGGTAGGCCATACCATGTGAACATACAACTTTTGGAATAAATTTTACAATTTTCCGATTAGTATGGCATATAAAAGCTTTTATTCAAACTTATATTTTATAATAAAAATAATGTTTCTCATCTAATGATTAGTTTAGCTTAAGAATCAGTCCAACTAGTCATCTAAATGGTCTCAATAAAATTATATACTTTTATACAAACTTTTCTATATGACAATTGATTTTTAAACAATTCCATACTCCAAACTCAGGTTAGTGTGAATATAAAACATCTTACCTATAACTAACTTACAGGTTATCCAAACATAAAAAATAAGTTACCTGTAAGTAAGTTACAGCTTACACCCAAATAAGATTACGTGTAACTTTCTTTTACTTGTAAGTAGATTACCTGTAATTTACTTACAACTTAAAAAACTTACAGGTATCTAAACGCAACCTAAGTGAGATAAAGAGTAGAAGAAATACCTATATGTAGCTTTAAATCAACCAAAAAAAAAAAACAAATTTTCACATTCACAGCCGTACGGACTTCAAATGGGAAATTTCAAAGTTCTCCTTTGTTTGGGCTCCAATGCCCATGAAACTTCAACAATATATTCTTCTCATAGGGCTGATCAAACCCCTAAATTTTTTTTATCTCCAACAGTTCTTTGGATAGAGAGAATCAATTTCACCAATTTTTGGGGCCGTAATGTGTTGACATATTAGGGTTTCAAAAGCCCTCTTTCGAAACCCATTAGGTTTATTTTTGTTTAAATGTGAGTTCAAACCATTTAAGATGCTCAACGTGTCTACAACCATACACGTAGAGGCCCTTTTTCATGAAAGCGAATTGCAACTTCCCTTCCTAGACAAAATTGTCTAGGTAGCTACTATGCAGGGCAGCATGATGTATGGATTTTATCCACATCGTTTATCCTTTTTTTTTTTTTTTTAAAAAAAAAGATCATTTAGGGGTATGAGCACAAACATGACATGGATTTATGGTTCAAGTGGACCACCTATTTAAGAACAAACTTCTCGGAGGCCACACAAGTTTTTGAATGAAGCTAACATTTTTTGTTTCCTCTTCATTCAAGTCAATGTGACGTTATGAACAAGTTAACTGGCAAATAAACATCATGTATAAACTCTAGAAAATTTCAATAATGGGTGGAAATTTTCAATAATGGGTGTCATTGTCACCGCTATTTTGTGTGGTGTGATTAATTTAGCCTAGAAACTGCCTTATTTTTGGGCTTATACCTAAATGATATGGAAAAAATGGATGAACTAAATTGATAAAATCGATTCATCATGATGGACCTGCTTTATGTCCAGGTTGGGACTAGACACAATCCGCTACCCTATACAATTGGTTAAGATTTTATGGTATGGACAAATTAAATAAAGGCAGACAAATATAGAGGCATACTCCATGACAATTGGACCACTATTTGGATGGTGGGATGGGTTTACGTCCTTGCTAAGCATGTGGGAAATGATGAGTCACCACCATTTTATATCAAAAGTCAAATAACCTTAAAAGATGCCCTTTTCCTTGAAAACAACAAGCATATAGTGCAACATATGCTACCCACTCAGAGGTGGGTGGGACCTTGACTATGGGTTTGTGTGCATTAAATCCATGCTGTCCAACCATTTTGAAAGCTCATTTTAAGGCATGATCCCAAAAATGAAGAAGATCCAAATCTTATTTGAACCATGCCACAGGAAAAGGTAGTATTAAATCCCCACTACTAAAAACTTCATGGGGCAACCAAAACGTTAATTTTCAATCCAACCTATTGATAAGGTCACAAATATCTGGATGAAGAGACCACACAAATATCAGCTTAATCCAAAACTTTTATGGCCCACGAGAAGTTTTTAATTATTGATTACCATTGTTTCCCGTATTATGGTCCACCTGAGATTTGGAACTGCTTCATTTTTTTAGATCATGACCTAAAATGAGCTTTCAATAAGGATGGATAGTGTGGATGTAGTCAAATACATCACAGTGGGCCCTGCGATTAGGGGTCCCACCCACCTCGATGGATTCGAGGTCTCACCTAATATGCTCTCCCATGGAGTTTGAGTAGTATACAGAAATTTGCTTTTTAAGTACGCTACCAAACTTATATGTGAGGTTGTGAGACACAATGCACACCATATATATAAGGTTACACTAAGCTATGCAGCATCGCTAAATAAGTTACACTATTTAAAACTTTCAAGCAAATGATAAAAGAAAAAAAATCATTCACTTACCCATAAGTTGCCGGCAAGTCATAGAATTTATGGTGATGTGTACAATAGCTAATGATCCTCTCTCTCTCTGGATTGGCTGGTGCACCACCTATTCATATCTTTGACTGATTTCTCCTTTCTCCATCTTTCCCGACCTGTCATAGCGTAAGGCATGCTTCTACTTATTCCTCTTTTTTTTTTTTTCTCAAGAAAATGAGGAGCAAAAGTTTTGTTGAAGGTACTTAATAGTCGAGAAAAAGGAGATGGAACTTGCAGCCCTAAGCTTTGTGGCGCCTATTGTATTATGTCTTATATCAACTTGGTTCATCTATTTCACCAACTTATTTTAGAGTATGAGCCCAAACATGAGGCAAATCCAAAACTCAAGTGGACCACACCATAAGAAATAGTGGGGTTGAATGCTAACCATTGAAAACTTTTTCGGCCACATAAGTTTTGGATGAAGCTGATATTTGAGTTTTACCTTTAACCCGATTATTGTAGCCTTATAAACTGATCGCATGAATAATAAGCATCACAATAAATTGTAGGAAAGTTTCAATGGTGGGCACCATTTTCCCCACTATTTTTGTGGCGTGGTCCACTTGAGATTTGGATTGTCTCATATTAGGGTTCATGTCTTAAAATGAGCTGGCAAAACAAATGGACAGTAATAAAGCTCTAAAGACCAATGATTTTGTTAGATGTTTACAACAAAGTTAGTATAAGAGTTAGAATAATTAAAAGTTGTAGTTGTTTAACCGATAAATGTGAAGCCCACTCATGCATGGAGGAATGGACATGGCATTATTATGACTTAGTTTATTGGTTGTTGCTTAACAAGACTGGAAGGCAATACATTACATGTTATTACAGTGGATCATAGTTCAATATTCAAGAGAATTGTCACCCGTTCAGCTCAATAGTGTAAATAAAGTGTATCAAATGGCCTAAAAAGTGCATAAGCAAAATTTGGTGATAAGACCCAATAGCCCTTAAGTCGGGGGCTATTTATCCACCCATCCTACTATTAGTCACTCCAAAGCACAACTGCAATCAGCCGCATCCCACAGTAACTTTTCTTAGGATTACAAAATTGGTCAGAACTCTGCCTTTAATCCTATTTTCCAAATTGGTGACACAAATAGAGAGTCGATTTCAATAACTTAGGGAACGTTGACCAATTGCTTCAAGTTTGGTAGTCATGAACATTACATAATAGAGTGTCCCTCTCGTAATCTCTAGTTTTACAAGGGATAAGAGGGTGAATGGTAAAAAGAAGACTTCATTGTAAACAAAGTAAAAAGTGAACATAGAAACAATCTATAGGATGATGATCAAGAACCAGTAAAAGGCCTAGATAGCCTTAACAAAAATAATTATCATTGGCAGTAAATAGGATCTTAATAATACCAAAAGAGGAGGCCTAAGAAGACTAGTTGAGAACCAATATCTTCCATACACAAGTATCATGTGGCGGAGGTTGTTAAGGTCAATATTGACGGAAGCAATAGTGTAAAAGTGGCATTAAAAGCATGGTTAGACAACTTAAAGTTAAAACCTCTCAAGCATCCTAAGTGTACAAGATTGCACAAGTGAATGATACATTCGTGCTTAGTGAACTTCTCTTTAAGTTATTACAAAGGACCATTTTGGTGTGATATTCATTCCAATGATGGTCACACATATATTATTGGGACATCTATGAATATACAATAAGGATGTGACTCACAGGGTTCACAAGAATATGTATAGCTTTATATATAAAGGAAAGCCCATTACTCTTAACCCTATGATAGATGATAAACTCGAAGAAGCAAAGCCGGTTCCCATAGTGTTGAGCATAGTTTGATTTGTGGAGGAAAGTCATGAACATGGAATCATGTATGCTATGATAGAATGCAACATTGATCCAACTTGTGATTTAGTACTAAGTGAGCTTTTACCCATGCACGACATTCATCGCATGATCCATTTGCTGCTGCGAATGCTGGAAATAGCACCCATTCGCTTTTGTCTTTCTTTTGGACATGTTGGTTGACTTGGTACTAAATATAGTTGACTTGGAGTTACCACTAACCAATTTTGCTCAAAATCCTGCAGTTGGCTAGACATTACAAAATCTATAAAAGCTAGAGAATTTGGAGACTCTCTTACTTTAAGGTGACTCCTAATTTGTGACCTGAGATTCGTAGTAAGGGGCCTCAATTATGAAGAGGGAATGCATTAGGCACCCTCTCTGCTTGCATAAGTGTGAGATCTCTACTTCATGTGGTTAGTTGATTTTAGGGGATATGATGATTTTACGTTAAACGAGAAAGTGCCAAAAAATAGGACTGCGCAAACTTAAATTTCTTATGTGGTAGAATATGGGATTCATAGAACATACGTCCAAAGAGTACTTAGAAGAGAAATGAGGGGGTAAGATGAGATGTGATGATGCTAAAATGAATGTGGGTGGATTAGGTTACCATGAATTTCTAATGTGATAGAATCTAGGAGTCCAACAAGTCACAAATCATAGATCAATAGGAACCTAGAGAAGCAAGGGGTTGAGAAGGGAAGTGATGATGTAATGCAAATGATAATGACCTGATCATTGGCTTGTAACTAGACGCAACTAGAATGTGATGTGAGCACTATGACTTCAAACTCGTTGCCTGGATGAGCCTACGCTGAAAGGGTTGGCTTTAAAAGACTAAGAGGATAGGAGAGGATTGGAGGAGGTCGAAGAGGAGATTAGAAGGGATAAGGGATTGGAAGCTCAAGCTTACCCTCTCACTCTCACTCACTTTCTTTCTTTCTTTCTTTTTCTCACTCTCTATTTCTTAAGAGAATGAGGAATTCTTGGTGTGTTGAAATGAGGAAAGGAGGGGGTATTTATAGCCCCTTAGATGGCATTCTAGTAATTGTGGAGATTTTGAGGGGCAAAGGGTGAAGTGTAGGCTTGTGATTGGTGTAGAGGAGAGGAGGTGCCACATGACACTCCCTCATTTGTTGAGAGGGGTGGTAAAAGGGTAAATAAGAGATAATTTTGAGGTACTGTTAGTCTTAATACAACTCTCTCGTACAAGAGAGCAACAACTAGTTGGTGTTACCTTGTTGCAGATCGGAGTGATACTTTGAGTACCGCTGGTGGTACTTCTGTACCATCACCCCCTCAGTTTGTCTTGAAATTTGGTCAGGTGGCTCAGTTGGTCTCCTAATCTCTAGTGAGTACTTGGATTGTATTTTTATTTTTTTCACATTTGGCTTGCATTTGGTTTGAATTTGTCTGGGATTTAGCCAAATTTTGGGGTTTTAACTTAGGCTTAGTTTGACTTGGAAAGTGGCTAAGGCTTGGGTGAGGTTAATGACTTAGCTAATGGCTTAGGTAAGGCTGAGGCTTAGCTAATGGTTCAAGCTTAACTAAGGCTAAAGGAATGGCTTAAGGCTTAAAGGTTTAGGTAATGTGTACTTAAAGATCATACATGTCTTATCAAGTTGCTAGCCTGAGTGAGGTGTCCACAAATGCTCCTCTTTAGTAGAGGTTGTGTGTAACCAAATGCCAAAGCGAGTAGACACCCACCCCTCTGCTTAGGAAAGATTATGGTCAGGACTCATCGCCTGCCATAGTATCATCGTTAGCATACCATTTGGAAAAGAGATAACTCGCGTATATCATGAGGGTTTGAGGAAAGCGTTGTGATTGTCCATGTGCTTTCTGTGACATTATAGACAACCAATCACAATCATTTCACATTAGATTGATAATAACATCATGAGTAAATTTGGAAAAGAGTCCCCCAGTGCTTCGCGGCCTTATGGGGATCCTCCTACTGTCTAGACCTATGATGACCTTTGCTATGCAATCACCCTAGGAGTACTTATTTTGTTTGATCATCAAAGTGGTTAACTGCCATGTGCTTTCTGTGGCCTTATAACAAACTCACTACGCCTACTTAGAATCGATCAAACTCTATAAGTATTCTAAACTAGGTATGTATGGGTGACCTTTTTTCATGCAATCATTTTATATTTAACGCATCTGTTACAATTGATCTTTTTCACTCTTTTAAAATGGTTATTGTTATGGGGAAATCTGGATAGGATCAAATAGGGCCGGCCTGAACCATCCGAACCAATTAATAGGGCCTCGAAAGGAGAACATCATGTCAGGCGTGAGCGGAACTCTGGACTACGACACTAGGCCGGGCAAGACGATCTCTCGTCCTCATTCTCATCCTCATCTGAAGAAGGTTGGCCGAGCTGAGCTCTCGTCCTCATCCTCATCCGAAGAAGGTTGGCCAAGCCGAGCTCTTGTCCTTGTCCTCATCCTCGTCCTCATCCTCAACCTAGAGACCGAGAGCTAAGCCCTGAATAAGCACGCCTAACAGACTCTGATCCTGATGACTTGACTATGAATTCCGACTACAGGTACTTAGTCGTAAACTCGAATAGGACTAGGTCCAAGCTTGGATGAAGATACTTCAAGTACCGAGCTGGGAAACTAGCCTAAATGCTTACGAGTTCGAAGATCTCGCCCGGGGATATGCTCCATTAAGACATGATGAGCTACACGATCCAAAGATTGTGTAGTATCTCCATGATTGCAATATCCGCTTGATTGAGTAGATCATGTCGAGATTGACAGACACGATCCCCCTGACCCACAGGTATAAATACCAGGGGACCCCATTGCAACAGGTATGCAATATCTTGCACCCTCTCTCTACACCACGCAACTTAGACCCATATTCCTTAGCCTGACTTAGGCATCGGAGGGTCCCCTGTTTAAGCCAGGGTCTCCTTTGTTCACCTTTTTGTTCAGGACCAGGGTCCGTTTCGAGTTCGTAGCATTAAGTGGAGGGTGGTCCAAATTTTGACCTCAACATTTTTTGGCGCCGTCTGTGGGAATTCTGAAAAAAAAGTTAAACAACTTTACGAGGAAAATGGCGAAAGGGAAGAAGAAAGTGACAACAGTGGAGCCCGAACTGAGCGGGCCACATCAATCATCTTCGATATTGTATTGTATCTACGGGGGAGGAGCTCTCGTTTGTCCTTTGGGCCTACAGGACTATGGCTCAGTCGTCTACCGGGGAGACCCCATTTTCTCTATCTTATGGCTCAGAGGAGATCATCCCAGTCGAGATGGGCCTCCCCACAGCTCGGGTCAAAGACTATTAGGAGGATCAGAATGCCGAGCAGATTGCAGCAAGCCTAGACTTACTCGAAGAAGCCAGAGACGTCGCCAGACTCTGAGTCGCAGCTTGACACCAGCAAGTGGCGCGATTATACAATTCTAGGGTCAGGACGAGGCGGTTTCATCCAGGGGACCTTGGTCCTCCGCTGTGTCTCCCAGAGTACAGCGGAATCGGGGGCTGGGACGCTCGGTCCGAACTGGGAAGGGCCTTATCACGTGGTCAGATCAACAAAGTCAGGCTCCTACCACTTGAAAGATCTCGAAGGACGTCTGCTCCCTCATCCCTGGAATGCCGAGCACTTAAAGATCTACTATCTGTGAAGAACGACTACTGGCCATTTAAGGCCCTTAATAAATGTACAACTCGGATCTACTAGCCTATTAAGGCTTTGAATAAAAGCATCTTTCCTTATACATGGCCTGCCCATTCAGTATATCTACAACAAAAGAGTCATCTCTCGTAAGCAGAGGTGAACTCAACAGACTGATCCCTTAAAAATGGGATCGGCTCGTTAATCCAAGAAAAACTATAAAAGGATCACCTCTCATATGCAGAGACGAAACCCGTAGGTGAACCAATCCCTTAAAGGAGGGGTTGGCTCATCATATGTTAAAAATTTACAAAACGACCAAGTGTCGCACACCATTCGTGGAGAGTTGACCCCTCAAGGGGTAGGCTTTCAACATCAATAAATCATCATACAACAATCAACACGTAAAACTATGCCCTTAACCAAGGGTTAAAAAAATCATCATTCACCCAAAAAATTATCATCCACAAACATCCCAAGTAAGATAAAAAAAAAAAGTATCTCACTCCCTTCGAGCAGAGGGACCAGCCGCCGAGCTGGGGGGCTGAGCATCAGGGGTGACTTCGACGACGGGAGGGGGGGCGTTCTCAACTACGGCTAGTTCAACGTCCTCGGCCTCATCCGTAGCAAGACCATCGAGGTCGATGCCCGGGTGGAGCTTCTGGACCTCAGATGTCGAAGTCGGTGTTGTAGTCGAAGAGATACAGTTTGTTTAACTCTCCGGCCCTCTCCGATGACTCCTTGTAAGCTGCTACTGCCGCAAAAACTTGTGAGGCCGCCAAAGTCTTGAGCTCTCATCGCTGCTTCTCCAGCTCTGTAGTACCCCAGGCCTCGAGAACAGACCTCTGTTGAACCAACCCCTTGGCCGCTTCGCACTTCTCCCTAGCGAGGTTTTCTGCAAGCTGCGCTCTCTCCCCTCTATGCATTCAACGGAGGCCTTCATGCGCTCAACGACCTCCCACAGGCGCACAACTTCTGGCTCTGTCACATCCAAGCGAGCTTGGAATTGATTGACCTCACCCTGGAGCACCGCCTCCCTCGCTCGGCCCTCATCCGCAGCCCTCTTCAGCTCCTCCCATTCAAAAGCTGAAGCCCCAGAATCCTTCAAAGCTTAACCTTCTCTGCCTCAAGCTCGACCTTCTCCGCCTCGAGTCGGTCCATCTCCTTCAACCTTTCCTTAACCTCCACCATCATCGGCAATGACTGGTAGCAGACCGCTGCGTAGTTGTTCATGAACTTGGTGTAGTTGCGGGAGATGGTGTTGGCTATGCTCGATTCTGGTACATGTTTGGCCGTCCAATCATTCATCAAAGCCATGTGGTAACCAGGAGGGAAAATCTTTAGAGGGGTGGGCTCGGCAGCTCGTTCGACTCCGCTGGCCTCGGAGGCTTGAGCCACAGCCTTGGGAGTGGTAGCGTATCCAACCAGGGTGTCGGTTCTGCTGGCTAAGAATTTGACCTCCGCAGCAGTGAGGCGAGCTATGGAACGGGAATGGGTGTCAACATCAAGAGTCTCCCCCGACAACTTCTCCCCCTATCCCACAAGGGCCTGTAGGGAATGTGGGTGGAACCTCAAAGGCTTGCCCCTCTGGAGTCAGAGTCGAGATGGTGATAGGCTCGGCTTCGACGGGGACCTCCGGGGCTTGTGCTTCGGGGGAAGGGGTCGGGGCTAGGATGGGCATGACTTCTGCTGGGGTGGGCGCAGCTTCATCCGGGGCAGACTCAGCTTCGGAAGTCTTCCTTTTATTCAGCGTCACCTTGGTCCTCGGCTTATTAGTGAGGACCACACTCATCAGAGGGCGTGGTACCACCGGCCTCTTCCTTTTCAAGCCGCCTGCTTCCATTCCTACCCAAAAAGAAATAAAATAAGCCTAAGTGAAATCTACAAAAGAACAACGGACAGTCTCCGAGGACCCTTACCCCGCTTACCCAGAGTAAAGGGAGTAGGTTGGAGTCTGTAGAAACCAGATGACACTAGGTTCTCCCCATTGATGAGTTTGAACCAAATGCACTGGTCCTCAACGAGCACTCTGGCTCTGGCTACTTGGTTATGCTGGAGAAGAGTGAGCTCAGGAGCCCCTTTCGGTTGGACTACAACTAAAGTAAAGCACAATTTGAACACAAAAAGACAAGTCAGACATACAGAGTGCGACAAAATGAAAAGTGCCCGACCTGGGTTGGCGAACTTCATAGGGACCCGGGCCTGCAGTCTGGCCAGATCAAAGGTCGGGGCCTCCCACCCACTCACCCGAGGCCCAAAACCACTTCCCCTTCCAATCTTTATTAGAAGTGGGGAGTCAGGTTACCAAACCCGGGGTACATGGGGGTCTGGCAGAGAAGTAATGCCAGGACGGCTCGTTCCTGTCATATTTAGCCATGTACAAATACAACAACTCGTCCGACGTCAGCCTCTGATTCTTCACCTGGTGCCAATTGATGAATGTGGAGATGATGATTTGCCAGGCATTTGGGGCCAGCTGGCCCGGGGCCACTTTCAGTTGTGCAGTAAGCTCGTGCACAAATGGATGGATGAGAAGTTGGAGCTCGCACTGAAGGGCGCTAGTGAATATAGCAATCTCCCCCTCAGCAGGAAGACCCGCTTAATCAATGGGAGAAGGAGCTCAGATGTGCACCGAGTCCGGGGTCTGGTAGTCTTCCTGGATCTGGGCCATCTCGGACTAACTAGAATCGAGCCCCCGGGAACCAATGCCTTTGATCTGCCCCCTGATGGGTCGGCCTTCGATCGTCCCGCGGGATCTCTGAGTGCCCTCTTCGGTCTCTTGCCTTGGCTCTTGGCACTCGAACCGGTAGTCTTCTTGGCCGATGTGTTTAACAGTATAGCCTCGAAGGGGCCTTCAGAGTCCTCGGGCCCTGAGTCGATGGTTTCTGGCTCGGAGTCGGCCCCCGCTCCTCGAACCTCCTCAACTTCATCAGAGTTGCTCGACATAATGAAAGGAAAAGATTAAATGGTGGAAGACTCACTGCGCTGAGGGCGATTCGCTCCGGCAGGAATTTCCTCAACTCCGGCGACCTACTCCGAGCAAAATCCCTCCTCCGATTGACGGAAACCCTTTTTCCGGCAGAAGGCGATTAAGAAAGAGCAAGGAGAATAGAAAGCGAGAAAGCTGAAGTGCAGGAGAAGGAGAATATGAATGAGAGCAAGGGGGTTTATATAACCCTCCCATCGCTCAACGTCATCATTACAGACAACTGTCCCCAAAGCCGAGGCGGCTTGACACTACAACAGGGGACACGTGGAGGGAGTTGATAAGCTCGAGTCCGCGTTCCCAGGTCCAAGTCTCATCGTCATTAAATGTTATTTATGACGTCAGCGGCCTCTCGCCTCCCTATGAGCATGTGGCATCGTTTCCTCTGCTCTGCCGATTGCGAATCGTAACCATCGCCACGTGTCCTTTGTTCAGAGGTCGAAGTCCGAAGGGTTGTGGCCGCCGTACTAAACACATAACCCGGCGCAATCTTTGCAGTGATTACACTCCAATTATCCCAACCGTCATCATGAGTAGAGACGTGGAAGCGTTGCCCCATTTCCCCAGGCATTTACTCTCTAAGTCCGAGCTCGGACTAAGAGAGTAGGGGGCTTCTGTTATGGAGAAATCTGGATAGGGTCAAACAGGGCCAGCCCAAACCATCTGAACCAATTAATAGGGCCTCGGAAGGAGAACATCATGTTAGGCGTGAGTGGACCTTTGGACTACGACCGGGCAAGACGAGCTCTCGTTCTCATCCTCGTCCTTGTCCTCATCCTCGACCTAGAGACCAAGAGCTAAGCCTTGAATAAGCACGCCTAACAGACTCCGATCCTGATGACTTGACTATGAATTTTAACTACAGGTACTCAGCCGCAAACTCGGATAGGATTAGGTCCGAGCTTGGATGAAGATACTCCAAGTACCGAGCTGGGAAACCAACCTAAATGCATACCTGTCAGAAGATCTTGCCTGGGGATATGCTCCATTAAGACACAATACGATACACGATCCAAATATTGTGGAATATCTCCACGATTGTAATATCCGCTTGATTGAGTAGATCATACCGAGAATGAAGGATACGATCCGCCCAACCCACATGTATAAATACCAGGGGACCCCATTGCAACAGGTACGCAATATCTTGCACCCTTTCTCTACACCACGCAACTTAGACCTAGATTCCTTAGCTTGACTTAGGCATTAAAGGGTCCCCTGTTTAAGTCAGGGTCTCCTTTGCTCACCTTTCTGTGCAGGACCAAGGTCCGTTTTGAGTTCGCAGCATTGAGTGGAGGGTGGTCCAGATTTTGACCTCAACAGTTATCTTAACCAGGGTTTGATCGTTTTCACTATTATTTCATTGTATTTCTTCATTACACAACCGTCTTGTTAATGAAAATTCAAGGCAACCATGTTTCTTTCACATATAGTGAGCTATCGATGTCCTAGAGGGCGGGGGTGAATACGACTTAACCAATTTTTAATAATCAATCTCAGAAAATAAATTTAGAATAACAATTAATATTGAAATATTGATTTATATTGAGTCATAGGACAACCTTTGCTTGATTTCTTAGGTAGGACAACCTTATTTCACGACTTTCTTAATTTCAATATTTGAAGATAATAAATATAAAGAAAAGATTATCAATCACCACAAGACAAACATAATTATAGTGGTTCGGTGTTAACACACACCTACTCCACTTCCAAAATTACTTCTCCATGTAATATTGGTTTTTCACTATAATAAAGGTTTTCACAAATTGACCTTATCAACGTCTTATAGTTTGTGATTTTCACAAGATATCACAACTAACCTCAAGTGATTTTAACGGGCTAATAATCATTTCTCAACCCAATAAGATTTTTCTGGGCAATCTCAATCAACCCAAAGTAAAAGTAATTTACTAGATGAAAAAGTATCTTCTTGAAGACGCGAAGATATCGGTGAAGCCTTTGAAAATACAGCTTCAGTAGATGCAACGATCATTTCTTTCCTCAAATGAAGATAAATTAATGTATGCACAATCAAGAATGATTTAAAGATATATGATTTTTCAAAAAACAAAAACCCTAGAAGCTGCAGATTCAATCCTCTATTCTTAAGTTGAGTGTAGGCCAATCTCTATTTGAATTTAATCAGACTTGAGAAGAGAATTGAATAAGATAAAAATAATATATAAAAGATAATGCAAAATAGTTTAAAAAAGAAAAATATTTTTCACTTTTATTTCTTGTATTTTATCTTTCTTTTTTTTTTCTTTTTTTTTTCCTTATCTTAAAATCGTGAGAAATGAGCTCTATTTATAGGAAAAGTTTTAGAGCTTTGGTCAGCCTAAGAATCCCTTCGGCTGGTCAGATTTTCATGATTCTGTTTCAATGGCTAGCAAATTTCGCGGGATTTGATTTGAACCAAACTTAGGCTGGCCAGAGATAGAATTTAACTGGTCTGAGATTCCTTCAGCTGGCCGGAGACAAGGTTCGACTAGCCTAAGAATCCTGGAATTCAAAATCATGCATTACTGGAAATTTGACCTAGGTTGATCTCAGGTTGAACTGAGATGGTTCAGTTGGCTGAAGACAGGGTTGGGCTAGCCGAACACCCATGATTTTTAATGTAAAAAAGTAATAAGGTACAACTTAGAATACCACTATTATGTACTTTAACCCAGAGTCTTTCCTAAGGTCTTGTAGGTTAGCATACCGTTGATTCTTCTCTTGAAATTCTTTCAAGCCTTCTAATTTTGAGATGTTGAGTCGTGCTCTAGTCTTGAAATGTTGAAGTGAGCTGAAGTTTCATACAATATATATTTTGTCTACGAAATTTGATAATCTACATGTGTGCTTAAAACATTAGCACTTATGGTCTCTCCCTTTGTCAATTTCGTGACATAACATAACACATTACACATTAATCGCATTCTTTACTCATCACACTTATCACATTACAAATACTCAAGATTACATAGATCCAACAACTATATTTAGAATAATGAAGGTCTCGAATAATGAACTTTTAGCACAAGATTTAACATGAAGAATATGCTGTCTGCTCCCCTGAAAAATATACTAAAAAGAACTTATTTCCACATGAGATAAGTCATCTCTCCATCTATGAGATCATCTCTTCCCCTTTTTGTTACAAGTTGACAAAGGAAGATGAAGTACATTAAACATATAGGAAGCAAGAATAAGATATAACAAGAGAAGTAATATTAAACAAATCAGAGTTCAAATATTAAGCAAAAATTTCAAGAGTGTCATGAGTTTGAAAATATTAAACAAAATATTCAAATTAACAATTAAAAAAAATATCATTCAAATTTAAAACAAGATGGAGCTTGCATCTCATGATTAATACTTTTTAAGCTCTTGCACATACGATGAAAGTGTTTTTCTTGTACTTCATATTAAACTGTTGATTTAAAGCATGAGCTATCTGAGAAATATGCAAAACATCCACCCAATGCTCCAAAGCAGATAAACGTTCATCAAAAGTAGAAGGACAATAATCATATTAATCCTCATATTTAGACGATTCTTCCTCCAATTCATTAAAAATGACATCCATGTTAACATCTTCTTCCTCTTTCTACCTATCGCCATGTACACCATGTTGCTCGGGTAGAAGAGTTAAATTCATCATATGTAGATTATAAGAGTCAAAAGGAAGCTCAGATTCTGGTGCCTCAATGGAAGGAATTTGGACTTAAAAAGATGAAGCGAGAGATGTCATGAGATAACTGAATGGAAGAGAACTATGTTTGGGGTGCATCCAATAATGAATAATAGATTAACAAATAAGAGTCAGAAGATAAATTTTGACTCCAGTTGCTACGCATGAAGGATATGAACCATAAATGGAGTGAGATCGGTTTTGTTACCGGCTCTAAGATAAACATTAGACGTAAAAATGCGATGAAGAACATGGTACTTAGGAAAAAGTTTTCCAATTGGTAGGGCACTACCAAATCTCCAATCTGCATCAAAATCATATAGTACTCGGGTAATAGATTCTCTTTTAGAGTTTGACATCTTTTTCATCAGAGGAGGAATTGAAATTCCATCATCCGCCAAGTCTATGTTCATTAATAACATAATGGTAGAGGGTTTAATTGAAATATTTTTCTCTAAATTCTTTTTAAAGAAGATGTCATTCTCTAAAGAAAGTTCCGAGATGGAGGAATACATCCATTGGACTATATATCGGTAGGCATTTCCTCCCCATTTGAAAATTTTTCCCCAACTAACCTTAGACAGAAGCTCATGTAAACCATACTCAGCAATATGATTATGATTAACTGATCATTCAATGATAATACTTCCAGATCTAAAATCTCATAGATTTTCAGGATCATCCTCTTGTGGACGGATGGTCCAAATCTCTAGGGGAACTGATTTAGATGAGGAACCGGCTTGAACTTTCCGCACAACACGTTTAGATCGATGTTCCATTACTTTTAATCAAGAAAGAGTTCTAGATGAGGAACCGGCTAGAACTTTCCACACAACATGTTTAGATCGGTGTTCCATTACTTTTAATCAAGAAAGAAATACAATAATCTCAAGAAAATTAACTCTAATCGAAATAACCCAACATATGGATCTCAAATCTAAAGAAAAATGGTTGAATTACAATGAGAATAAAATGAGAAACTAAAATTAGTAAAAAAATAGACCAAAATATACTTACTAACAAGCAATGGAGGAAGGGTGACCGAAGAAGGCATCGACAAGACGAAAAAGAAAAATTTGGAGGAAAAAAGTGATTTTCACACTTTAAAAGAGGGATAACGTGATATTCGGCTGACCGAACTTCTCGTTTGGCTGACCGGATATTCTGGTCACTCTTTGGTTAGCCAAAAACTTTTATACATATATATATATATATATATATATATATATATATATATATATATATATATATATATATATTATTTTTTAAAAAATTCGCTTAAAGAAGATGATTGTATAAAACATAAGCCAATATTATGCTTTAAATTTGAAATTTTAACACTGTTAAGTGGCTTGGTTAGAATATCTACAAAGTACTTTTCAGTCTAAATGTATTCCAGTACAATTGTCTTTTCTTCAACTAACTCTTATATATAATGATATCTAATGTCATTATGTTTTGTTCGAGAGTGTTGGATAGGATTTTTGGATATATTGATTGCACTGGTATTATCACAATACATGTTCATTGTATTTCGATTTATGTTATAATCAGCCAACATTTGCTTCATCCATATAAGCTGAGTACAATCATTTCATGCAACAATATATTTTGCTTCTACAATAGATAATGATACTGAGTTTTGCTTTTTGCTCATCTAGGAGACTAGACAGTTTCTAATGTAAAAACATTCACCACTAATGGATTTTCTATCATCAATATTTCCTACCTAATTTGCATCAGTATATCATGTTATTTGAATTTATGTATCATGAGGATACTACATACCAATATTAACAGTGCTTGTAATATATCTAATTATGCGTTTGACAGCTGATAGATGAGATTCTTTAGGATCAGATTGGTATCTAGCACAAATACTAACACTATATGAAATATCTGATCTACTGGCAGTTAGATATAACAAGCTTCTAATCATGTTTCGATAAAGATGAGAGTGATCAACACTTTTCCTTGATTCATCCTTGTATAATATGAGTATTGTACTCACAGGAGTATTGAATTTTCTACCATTTTCAAATCCAAACCTTTTAACCAAATTCTGTGCATACTTGGTTTTGAAAATAAAATTTTCATCTTCAAGCTGCTTTACTTGAAGTTTAAGAAAATATGTTAGCTTGCCAACCAAACTCGTTTCGAATTTAAACTTCATAAGTTCTGCAAACTTAGACGATAGATTAGCATAAGTAGATCCATAAATAATATCATCAACATAGATTTGAACAATCAAGATATCATTATTAGATTTTTTAACAAAGTTTTATCTATACTTTTCATTCGAAAGTCATTGCTGAGCAAAAATTTAGTTACTTTTCATACCATGCTTTAGGGGCTTGTTTCAAACCATACAAAGCTTTCTTAAGGCGGTACATGTGATCATCAAGTTTGGGATCTTCAAAACCTTTAGGTTGTTCAACATATACTCACTTATTCAAGTTATCGTTTAGAAAAGAACTCTTAATGTCCATTTGATATATTTTAAAATTCTTATAGAAAACAATAGAGATAAACAATATGATTGATTCAAGATGAGCAACTGGTGCAAATGTTTCATCGTAATCAATTCCTTCTATTTGAGTATAACCTTGCACAACCAGTTGTGCCTTGTTTCTAATAATATTTTCAAGCTCATCTAATTTGTTTTTAAAAATCCACTTGGTTCCAATAACATTTTTATCAGATAGTCTAGGAATAATATACCATACATCATTTCTTATAAACTAATTCAGTTCATCTTGCATATCCAAAATCCAACTTTCATAAGCTAGCACTTCATTTATGTTGGTCGGTTCAATATGAGAAGTAAAGCAAACATGATTGATAATATTTTCTATTTGCCTTCTGGTTTGAACACCAAAAATAGGGTTACCAATAATTTAATTTGTTGGATGATCTTTTACCAACCTTAAATCAGTATATTTGATTTGGATAATGGTTCACTTTGATTAATCAAAATGATATCACCATCACCATCATCTTGGTGAAGACTAGGATTGATTGAACGATCATCAATTACAACATTTATAGATTCTTGTATTACCATAGTTCTCTTATTTAAAACACGACATGCATGACTATTTAATACAAATCTTAAGAATATGCCTTCATTACTTTTTGTATCATACTTTCCTAAATTTTCATGGTCACCCAAAATGTAACACTTACTTTCGAAAGTATGAAAATATTTTACACTGGGCTTTTTTTCAAACCACATTTCATATGCTGTTTTATTTTTTCCATCTCTAATATAAAAACGGTTGATTATATAGTAAGTAGTATTCACTGCTTCAACCCATAAATATTTAGGTATTTTCATACTATTCAATATGACACTTGCCATTTCCTGTAACACCCTATTCTTCTTTTCAGCAACTCCATTTTGCCAGGGTGTTTTAGGAGCTGAAAGTTCATGCAATATACTATTGTCATTGCAGTATTTCTCAAAATTTCTATTTTTGAATTCTGTTCTATGATTACTTCTTATTCAGACTACAAATAACTCTTTTTCAGTTTGAATGTGTTTAATAAATTTTTTAACCTCCTCAAAAAGCATTCGACTTTTCTCTTAAGAATGCTACCTAAGAATATCTTGTGTAGTCATCAACTACAACTAAGAAATATTTTGTTCCTCCTTTACTCTTCGTTCTTGTTGGTCTAACCAAGTCCATGTGGAGAAGTTCAAGAGGTTTAGTAGTGGCTAAGGAGTTCACTTCTTGTGACAACTTTTAATTTACTTGCCAACTTGACAAGCATCACATACTTTATTTTCTTTCATTCTAAACTTAGGTAAGCCTTGTAAATGATCTCTTTTGCTCAACTTGTAAAGATCTCTATAATTTACTATCCAAGACGTTGATGCCATAATTCAATCTCGTCTGTTTAGACCATGTAACATGAAAGGTTTGTTGAGAAAGTTTCATTAATTCTATAGTAATTTTCAAGAGTTTTGCAACCATTTAATATCACATTTCCTTCTTTATTAATTATCTTACATCCACGATCAGAAAATCTTATACTATGATTATTGTCACAAATTTGAGATATACTAAGATGGTTATGTTTCAATCCTTCAACATAAAAAATTTTCAAATATAGGTAAGTTAGGAAGATGTACATTACCTTTACCAATGATTTTACAGTTGCTACCATCTTCGAATGTAACTGAGCCACCATTAATTTGGTTGATATGTGAGAAAATGGCTTTATCACTTGTCATATGTCTAGAACATCCATTGTCCAGGTACCATCGTGAATGGCTACTTGCTTCAAAAGCTGTATGAATGATAAGACATTTAACCTTTGGAACCCACTTCATGATGGCTCCTTTCCTTTTGTTGTCTTTGAGAGTTAGAATTTCTTCTTTTCCTATTTACTCCTTTCTTGTTTAAGTTGGCTTTCAACAAATTTTTGAGCAAGTCCACAATTTTACAAGAAGAGGAGGATTGTTAATTTCTCTCCTTTGATATCTCTGGTTGTTGACAAATGTTTTCACTTTAGAAAATTCTTAGCAAGGTTTTTGATTTTTGAAGATAATCTTCTTACGATCAAACTCATACCCTTGTTGAGTTTCTACTTTAGAGTTCAAGGATTCTTCTTTTACAAAAGTAGGAGTTACAGTCTTAGGCTTTAGATTGTTATAGATGTTATCTAAGGCCAGATTTATCACCATACCAACGAGATGAGGTTAGTAATTTTTTAAGTTTTTTGTCTACTTGGGTATAATTCTAACTATCCTTGGATCGAGCAACACTTGAAAACTGATATTTTGGGTTTATGTTTTCACAGCAGCGTTGCACCTCTTTTAGCCCTACTTATCATATTCCAATTAGGTTTCTAAGGCTAAGGGATAAACAACAAGGTTTACTTATTAAGCCAAGATCATCCAAAGGTTCAAGGGTTGTTTTAGGTTAGGGGCTAGGGTCACCAAGGCACCTCATTTACATGTTCTTTGCTCATTGATGCTCTTATTCTCTTGTGTCTTTGGTCTTTAGCTTTCAGAGGTTCAACTGACTATATGGCACAAGGACTCATGTGATTGAAAACAAGATGTATAAATGAGTGCACTAACAAGTGGAACGAGCCCACTGAATGTGTTTCACTGTTATATGAAGATGACAAACCCATAGTAGGAATGTGTGTTCTATCTTATAGTTGGATTAAAATGGATGGTGGATAGATTTCACTTGGATATAATTTTTATATATATGAAGATGGTAACCTATTGATGAGAAGGGTATTTGAAAGATTAATTGTTTGAATATCTGAATTCATGCCATTAAACATAGCATAATCTTTTTAAAATGTAACACGTATCTTGATAATTTATGCACTTGCATCATATGTGGTGGTGATGGAAGATGGATATATATGTTGGTGATGGGTGGTTAGATATGTGTTGGCACTTATATTAGAATATGTTTAATGAGAAGATGGCATTGGGAGGGGGTAGAACCCATGCCCAGTTGGAGTCAGGCTGTTTGATGAGAAGAGTGCATTGAGAGTAGAGCTGGGCAGGATCCGACTCGAACCGAAAGCTAGGATTGGGTCGGATCGAGTAGACCTACTCAGATCCGACCACACATTGAGTTGAGTTTGGGTCAATAGTCAATCCAATCTAGAATCTGATCCGATTTGGTTGGGCAGTATAATTTTTTTAAAAAAACTTTTACTTTTACCCCTCTTTTACCCTTACGACGAACCCTAACCCATCCCTACCCGAGCGGTGCCGCACAAGGTCCTTCTTTCTCTCATCCTTTGTCTCCCTCTCTCTCCCGATTTCCCTCCTGTTTCCTTCCTAACACGAGAGTCTTCGGCTCGGCTTGACTCAGCCCAGTCCGAATCGACTGAACAGACTCAACTCGATTCGACTCGGTTTACTTGACCAAGTCGGACTTGGTTCGGGTCAGGCCAGCAAGGATTCAGATCGGATTGAGTCAACCCTGCTGAACTTGGTCTCAAATCATATTGAATTCGGGTCAGGTTCTTTGAAAAATCGGATCGAGTCGAGTTGGAACCAATCCCGTCCGACTCGAGTCGATGCCCACCTCTAATTGGGAGGGGGTAGAACCCATGCTTTCTTGGAGTTGAGCCCAGTTGGGATCCCTCATTGGCTGATTCGGGTGGATGCCATATTGTTAAGGACGTGTGGTGTCACTTGATTGTTTGGCTTATGGTATATGTGCAGTATGTGGAGTATGTGGAGAGTGGTTCTCTGTAATATTCATGCTCATCTTATTTTGCTGCTTCACTTGATACGTGCATTTACTTGATATTTATGATGCTATCCTTAAAATTGTTGTTGTGTAGAGAGGTGTCTCTACTGGGTTCTTTTGAGCTCATCCAGTTGTTTATATTTTTTCAGGAAATCCTAGCGAGCCACATTAGGGGAGCGGGTGTCGAGAATTCCTCATCACATAGTTTATGATTTTGTCCTTAGAAATAAAAAGATGTAAATTAAGAAAGTATCTTGAAAAAAAGATGTAATTTAGATATTATATGCCTATTGCCATATCTTGGGTTGTGCACTGATATCTTAAAGGACTTTGTGATGTAGTTAAAATGAAAAGGGGACAATCCTATTTAACCATATACCAAAAAAAATAAATTCCATTCTTATTACGTTCCAAGAGCAGAGTCAAGAAACCATGACTTCCGTTGAAACCTTCTTAAGGCCTACCATGATGTTTATATGCCATTCAAAGTGTTCATAAGGCGATTCCCACCTGGATGAAGGGGAAATGTAAAGATCAGCCTGGTCCAAAACTCTTTGGCCCCTAAGAAACTTGCAATGGTAGGCATTCAATATCCATTGCTTCTTCTTGTCACACCTCAAACTCGGAAACCGGGCTCACAAAATTCCTGATCACCGAATCCGGTGCCGATAGCCTCTGTAGTACCCCATTCTCTGCTCCCAGCATCCATACGCTAGATTCCGATCTTGGGATCCTACAAGGAGGATTTTCAGCATGAATTTCTTTGAAGATAAGTGTAACCACAAGTTTACCCAAATCACAAAGGCAACATCATCATCACATATCTAATAATATAATCATTTGAGTACAATGCTGAAAGAGAAATACAATATAAAAATATCAAAGAAAACTCCAGAAGCTCAACCGCACATTCCTACCTCAGCTCGGCTGCATCATAATGTCACCTGCATGCATCTATCAAGCTTAAGCTTATAGAAAGCTTAGAGGGTGGTGTAAGTGTGTGAGCAGTATATACGTGCTCAGAATGTAATATCAGAATAAAGGAAAATACTGGTAAGTCCACGAACCATACAATATCAGAGTAAACAGAAATACTGACAAGTCCATAAAGATATCATCAACCTTATCCAGGATATGCGATGAAAAGACATAGCAAGCTAATGTCGTATACTGAGAAAGTAATGTAGGTCAGTTATGCAATGCGGAGACATAATGATTCAAATATCAGATACCGATGATGCAATACCATATGCAATTCTGAAGAGCTACGAATACCATCAGCCTCATCTAAGTCATGTGAATGTAGAAACATAGCAACTCAAAATGCCATATACCAAGGATGTAATGCAATATGCAATATGTGGTGCGAATGAAATGACCAAGCTGCAGTGTGAAGTCGGGATAATAGTATGTGGTATAGCAGGCTATGGGACCTATCACAAAGGACTTCTATCCAAACCAGTCTCATACCTAAATTTGGATAGATAGACTCAATGTGGTAAGCTCCTGATCTCAGGTTAGTCGCGCGCCTAAACCGAAATCCTATCCATTGCGAAAGTACATAAAACAATTAGTTGCACACCACCAGCCCGAGTGGATAATGAATGAATAAATGAATATAATGCTGAGTATGTAACTCTTGCTCCACAAATCAATACTGTACATCTCTGGGATCATCACCGGGGTCTAGTACACTCTACACCATCTTGCTCCCCCATCAAGCGCACAACTGGGTAAGTGGAAGAGACCTCACTATCCGCTACCAATATCGGCCCAGTTCATAGATAGCGGACCCATTTATGAGGGGGTCAGACTCAGCCTCGCATTGCCTACTCCCTCAGGCGGGTAAGGCCACACCCCCTCCCAACTGACCACGACACAGTGGGAGACGCAGCCTCCTGGTATTCGGCACTCGGGCGCTCATGTATCCACTCGGTCTCGACGTTAGGGCGTTCTCTAGTATCAAGAGGGTTTAGAGATTTTCACCCAGGGCCATCTATGGTGGCTCGATGCTAGTAATAGATTTTCGGTGTCCCATCTGGCCATCCACGACATGACTGTTGAGGCTACGGCCCTAATATCGCTAGGGTGTACAGTAATCATGACACACAATACATGAGTCATACAATCCAGTCATGCATCAATTCTACGCATACCGTGTGCTCATGTGAGACAATCTCTACCTATCAGGGAGTCTCATAACAACATGACCAATGACATATGCAATGGTCAACCACATCTCATAACAAACATGCAGATGATGCGTATGGGCATGTATCATAATGCTATGCTGTCACATACTCATAATCGACATCGATAATCAGCCTCGATAATCGGAATCGACCTTGACAATCTGAATCGGCCTCGACAATCGGAATTGGTCTCGATAATAGGAATCGACCTCGATAATCAGAATTGGCCTCGACAATCGGAATCGACCTCGATAATCGGAATCGGCGTCGACAATCAGAATCGACCTCCACAATCGACCTTGACGCAAGGCATGGTCCATAGATGGATGGCCGATGATGGATCAAACAATATCAATGGGGCCCAATAATTTGGGTTAACCCACTAGAGAATGATGAGAATGAGCCTAACCAGGCCTAAGGGAAGGTCACAATGTGGACATTTAATCATCACTTCCCATCAATGTGGACATTCAACCAACATTGTTCCCAAGGAGTGGCCCACATAGGGCCAAACGTAAAGTGGACCCATGACCTCATATACACAACGGGTGGGCTCTACTCATGGACCTCAAATACATAACATGTGGGCCCTACACATGGGCCTTATATAGCACATCGGGCCTCATCATATGGGTCTCATATACAACACATCGGGCCTCATACACGTCACAATGGGCCACATACATCACAATGGGCTGCACTAATGGGCCTCATACACATCAAGCGGGCTACATCAATGGTCCACACTAATGGGCCTCATAGATGGGCTACAAATATATCAAGGTGGGCCTCATAGATGGATTTTGATGGGCCATAAGTATATCAAAGTGGGCCTCTCGAATGGGCCACAAAATACATCAAAGTGGGCCTCTCGAATAGGCCACAAAATGCATCAAAGTGGGCCTGACGAATGGGTCATAAAATACATCAAGGTGGGCCTCACAATGGGCCACAAGTATATCAAAGTGAGCCTCTCGAATGGGCCACAAAATACATCAAAGTGGGCCCACTCGTCCGGCATATGTGCGGTGTGGATAACACAAATATCATGCGTGGGACTCGCAGAACTTGGGACGTAGCTACAACAACTATATAGTTGGTGGACACCAGCCAATCCACTGCCATACAAGGTGGGTCCCACGTCCATGAGATGGACAGTGGGATAAAACAATACATCAAGGAGGGCTCCACACAGCATCGTCCAGATCTGGATGGTGCAAGATACATACAGCAAGGTGGGTCCCACCCCACATGTGTGACACATGTGGGTGGGTCCCACGTGTGCCCACCATAACAAACATACATATGTATGTATGTATGTGTATATATATCTATATCTATATATATATATATATATCATATATATAATATATATAATATTATTTAAATATTACCTGATCCAGCGTCCATGAGATGCTGGAAGGATGACTGGGATGTACAATACATCCTCCCACCAATCACCGTCCAGGAATGGGCGGTGAGATAGACAATACATACATTTATGGGCCCCACCTCCACATGTGCAGTACGTGTGGAGTGGGTCCCACGACAGCCAAAAATGGACAGATTGCAGATAAAATACATACATTACGGTAGAGTCCACTGCTTTTAAACGGATGGACGGCTAGGATGTAAGGCCTCTCATTAAGGTGGGTCCCATCCCACACGTGCAGCACATGTGGGGTGGGCCTCACACGCGCCAATGGATGGACGGTTTTACACATACCTGGTACGGACCCACATAACTTGGTGACGTCAATGGCAGCTCAGAGCTGAGTGGTACCCACCATCTGGATAGACGGACGACATAGATGAAACACGTACTTCCAGATGTGGCCCACCGTCCAAATCTGCTGGACGGTGAGGATTTGCACATACATTACAGAGGGGCCCACGTGGTAGTGGGTTCGCACGACCCAAAAATGGATAGTATGGATAAAAACCATACGTCATGGTGGGGTTGTAGAACTTGTTGACGTCAACGCAGCTAAGGCTGCTAGGACCCACCGCCCCCTAGATGGATTTTCATTATAGGTGAGTCCCACATCTCGTTCATCACGGTGGAGTCCACATATCCACATGGACGGTGGATAAAACACGCACATTGGAGTTGGCCCCACCGTCCAAGGTCTGGACAGTGGGCAGCCTGGATGAAACGCATACATCATGGCGCGCTCCACGTCCAGCATATCTGGACGGTGGATGCAAGGCATAAACATCACGGTTGGCCCCACAACATGGATGAAACGCGTGCATCATTGGTGTGCCACACATTAAGAGAGAGAGAGAGAGAGAGAGAGAGAGAGAGAGAGAGAGAGAGAGAGAGAGAGAGAGAGAGAGAAGGATCAGAGTAGCGGAGCGGCCCCGCCACTATGGGCCCCTCTTGATACAATTCATACATCAAGATGGGTCCCACCATAAGTGGGCTCTCTAATCGTCAAGATTAACAAATAAAATCACCCACAATCGATCTCCTCTTCCTTTTTCTGCCAATGCGATCTAGAGCTCCAAGGAGTACGATTCAACGGTTGAGATCGTCTTTGACAGATTGGATTGGATGGTAGGGAGTGGGCCACACAAAGCTTCTCTCATGGAGGTTGGGACATTTGCTCTCATGAGTGTTGCTTGAAAATGGAGAGAGAATGAGAGAGAGAGAGGTGATGGGAGAGAGGGATGGTGAGTGATGGATGGGTGTACTTGATGGGTGGAGAGAGAGAGAGAGTTAACTTTAAGGGATAGGTTGTGTACTTGGGGATGAGATAGAGTACTTGATTGATTGATGTGATTGATGAGACATTTTCTCTTGGGATTGCAACGCGCGGTGTTTTCCTTGAACCGAACGTTGGCCCACATCTCGTGGCCCGGGTATCGCCTCAGTGCGTGAGACACGACGTCGGAACCGCGACGATGGCGTGGTCGCAAGGGTACAAGTTTTGAGTCGAGCTGACTCTAATATACAAGACACAACTCAGGATCGCGTACAAACACCGATAACAGATCACGAGTTGCTGGAATTCGACCGGGAGGACTGTGGAGGCCTACGGAACGGTACGGTCTAGGATACGGGCCTGACACTTCTGGTGTGGCCTACTTGAGTTTTGGATCTCCCTTGTGTTTGGGCTCATGACCTAAAATGAGTTGGCAAGTGAATGGACAGGGTAATGTAACACAAGCATTATGGTGGACTTTCTAGAACTTGGTTGAGTCAACCCAAACCGATTGGCCTAACCCGAACTTTGGGTTGAGGTCATTGACATATTTTCATGATCTTAAATTGTTTTTAAGTGTGTTTATCTTATAGATGTAAAGGTGATGAATTAAAGTGCAAATCACATATTAATGCCAACTTCATTTCCCGTGCTTGATTTTTTTTAGATGTTTTGAGTTCATCAATGTCATGATTTGAAAAATCCTTAACTCGACCTTCGACTTGATGTAGCTTAGGTTGAGGCCTCAAGCAACTTAGCCTCATATGCATTGTATATACATGTGGAATATACATAATGGCTAATATCATGGCCTATATAGAAAATAGGGTTCACGCAAGTTTGACCAGAATGATAAGCGAACCACCATTATCCTTAGTCCATAGCATGTTTGAATTGCACAAGACTTGACGAACGACATGGATATTTGATAAGTGTACCATTCATTGGGATCTCTTACTTATGTTCCACCTCCTCACATGAAGGGCTTGTTGTTGATGTCTTAAATCTGTAAATCAAGAGGTTTATCGATGCCATCGACAAATTGCTTGATGCCATCGAACAGGTGCTCGATGCCATCGGAAAAATTTTAAAATTCCATGTTTAGTTGCTAGAATGTTTTGGTGTTTTCTTGATGCCATCGAAGGGGTTCGATGCCATAATAGTTTGTCGATGCCGTCGAAGTCCCATCGAAGGTGCCATCAAGCATGTGCAGAATTGCGTAAGTGCGGGATTTGTTTTCGATTTCGATTGTGATTCTTGGATATGTTATATATATGGGTGTAATCGGGATTTAGGGTATCTTAGAGCTTTCTAATTTATTTTAGGGTTTCAAGAGCATAACTTGGGGTGATTCGAGGCTTGTTCGAATCGGGTAATCTCTATCTCTTGTAATTTTTTACTTTCATACTGTATTACTATCGCTTTGTGCCATAGTTTCTTCCCATAAGGGTTTTTACACGTTAAATTTGGAGTGTTTTTTTTATTAGACTTGATTGTGCGATTGGTGCTTGATTCTTCTCTGTGTGCTTATGTGATCCCCAACAAGTGGTATTAGAGCTTAACATTAGGAAGAATATTGAATCTGAAAGCATAGTATCAATGGCTACTAATCCTAAGCTTAATGTTGAGAAATATGTTGGAAATAATAATTTTAAACTATGGAAGGTCAAGATGACCGATCTCCTAGTTCAGTAAGGATTTGATGATGTACTCCTTGAAAATCAACCATAATCTATGAGAGATGATGAATGGAACAAGATGGATAAGAAAGTGAGAACCTCTATCCAATTGTGCCTAATAAATGAGGTCTTTTGCAATGTCATGAGAGAGAAATTTACAGCAAGTACATGGGTGAAATTAGAGGACATCTAAGCAAAGAAATCTCTTTAGAATCGTTTGTACTTGAAGCTTCAATTATTCAATCTAAAGATGACATAGGTGGCTGATGTTGAGGCCCACATTAGTAACTTTAACAAGATTATTTGCAAATTATTAAACGTGGAAGAAACGATGAAAGATGATGATTAGGCATGCATCCTGTTGAATTCTCTCACAGCCTCAATTGAATCATTCGAGGAATCGTTGTACGCTGGTAGATTGATCATTAACATCGATACTGTTATCTTAGCCCTTCAAGGAAAGGCGATGAGAAAGAAAATCGGTGATGTGGGTGCCTCTACTGATGCATTGGTTATGAGGGGATAAAATTCTGAGCGAGACAATGGGTCTTCTTAATCGAGGTCAAAATCCAAAGGCAAGGGCAAATGAAAGTTGAAGTGCTGGAATTGTGGGATGTCCGAGCACATGAAGAAGGATTGCACAAATCCTATGGCAAGAAAATAGAATTTGGAGGCTTCTTCCAAGGAGGCCAACATTGCCGAGTTTGATTAAGGTACGAGTGGTTATGATGTATTCTTAGGTCCATGGTAGGACACTTATACGATGATCATAAGGATGAGTGGATTTTGGATACAAGGACATCATATCACATGACTCTTCATCAAAATTGGTTCATCAGTTGTAGAGAGTATGATGGTAGCCAGTTATTTAAGGTCAATGATAATGCATATAATGTGGTTGGTGTTGGATCAGTGCACATCAAGATGTTTGATGACACTGAGCGTATCTTAATCGAGGTAAGACACGTTCCTGATATAAGGAAGAGCTTAATATCTTTAGGAGCACTCGAGGCACTTGGGTACAAATTCACCGGGTTTGATCGTATTCTTAAAGTTTCAAAGGGGGCACTCGTGGTCATAAATGCACTACAAAATATAAATCTTTATAAGTTGATATGGATCACTTCATCAAGTGGAGCTGCAATGTCTGTAGTGGATTCCACGTTTACACATATGTGGCATGCATGCTTGGGCCACTTGAGTGAGTAGGGCATGAAGGTGCTTTCTGACGGTTGTTTAATTTCAGATTTTAAAACTTTTGATTTAGTATATGCAAGCATTTTATATATGGTAAAAATTCAATGTTATCTTTTAAATTTGGAAAACATATATGTAATGATGTTTTTGATTATATGCATTCTGATGTATAGGGGCCATCACACATGATTTCTGATGGAGTGTCGTCATGGTTTGTCACGCTCATTAACGACTATTCTAGGAATGTATGAGTTTATTTTATGAAAAATAAATTTGATGTTTTCACCAACTTTAAACGGTGGAATGTCATAGTGGAAAAACAATCAGGGCGAAAGGTGAAAGTATTAAGGATAGATAATGGTGAAGAACTCACTTCCAGAGAATTCAATATGTATGGTAAAGATGAAGGGATCGTGATGCACAACACAATATGCCACACACCAGAGAAGAAGGATGTGATTGAGCAGATGAATCAGACTCTCTTGGAGAGGGCCTGATGTATGATCAGTAATGTTGAGTTGGGCAAAGAATCGTGGACTGAGGCCGTTAATCCGGCTTGTTACTTGGTGAATCGGTCCCCTTCTATGGCCATTGAGTGCAAGATTTCAGAGGAAGTGTGGAGTGGTCAGTAGGTAGACTACTCGGGACAATGAGTATTTGATTGCGATGCTTACTCTCATGTACCGTCACTTGAGAGAGATAAGCTGGACTGAATGACTAAGAAATACATCATTGTCGGCTATGGTGGTGGGGTGAAGGGGTAAATGATATATGATTGTGTCACACGAGAAATCATTATTATCCATGACATCAAATTTGACGAAGGATCCTTGATCCATAAGGATGAGCACGAGGAACCAAAAAAGTTAGTGGTGGATGTTCAAATAGATAGAGATAAGACTCTCGTTGATACAGGGACATAGATAGAGGTACGAGAGCATGTGGAGAAGCCACATGTGAGAAGGAATCCGAGGTGAGATCGTAAGTTACCGGTGAGATACATGGATGACTCAAATGTCGCATATGCCCTCATTACAGATGAAGATGATTTTTTTTTACTATTCAGGAGGCTCTTGATGAGCCGGATGCTAAAAAGTGGAAAGCCACGATGAATAATGACATAGACTCCTTATACAAGAAAGAGACGTAGGAGCTAGTGGAGTTTACCGTTGGCCGAAAAGCGATCGGGTGCAAGTGAATCTTCAAGAAGAAACATGATAAGTAAAAGACAATGTTAGTAGTGAAGGGATATGATCAGAGGAAAGGGTTCTCGACATCAACAACAACAAGCCCTTCATGTGAGGGGGCTGCAAGGAGGGTTCTCGACATTGATATACATAGAGACGGGACTATGAGCAGGTTATGGTTATCTTAGGCTTAATACCTTGAGAATGTATTAATGAAGTATGGGATGGGCATGACAAATCTGGTTAGCATTCTCCACGCGGCTCATTTTAAGCTTTCTTTTGAACAGTGTCCTAAAACTGATGAAGAAAAGTAGGAGATGTCTCATGTGCTTTATTCGAGCGCGGTTGACAACTTAATGTACCATGGTTTGTACAAGACTGATATTTCACATTCGGTGGGTGTTGTTAACAGATACATGTCTAACCTCGGAAAATAACACCGGAAGGCAGTGAAATGGCTACTTCTATACATTCGTGGTACGCAGAAATACGTCTTATCTTTTAAGAATAGGTTATTGATTCAGATTACGTGGGTAGTGTGGATATTAGAAGGTTGACTTCCGGTTACTCGTTTGTGTTATTGGGTGGAGTGATCAGTTGGATGTCAAAGCTTCAGTCCATGGTGACTCTTTCCACAATCGAAATTGAGTATATGACAGTAACGGAGGCATTTAAAAAAGGTTTTTGGTTGATAGGGATGATAAATCAATTAGGGCTTCAGTAGGAGGTCGTGCCTGTTAATTGTGACATCGAAAGCACGATTAATTTGGCTAAAAACTTTGTTTATCACTCACGTACTAAATATATTAATGTTCGTCACCATTTTATCCGATAGGTACTTGAGGAAGGATGCGCGATTCTAGATAAGATTCACATGAGTGTGAATCCAGTTGACATGCTCACTAAGATTGTTTCCACAGAGAAGTCCAAGTTCTACACAACTTCTTTGGGCTTGGCAAATGCATAAAAGGAAGACGGACTGTGCACGAGAAGTGATGGTGGAGTTATGATGCAAGACATAATTAGAGATGAGGAGAAGAAGCTATGAAGCATGGCGATTGAAGGCATGGAAGAGATTGTTGTTCATGTCCTAAATCTGTAAATTGATACACTGCTTGATGCCATTGGAAAAATCCAAAAAAATTCATGTTTAGTCACTGAAATGTTTTGGTGTTTTTTCGATGCCATCGAAGGGGTTCAATGCTATTGACAGCTGTCATCGAAGTCCCATCAAAGGTGCCATCGAGCGCGCGTGTAGAATTGCATAAGTGTGGGATTTATTTCCGATTTCGATTGTGATTCTTGTATATGCTATATATATGGGTGTAATCGGGATTTGAGGTATTTTATAACTTTTTAATTCGTTCTAGGGTTTCAAGAGAATAGATTGGGGTGATTTGAGGCTTATTTGAATTGGATAACATCTATTTCTTATAATTTTCTACTTTCATACCGCATTACGTACTGTCACTTTGTGCCATCGTTTTTTCCGTAAATATTTTTTCACGTCAATTCAGAAAATTTGTGATTGGATTTGATTATGCGATTGGTGCTTGATTCATCTCCGTGTGATTCCACGGTCCCCAACAGGGCTCTTCATTGAATATTCATGAGTTGCTATTCATGACTCTATTAGAATTGTTCATTGCATTTCTGACCACTGAGGATCCAAGGTATATTGCTGCCTAATGGGGCCCACATGCTGAGTGATCTGATGATCGAAAACCATCCATATTTTGGACTTCATGCTATATGGTGATAGGAAGAAACTTCCACTAGATGGATGATTTCAACCATTATTGCTAGTTGATGACTTAGAACAATGAAGAGAGGTTTTTCAATGGTTCTTATTTAATTTAAAAATAAAAAGTTAAAAATGTAGACTTAATTTTGCTAATGTTATTTTACTTTAATTGTATTACTTGATGTTTAAAACTTCACATGGTGTTAATCCAACTCAACCTGATCTAACCTAACCTAACCCAACCTAACCCAAATCAACTTGACCAAACCCAATCCAACCCGAATTTAATTTGTTGAGTATTGAATATCATGGGTTGGGTCTAGACTTAGGTTGAGAGCCTTGGGCTGACTCCTGGGGTTGGTTTGGGCTCGGGTTGACCTTCAACCCAACCTCTGCTCGAGTTGCACCCCTAGGCAAAGGGGATTCCTGAAACCTCGGGTTACAGGCAGGTCAAGTCTCCTAATCTGTATGCCATGGTTGTAGGCCGTACAGTACATGTTGCATATACCTCAAATCCAAAAATATGGAACCATCGTAGATTGATATTCATGAACTCAAAATCAAATTGAATACACAATTCTAGCCTTTGATGATTCCACATTTGGTTTTACCATCATTTTAGATGGCCACCTTTTTAGTAGGGCTGGTTGGAAAAGCGCTGATTCGGATCAAAGTCGTCCACGTTTTAAAAGCGTTAGTCCATAGCACTGAAAAAGTTCGTACCAGGGGTCACTAGTTGCATTGCATCCATGCAGATGAACAACCAACCAACCAATCCAGCACAGTTTGGTCTACAGGTCTATCATGAAATAATCACTCTAATTAGATGATCCTAAACATTTGATAAATTCCCTAAAATGGACGGTGGCAATTGCCTATGGAAAGCAGCCTATCAACCAACTTGAGCCATCCACTTGGTAGGCCCTCAACTACTGGCTTTTGTCATGAAGATTAATTTTAAGAGGGAAACTTTGATACTCTGGCAATGTGATGATGATATGCAGGCACTGAAAAATTGAACATGTGGCATACAAGCAATTCAAATTGAACAAATTGTGGGTCCCAGTTTAGATGTATAAGAGCCAAAAATTAGATTTCTTGTATTATATAACAACTACCAGTTTGGTGGACATTTATTGGACTTTTGGGATGAAAAATATCCCATTTCAGCGAACAGCGGCCACCAGGTTTGGAATGTTCAACAACATATGTTAGGACTGTTACATAGTCAATTTAGGACTTAATTTTCAGTTAATGCATGCCACGTGTAGAAATACTGAGTGCCTGCATATCAAGCATCATGTGCTGTTAGAGTAAAAAAAATCTCCCTAAAATTTAAACAGCCAATCTTAACCAAATGGCTATAAGAAAACGGTACCAAAACAAATGGTGCTTGGACGGCTTTATGATGCAGAACGTGTCATAGATACATTTCTAGCATTGTTGGCTGAAAGAACGTGGACTGTAAATTGATCGTAACTTTTGATCTGGGTATCATTACGAGACGCACAACCCATCAGTCTTTACTGAAACAGGCCATCCGAGATTATATGGACTCTTTTAGCAAAAGTTTATTTGGATTTTTTTTTTTTTTTTTTTTTTTTTAGAAATTAAGCTTTAGAAGAGTTTTATTAGAATTATGATTTTTATTAGGGTTAAAATTTTACTATTTTTGGTAATTACGAATTTTACTCTTTTTTTTTTTTTTTTTAATTTTTTTTTTTTTTTTTTTCTATATTAATGGTGTAACTGGGACAGAGATTAGACATTTATTAAGTAATTTATTTTTAAATTTATAGAATCACTTCTAGTTTCTACCTTTCCTCGTGGATTCGAGGCATCTCTGTGAGGAGTCCGGGAAGCTCCGTGGATTTGTAGTAGTTATCCCAGAGGAAGACCGTGCTCGACCTCTACACGTCCTTCCCTGCGTGTCACTTTCACTTGACCCAGCAGTGGTCCACTTGACAGTCATCCTGTGTTCCTGACCGCTCATCTCACACATGGAATGGGCCATGTCCCAAGATCTCTCTCCCTAATGCAACTGTAAACCTTAAAAAATGGAATGTTAAAACATAAGAGGATCGGTCCATGTTAGACCCCACAAGTCGAATACCCAAATTGCAGGGCGGCCATACCTATACATCCAAAACGAAAGGCATGTGAACCAAGGAGGAGGTGGCCCAGATACCACAAGGAGAAATCATCCACATGTTTAAAATGAAAAGAGACTAGTAGTTCATTTTATAGTACACCAGTGTTTTTGAGGCCCAGAACAACTCCAACCCCAATGATGTGGCCCACCGACGCACAAGCCAAGGTATCAGCCAAGGTGAAACCCGCTGGGTCCCCAGTCTGTAGCCCAGAGTCCCTCGCTTCAAGCTTCAGGCCAGCAGTGGCCTTCCTGTTAGCTGATGGGGCTAATCCAAACCTCCCGGCAAACAACATGGCGCTTGTCGAAATCACCATTATCTGCCATAAGAATAAAAAAAAAAAAAGCATTTTGAGTGCAATAGAATAGCATTGTAGTTGTTAGTACTAGGTTGGACATATCCGGATTTTAAAATCTCCGTTGGGTGTGTTTGCATGCCACTGAAGATGGTAGGCAGGTCCCCTTTCAACTTTACATGAAAACCTAACAGAAAACACCCATCCTACACTGATTTGGCTATCCAATACTATAAACTCGGCATAAATGGTCATATCATATGACTTTTCTATTTAGTAGGCCATCATAGATCAATAATATTCATATGTAGCTCTTGAATCTTAAGTGTATGAACACACCAATGGGACCCAGTTAACAGCCAGTGTGTATGATTACATCTAGAAAGTTGCCATTTTTATCATATGGTGGACTCCTAACAAGCGTGAAAATGCCTAAAAGTTATGATTGTTGGGTTTCTTAAGAGTTATGTGTATGGAAGTCTTAGTTCTTAAGTCTCTCTCACGTTTTTACATCTTTACCAATTTTGATAATGCCATAAAGGGAAAAAAGGTGAGGATAAGACTCTTTGAAACTCTCAACATCAGCAACAATTTAATCAATGCCGCATTTGTTTATATTTATTTAACCCCATGATTTTGATGTATGGTGATCTTGAAAAATCGAAAATTTAAATATTAAGCCATCAATCAGGTGTATCCTAACGCATGGATAGCCCACTAGATTAGTGGACATCCACGATTTTTTGATGAGGACATCTATGCAGTGGGACCCAACTGATAGATAGTTTGGACCTGATCACGCTCATGTCCCACATTAGAACATGTGAGGGTGTGTTTATAACCTTATGCATGTGTGCTATTAGCAAACCATCAATATATAATAATCTCCAATACTTTAGTACACAGGTATTTCACAGCCACTAATACCTGACTTGGACACATATCAGTGTCTGTGCTACACCAGTGGATATGGCATGTGCAAGACATGTAGAGGTAGAGGTTTGCAAGACGTGAGGAAGAGCTAAACATATCTACGTGGAATTAGATGCTTACCACATTGGTAGGTGAGCCGATGAAGTCACAGCGAGCACCAAGAGCTCCCTTTCCCTTGTACCTTAGTGGTTGAACTAATGCCTGTGCATGGGCATTGACAAATTCAAAGAAGCATTAAAAATCATACTGCTGAGGATATGTTACCACCGTCTGATTTTAAACCATTATGACCCATGGAGCATTAGATGGAAATGTAAATTTTATTTTTTAACACACACCCACACCATATGGGGACTTGAACACATGACTTAGTGTTGAAACGCAGTTTATCTATCACTAAGCCATGGGTTAAAACCTCATTTAGTGTACTTGAGCTGGTATTTGGATCCTGCACGCATGTGATGCATCCATGCATCCCACAGTCCCCTTTTTACTAACATGCAGATTGGTTATGCAGAAATGAAAGTAAATGAAAATGGGTGGCATCCAAACAGGCAGTAATTATAGGTTAGATAATGGTGGTGAAGTTTGCAAAAATAATTAACCATTGGTTTTAACGTAAATAGGCCTTTCTTTTCTGTATTTAAAGCCCACATGTAATGGTAGCCTTACCCATCTACATACAAATGCCTGTTCCAATATGGCATACGTCTGCAAGACCTGAGCTTCCAATCAGGTGGGCTAGATTGTTTCTGACCTTGTGGCCAGAAAATCACTGTTTAACTCTCTCAGGTGGTCTGTTTTACAAAATAAATAGACGGCTAAAACAAATTTATTCTGGCCACTTTAGGAGAGAGACAACCTGACTGTTTAATCCATTTCATCGTGCGTTAGGTCTAGCCTATAAAATGGACCACTAAAATTATTTATATAAAAGTAAGTCCAGTCAACAATTTGCATTAGACCTATCATGGATCGCTAACGGTTCCAAAGTATCATTTTTTTCAAGCCATTCTAACCATATCCTATTTGTCTCACCTACTCAGCGTATGTGAGGAGTGAAAACTCCGGATGTGATTATCTGATAAATGTGGCCCATCTCATGAAAAGATGTGAGTATATATGAGGAGTGAAAACTCCGGATGTGATTATCTGATAAATGTGGCCCATCTATGTCCCATATTGGTTAGTACATGCTCAGTGCTGTACAGGCGCGTGAGCTTAGCAAAACATCATACTAGGCCTGGGCCCCTGATTGCACCCAGGTTCAAATTAGTGGCTAGGACCAAACTGACCACTGAAGCGTGGCAGCTGGGGCTGCTTTTGAAGACCATCCATTTAGTGGGTCTAATGACTCTAATCCGTGGAAGGTTCCTCATATGGAAATAACATGAAAGACTACAGCAGCCCCACACAATTTTTTTTTTTTGTTTTTCTCAAAATGAACTGCCTACATTGAAAGAAGAATTGTAGAGTTATTGACCAAATCTTGGCACACTACACACTTGGGGGAAACGGATCGGCTACTCCCCCTGCCACCAGCCGATGGCTGGTGGTCGGTGCTCTGTGGGCTCCACCATGATGTATGTGTTTCATCCATGCCGTCCATCTATTTTTCTAGATCATTTTATGGTATGAGACCAAAATTGAGTTATATACCGATCTCAAATGGACCACATTACAGGAAACAGTGTTGATTGAATGTCGACCATTAAAAACTTTATGGGGCCCATAAAAGTTTTGGGTCAAGCTGATATTTATTTTTTTACCTTCATCTGGGTCTATATAACTTAATCAACAGATTGGATGTCAAATAAATAGTACAGTAGGCCTCAGGAAGATTCTAATGGTGGATATCCAATCACTATTGTTTTCCTGTGGTGTGTTCTACTTGAGATTTATATCCCTCTCATTTTTGGTAGGAAGCCTAAAATGATCTGTAAAAATGGATGAACGGAACGGATGAAACACATACATCATGGTGGGGCCCACAGATCACCGACCACCAGCCATCTGGTTGGTGGCAGGGGGATCAGCCAATCCGTTTCCACACTTGGGCTCTCAATTCTGACAAGCGTGGGCCATGGTTCAGCAATCGAAACCATTGATCTGTTTCATCCATGCCCTAAAATCCTTGTCTAGAATCAAAGAATTTCATTTTGTGGCCTACAAATAGACGGTTTAAAATGAATGATACAACACTCCACGTTCAACGAAAAGAGTTCCAAGATCAGTGGCTAAAATCTTCATTTTTGGGACATGGTCCATCCAGGCCCTACTTATCCAAAGTGAAAATCCAAGCACACTAAATGGGCGGTCTGGATTCACCCAATTTGTACGATTTTCTACCGTTGGTCATTCACGAATTGGAATTACTAAATGGACCGTCCCGATTCACCGCCCCACCTAAAGCCGTTCTGATCAGGCGGTGGGCCTGATCAGAGAGGGCTACATTTTGTTAAACGAAAGTAATTGAAATTGCGATGGCTAAGCTTACCTTGGCCTTTGTATGAACTATGGATGGTTGGTGTTTCAAGCCATTGAATTGAGGGAGAGATGTCATGACAGCCGTTGCTGAGGTGAGATTAGCTGCCATGGCTGATGATCAAAAGTAGAAAATCCTTCTTCTTGAAATCCTTTTAAAGAAGATTATCCAAGTTTGGGATTCAAACGGTTTGGATTTTATTTTAAAGGATTAGAGATGGTCTCAAACGATGTGGCCTCAAATGCTTCCCTTGGATTCCGGCTAGATACTTGGTGCTGACGTGGCAGCATTCCGTTGGGTGCTTCTCGGGCAGTGGATAAGGTTTTTCGCCCGTAGGGCTGTCAATGGTTGGGCTCGGGCCTGGCAAGATTATAAATTAGAATTGGTCGGGCCTGTCAGGCCCGCCAAACTGAGACCAGGCCCGGCCGACTGAGACCCAAAACTATGTGGGGCCCACTGTGATGCATATGTCTTATCCAATCCGTCCATCCATTTTACTAGCTCATTTTAGAGCTAGAGCGTGATTTTAAAATTGAAGTATTTTCAAATCTCAATTGGACCACGCTATAGGAAATAGTGTGAATTTAATGCCTACCGTTGAAAACTTCTCGGTGGCCACAAAAATTTTAAATCAAGCTGATACTTGTGTTTTCCTTTCATCCATGTCTTTATGATCTCATGAACAGGTTGGATGACAAATAAACATCACCGTAGGATCTAGGAATGTTTCAAATGTGGATGTTAGTATCTTGACTTTTTCCTGTGGTGTGGTCCATTTGAGTTTTTGATATGGTTCAATTTTATTTTCATAGCATAAAATAATCTGAAAAAAATGGATGAACGGCATGGATAAGATACGTACAACCTATGTGGGCCCACATAGTTTACTTTGGCATGCTAGAGCCTGCCGGCCGGGTCCGCTTTCATTTCTCGGACCCCATTTTCCTGTAATCCTGTTCAGGTCCTGTAACCCCAAACCTCCGTGAGTTCACTATAGTATCCCTTTGACATCGATTCTGTACATCAGTTTCACATGCAGATCTCAAATTCAAGTCGGTCAGGCTTTAAAAAACTGTAGAAATGTGACTGCACACCAGTGAAATTTTATTTTATTTTTGAGGTCACCGCGATGTTCATAAGGTGATTCCTACTAGGACTAAGGAAAAAACAAATATCAACCTTACCCAACGTTATCATGGCACCAAAAAGGTTTCCGTGGCCATGTTCAATCACCACTCGTATAGCATGGCTCACTTAAGTTTTAAATTTATCTCGATGTCTGGTATCTGATCCTAATGAACTAGATGGAGTGGATGTAGTGCAAGCATCATGGTAGGCCCCACAGATCTTAGGGATGAATAATAGGAAACTTATGATGTAAAACCCTATTTCAAAGTGTTTGATTGACCTAAAGCACTGTGTGAAAGTGTATATGTGATATCTGCTTTATTAGTCAAAATTTTCACCTCATGTTAATATGTTATCTTAAAACAAGGTAGATTTAAAACTCAATAGGCCATATTATATAAAATAGACTGAATATGCTCGCAATAAACTTTGTGACTGAGCAGAGTGGATGGGCTTGATATTTGGCCAAGACATTTAGAAGGTAGGGCCAACTAAGGTCTTGTACCACCTATGCCCTGGTCCCATGTTACCACAAGTACCTAGCAAAATAATGTACTGTTGTAATGGAGCGTCCAAAACTAGCCTCAGGGATCGTTTAGGGACCAGTGCATGAGACCTAATCACAAAGACTCTGAGTTTAACGTGGAAAAACCTTGTGGGAAAAAAACCGCGGTACAAAGCGATAGTAACCACTATAAAAGCAGGAATTACAAGAGATAGAGAGAATACACGATTTGAACGAGCCTTGAATCTTCCCTTATAAGCTATTTGAAAGCCTAGGAATGAATTAGAAAGCCTTAGATTACTCTTTGATCCCAATTACACTCCTATATGCAGCATGTAAGAGAATTACAAGAGATAGATATGTTAATTTACAGATTTAAGACATCAATAAAAATATCCACCATGCCTTTAATCGCCGTTCTTCATAGTTTTTTTTTTCTCTAAACCTGCCTTGCATCATAGCTCCAAATTTAAAAATTTTTTTTTTTTTTTTTTTGCCTTCCTTTACGTCTTCGTTAAGCCCAAGGAAGTTGTATAGAACTTGAACTTCTTTGTGAGAATCACCCTATTGAGCATGTCTGCCGGATTGACGCTCGTGTGAATCTTCTCCAGAGTCATGCCTCCTTCCTTAAGTACCTTTTAGATAAAATGGTGCATTGATGTGTTTAGTGAATGATAAACATAATTTTTAGCCAAATTAATCTCGCTTTCGCGGTCATAATTAACTTGCACAGCCTCTTGATGAAGTCCCAACTGATTTATTATTTCTCTCAACCAAACACCTTCCTTGAATGCCTACGTCACTGTCATATATTCAACTCCAATTATGGAAAGAGTCATCACAGATTGAAGTTTTAACATCCAACTGATTGCTCCACCCACTAACAGAAACGAGTATCCTGAAGTTGACTATCTAGAATCCATGTAGACCACGTAATCAAAATCTACATAACCAATTAACTTGGCACCTGTTTTCTTAAAAGATAAGATGTAGTCTTGCATATATCGAATGTATTGAAGTAGTCATTTCATTGCTTCATAGTGTTGCTTTTCGAGGTTAGACATGTATATACTAATAACATCCACCGCATGTGAAATATTCGGTCTCGTACAGACCATGACATACATCAAACTACCAACCGGATTCAAATAAGACACATGAGATATATCTTGCTTTTCCTCATCTGTTTTAGGAAATTGTTACGAGGAAACTTAAAGTGAACCGTGTGGGGAACGCTAACCGATTTTTCCTTATCCATCCCATACTTCACTGATACCTTGTCAAGCTAATCTTTCTAAGATAATCAAATGTTACTCCTTTTCCTATTTCTGTGAATATATGTGTCAAGAACCCTTTTTGTAGCTCTTGAATTTTCATCTCGAATGTCCCTGATAATTGAGTCTTCTACTTCGATTTCAAATATGTTATGACTAGCGATCAACACGTCATTAACATACAATACTAGAATGATGAACTTGCCATCACTTAATGTCGTGTAATATACACAGTGATCATATTCACTCCTAGTAAACTTTTGATTCAACATGAAATAATTAAACTTTTTAGCCTAGACGACTGTTTCAGGTAGTACAACGACCTTTTTAATCTGCAAACCTTATTCTCTGCACCTTTTACTTCGTAGCCTTTTGGTTGCTTCATGTAGATCTGCTCTTTCAATTTCCCATGCAGGAATGCAATATTCACATATATTTGTTTCAATTCGAAATTGTATTGGGCAACCAGTGCCAACACAAATCTGATAGTTACTTATTTTACAATCGGCGCGAATATCGCAGTGAAGTCGACACTTTCCCTCTAAGCGTAATCCTTTGCTACTAACATTGCCTTGTATCTATCTTGTTTTTTCATAAAGATCCACTTGCACCCAATTGATTTTCGGCCAACTAGAAGCTCCACTAGCTCCCTCGTCTCATTCTTCTACAAGAAGTCCATCTCATCATCCATAGTTGCTTTTCACTTTTCTGAATCAGGCTCATTAAGAGCCTCTTGAAGAGTAGACAGAACCCCCTCATTTGTAATGAGGGCATATGTGATATTTGAGTTATCCATGTATCTTGCCTGTAACCTGCGCTGTCACGCCCCAAACCCGAAAATCGGATTCACAGGAATCCCAATCGCCGAATCCGGTGCCGATAGCCTCCGTAGTACCCCATTCTCGGCTCCCAGCGCTCAAATGCCAGGTTCCAATCCTCGGATCCCACAAAGAGGATTTTCCAACATACATATATCTCGTAAGAAGCATAACCACAAGTTTACCCAAATCACAAAAGCAACATCATTATCACATATCCACTAATATAAACTTCGAATACGATGTTGAAAGGAAAATACATATGTCAAAATAAAATCAAAGCTCCAGAAGATAGCTGCACGCTCCAAGCTCAACGCCGCTGCAACCAACGCCACCTGCACGCATCTATCGTGCATAAGCTTATAGAAAGCTTAGATGGTGGTGAAAGTGTGTGCAAAATAAGTGCCAAGCACACAAATACAACGTCATAATCATACAATGTCAGAAATACTGGTAAGATCATGAATTATACGATATCAGAGTAAGCGGAAATACTGATAAGTCTATGAGTCAAACAATGTCAGAGTACACAATACATATCAATTATGCAAATGAGGAGTCATAAAGAGTCAAATATCAGATGCCGAGGATGCAATGTAATATACAATTTCTGATGAGTTCATGAATACCGTCAGCCGTATCTAGATCATATAAATGCTGAAATATAATAACTCAAAATGCCACATGCGCAGATGTAATACAATATGCAGTGTGAATGGAATGATCATGTTAGAGTGTGAAGTTGGGATGATAGTACGTAGTATCGTAGTCTATGGGGTCCATCACAAGGGACTTCTATCCAAACCAGTCCCATACCTAATTTGGATAGTCAAACTCAATGTGGTAACTCCTAATCTCAGGTTAATCGCGTGCCCCAACCGAAATCCTGGCCACGCGAAGGTACACGTAACAAATAGTTGCGCAGCACCAGCCCGAGTGGATAGTGAATGAATGAATGAATATGTAACTTCTACTCAATAAGTCCACATATCAGTACTGTTCATCTCTGGGATCATCACCGGAGTCTAATACATTCTACATGCAAATCACCGCCCACTGACGTGCGACCATGCAAGTGGAAGAGACCTCATTATCTGCCTAGCCAGTAGTCAGCCAATATCTACCCGGCACGTCGATAACGGGCCCATTCACGAGCTGGTCAAACTCAGCCTAGCTTACACCCCCTCACTCGGGTGAATAAGGCCACACTCTCTCCCAATCGACCACGACATAGTGGGAGACGTGGCCTACTGGTATTCGGCACTCAGGCGCTCATGTATATCCACTCAGTTTCGACGTTGGGGCGTCTCTTGGCCTCTGAGGTTTAGAGATTTTCACCTAGGGCCATCTATGACAACTCGATGCTAATAACAGATTTTCGGTGTCCCATCTGGCCATCCACGATATGCCTGTGGAGGCTACAACTCTGATGTTGCTAGGACGTACAGTAATCACAACACACAATGCAAGATGCATGAGTCATACAATCCAGTCATGCATCGATCCTGTGCATACCATGCGCTTATGTGAGATAACTTCCGCCTATCAGGGAGTCTCATAACAACATGTCCAATGACATATGCAATGGTCAACCACATCTCATAACAAACATACAGATGATGCATATGGGCATGTATCGTGATGTTATGCTGTCACATACTCATAATCGGTATCAATAATCGACACCGATAATCGGCATCGACAATCGGCCTCGACAATGTGGACATTTAACCAACATTGCCCCCAAGGAGTGGCTCACATAGAGCCTAACATATAGTGGACACATGGCCTCACACAAGGGCCTAATATACAACACCATGAGCCTCGCTCAAGAGCTTAATACACATCACAATGGGCTTCGCACATGGGCCTAATATGGGCTCCATCGCCTGGCCCTCAAATGCATCACAATGGGCCTCAACTACGGGTCGCATATACATCATATAGGTCTCGACAATCGGCCTCGGCAATCGAAATCGGCCTCAAAAATCGAAATCGACTTCAACAATCGGAATCGACATTCGGAATCGGCCTCGACAATCAGAATCGGCCTATACAATTGGCCTCAACAATCAGAATCAGCCTCGACAGTCAAAATTGGCTTCAACAATCAGAATCGACACTCGGAATCTGCTTTGACAATCGAAATCGGCCTCGATACTCAGCCTCGACAATCAGAATCGGCCTATACAATCGGCCTCGATACTTGGCTTCAACAATCGAAATTGGCCTATACAATCAGAATCGGCGAGAATGGGCCTAATTAAGGCCTAAGGGAAGGTCACAATGTGAACATTTAACCAACATCGCCCATCATTGTGGACATTTAACCATCATTGCTCCCAAAGAGTGGCCCACATAGAGCCAAACGTATCGTAGGCCCATGGCCTCATACAAGGACCTAATACACATCACTATGGGTCTTACTCATGGGCCAAATACTCATCATGGTGGGCATCGCCCATGGGCCTCAAGTTCATCACAATGGGCCACAACCCATGGGCTTCAAATACACAATAGGTGAGCTCTACACATGGGCATTATACACATCAAGTGGGCTACATCAATGGGCCTGAATATAAGGTAGGTGGGCCCCATCACATGGATAAAAAATATAAGTAGGTGGGCCCTACAAATGGGCCACCAATACATCATGATGGGCCTCATAGATAGCCACAAATACATCAAAGTGGGCCTCACAGATGGGCCACAATTACATTACATCGGGCCTCATTCAAGGGCCGAAAATACATCAAAATAGGGTCCACGTAGGTGTGGATCGCACACATACCATAGCAGGCCCTACCATCTGATGGCCAGCGTGGATGGGACACATACATCAGGTCAGCCCCACACAACACCTGTCTAGAAATGGATGGTGCCGATACGAAATACGTACATCAAGGTGGGCCCCATCCACTACCAAAACAGATGGACGGCGAGGAGAACACATGCCTCACGAATGATCCCAAAACTTTCGTGACCCAAAAAGGATTTCAATGGTGGTCGTTCAATCTCCATTCTTTACTGTAGTGTGGTCCACCTGATTGATATGTCTCATTTTTGTCTCAAGCCTTAAGGCAAGCTCGCCAATTGGATGGATGGTTTGGATACAACACATACATCAACAAGACCCACAGAACTGCTGATGTCTGTGCACCAGCTATATAGCTGGTGTGGGATACTCCAGCCAGTCAGCTCCCACATAAGGTGGGTCCCACTTGGGGCCCACCATAATATATTATATATATATATATATATATATATATATATATAATATATATATATATATATATATATATATATATATATTGAAAAGAGAGGGAACTCCAGCGTCCAGCATCTAGGTACACTGGACGGATGGCCTGGATGTAAGACATCCAAAAATCAAGGTGGACCCCACCCCTAAACATGCAGCACGTGTGGGGTGGGTCCCATGTGTAACAAAAAAAAGGGATGGACGGCTGATATAATATATATTAAGGTGGAGTCCCACCTGTCATTGGAGGTGGACGACCAGGATAAAGCACATACGTCATGATGTGGTGCCACGTGGGTGGCCCACCAGCGTCCAACCCACGTTCAGCAGGTCTGGACGGTCTGGCAAAAACACATCCACCATGGTGGGCCACACAGATGGACAGGGTAGATACAATGCATAAATCATGAGGGCTCCACATGATCTGGACGGTCCAGATGGATGCTCATCAAGTGGCCCTACGATCATCAAAACAGATGGACAGTTTAGATATACAACGCATACGTCAGAGGTGGGGACCACAGAACTTGCTGACGTCAATCAGCGGCTGTGGCTGCTCGTACAATCAGATGGACGGAGAGGATTTAGAATAAATACTTCAAGGTGGGTCCCACCCCACACGTGTCACACGTGTGGAATGGGCCCCACGCGTCCAGCCATGGACAGAAGGAGTGAATATATAACACATACATCGTGCTGGCCCCAAAGCACCGTCCCAATCCCTGGACGGTGCAGATAGAATACCAACATCAAGGTGGTTTCCACCATCCAGATCACTGGAGGGTGTTGAAATAAAACACATACATCATGTGTAGGCCCCACGTCCACGTGTGGACGGGGTGGCTGAAGCACGTACATCACGTGTGGGGCTCCACAGGTGTGCATCCAGCACACATCACGGTAGGTATCCACCGTCCAGCAGCTGCTGGACGGCTGGGATATAAAATACATTTAGGTGGGGTCCACACTCCACGTCCAGGGACTGGATGTCTTGGATTGCTGATCAGGTGGGCCACATCAATATCATCCAAAAGAAGAAATAGAGA
>JAJHSJ010000002.1:23693105-23752624 GCA_021015155.1 Magnolia officinalis | reverse complement strand
AAATAGAATATTAAGCGGATTCATGTTCATAAAACAAGATATAAATGGGGAAAATTATGCAATATTTGGTCTCAACAATAAACACCCTTAACAAATGTTAGGTCCGTTGGGTTTAAACCTAACAGGTGTGACCAACCGGAAGGGATGCATTTCTCTAGTTTAAAACAAAAGGCACAAGTGCGAGTACACTCTCGCAAATAAAGTCCCGCGAGTACACTCACACCATACCCGCACCCATGCCCAGCCCAGCTCGGCTCGGCGCGCGCGCGCGTGTGTGGTCAATGACATTGATTAGAGTTATTGACATAGCCCCCCCACAGGACCAAATTCACATGCCCTCTGAATGAGACTCAAGCCCAAGGCAAAAAGCCTATCTTATAAACAAGAGAATTTCCTTTGTCAAATCCGATGTGGGACAAAACCACACCTCAAAAACACCAAACTTTAAATGTGAGGGAAACCACAAAATTGAAAAATCAAATTTTAATTTTATTTTAAAACAAAATACAACAAAGTTTACATCATCTAGGTGCCAAATACGTTAAAAAAGATCTTGCCACGCCTATCCATACCCCAACATAATAAACCTACAAAGGGAAAAAAAAAAAAAAACCAAAACATTACAAGTCTTCCGGGCAACTATACAGTCTACGAAATACTGAAACATAAAACAAGCCCGAGCAAAGGAGAGCGAAACTCTCTCTTATATAGTATATATATATATATATATATATATCTTATTATATATATATATATATATATATATATATATATATATTATATATATATATATATATATAGTGGAAACATTTTGTATGGCTCCACCATGACATATCAATGACATCTTCCTCTACCATCAGATACGTCCTCTCCTATCTAGCTATGGATTCAAAATCTCGACCTTTTCAGGTGACCCATATGACAGAGAACCGTTGAAAAGGTTGCCTTCCTTTAATTTCATGAAAGGCCCACTGTGTTTTGTGTATGTAAGTCAATCCATTTGCCGGAAATATCAGCTCCAGAGAATGGATCCTGCAACGATTGGGCAGCTTTGACCCACCAGCAGGCTCATTTTAAATCAAGGTGGAGTCTTTCTTGAATATTTCCCAACGTGTGCCTCACCTGAGATTTGGATCGGACTGATGTTTAGGCCATGGCCAAATGAGATCATCGCGCATCTGATGGAGAGAGATGTCATCAACAAATCCAAGTGGAACCCACATAAACTATTATAAATATCGTGATAACATTACCATGTAATCATCTCCATGTGTGTGGTGAAGATAATTGAATGGTACCGTACCCAACCACCGTTAATATGGTGATAACAGCTGAAATCACTACAAGAAAACTGGCCTTTCCCGACAGTCAAAACCGCCGGCAAATCCTTTCTGCGGTCAGCTAACAGCTCGTAAAGCCTCGGTAGGCTAAAGGCTTTACCGGCGGTCAAGACCTTTATTGACGATTGTGCTGGACGCCGCTGAATCGCCAGTTTTTGTTACACTAACAGAAAATTGGTCAAAAGCTACGGATAAAATCCATAGCTGAAGATGAGTAGCCCACAGTGCGACCGTAGCTATTGGTACCGTAGCTCTATAAAACTTCACTACGAATTAAATCCGTACACTACAAGAAACACCGACAATCCGTAGCAATAGAGAAAATCTTCTGGTATAGGGATCATATCCACCGACAATCCGTAGCAATAGAGAAAATCTTTCTTATCAACTTTTTTTTTTTTTTTTTTTTTAAAGAATAATAAAAGTTGTCAGATATGCATGCGAACTGCACATCCTCGGCTGCAAAATTTTCTACCTAGGTGCCATTGTCACTTTGAATTGTGTTTTTGATTTGTGCTCCTGCCTCCTAGATGTTCATACTTGCTAACATTTTGAAGAAATAATGTGGGGTGGCAGTACAAAACCAAAACAAAATTCATGCAACTATGATAAAACAATTCACCTTGTGTGATTGGATGATCCCATATATGCTGTCAGGTTCATTGATTTGTGTAACCGCTGCAACTAGTAATTCAATGTGGGGTGGCAGCTCGAAAAATTGAATGTAAGTTGGTGAGTCAGATCATGAACTTGAAAAAATTGATCAATACAATTTAACATTGTAAGTCATGAAAAATTTTCCCCGTACTTCAATCAGTCAAAAATTTGATCCCTATAATTTCCCTCACACATAAAGCATATAAAAGGTCAAGACCTGAAGTAATGTGGAAAAGGGAAAAGCATAGTAGTTATTTCAATACTAACAATTTCAATAGCAGTGAAAGGGATATGTTGGATTGCTTCCAAAAGCTAAAGCAGAACCAAACAGACCTAAATTACTCTGTTCAAGATAAATTTCGATATTGGAAATGGAAGAATCTCTATTGCAGTCCAATGCAATTGTGACAGATGTTCCTCTGTGATCTTTTGCAGCCCACAAACTTCTTTGATCTCATGGTATAGACGGTCCTAGAACAACAATGGGAATTAGAAACATAAAAAATTGAAAAGGTAAATATGAAGAGATGATTGAATCTACTGAAAGAGTTACCTGATTCTTGGGGTTGGGCTCTAGCTAACCCTAAAATAAGGTTTTAAATATCAGTAACAGGCTTCAATCACTGATATGATACAGCCCCACATCTGCCTATATCGCCCTCTAACTGTCCCTTCAAATGGTGATATACTTCGCCACCCATCTTCATGCTGGTCCATAGCTAAAATTTCTGTATATTAATATTTGTCATATTATCTCATATTAAGTCAACCCCATGTCTGGCGAAAGATCCACAAGAGAGAGAAGCATACTAGATTAGCTCAACCAATAGTTATTAAAAACACAAATGAATCAAACCAATACTAGATTACCAAACCAATTGCCATAACCAGGTGCAATAGCAAATAAATCATCATAATCATCATCGTTACAATGAAAATTTCCCATATTTTGCAGCATTTTGCATGCAGGAGCTAGTCAGTACCAGGGCATTGCATTTCTGGACACGAAGCCCTTCGAAAAGGTTTATACACAAACATTATCCAAAAGCAAAGAGCTAGAATATAGTAAGTTGTTGCTCATTCAACATAACATGGTAAGGTGTCGATGTCACGCCCCAGACTCGGTAACCGGACTCACAAGGAACCCGATGGCCGGTTCTGGCCGTAACAGCCTCCGTAGTACCCCATTCTCGGATCCTGAGACAGGTTCTGATCCTGGGATCCTACAAGGAAGATTTTCATAACAGTATAATCATTCTAATACGAGCATACCCAAGATTACAACAAGTACATCTGAATAACAAGGGGCAAACATCACAAAATCCACTAAAAATTTAAACTTTTACAAGCTTATATCAGGTCCAAAAGGACATACATAAGGTAATAAGAAAAGAGAGAGAAATCAGCAACACTGGAGTCCTCAGTACTCAACTCTACTCCACGATCTGCTACTACGACGCTTGCTTAGAGTCTCCTGCACGCGTCAATCGTGCATAAGCTTATAGAAGCTTGGAGGGTGGTGAAAGTGTGTGTCAATAGTGCACAGAAGAATAGCAGGAGGTACGAGAAAAGAACATGCTCAATGAGAATATCACTATCCTTACTAAGGCTTATCATTAATACCATGCAATGAGTACTTGGAGTTATACCAAGGCAATGCATGAAGGGGCTTACACAGTCAATGTTAATGTAATGCAAGTAATGCCAGTGCTCATATCCAAACCATATGTCAAGTACATTTCCATTTATAAGGAAATCACTGGGGTCCATTACACTGCTGAATGACTGCCGCTCTACAGACCCCACACAGTCAAACGAGCATAAGAGACCTCACTACCCGCCTGTGGACAACCAATCACCAACAAGGCCTGAAGGTACCGGACCCATTTACGAGCTGGTCGGACTCAGCCTAGCAATGTCTCCTCACACCAGGCAGGTAAGGCCACACCCCTATCCAACTGACTACACGACAGTTGGAGTCGCGACTTAACGGTATAAGGCCCTTGTGCATTCATAGTTTCCACTCGGTCACGACGTTGTAGCATATCCTTGGTACCATGGAAGTTTTGAAAATTTCACCCATGAGCATCTTATGCACCCTATATACTCAAGTAACATTTTCGATGTCCACACATACGACCATCCACGAATGTCCCTGTGGAGGCAAGGCCTTGGTGAAGTAAGGGCGGTATCATCATGAAATGCGATGTCAATGCATGAATCATACATATAGATCATGCACAAGCTTCAGGCACTCAATGTGCACAAGGGGAGAAACTCCGTCCCTCAATGACCACCATATAATGCAATCAATTCATACAGATGATGTAAGTGTGCTACTTGTAAAATGTATTCCTCCTTCCCAAGGAGGGGTAAGGACAAGATCTATGGTCAAGTACTCGAAGGAGAAATGAAGTTCTCTTAGTGAGGGCCCAACAATTTGGGATGACCCACAAGCTAGGAGAGTCCTAAAACCTCAAGGAGGAAACGAGCCTAATAAGGTCCAAGGTGGGCCTTCAACCACCTATTAGGTCCTTATAGGCCTACCTTAGGGCCGCCAAGGAGGACGTCTAACCTCAACTGGGTCCCAAAAAGGTAGCCTGGTACGTTTGTAAAGAAAAGTCCTAGGCACAATCAATCCATGGCCTAGTGGACCATACCCTAAGCCCAAAACATAGGCAACCCAGTGGGCCATTGAGCATGGTTAGGGCCCAACCATAAGGGTAATGGGTTCACTCATTGTGGTGGGCCTAATGGGTAGCTCGTTATCCTAACATATGGGAAATCCTTATATTTTTAACACAAGTAAGTTGGGCCTCACACTCGGCCCAAGTATGGATTTTATTATAGTGGGCAAACAAGGGCCCAACTACTTGAGTATTTGGCCCATAAGACCCATCACAATGACATAGTAAATATAGGACCCAAAGGTTCAATGGGCATATCAAAGTTCCAGCCCAACCAAGGCTATAAGGCTCATACTTAACTAAGAGACTAGCCCAAGAAGAATTCCATCTGAGATGGGCCTTTAATCATGCACTAATTAAGCCCAAAAAAATACAAAATTAAGATAGTAAAATGTTGACTTAAATTCTCCTCAAATCTAGTGGGCCACATTGCACCAAAAGAACATCTATAGGCAACAATTATTGGGCTCAATGCCAAATTTCAGCCCACCCAAATTTCTGGGTTGGTTGGAGTCCAACAATAAAAGTAATTCTTAGTATAATTAATCCCTGATGGCCCACACATATCACTGTGGGCCCCACCAGATGAGAGAGGATTGCAACACATATATCAAATGCGGCAGGCTGTTGGAATGCAGGCTCAGCAAGAGCCTAAGGCAGGGATGTCCCACGTGTTGGCAGCCCAATGGGCCCAGGGTATCTGGCAAAAAACTCCACCCAATGGGCCCCAATTGAATAAATAAAAAAAAGAGGATGATCATTCCCCTAAGGACCCCACATGGATGGGTGGTGGGATATACAACACATCAAGGTGGGCCCACGAAGCAGGCTGGACGCCTCAGCCTAAGCGTCTCTGCCTAGCAGGCCACTCCCAGCCGTACCACGGCCAACTCAAATGTCCGTTGGGTCTGAAATTTTGCAGGGTGACACTTCCATAGGTGACCCACACCCCCAAAAAATTTCAGGATTTTTGGACACTTAAAAATATTTTAATTTTTTAAAATGAAACAGACTGTCCAAAAAATTGGACTGACCTTGACGTCCCAACGTGGTGGGCCAGTCTGGCCCTCGTCACGGTGTGTACAGGTATCCATTGGATCTGAAATTTGGTAGGTAGGTCCTACCATGGGTGGACCATACCCCTATAAAATTTCAGAATTTTTGGACATCTATAAATATTTTAATTCATTTAAAGAAATCAATCTGTCTTGAAAATCGGACTGATCTGGACAACATATTATAGTGGGCCGGTCTAGCCACCACCATGACTGTTTAAATCTCTATATTTGATAAGTGTTAAAACCGGCCGCCCGCAAACGGGAACCCCACCCGTCAGCTAAGTTACACTTTCTTGTAGTGAATAGGCCCCACATGATGTATGGATGCATCTTACCCATTGGTCTGATGCTTCCCCTACACTTTTCCGTTTATCCAAAAATGATAACCATCCAACACCAAAGAGAACACTAGATCGAGAGGGGACGACCACCCTTGAATATTGTAGAGGGCCCACCATCTTGTATATATGTCATCTTGATCTATTGATTTGCATCATCTTCTTCTTCTTTTAAATAAATAAATAAATAAATAAACATAACCTCTTATATTCCATTAAAAACGAAGAAGCTATACAGCTAAATGGACATTTGGGCTATAGCCGATAGAAAAAAAATAGGGGGCACCTATCATAATGGGCAGCCCACAACGGCCACCAATTTACTAAAAAACTCCCTATGATCCCACTGTGTATGATCTTAAAGAATCCAACCCAACTTTATCTAAGAAGATCAGCCCCCGCACCTTTATAGGGAGGCCATTAACCTAGTTGTAAAAGGAGGCGGACTGGCATTTTCTCCCCTCATGGGCTATCACAACTGCCGGTCCATTGCCTTCCCTCTGAATAAGCTTGTAAGAAAATGTTCCTATCAGTTTCAATTTGTTGATCCTAGAAACCCATGGTCTACACTGCCAGAGAGTGCGGGACTTCCTCGATGGGAGGTCAACCATAACCTTCGAATCGTATTCAACCTCAATCTTATCCATCCCACTGTCCAGACACAAAATGAGACCGTCATAAATATGATGGCACACCTAAAAGTCGGAGCATTTTGAGATGCAGGAGGTGCCAATGTAAATCAATGGTGGGCATCCCCTCTTAATTGTTCCTACTAGTGAGGTCCAGCTGAGTTTTGAATCTGCTTGATTGCTGGGTCTTTAGCCAAATATGAGGTGACACATCTAATGGATGGGCCAGATGTCATGCAGACATAGTGTGTGGCTAATATTTTTCAGTTGTTACTAGGATGCTTAATGAATGGTTGCCATTAATGAAACATTTCCATGCAACAGTTACTGCCATACTTATGAATGCTACCATTGAATTCATCTATTTTTACTTTACCCTTTATTTTAAAATTTTTTAGTAAGATTAGTCCTTGGTCACGATCATCAAAACCTTATCCAATCTAATTTGAGTTAGCCGTTAAGATTCTGTTTCACAAGTCATGACTGTTTAAATCTCTATATTTGATAAGTGACCATTCAGTCACCTTTTGTAACAACCCGACTTTTTAGGACCCGTGTACACGACCCGTTTCCCAAAACCCGAGTGTTAACCTTAAAGGATGGTCAAATTTGAGTATATATGTATATTCTGTTTTTTTTTTTTTTTTTTTTTTTTTTTTTTCAACTATCAGAGTAAGCAGATGAGCATAGAATGGACAAGTAAGCATAAAGGAAAATTTTTAAATTTTATTTAGAATATACAAGAGCTGCCCATAATGACTTACACAAACCAATGTTTCCAAAATTTACAAATATAAGAATTACATGATCTAATATATGAGAAATAGTAGAATGCAAGTAAATTTGAGCCGTTAGACTCGTCAGCTTCTTGAGGTAGATATAATCATGCAACCCTGGTACTTGAACCCGGCTCCTAATCAGCCCGAACCTGAAAATCACTTAAGCCACCTGTGCTACCTGTACGGTTATATTTATTTGATGGATGAGTGACCAACTCAGTGTGAACTCCCCTCAAGATTACACACCGTCACATCAGGTAAGCATAGTTATAAAAACGTGGCAAGGCATACAAAATAATACATGATGCAGTCTTATTAAATGCATGGATGCGTGGATGCATCATCGACCTGGGGTGCACATCCCACTGTCGAAATAAAGGGTCGTTCTAAGAGAACTAGCCACTTGGAAAAATACACAAAGGTACGCCCGAGGAGAACTAGCTATCCAGAAAAGATCATAATATATATCTCGCCCAAGGAAATTTTAATCACCTGGAAAAGACCATAATATATAGATCGCCCAAGGAGAATTTAATCACATGGAAAAGACCATAAAGTAAAGGTCGCCCTAAGAGAACTAGCCACCTGAAAAAAATACACAAACGTACGCCCGAGGAGAACCAGCTATCCGAAAAAGACCATAATATATAGATCACCCAAGGAGAATTTAATCACCCGGAAAAGACCATATGCTATGAAAATGCATGATTAGCCCAACCATTATTAGTCTGTTTAACGACCAACAAGTTTAATAAGTTCAAAGGTCACTACGGTGAGCTTAGATCCCAGTGTAGGCCGACAACTCAGGCATAGTGTCATATTCCACCATCCCTGGCTAATAAGGCTACCACCTTAAGATGCTTAATGAATCTCAATCGACTAGTGGTCAATTATACTCAGTATATGGGGCTTACCATCGCATGATTGTACAAAATAAAACATCGAACCCGTATAGGGCAAATACCAAACCAAAGCCACATAGGGCGATATCGAAACAAGCCACCTAGGGCAGATATTAAAATAAGCCACTAGGGCAAGTATCATAATCATGCAATAAAGACCATCCTTAAAAACCACTTGGATACAACCCCTGGATGGACCCATATCAATATTCGAATCACCCCACCATACAATAACCAATAAGTCGAAGGTTCATTACAACCAAAATCAATCGAGTTACATCCCAAGTATGGGTGTACATTTATAAGTGGGGGTTTCCCACTAACGTACCAATTTAAATCCCAGAAGTAATCCACAAGTAATCCAATAGCATGAATTAAATATACAGGATAAACATTAAGCATGTAATGTAGCAATTCAATTCCAACAATTTAACATATTTGACTATAAAATAGAGATATCAATTATAAATTAAAATAAAGACTATAACTTAAGCTAATGGGAAGATGGAAAGCTCAAAGTGAAGAATCATCACCTCATGTGTCAAATCCACCAACCGACGTTACTAGGAAACACGTACATCCTTAGAATTGAACCCTACCATGAATTGTGACGTTGCATGTGAGATCAATGTCCTATCAAGCATCTATGGTCAAGACCCACATAACCTAGGGTTTGGATTGTTTATCTTTAGGGTTCCACCCTCGAGTTTAGGTCTAGGCTTATACTTTAGGGTTTGGACTCTAGTTGGCGTATTAGTTACAATTTAAACTTAATAGTCATAAGATAATTATTGGTGTTAGTGTTATACTTTATATTGGTTGTCATATTAATAATAATCATTCTAATGATAATTAATAGTATGATCTACTATTTATGATAATATTTGAGAGTGACAACCAACATATTAGTGTTTAGTAATGATATTATTTTTATACGTGATCGCTAATATCGGCAAATAAGTTACTAATGGCTATTCATTCCAGATTTTAAAAATAATGATGATAGGAATGGTAACCATGTTGATAGTATTAATAATTGTAAAATTGTCATTAATACTAGCGATATAATTTTTATTATCTAATATGACAACCTCAACCCTTATGATGGTAATAATTATTATGATATACTTTTAATGATAATATTTAGAAGCGGTAGGTAAAATACAACTATTTACCAATTGTAGTTTCATTTATAATAAGTAGTTCTAGCACAAATTAGGGGCTAATCATATATAATGTTAGCAACCTAAATAATAAGGGTGTAATCATGATATTAATATAATGAGGCATATCTAATCTAGAAGGAAAGCATTGGCTCATTGAGTCGACTTGGTCGATTTGGATTTGGTTGGAAATGTTACCTGACGACGATGCATAGTACTAAGATCGGGACAGAGAGCCCTAATGTAGTTGGTCTGTTGACCGAGCACGGTCATTGAATGACATGGGATTCAGGTCAATCTTGACTCAGTGTGTTGACTCGGTATGAAACCTAGTTGACCCAACTTCTTCCTTTCTGTTGCTTCTTTCCTTTCTTCCTACTCCTTTCTTTCTTTCTTTCTTTCCTCTGCTTCTCTTTCCTTCTCCTGACCAGATGGTGTGGCTGGACTCTATCCTGCAACTCAGTCAGGCCGGAACTCAGATACTGAGTCGACAACTGAGTTAACTGCGGTAACAATAGCAGCAGCTTCGCTTCCCTCTTTCTCCTTTGTTTCTCCTTTCTTTTCTTCTCTCCTCTCTCTCTTTTTCTTTCCTTCTTCAACTGCTCTGAAAATCCGACGACGACAACTGAAAGTCCAAGGACGATTCATCTCGTATAATTCCACTCGGCCCAGCGAGTTGGTGCGGCACGGACCCGCACACCCTTTCTTTCTCTCATTCACTCTCCTTCTTCTTCCATTTTCCTCCTCTATTTTCCTATCAACCATGGCCAGCAAGAGTAGCTCCCGTGCATCCAAATCTCACCTTGACCCGAGACGACTGGTGCGGTATGGATGAGGAAGAAGGTGCGGCTTGGATGAGGAAGAAGATGCGGCCTCCAATGGCAAATTGAAATGCAGCCCACCGTTCTTCAAAATGGGGCTACTGGAGGGTCTAGCCCTTCCATACGGTGCTTGTAGATGTGTTGTTTCGAAGCTCCACCTTCGTTTGGTTGGTGGGTTCGGAGTTTGAAGGCCTCAACCATTTTTTTCTTCTTGAGCAGCCACGAGAAGAGGAGAGCTGCGAGATTTGTTGATCCCTTCCAGTTTTAGGGTGTTTCCCATCAATTTAGGGCCGTTAGATCTTCACCGAGCGTCCCAGATTAAATCTGGTGGAAACTGGCTCTTAAAACCGTTGGCAGGAACCGAAATTGGCCTTGGTTTCGTTTGGAATGCCCTAACAATTGGACGGACAAGATCTTACCTACTTGGAAGGCTGGGATTGAAGGATCTTCCCTCTCATGTGGATTGCCAGGTTGGCAGACGCGGAGATAGTTTCCCTTTCTAGAAACAAGGTTTTTTGCAGTCCATATGCGATCGAATTTGTGGCCACATCCATTTTCCCTTTAACTAGGGTTTTCGTCAGCCTTTAGTAGAGCATACGATGGGCGGATCAGATCACCCATCAGATTTGAGATGGTGGGCCGTAGTGTGTCCTGAACGGACGCTGTCCGTCGGTTGGTGAAAACGAAGAGAGAGAGGGAGAAGTCTCTCTTTTAAGCAAACACGGGTCAACAGCGTTTGACCAAGCCCTTTGGTTCGGTGCACAGCTGGTGCACCGCCTCTTACTTGCACACCACTCCAGTGTGGGGTCCACCGTGATGTTCCTGATAAATCCACACTATCCATTTCACTAGATGGGCCCTTTTATGTACTTTAATCGAAGATCAGGTGGGAACAAAGCTCAGGTGGGCCATACACTTAAATTTCTACTCCTAATGATGGATTTCGGTTAGTCTAGTGGTCAGATGATTCCGAACCTGAATGTCAGCGGTTAAAAGGTCCTAAAGGGGCCATTTGTAAGGCTTTCATCATAAATTATTAGTCAATACTTAATGTTAATATAGATTTCCTTGCTTTTGCATATACTTGGCAATTACACTGGTTAAAATCTCATACATATATATAGATATAATTTTAATATTAACATACAACTATTTGCATGTTGTTGATCATGCATTCATTAATATATAATTCATAATATACAATATCATATTGCACATAAGATTGTACGGTATCATATTTAATTAAAATTATATTTGTATTTAATAATATTGTTAAATAATATGCAATTCTATTAAAGTATCTAAAGGTTTTTGCATACATACTTATAAAAGATATTCAGTGCTACATTATTATTTAAAATTTGATTTTTATGTTGTGAATTTATTATTCCTTATGTTTATTTAATATAACATTATTTTCATAATATCTTATATGCATTAAATACATACATATCATTTTAGCATGAAATTTTTAAATCTTTACAACGTATATACATTTCATAGTGTATATATTTAGGTTGCACTATTTATATATATATTTTTATTTATATTAAATTAATCTACATAGTAACACTCAAGTACTAGAAAGTACGGGGTGTTACACCTTTTCACTACCTGAAATAAAGTCTTTCTAGGTCTTCCTCTCATTTCTCTTTTTAAATACTTACATTTTAACTAAGGTTCCTAACTTAATCAGAGCCATCTCTAACCTCTGTATTGCCTGGTTAAATCATGTCTTACTTTTATTGAAGCTACTATGTTTGTTGCTTTGATAACATTTATTGAAGCTACTCTTATGTTGGTTTGATAATCTTATTTTGAATTATCCTTTGTAACCTTCCCATTCATATGTCTCAATATCCTAACCTCCACACAAGTCATCCTCAACTTGTATTACTTTTTTAAATATTCACATATTCGATCAAATTATTCTAAAACATGTTACTTCATTAATCATATAATCTTTTCGAACTCCATCTTCACTTTATCCATCTAACCATAATTTAAAAGTGATTAGAATGGCCACATCAGCCAATTTTTACTAAAAGCTACAAGTCTAAATGGTAAACATCTTATCCCTCTATGTTAATTTCAGAGGAAGTGTGGAAGTAAATCCTAGTTCAAATCAAACAAAAGGAAATCAAACTTATTATGAGCACAGAGAACACACAAATCTTATGTTGAAAACTCTAGTGGAAAAAAATCATGGCATAAAGTGAGAAATAATCCACTATGAAAGCAATACATAAGAGATAGATCACTCTTACAATGACAAGAAGTCCATTCGAATATCCCAAAACCCTTAGCTTTTCCTCTCTAGAACCCTTTGTACGTCTTAAAATACCCTAATCTTGATTATACCCGATATATATAACTGTAAAATCAAAATAGAAAATAAATCACACACTTACGCAGAACTACTTGCGTCATCGATTGAACAATCTATCAATTGACATCGATCAATCGAGCAGGCACTAGTTTGAGCGATCAAACTGTGCTAAAAACGTTCAGAGAGTTAAAAGGTAATTTTCCAAATATTGTCGACTGATCGACCTGATGGTTCGATCAATCGAACATGGTCCAAACCGTCCAGTAAGCAATCTTTCTAATTTTAGAGATGTCTGATAGATTGAGCAAGGCCGTCGATTGATCGATGCCCCTATTTCTACACATATTAAATACATTTATTCAATAATCTCTATTATGGATTCAATCTTCAAATTTCATTGCTCCACTTTGTCACCACTATCTCTAATCGCCTTCCATCATAACTTCATCGTCACTTCTCATGCACACTATATATTCACTAAGCATTTATCAAGCCTAGAGAAGTCACACAGAACATGAACTTCTCTTCTAAAATCACCTTCATAAGCATGTCAGCCAGATTAACACTTATATGGATCTTCTCTATACTCTACCTTTATCAAGTACTTTGTTGAAAAAATTAATGATGAACATCAATATGTTTAGTATGTGTTTTGACAAGAAACGAATGTGTTTTATTTGGGGAATTATCTCATTCAATAATAAAGAATATTTATCATCATAGATTTTATTGATTATGAGTTCGTTTACATCCTTTTGTTTCCCTTGATTTTAAAATAAAGTACAATGAACTAGCACAATGACATGAAAAAGAAATAGTCCAATAGCAATTCTGATAACATTTTGACGTATTTTGCATCCATCGGAACAACAGATGGGTTGTGCGGGTCCAAGATCCTTGCTTCAATCCGACATACAAGAGGTATATGCATCGGAAGCTGATCTGTGAAGGGAACCCACAAAGCTACAAAGAATAGAGCTGTGGGGACCTTTTATTCCGCGAGCATGTAGTGCATCCCTGTTGCACTGGCGCGCGCAACACAATCCTGTTGCAAGGGCGCACAACAGGTAGTGAGTTTCCCCATACCTGCTCCTCTCGCTCTCTCACACTCTCTCTTTGCTTTTGGCACCTCTCTGGAACTTCTCATGATGCAAATGAGAGGGGGAGAGAGTATTTATAGGCTTTCACACGTGTGAGAGCTTAATTTATGTGCCACGGGCCCCGTTTTGCGCAACAAATCCAACAAACCTGTGCAACAGGTCTATTCGCGCAACTACTCCGCGCAACAGGTTTGTTTCTGCACAATTGCACTTTGTGAAGTCTGTTTCTGAACAATTGCAGTCTGTGAAGTCTCTTCTGCGCACAACTACATTTTGGGAGTCTATTCTGTGCACAACAACACTCTAGGAGTCCGTTCTGTGCACAACCGATTCTACACAATAGAGGACTGGGAGGTTTGAAAATGCTACAACATGGACTGGGAGGTCTGAAAGTACATTTTTTGTGCACCAACAATATGAAAATGGTAAATTGAGGTCTTTGCCAAATTAATCTCGCTTTCGCTATCACAATTAACCAACACGGCCTTATGCTGAAGCCTAGTCTAATTTATCATCCCTCTTAACTAAACACATTCTTTGAATGCCATCGTCACCACCATATACTTAGCTTTATTCATGAAAAGATCCACAACACACTGAAACTTCAATATCCAACTGATCACACCACCCGCTAGAACAGACAAGTAGAAGGAAGTTAACTTTCTGTTATCTACTTTCCTACATAATCGGCATCCACATAGTATACCAATTTGTCCTCTAACGTTTCAAATGTCAATACGTGGTCCATTATACCTTGAATATATTGAAGTAGTCATTTCACTGCTTCCCAAAGTTGCTTACCGGGGTTAACCATGTATCTGCTCATAACACACACTGTATGTGAAATATTCGGTCTTATATAGACTAAGGCATACATCAAACTACCAACGACTTTCGAATAGGGCACATGTGGCATCGCTTGCTTTTCTACATATGTAGTAGAACATTGCTCTGAAAAAAGCCTAAAGCAAGCAGTATGGGGTATGTTAACTAGTTTCACCTTGTCCATGTTGAACTTAACCAATACCTTTTCAATGTATTCTGCCTATGACAACCGTAGCCTGCTCCTCTCTTTGTCTTTATGAATAATATACCGAGAATCTTCTTTGCAACCCTTAGATCTTTCATTTTGAATGTCATTAACAACTAAATATTCAATGTATTGGTCTCAAATATGTTATGGCTAGCAATAAGCATGTCATATACGTACATACAAAACATGTATAATGAATTGTCCATCATTTAACGTTTTATAATAGACATAATGATCATATTCATTCTAGTAAATTGTTGACCAATCATTAAAATATCAAACCTTTTGTACCACTACCCAGGCAATTGTTTCAGGTTGTAAAACGACCTCCTTAACCAACAAACTTTATCCTCTTTGATCCACTTGTACTTCGAACCCTTATGATTGCTTTATGTAAATCTCCTCTTCCAACTCCCCATATAAGAAAGCAGTCTTTACATTCATCTGTTCCAATTCTAGGTTGTATTAGGCAACCATCACTAATACAAATTTGATAGACACCTGCTTAACCATAGGCACAAAAATCTCGCTGAGGTTACACATACCCTTTCACGACCAATCTCACCTTGTATCAATCTTTCTTTTTCGTTATATGCCTCATTGAAAGCTCTACCAGCTCCCACGTCTCGTTCTTGTAAAGAGAGTTCATCTCATCATGCATGACTATCATCCACTTCTTAACATCAGAGTCATCTAATGCTTATTGAAATGAAGACATATATCCCTCATATATAATAAAGGTGAATGCAATATTCAAGTCATCTCTTTATCTAGCCAGTAGTCTTCAATCTTTAGACAGATTTCTTATAAGAGGTGGTTAGTCCACCTACTCCTATACTTCTGTCTATGGCTTAGGCTCAGCTTATGTTTCAACTTTTTCAAACTCGACATCAATAACCTCTTATTTCTCTTATTCATTGTGTTCTTCTTTACGAAACATAAAATCCTCATCAAACTTGACGTCTTGACTAATTATAATTTTCCATGTGATTCGATCATATAACATGTATCCTTTCGCACCATCACCATAGCCCACAAAAGTACAGTTCTTCGCCCTTTTGTCCAACTTATTTCTCTCAATTGATGATACATGAGAGTAAGCATCACAACCAAATACACGCTACTGTGAGTAGTTTACATTATGACCATTCCACACTTATTCAAGAATTTTACAGTCTATCAGAGTAAAAGGGGACCGATTCACTATGTAACAAGCCGTGTTAATGACCTCAGTTCATAATTCATTGCCTAATCCAATGATGCTCAACATGATTCGGGCTCTCTCTAAAAGAGTCTAATTCACCCGTTCTGCTACACCATTTTCTTTAGGTATGTACCTCACTGTATTGTGCCTTATAATTTCATCATCTTTGCAAAACTACTAGAATTTTTTTAAAGTGAATTTACGTCCATTGTTTGTCCTTAGAACTTTTAGTTTATGCCTTTTCTACATCTCAACCATCGTCTTCTATACTTTGAATGTAACGAATGAGATAAAAATGATGACCTCTCAGTAGAAACAATGGGTGATGGGTCCCATACATCTGAATGCACATACTCTAGCACTCGATCTCCCTTACACACATGCTTTCTATTCTTAAAAGTTAACCGTGATTATTTTTCATATATGCAGTATCCACCTATATTAAAATCAACGCTTTTAAAGGTATGAATCAAGCAACGATCAGAAAGTACCTTCATACTGTCACGCCCCAAACTCGGAAACTAGGCTCATAAAATTCTCTATCACCGAATCCGGCGCTGATAGCCTCCGTAGTACCCTATGCATTCTCGGCTCCCGGCACCCATATACCAGGTTCCGATCCTGGGATCCTACAAGGATGATTTTTCAACTTGAATTTATTATGTAGCAAGCATAACCATAAGCATAACCCACGAACAATAACCAAGACACCATCACAAAATCCACTATAATAAAAAACTTTAAGGTACAATTCATAAAAGGAAATACAATAACGAAATCGGAAGCTCCAAAAGTCCACTGCACACTCCTATCTTAATGCTGCTGCGGTGTCCTAGTGTCACCTGCATGCAACAGTCGTGCATAAGCTTACGAAAAGCTTAGAGGGTGGTGAGAGTTGTGCGCAATATAAGCGTGCTTAGAATGCAATATCAGAGTAATGCGGAATATGCTGGCAAATCCATGAATACTATCAGTCGTATCAAGGCTATGTGATGCAAGGCAGGAATGCTATCGGCCATATTAAGGCCATGCAATGTAAGGCATGAATAATGTCGGCCATACCAAGGCCATGCGATGCGAGATGCAACTCAAGCATACCAATCCTCATCCGAATCCACATATCAATGCAGCTCATCACTAGAGTAACAAATATCAATACAGTTCTCACTCTGGATAATCACCGGGGTTTAATACACTCTAAATGACACTGCCCCTTTCCCAAGCATGGAGTACAAGTGAGCGTAAGAAACCTCACTATCCGCCTGACCAATAGCCTGCCAATACATATCTGGCACATCGATAGCGGACCCATTTACGAGCTGGTCATACTTAGCCTAGCAATTGCCCCTACCCTCGGGCGGGTAAGGCCACACCCCCTTCCAACCGACCATGACATAATGGGAGACGCAGCCTCCTGGTATTCGGCTCTTGTTCGCTCATGTACCCACTCATTCTTGACATTGAAGTCATCCTCTGGTACCATCGGGTTTAGGAATTTTCACCCAAGGACATTTATGGCGCCCCGATAAAAATAAAAGTATTTCAGGTGTCCAATCCGGCCATCCATGATATGCATGTGGAGGCTACGGCCCTGATGTTGCTAGGGCGTATAGTAATCATAACACACAATGCAAGATGCATGAGTCATACTATCCAGTCATGCATCAATCCTGCGCATGTCGTGTGCTCATGTGAGACAATCTCCGCCTATCAGGGAGTCTCATAACAACCTTCCCAATGGCATATGCAATGGTCAACTACATCTCATATCAAGCATGCAGATGATGCATTTGTGCATGTATCATGATGATATGCTAAGCATACTCGTAATCGGTATCGATAACTAGTATTAATAATCTGCATCGATAATCGGCCTATATACAAGGCAGGATCCATAGATGAACAGCCGATCTAAACCATAATATAAAGATTGACCCTCGGCCGTAGATATATCAAATCCGGTAACACAGAGTCATCCGTCTACGGCAAGGATGGACCATACAACATCAATGGGGCCCAATGATTTGGGTTAACCTACTAAGAGAATGATGAGAATGGGCCTAATAAGGCCTAAGAAAAGGTCACAATGTAGACATTTAACCATCATTGCCCATCAATGCAGACATTTAACCAACATTGCTCCGAAGGAGTGGCCCACATAGAGCCACAAGTATAGTGGGCCCATGGCCTAACACAAGGGCATAATACACATCACCATGGGCCTCACTCAAGGGCTTAATACACATCACGATGGGCCTCACTCATGGGCCACATATGCATCACATTGGGTCTCACCGTATGAGCCCCACATACATCAAATGGGCCACAATACATGGGCCTCATATACATTAAATGGGACGCAATATATGGGCCTCATATACATCATATTGGGCCTTATCATATGGGTCAATATGCATTACATTGGCCACATCCCATGGGCCTCAAATACATCACAGGGCTGCGTCCCATGGGTCTCGAATACATCACAACGGGCCACAACCCATGGGCCTTAAACATATCACAATGGGTCTCTTATACGGGCCTAATATACTGACTAAATTTTCATTTTATTATATCTCCACCATACATCTATTTTTAGAGATCATTTAGAGCATTATCCAAAAATGAATCATATCAGAAGATCATATAAACCATACCACAAATAACAGTGGAGATAATGATTTCCAATGTTAACACATCATAGGCCCACCGAAACATTTATTTTCCAATCTGTTCATAAGGTCACAAATACCTAAATTAAGGGGAAAATAAATTCCATATTGGTCCAAAACTTCCATGACCCCAAAAGGGTTTCAATAGTAGACGTTCAATCCCCATTATTTTTGGAAGTGTCGTCCACTTGATAAATAGATCTGTCTTGTTTTTAGTCTTAAGCCTTAAGATGAACTCACCATCTGGATGGACGGTTTGGATGTAACACATACATCAAGGTGGGCCCGGCAGATGGATGGCGCGGACATACATACATCAACGATGGGTCCCACCGTCCAGCCATCTAGATGGTGTGGATAAGACCCGTACATCAGCGGTGGTTCCCATGCATCATGTGCAAAGAGAATAGGATGGATCTAAATTCAGGTGGGACCCACAGAACTTACTGACGTCAATACATTAGCTATATAGCTAGTGTGAGGTATTCCAGCCAATCCGTCCAGTAGGTGGGTCGCACATGGGGCCCACCACACACACACGCACACACACACACACACACACACACACACACACACACACACACACACACACACATATATATATATATATATATATATATATATATTTGATAAGGGTCCAACGTCCAGACCCTGGACGTCTGGACGGACGGTGTGGATTTAAAACACATACCTCATGATTAGGGCCCACAGATTGTTGATGTCAATACAGTAGCTATGGCTGGTGGGACCCACCGTCCCTGCTGGACGGTGTGGGTCCAGAAAACCATCAAGGTGGGCCACATCCAGGCAGTGGACAATTGAGATATAACTCATACCACATGATCAGACCTTTAGAACTTGCTGACGCAGCAGCTGCAGGCTGTAATGGAGCCCACCATCTAAGGTCTAGACGTGGTGGATTTCATCAGGTGGGACCACACGTGTGGCCCACCAAGCTTTAAATAAAGCTGATATTTGTGATTTCCTTCATCTAAGCCTGTCCAGACAGACGGGCAATAATCCCGTCTGTTGGACAGTCCAGCAAGGTGCGCCCAATGCATGGACAGCATAGATATGATACGTACTTCATAGGTGGGCCATACAATCAGGAGAGAGAGTGAGAGAGACCCTGCCACTATGGGCCCTTCCTAAACTTAATACAATGCATACATCAAGTGGGTCCCACCACAAGTGGGCCCACAAATGGAAATCAACAGTGGAAATCCTAAGATCACCCACCTATATCACTCCTTCTTTAGCTCTTTGGACTTGGCTCCTAAGCTAGCTCTTTAAGGGTGGATGATAGAGGTTGGATGGTGGAGATGAGAGTTTTTAGGGTATGGAAGTGGCCCACACTTGGCTCTTTCTCTATGTGAATTACATGGATGGTTGCTGTCCTTGGGAGCTTAGGAGTGAAGAGAGAAATGAGAGAGAAGAGAGAGGTGATGGGATGGATGTAAGGAAGGGATGTTTGATGTAATAAAGGGATGAGTGGAGAGAGAGAGAGAGTTGACTTTGGGAATGGGAGAGAGATGGGTAGGGTATGGGTTGATACTTGACTTGTGATGTGATGTGTACTTGATTGATTGATGTGATAGTCCATTCACGACCGGTCGTGGGGTCCTCTCGACCGGTCGTGCAGGTTGCACGACCAATCGAGGTTACGCAGATTTGTTCCGAGATTTTGCGCGGATTTCGTGTCGTAAGTCCTTTCGCAACTGGGATGCGGAGAGGGGAGTTACCTAAACTATATATAGGTGTTCCTAGGATTTTTCTATCTAGATTGGAATATTGGAAAAATAATTCTAAGGTGTGGGCAAAGGGTTTTTCTATGTTCTTCCAAGGAAGAGGTTAGTATATTGCCTTGTAATCTTTGTTCTTCATAGTGGAAGTTTGCATCCATGGTTTTTTACCCTAGTTTGGAGTTTTTTCACGTATATCTTGTCTTATGGTTTGTTTTGGATTGCTTTGATCTACTTCTAGTTTATATTTCTTCTTGTTTATCGTTTGTGGGTGAGGCCTGAGATTGGATATAGGCTTACTGCGTTGTTGGTGTGCTGCACAACAACTGGTATCAGAGCCATTGGTTTAGTTCTATTGAGAGTGATGATGGAAGAAGGGAAAACTAGAATTGAGAAGTTTGATGGTTCAAACTTTGCCTTTTGGAAGATGCAGATGGAGGATTATCTGTATCAGAAGGACCTCTATATTCCTCTAGGAGGAAAAGAGAAGAAACTAGAAAAGATGACAGATGATGAATGGTTTTTACTAGATAGGAAGGCTTTAGTAACGATCTGACTCTCTTTGTCTAAGAGCGTCGTCTTCAATATATCCAAGGTGAAAACTACAAAAGAATTAATGGAAGCCCTAGCCACCATGTATGAAAAGCCCTCAGCATCTAACAAGGTTCATCTTATGAAACAACTATTCAACATGAAGATGTCAGATGGTGGGAGCGTGGCTGAACATCTAAACAATTTCAATACAGTCACGAGCCAGTTGGAATCTGTTGGCATTGTTTTTGAGGATGAGGTCAAGGCGTTATTGATCTTATTCAGTTTACCAGACAGTTGGGATGGTTTGGTGATTGCTGTGAGCAATTCCTCAGGGTCGACAAAGCTGAAATTTGATGATGTGGCCGGTCTAATTCTCAGTGAAGAATCTAGAAGAAAGGCATCAGGAGTTTCGGAGGATTCATGGAATGCTCTAAATGTTGAAGGAAGAGGAAGATCGCTGAACAAATGAGGCAATAAACACGAGTGTTTTAAGTCGAGGAAGAAGTCCAAGGGACCGAAAGACAAAGACGGGTGTTGGCATTGCGGCAAGAAGGGGCACATGAAACGTGATTGCAGGGCACTCAAGAAATAAGAAGGAAGCTCTCAAGGCGGGAAGGATTCAATGAATCTATCTGAGGAGAGTGACACAGAGGCGTTGATCTTATCTCTTGATGCAAGGAATGAGTCTTGGGTTATAGACTCGGGTGCTTCGTTTCATGCCACTTTATGTAAGGAAGTTCTGCGTGATTATGTGTCAGGTGACTTTGGGAGAGTTTATGTAACACCCCGAATCTTCAGGACCCGAGTACACGACCCGTTTCCCAAAAACCCGAGTGTTAACCTTAAAGGGTGGTCAGATATAATATTTTTCTTTTATCAGAGTAAGCAAATGAGCGTAGTGTGGACAAGTAAGCATAAAGGAAAATTTTCATTATCATTTCAAATATACAAGAAGCTACCCATAATGACTTATACAAACCAATGTCTCTGAAATTAACAAGTACAAGATTTACAAGAATTTAATACATGAAGAATAGCGGAAAACATATAAATATAAGCCGCAAGGCCACGCAGCTCCTCCAGGCAAATACAGTCGTGCATCCCAGGCGATCGTACCCTTCTCCTTATCAAGTCTGAACATGCACATCACTAAAGCCACCTGTACTACCTGTACGGTTATATATTTGATGGATGAGTGGCCAACTCAGTGTGAATTCCCCTCAAGATTACACACCGCCGCATTAGGTAAGTATAGTTATAAAACATCCAGACAACCAAAACAGAGTAAATGCAGTCTTTTTAAATGCATGGATGCGTGAATGCAATCATCGCCCCGGGGATGCTCATCCGTGCGGACAGTGGGCCGTCACCCATGCAGTCATCGAGCCTGGGAAATATCATCCAGTCGGAATCATCGAACCTGGGAAATATCAACCAGTCGGAACGTGCCATGTATGCATGATTAGCCATGTCATTATTAGTCCATTTACAACCAGCCAATTTAAATAAGCTCAAAGGTCACTACGGGGAGCACATGGCCCAGCGTAGGCCGACAGCTCGAGCATAGTGTCCCATACCACCATCCCCGGCTCATGAGACTACCACCTTAGGATGTTTAATGGTACCCCATCGACTAGTGGCCAATCATATCACAATATATAGGGCTTACCATCGCATGGCTGCACGGTGTGAAACGTCGAACCCATATAGGGAAAATATCAAATAAAACCACGTAGGACGAGTATCAAAATATGCCACCTAGGGCGAATATCAAAACCATACGATGAAAACCATCCTTAAAAACCATTGGGCACAACAACCCTGGATGGTAGGCCCACATCAATGATCCATCTAGACCACCACTCAATAACCACCACGTCGAAGGTCCATTACGATCACAACTAGTCAGGTTACATCCCAAGTATGGGTGTACATTTATAGGTGGGGTTTCCCACTAATGTACCAGTTTAAAGTCCATAAGCAATACACAGATGATCCGCAAGCATGAACAAATATACAGGATGAACATTAAGCAGGCAATGCAGCAATTCAATTTTCACCAGCTAACACATGTGACTATAAGAGAGAGATATCAATTATAAATTTAAATAAAAACTATAACTTAAGCTAATGAGAAGATGGAAAGCTCAAGGGGAAGAATCATCACCTTATACTTTGAATTGCCTACCAGTGTTGCTAGAGAGTGCGAGTTTCCTTAGAATCAAACCCTATCATGAATTGTAAAATTATACAGTTAGGTCCTAGCTTACACGCTATTTAGGGTTAGGGTTTTAGCCTAGGGTTTAGGCTTAGGCTAGATTTTTAGGTTTTGGTTATGGGATTTGAACCCCATTTGGTGTGGCCATTTATGGTACTATCAATGAGAGAATTTAAATGGATAAAAATTAATCAAGTGAATTGGTTATTAATTTTCATAATATTAACAATGGCTACTATTATATTAAATTATCTAATATAACCCTCGATGGATAATAATATTAATAATTTCAAAACAATTATTAATATTAATAATATACTTAACATTTAGCCAATGTGATACTAATAGTCATTTTGATGAAAATAAATTGTATGTTCTAACATCAATGTTAATATTTTAAGAATGGGGAAGTAGAATACTAATATTTTAATAATGATAATTTTCATATGTATTAACCAATATTAGTATGGATGATTTACTAATGGTTAATTGTATCTAAATTTAATAACCCAAGGAAAATGATAATAATAACAACGATGATAATTGATTTAGCTAACCTAATGGCCATAACCATTGTGATGGTAATAAAATAGTATGACCTACTGTCCATGATAATCTTTAAGGGTGGTAAATAAAATACTGCTATTTAATAATTGTAAGTATGTTTATAATATTTAACATAAGTGTAGTTAGTCTACCAATGACTAATTATGTTTAATAATAATTTTTGCAATAATAATTTAAGGTAACTTAAATAATCTAATTTAGAGAGAAGAGTGGTCTTACATTAGTCGACATGGTAGCTCAACGCAACTGGGCCACCCCAACTTGACGTCCACCGAGTCAACTCGGCCTAGCTAAACTCGGTTCCAACCGAGTTGTCTCGGCTCAAGCACCGCCACCCCCTACTTCCCTCCTCTTTCTTCTTCTCGTTTTCTTCTTCTTTATTCCTTACTCAAGACCCCTCACCCAACAAAGTTGCTGGGCACAACCAGCCAATGGACCGGCTGTCTAACTCGGTCCCAAACCGAGTTGACTCGACAGCAAACTAAGACCCCACACTCTTTCCTTCTCCTCTTCTTCCTTTTCCTTCTTTCCTTCCTTCTCTTCTTCCTCACACCTTCTTCTCCACTCAACCCATGCACCAGCAGGTTTACTGGGCCAAGCCAGGCCCATCTCACATGGTCAGCAGCCCCAGTTCACATGACTCGGCCCAGCGACTCGACTCAGCTCGACTCGGCTCGGTTGGGCTCAAACCGGCAACCACCCTCTTTTCTTCCTTCCTCCTCCTTTTCTTCTTTTCTTTTTTCACTCTCTTCCTTGTTCTCCTTCTCTGGTCAGCTGTAGCAGGACCCGCCCCAAACCTAAACCGAGTCAGCGACTCGGTTCGCTGTGCAGCAGTGTGGTGCAACCACACCACTCACTTCTTCTCACGTTCTCTCCCTTCCTTCCTTTCTCTCTTTCTCTCCCTCCTTTTTCTTTCTGTTTTTCTTCTTCCTTTCTACCACTGGAAACACCCAGCAAGGCTGGGAACCCGGCCTGACCCAGGCTCGACCCGGTTTGAGTGGGTGCGGTGCATCAGCCGCACCACCTCATTCCCTTCTTCTTTCTTCCTCTCTTTTCTCTGGTTTCAACCTTTATTTTCTCTAGTCAGCTACGGTCATCGAGAGCAACTCCCACACGTTCGAACCTTGCCCCAACCCGAGACGACTGGTGTAGTTTGGATGAGGAAGAAGGTGGTCGTTAATGGCGGATTCACGTACAGGAGTTATTTCTTCAAGGGAAAGACGTGGGCTGACTCAGATGGGTATGAGAGAGCTCGTAGAGGTAAGAAAATAGAGCTCTAATGGCGTTTTTGCAGTGGGTTCGCATGGAGGAGGAAAACGGTCGTTTTAGGTTATGGCTGTGAAAGTGGAAGGTGAGCTACTGTACCTCGATCCTCACGCCATTTATTCACCTACCCTAACACGTTGGAGCCGTCAGATGGATAGTGGATGGTCAGGATTACATCCCACAATCCGGTTTTCACAAAACCGTGGGAAGGAATGAAAACCGGTCGTGGTTTTCCTTGCTGAGGTGGAAACTGAGTTTGGACGGTTGAGATGCCCTCAAACGGACGTCTAGGATAAGAGGAGCCCTCTTCACTCGGATCGCCGAGCTGGCAACAGGGGAGACAGTTTCCATTTCTGGAAACGTTGAGCTTTCGGGTCCTACTTGTGCCTGAGCTTGCGTTCATACGTGCATGCATCCATGTGTAAAAATACCTAAGGTTTGGTCAGAAGGATCGTCCCAATCGGATGGACGGTTCAGATCATGCAGATAGGTCCCACTGGTGGGCCATGACACGTCCCAAACGGACGCTGTTCGTCGGTTGCTGGGAAGCAGAGAGAGAGAAAATCTTTTCTTTTTTTGGAGGAACACGGGTCAGCTCGTGCTGACCGTGTTGACGAACCGGGTGCACCTCAAGTGCACAACTACTGTGCACATGCGTGCCACAAAGTGGGGTCCATCATGGTGTTTGTGATGAATCCACACCGTCCATTCTATTTGACGAGCCCTGCCATAGTCCTTTACAAAAGGTGGGGCATATCCGAGGTCCAGGTGGGCCATACGAGTTGATTTCCTAGCTCTAATGGTGGCTTCCATTGATTTGACGGCCGGATCTTCCCAAAATCAAACGTCAATGGTTAAAAGAATCCAAGAGACCATATGCATATCCAAGACCCTCCTAATATGTTAGAAATCAATCAATAGTTTTAATGTTTCATTTTTTTACTTTATTAATCCTATAATTATTATTGTTATTAGTAATTATTTACCTTATATATTTTTATCATATATAATTTACATTATTATAGATTGTTAATAAATATAAATTATATGTGCATCAGTGAGCAAAGACTAATATATATATTATTTGTATATTATTTGTGTGGTTATATATGTTTTAAGTTTTAACTTTTATATAAAATCTCAAATTGCTTGAAATATGTTATTTATTATAAATTTTATTAATTTATGTAATGTAGATTTTTATGATTGAGATTCATGTAAATTTATAATATGGATTGTAATTACATATTGATGTAGTATGGAATTTTAAATATTTATGAAGTGTACAAGTAACATTTCGTAGTGTATGTATTTAGATTGTATTATAGTATTTATTTAAGCAGTTAGATCATGTCGCATATATATACTAAGTTGTGTGTGTGTGTGTGTATACATAGATATATTTGATAATTATTACATTTACGTATCCTGAATTAGATGACCAATTTGCTGATCGGATAAATTCCAATATTAATCCCAAGCGCACCCATTTGCTTTCTGATATTTTATCGATGCTTCTAAGTGTCCCCAAGCTATCTACGATGGTTGGATGGACATGTTTACCAATCAAATTAGAATCCTATGGGCGGGTATTCTGGAAACGTGATGGTCCGTCTCGAGGAATAACGGATGGTTAGCCTAACGTATGGATGGGAACCATTCTTCAACGGTCGAATTTTGACTGGAAAGCGTGTGAACGTTTGCTCGAGTTAGGTTCGTACTTATACTAAGTAGGGTTACACGGTAGCACCCGAGTACTGAAAAGTACGGGGTGTTACAGTTTACCTGGGTGATGATGAGCCGTGCAGTCTTGTTAGAAAGGGGGATGTTCATGTAAATCAGAAAGACGGAACGTTTTTGAAATTGAAGGATGTCAGACATGTACCGAGTTTGAAACGTAACTTGATCTCAATGAGGCAGTTGGCCGATACCGGTTATGTGACGACATTTACCAGTGATTCCTGGAAGATCACAAAAGGTGCTTTGGTGATATCTCAAGGCAAAAAGGAAGGTACTTTGTACGTGACTTCAAGATCGTATCATTCACTCGCAGTCGCATCAACTGGAGTGAATGGGCAGTTATGGCATCAGAGGTTGGGACATATGAGTGAGAAAGGGATGAAAGTGCTATTGTCTAAAGGAAAGCTACCAGGGCTAAAGTCTATTGACTTGGAATTCTATGAGGACTGCGTGTATAGCAAGAAGAAGAGGGTAAGCTTCAAGAAGACGAGACGCGCTCCAAAGACCCATCTATTGGAGCTTGTACACACTGATGTGTGGGGACCGGCACAGGTATTATCTCTTGGTGGCTCACGTTATTTTGTTACTTTTATTGATGATGCTAGTAGAAAACTGTGGGTCTATTTCTTAAAGCATAAATCTGATGTATTTGATGTATTTAAGAAGTGGAAAGTTATGGTAGAAAACGAGACAGGTAAAACAGTAAAATGTCTCAGATATGATAATGGGGGAGAGTACTGTGATAAGAAGTTTGAGGAGTATTGTGCAACAAATAGAATCAAACATCAGAAAATGATTCAAGGGACAACGCAACAGAATGGTGTGGCTGAGCGCATTAACAGGACCATCCTTGAGCGCGTCGGAGCATGAGGTTACATGCAGGGTTGCCCAAGACCTTTTGGGCAGATGCTGTGAATACTGCCGCATATCTCATCAATAGAAGTCCCTCAGCACCATTGGATGGTAGGCTACCAGAAGAAACGTGGACTGAGAAAGAAGTGAACCTTGCACATCTCAGAGTGTTTGGTTGCACTTCATACGTTCACATTGATGCAGAGCACAGAAACAATCTGGATACGAAGTCCAGGAGGTGCACATTTATAGGCTACGGGCAGCATGATTTTGACTACAGGTTTTGGGATGCAGAAAATAGGAAAATCATCAGAAGCAAGGACGTAGTCTTCAATGAAAAATTGATGCAGAAGGACAGTGTACAAGAAAATAAGGCCAATGAAAAGGAATTCGTAGAGTTTGAAGAGTTATTGGACACGGGTGTTACAGCGCCACAGGATGATCATGCACAGGAACATTATGAAGCAGAGACACAGACACCAGTTATGAGGAGGTCTATTCGGGAGAGGAGACCCACGGTCCGATACTCACCCTCCTTTCATTATCTACTGCTGACAGATAATGGTGAACCAAAATATTTTAAAGAGGCGCTACAGTCAGATACACGGGTTAAGTAGGAGCAGGGCATGGATGATGAGATGAACTCTCTTGAGTCTAATCGTACAAGGGAGCTAGTCACTCTACCCAAGGGTAAGAAAGCTCTTCATAACAAGTGGGTTTACAGACTGAAGGAGGAGTACGATGGTTCGAAACGGTACAAGGCCAGATTGGTTGAGAAAGGGTTTCAACAAAAGGCAGGTATCGATTTCACTGAAATATTTTCACCTGTAGTGAAAATGTCTACGATTCGTATGGTCTTAAGTATAGTGGCTACAGAGGACTTACATCTAGAGTAGCTAGATGTTAAGATAGCCTTTCTTCGTGGGGACCTTGAAGAAGAGATATATATGCATCAGCCGACAGGATATGTGGCACCAGGAAAAGAAAACAAGGTGTGTAGACTGAAAAAGAGTCAGCCTTAAGCAGGCCTCGAGGCAGTGGTACAAGAAGTTCGATAATTTCATTTCGGGAAACGGTTATAGGAGATGTCATGCTGACCACGGTTGCTATTTGAAGAAGTTTGATACGTCGTACATCATCCTTCTTCTGTACATTGATGATATGCTTGTGGTCGGTTCAAGCATGAAGGATATCTCAGATCTCAAAAGACAACTGTCTAGAGAATTTGCCATGAAAGATTTGGGAGCTACAAAACAAATCCTAGGCATGAGGATAAAGCGTGATAGGGAAAATAAGAAACTAGTTTTGTCACAGGCAGAGTACATAGCCAAGGTACTTGATCGATTTAATATACGAGGTGCTAAGCCGGTTAGCACTCCATTAGTCAACCACTTCAAGCTATCTAAGGAGCAAGGTACAAAGATGCAGGAGGAACGGGACTACATGGCTAAAGTTCCATACGTGTCAGCTATTGGGAGTCTCATGTACGCTATGGTGAGCACGAGACCAGACATTGCTCAAGCAGTGGGAGTTGTTAGCAGGTTCATGAACAACCCCGGGAAGGAATATTGGGAAGCTGTGAAGTGGATCCTTAGGTACTTAGTAGGTAATAAGGATGTAGGGCTGTGTTATGGTGGATCAAAAATCAAGTTACAAGGCTACGTGGATTCAGATTTGGCAGGAGATATCGATAGCAAAAGAAACACTACAAGTTATGTTTTTACTTTGGGTAGTGTTGCAGTCAGTTGGGTTTCTCAATTACAGAAGATAGTATCTATCAGTACGACAGAAGCAAAATATGTTGCGGCTACAGAAGCATGCAAGGAGATGGTGTGGATGAAAGGTTTTATGGAAGAGTTGGGTAAGAAGTAAGTAGTTTGCAAGCTGTACAGTGACAGTCAGAGTGCAATACACTTGGCTAAGAATTCAGCCTTTCATTCAAGGACCAAGCATATTGCCATCAGATATCACTTCATACGTTCGTTACTGGAAGATGGATCAATTACTCTGGAGAAGATTCATACAAGTGAAAATCCTACGGATATGTTGACAAGGCGGTCACACGGGAGAAGCTGAAGCTCTGTTAAGCTTTGATTGGTCTTCATGCTTGAAAACGGGGAGGCGGTGCACTCCGAATGAAGAAGACGAATGTTTAAGGTGATGTGTTTCTAAGTGGGAGATTGTTGAGATGTGGAGCCACATTTGGGACCGTCTTCGACCAGTCGTGAGCCATGCTCGACCGGTCGTAGGGTCCGGCTCGACTCAAAGTCCAGCGAGCACTGTTTTTTGATCCCGAGGTGCTCGACCGGTTGTGGTCCATTCACGACCAGTCGTGGGGTCATCTCGACTGGTCGTGGAGGTTGCACGACCAGTCGAGGTTACGATGATTCGTTCCGCGATTTTGCGCGGATTTCGTGTCGCAAGTCCTTTCGCAACTGGGATGCGGAAAGGGAGTTGCCTAAACTATATATAGGTGTTCCTAGGGTTTTTCTATGTAGATTGGAATATTGGAAAAATAATTCTAAGGTGTGGGCAAAGGGTTTTTCTATGTTCTTCCAAGGGAGAGGTTAGTATATTGCCTTGTATTCTTTGTTCTTCATAGTTGAAGTTTGCATCCGTGGTTTTTTACCCTAGTTTGGGGTTTTTCCACGTATATCTTGTCTTGTGGTTTATTTTGGATTGCTTTGATCTACTTCTAGTTTATATTTTTTCTTGTTTATCGTTTGTGGGTGAGGCCTGAGATTGGATCTAGGCTCACTGCGTTGTTGGCATGCTACGCAACAACAACTTATTGTGGATCCAAACCGTTCATTCAATCATACAATCAAGGGTAAGCCATGGTGAAAGAATCATGCAAATCTGATGATCCTAATCTTTAAAATGATTTAATTTGATACCACCATCCATTGTTTACAAGCCATATATCGCAAGGTTAGAATCATCCAACTAATGTTTTACTTTAGACATAGGAAATAAAAAGTGGAATCTATTTAGTAGATGTTTTAAGATGGTGATTGGAGCTAATTTTACTCCACTCAATCTTAACATTTCGTTTTCATGATTTTGACCCAAAGCTTCTGATTGCCATGATATTTGGACCATGGCTTCATCCTTGTCGTATGAATTGATAAACAGTTGGGATTGACGAGAGCACAGCCGTATGCCATTCAAAAGGTAAAAATGCTAGCAAAACCCTTAAAAATATGTATAATTGGGACCCGAAGGATTAGGTTCCTCAGTAACAAAATAAAACTAAACGGAAAAGACGACAAGAAAAGAAAGGGACAAACCGAATAATAGCCAATGCTATCTTGAGAAACTGATTTGCACTTTTAAGATAAACAAATAGCCAAACGATGATACCGGCGCCTAACAATGACAAAACTGTCCGGCCCAGATTCACAACCATAAATACCACTTTGAGTACTCCACTCATTCCACCCTCATACATACAAATACACACATACCAGAAACATACATTATATTATTCAAGAAAGATGAAGGGTGCAGCGGTATGTGTCTTGATGGTGCTAGCTGTGGCCCACCTGATGATCGAGCCCGGCCACGCCATCACATGTGGTGATGTGACCAAATGCATAGGACCATGTGTTCCCTTCTTGACAGGGTCACAGCCAAATCCAGGCAGCGCGTGCTGTGACGGCGTCAATCAACTCAAGGGCTTGGCACCCACCACTGCGGACAGGCGAGCTGTATGCGCCTGTGTGAAAACTGCTGCGGCCAACTTCAAAAACCTAAATGCCGATGCAATTAGCTCACTACCGGCCCAATGTGGCGCACCACTCCCCTTCCCCGTCAACAAGGACATCAATTGCGAAATGTAAGGGCAATATTTTCTTTTTTCACCCTATTTAAAATTTATTATTATTATTATTATTTATTAATTTTTTCTTTTGACGGGTCCTTACTCTTACTTGGGTGGTAGACTCTTAGGAGTTTCTACACCGGGTCAAGGGTTTGAGTACCCATAGGTGGTGAAATTCCTCTACGGCGTGTGTGTGTGGGGTGTCTGTGCGTTTGTGTAAAAAAATAATAAAAAATAAAAAAAATTTCCATTTCCAAATTGAGAAGCAATGGTTACTACTATATCTTATCACGTGTATAATTCCGACCTTGCAGTGGGCCTATAGTAGTAGGCTAAGTGATACCATCGGCTTTCCTCGACAAATGGATGGCCTGATATCATTCTATCAGGTGATCAACACGATGGGACTCACTTTTGCATGGGTCTGATATTATAGACATATGATACGTTGGCGGGAAGAAAATGGCTGTAGTCGATCGTTTCCCAATCGTCCTTTTTGGTGTATTATGTTTTTTTGCTCTAAGTAATATCACCCAGCAACTGATAGCATGTTAGGCTAACGTATAACCCGTGCCATTGTACCAACTATTAGGACATCCAAGCCGTCCAATGCTGGGGCTCTCTATAGAAAGAACCGTTCACAAAAGCATTGGATGGTCTAAATTAGACCTTTTGATGGTTGATCCAACCTACAGATTTGACCAACTTGGTGATTGGAGGCTGGCCTGATTATTGCGAATGGTGGTCTTTCAAGGTGGCCTACCTCTTCTGTGACTCAGATGGACAGGACGATTAACATTTAGGCACTAATGATGCCACGGCGTCAGCTTAAGTTAACATTCAACGGGTTGAAAGTGATCATTTCTCTTTAAATTGGTACAGCTTTTTTCTAATGAACTTTTAGAATACTATAAGTGCTTACAATTTCATCCATTCTTATTCGTGCAGAATCCCTTGAATTGGAGTTCCTTGGGAGAGAAATAAAGAGATGAGTATACTGGCGTGCTGCTATCTCATCTTAGGTCATCCATATATAAATGGTCATGGTGAATGGAGATGTAATGTGAAATAAGTTGCTATAGTATGCATTATGTTTACGCATGTAAGGTCTTTCATCATCAATATAAAGTTGATATTTGACAAAATGGTGGCGATGAGGTCTTTCTCTTTTAAAGCTTGAAATTAGTATGATTGGGACCTGATCAGCATTATAAAGGTGAAGAGAGAAGTGCTGTGAAACTGGGAGGGGCTTTGGTGGTATGCTCTTCCCGACGGTAGGATTTTCATGGTGTTTTCTTGTGTTTCTGTCAAGTATCTTGCGTTGGGGTTGCTAATCTTCTTTTATAGACTCCGATCCACATTCCTAACGGTCGGAACTTCAACACCTCAAAAGATTAATGGCCCCTCGTGCTTTAAAAATACTTTTGTAGGACATGAAATTCAAATATGATGTGCAAGAATTAAGGCTTAAGATCACGTTAGTTTAGAAACAACTACGCAAATTCCATATCCCACATAAAAGTCTAAACATTCAATTAAGGAAAATCTATGCGGGTCCAGGCCTACACAGGCTAGGGCTGGAACAATAAAAATTATAAGCTACACGATACTCAAAGGGAATTAAAATTCAGCCACACATGCATAGCAATCAGCCCCTAGTCCAAGGGATTCCCCAATTTCAATTCGAGGAACTCTAAGATGAGAAAAATGAGAAAGAAATTATTGATAATGCAAACTAGGATTCGGGTTATGAAACTATGTAAGAAAAAAATAAATCCTGAACCTGTAACAAATCCCGCGTGCGGGCAGCGGGGCAGGGTACTGGCGCTCGTGCGCGGTAGGGGGCCACATGTGTGGAAGAGGCCCAAATTCTAAAAGAGACTTCTTGGCCTTGGACAGCCAGGGGGTCTCCAAACTCTCCAAATTTGATGGCGATCCGATGTACGGTTGAGACGCGGTGCTTCGTCGAAGTTTCAGTCCTCCTATAGAGCCAGATTCTGGAAACTAGCTATATAAAGATAAACAACTGTAAAATAAGTGGATTTGAGGCAAAGATGATCAAAAGATGAATGAAATAAGATGGAGGGGTGGATTGGAATAAACGTGGCTTCGCACCACGGTAGTTAGCCCTTCGAAAAGGGAAGGCTTCGCACCCACTTGAAGTTTTTCACAACTCAGAAACTTATAGAGTAGAAAAAAAAACTTACAAGAATTTTTATTAAACTTAAATGAATCAAAAGAATTACAAGGGTTGCCTATTTATAGGAAAAACCCTATACCCAAAACTTGCACCATGTGCGCAACCTATTACTTGGCAATGAAGTAAACTAAAATAAAAACCAATTCAAGAAATCTAAAGTGTTTATGATGTTCTAAATAAAATAAACCTAAAATATGTAATTAATCCGACTAGTGAGTCATGATCACGAGATCCCATGATGGACTTTCTTGACTATCGGGTCCACTCTTTTGAATCAAAACTTCGTCTTCTAACTAGGAGCCCTCCCTGAACGTCGTCATCAAGCCAAATCGGCAGTAGGGCCCTCCTTCTTCGTACGTACGTGCGTAAGGGGTGGTGTACGTGCGCGCATGCGCACGATGGCTTCATCAAATACTAATCCACGTTCAATTTAATTTGAATGGTTTTTAACCAATTCTAAAAACTAAAACTTTATTTTATAATATTATTAGTATTAAAAAAGTTTTTAACATCTTACTTAGCAAACCATTGTGGGAATTACCCAGGTTTCCACCACGAACGATCATGATCAGGGAGGCCTCCTGGCTATAGATCCAACAAAGCCGATATTGTATAAAGGGTCGTCTCAAATGCAACAAGCCGTAGATGAGGAAATCATTCAGCTAGCTGCATGAGGGCCCCATCATGTTGTTGTAAGAATTATATAGGGTATAGGTCTTTATTAATCAACGTTCTACATTGCCCTAAAGGTTGTATAGTGTGATCAAGAGTACCAGTGGAGCCCACTTAATTGTGATGCATCTAACATAGTGTAAGGGGTGGTGCGCGCGCTACAACTGTGTCACACACAAAGTGTTCTAGTTGGACTAGAATTACCAAATTTGTGTAGAGCCTTAGGGAGAATAGTTTTGATGGGTTCCAAACTCCTCAACCCTTTAAACTATATAAAAAGGGCTCAGTCCCCAATTCTACACATGAGTAAAGCTTTTCATCCCATTACGATGCTTCTCTAAGGGTGCAAGGTGAGGAAGATTCCAACCATCTCCAATAGCTATAGTTTTGCAATCAGGTACTTCTTTCATACCGTTTATTTGATTACCATATTCAATGCATAACATGGTCATTTACAATTCCACATATAGTTTACAGTTGTGTGTATGAAATTTAACCTGTTCATCAGAGACACCCCAGCATGGAATTGGATGACCCAAAAATCAGTCCAAACCCACTTGTTGGACTGTTAAATTGCCATAATTAACGAACAAGTTGTAAAAAGTTGGCCACATTAGAGGGGTCAGGATCATTAAGTTGACTTGATTCTTGCACCATCGCTTTCGTAGGTGATCAGGGTCGAATATTACATATCAGACCCCAGTAATTGCCTAAATTTACATACCTGATAAGGCTTAATGGAATGTTTAATCGTGTTTTCATTGCAGGACGTAATAATGAGCGTTGGACTGAAAAGAGGATTAAAAGCATGGATTTGATGATCCAAAGCCACCTGAGCACGGGATGGACCCCAGAGAACCAATAATAAAGATTTTACACGCCTGGGATCTGAGGAAAGCAAGCCAAAGGAGCCCGAAAAGGGTCCAGAATGCAAGATCACATGGTTTCCGCCATCCGATCAGTTCGAAACTCCATACATGGGATGAGGGCCATAAATTAACCGTACATATTGAATTTCAGCCATTAATGATCTCGGGAAGTGAGCCAACGGACAGATCAGCCCATTAAACTCCAAATTGGGGGCCCACCTGACATCTGAAACTGCTTCAACTGAGTACTGATGGGTTAAATAATATGGGAAAAAGGATGGACGGTGTAGATTGCTCATAAACATTATGGTAGACCCCACGTGATGGTGAGTGTACACCATACACATATGGACAAGCCGTGCACCGGACGGCTGAGTCGGTCAGCGCGAGCGCTGACCGACCCTCTCTTTCTCGAATTCAAAAACGGCGCCAGCCGTTACAGCGTTAACGCTGTCCGATCGGTCGTTGGAGTTGTGGGTCCACACCGTCCATCAAACCGCCAATCCGGACCGTCCATCAGGTCTAAATGAAGGACATGATCACTGCCTAGGTGGCAGAATTGCAAATGGTCATCCTGAGTAAAATCTAGCCGTTCAAATGTCGGTTGGACGGTGGAACAGAAAACTCTGTGGGCCACACAAAAATGGAGAAAAAAATGCATATTCCCGACCGAAATTTCGATAAAACTTCGGTGAACGGAGTGGATTTTGCAATGCAAGATCAAAATGGGCCCCACCATTGTCGCAGCGGAAGATCCGCGCCCTCGTTTCCACAGCAGCATAACCGTCGCTGGTCCGTTTTGCGAGGAGTTGTGGGCCCCACCTATGGCCTGTACGGCCGATTCAAACCGTTCATCTTGAAGAGGGCCGCGAGTACTACAAACCCATGCTGATATTCCACTCCCATGCGTACACACGTGCATGATACAGAGGCCACAAAAGGGCTGCCCTGCAACGTTCAAATCTGATCTTTCTGTGTTTTCTTCTCTGGGCCGCGTTAATGGACGTTCAAAACCACCCATTCTTGACTGAAATTTCGTCCTGAATCCAATGGACGGGGTGGATTTTCCAGAAAATACTTCTGTGGGGCCCACCGATCATGGCTGCGAAAATTTCCATTCCATGTCCTGCTACAACTCTGCCACTGATCCAGCTTCCCAGCAGCTATAAAAAAGGAGTCTTGGACGTGGGAAAGGCATTCAGAAATTGGAGGATTTCCAGATCTACAGGAAGGGAGAGAAGAAAGAGAAGAAAGAGAAGAAAGAAGAGAGAGAGAAATTGGTTTGATATTTCTTTTATGAATTTTTATTTATCCATCTGTTTAATGGATTTTATGGGTAACTAATCTCTCAGCTAGGGCTGAGATGAAACCCCTAATTTGAACACCCTTTGTTCTATGTTGATTTTACTTTAATTAGATTGATTTGTTTCTTTCCCTAGTGTGCTTGATTGTTTTAAATTCTATACTTCTCCATCTATGAACTTTGATCAGAGTCTATGGATGGATGTGGTTTGGATGCTTATTCTAGGTGCTTGTATCTGATCATGAACAGGTTCCTGTAGAGGAAGAAACAGGGTGCTTTAATGAACTGCATATTCCATATGCCCGATTAAGGACATGGGATATGTTCTTCATGGCATTGCTTAAAGGAATTAGACAATCTGTATGCCCGATTAAGGACACAGATTGTGCTTTCTCTAGATAAGTTAGATCAATCTAAATTAAGGTGAATTAACAGACAAAACAAAGGTTACGATAATTAGGGGTGGATTCGAAAGTCCTAGTGCTCTTCCTCTGATTGAATTTTCTTCCTTATTCTCAATAGTTATTTTCCATAAATTTGTGTTAGTAATTCGCTCCATTATTTGTTGAATTAGTTAAGGAGAATCACAGATTTGAATTGTGACGACCAGTCATCGTGGGATTCGACCTCGATCTTACCGAGTTTATTACTACATCACAACCCTATACTTGGGGAGTGAACAAGTTTTTGGCGCCGTTGCCGGGGACTGTTTCGGTCCAAATTGAATTTAGGATTCTCTCTTATCATAATTCATAGCTTAGGATTTTACTAACTTAGAGTTCTTTTCTTTATTTTAGAAATTAACCTATTTCCTGTTTTGTAGGGTCCTGAGATAAACTTCTAATTTGGTAATCCCTTTCTAAATTCTTTACTTTTTCTAATTTTTATTTTTAGAATTAGGTTTTTACTTTTTAGAAATTTTCTAATTCTAGAATTTCTTTTGAATTTTTTTATTTTAGATTTAGATTTTTCTCTTAAGTAACTTCTATTTTCTAGTTTTAGAAATTTTCTTTCCTTTTTAGAAACTAACTCTTCTTTTTATTTTTTAGAAACTTTCTTTTTTAGAAATTAACCGTTGCTTAGGATTTTTTTCATTAATTTAGGAAACTTGATTTGTTTTGTTTCTATTTTCAGGAATTGAGGAAGAAAGCTACTAAGTGAGGAGCTTCTTAAATCTTCTGACATCAATCATCTCCTTTTCCGGGTTCTTTCTTCCCATTCTTACTTACATAGTTTTAACTTGTTTTTTTGAATATCATAGTTTCTAGTTCTAGTTTTCTTTCTCTTAGGTTGTTACTTAGTTTATGCTAGGACGTAGATCTCTAGATAAAGAACTAGCACCTTTTGATCCTGAAATAGAAAGAACATTCCATAGAAGATTGAGAACATCCCAGTTGAAATGGCAGAAGAGAATGGAACTAAAACTCTTAGAGATTATTCAGCTCCTGTCCAATTCAATGCGCCTTCATGCATAGTGTTGCCCACCACCACGGCAGCACACTTTGAACTCAAGACTGGGGTCATACAGTTGTTGCCTTCCTTTTATGGGTTAGACAAGGAGGACCCATATCATCATGTGAAAGAATTCCTAGACATTTGCTCCACCTTTAAATTCCAAAACTTCTCAGACGATTCGATCCGCCTACGCCTGTTTCCTTTTTCTTTGAAGGATAAGGCGAAAGCATGGTTGAATTCTCTAGAAGTTGGGTCTATCACTACATGGGACCAATTGTCTAGGAAGTTCTTAAACAAGTTCTTCCCTGTTCACAAAACTAATGCTCTCCGTAGAGAAATCACTAATTTCACACAAAAAGAGGGAGAGCACTTTCATGAATGTTGGGAAAGATGGAAGGACTTGCTTCTTAAATGTCCACACCACGGTTTTGAGAAGTGGCAACAAGTGCAATACTTTTATGACGGTCTGACACCCCAGAACCGTCGCATGGTTGATGCCACCAGTGGAGGGTCCTTCATGACCAAAAGCGATACCGAAGCGTGGAAATTCTTTGAAACCTTGTGTGAAAACTCCCAGCAATGGGACTATTCAGATAGAGGTGAAAGAAGTTCCCAACCACAAAAGAGAGGTGGCATATATGAGATAGGAGTCACGCCAGATCTCCATGCCAAGATTGATGGCCTGACAAAGAAGGTCGATGCTCTGATGTTGCATAATGGACCTCCACAAACAACTCAAGCCGAGGCTTGTGCCATATGTTATAGTCCTACCCATCCTACGCAATCTTGCCCATCTGGTACAGCATTTCCAGAATTCCTCTCTGAACAAGTTCATGCTTTGAACACCTTTCAGAAACTTAGGAATGATCCTTACTCGAACACGTACAACCCAGGGTGGGCTAGGCATCCAAATTTTTCTGGGCCAAAGGACCGCAACAAGGAGGACCATCTGGAAATCCTCCTATGCAACCTCAGCAGTTTCCGCAATATCAACAACTGCCTGCACAATCAAGGAAACCATCTCTTGAGGACACACTCCATCTTTTTATGCAGAGTTCTCTCCAATTCCAAAAAGACACCCAACAAACCTTACTAGCCAACCAGCAAAGCTTACATGCAAATGCACAATCCATTGCCAAGCTGGAAGTACAAATGGGTCAACTAGCTGCCACATTGAGTGAGAGAGAGAAGGGTAAGTTCCCTGGCCAACCTGTGGCTAATCCAAAGGGACAGTATGAGATTGGCTCTAATTCCAACCAAGGGCAATACCGAGCAAGCCAAATCGATCATTACCCTTAGGTCAGGCAAACAGATTGACAACAAAATAGAGATACCTAGGGATGAATCAAATTCTAAAACAGAAGATCAAGATGAAGCAGAGAGACACACCAATGCATCCAAAGTCCAAAAACTCTCTGACTCTCCAAGAGCCGCTGACGTGCCACCTTACGTGCCCAAAGCACCCTTTCCTCAACGTCTGGCACCAATGAAGAAAAGAAACAACTTTGATGAAATCCTGGACGTGTTTAAAAAAGTGCAAGTCAACATCCCGTTGCTTGACGCTATCAAGCAAGTCCCTGCTTATGCTAAGTTTCTTAAAGATTTATGCACTCAAAAGCGTAAGCAGAATGTTCATAAGAAAGTCTTCCTTGCAGAGCAGCTCAGCTCCATGATTCAACATAACACCCCTCCTAAATTTAGGGATCCAGGAGCTCCCACCATCTCTTGCGGCATAGGAGATCATAAAATCGGGAAGGCATTACTTGATTTAGGGGCGAGCGTCAATTTGTTACCATATTCGGTTTATGAGCAGCTAGGACTTGGTGAGTTGAAACCGACTAAAATAACATTACAACTAGCTGATAGATCTGTCAAGGTGCCCCGGGGTGTTATTGAAGATGTACTAATCCAGGTTGACAAATTTTATTTTCCAGTGGATTTCATAGTTATAGATACTCAGCCTGTTCAGAATCCTCATAGTCAGATCCCAGTCATTTTGGGTCGTCCATTTTTGGCCACATCTAATGCTATTATAAATTGCAGGAATGGAGTTATGAAGTTGTCATTTGGTAACATGAATATTAAACTCAATGTTTTTAATGCAGGACAACAATCCGCAGATTTGGACGACATATTTGAAGTGGACATGATCGAGAGTCTAGTGCAGGACTCCTTCCGTAAATCTTTTGAAGATCCACTTGAGACCTGCTTAGCACAACATGGCACGGATTTTGACATAGATAGTCCCATCCACGAAGTCAATGCACTGCTCGACTCTACTCCTATATTGGAGACTGAAAAATGGAGAGCGAAAGTGGAACCTCTTCATCCCTCTGAGACTCTTCCTGACAGCACAGTTTCTAACTCTGAGAAGGCAAAGAGAACAGGTTGCTTAATGTTCTTCGAACATATAAGGCAGCAATTGAACGGAAGATAGCAGAAATACAAGGAGTGTGCCCCACTGTATGTAAGGATCATGCTGTGGAAATGTCACGTAAAATACAAAGGAAGCATGATCCTAACATGGAAGAAGTTGTTCGAGCAGAAGTCCTTAAATTGTTTGATGATAGTGTCATTACCTCATTTCAGATAGCACAGTTTATGGGAACTCACATCACTTGTCTGGGATTGGTTAACCACAAGTTGAGGTAAGTTCTTTGGCGGACCCTGGTCTTAAAGATTAATGAATTCATGGTCCGTTTTTGTCTGGCTGAAGACGTTAAACTTAGCGCTCCTGGGAGGCAACCCAGCATTTCATTTGATTTCTTTTCCTGTTAGTTAGTTCAATGTTTGTGGGTAACATTACTGCAAACCCTCACGAGACTACAACTCGTCCACTAGGGGTAACCTAGGGGTTTAAAGGCTTGTTGCATACGCTAAATGCAATCGAGAGCACCTGCGAAAGTGGTATAGGTAGGGTTTTTTTTTTTGTGATTTTATTTTATTTTACTGATTTCTCTCTTGTGCTGACCTACTTTTACGTTGATATTTTTGGGAAAGCCTCTTGATTCTTCATCCAGGTACTATCTTTCCCTCACTCTCTTTTCTTTTCGTTGTCTCATCTACATCGCATGCTTATTTCTTTTACATTGAGGACAATGTAGATTTTAGGTTGGGGGTGGGAGATTAGGTTACCTAATCAGTATTTTCTTGGTCTTGAGCAAAATTGTGAAAATTTTTAAAATTTTCTGGAATTTCTATTGAATTCAAAGTGATTTTGAAGGATAGTTGTGATTTTGAAATTACAAGATTCAGAATGTGAGAAATTTATGACTCTTGGATTCGGTTGTCTGGCAGATTTCACACTTAAGTTTGAATTGTTAATCCATGATTAGAAGTTGTAAACATTGATTGAGCCATGATTTCACATATCAGATCTCGTTTACACATTAAGTTTTCAGTTCGATATTAATGATAACATGGTAATCACTAAGCATGAAAGGAACCAGCCTGAAAAACAAAATTTTTAGCATCAGTTTATAAAGAAGAATTGAAAGAATAAGTCGCATAATCGTCATCATAGGTTTGCTCCCTATAGATGAAGATTCGATTCCCCATAGTTGACATGAGAAAAGATTTAGGCGACAAGTTTTCACCATAGGTTTGCTCCCTATAGGTGCAGATTTGATTCCCCTCCTTGGCGTACTATTCATAAAGAAAATCAAAAAAAAAAAAAAAATGGTAGAATGAAAGGTTAATCTGTAAGGCAAGTGTTGGTTTCAGTTTTGGGTGACATGAGCTCCGTTGTTAATTACCAATGATATCATGAAATTGACAATTGAATCTCTTAATGGTTGAAAGCTGAGATGACACTATACACTCATGAAACTCAATGTTTTAGAATTATTCTAATTCATGGTTTAATAGTTTGAACTTGTTTATGAAATTTACAGTGAACTTGATTCCAGGAGAAAATTCCACTCACCATGCATGAATCGTAGAATGATCACATCTCGACTATCTGTTCACAAGTCACTTGAATTTACAGGAATTGTCTTTTATTTCCGAAATTATTTTTCGCATGTTTTGCTCGGGACTAGCAAAATGCTGGTTGGGGGTTGTGATCAGGGTCGAATATTACATATCAGACCCCAGTAATTGCCTAAATTTACATACCTGATAAGGCTTAATGGAATGTTTTAATCGTGTTTTCATTGCAGGACGTAATAATGAGCGTTGGACTGAAAAGAGATTAAAAGCATGGATTTGATGATCCAAAGCCACCTGAGCACGGGATGGACCCCAGAGAACCAATAATAAAGATTTTACACGCCTGGGATCTGAGGAAAGCAAGCCAAAGGAGCCCGAAAAGGGTCCAGAATGCAAGATCACATGGTTCCCGCCATCCGATCAGTTCGAAACTCCATACATGGGATGAGGGCCATAAATTAACCGTACATATTAAATTTCAGCCATTAATGATCTCGGGAAGTGAGCCAACGGACAGATCAGCCCATTAAACTCAAATTGGGGGCCCACCTGATATCTGAAACTGCTTCAACTGAGTACTGATGGGTTAAATAATATGGGAAAAAGGATGGACGGTGTAGATTTCTCATAAACATTATGTGGACCCCACGTGATGGTGAGTGTACACCATACACATATGGACAAGCCGTGCACCGGACGGCTGAGTCGGTCAGCGCTCGCGCTGACCGACCCTCTCTTTCTCAATTCAAAAACGACGCCAGCCGTTACAGCGTTAACGCTGTCCGATCGGTTGGAGTTGTGGGTCCACACCGTCCATCAAAAAACGCCAATCCGGACCGTCCATCAGGTCTAAATGAAGGACATGATCACTGCCTAGGTGGCAGAATTGCAAATGGTCATCCTGAGTAAAATCTAGCCGTTCAAATGTCGGTGGACGGTGGAGACAGAAAACTCTGTGGGCCACACAAAAATGAGAAAAAAATGCATATTCCCGACCGAAATTTCGAGATAGAATTCGGTGGACGGAGTGGATTTTGCAATGCAAGATCAAAGTGGGCCCCACCATTTCGCAGCGGAAGATCCGGTCCTCGTTTCCGCAGCAGACGAACGTCGCTGGTCCGTTTTGCGAGAGTTGTGGGCCCCACCCATGGCCTGTACGGCCGATCCAACCGTTCATCTTGTAGAGGGCCGCGAGCACTACAAACCCATGCTGATATTCCACTCCCATGCGTACACACGTGCATGATACAGAGGCCACAAAAGGGCTGCCCTGCAACGTTCAAATCTGATCTTTCTGTATTTTCTTCTCTGGGCCGCGTTAATGGACGTTCAAAACCACCCATTCTTGACTGAAATTTCGTCCTGAATCCAATGGACGGGGTGGATTTTCCAGAAAATACTTCTGTGGGGCCCACCGATCATGGCTGCGAAAATTTCCATTCCATGTCCTGCTACAACTCTGCCACTGATCCAGCTTCCCAGCAGCTATAAAAAAGGAGTCTTGGACGTGGGAAAGGCATTCAGAAATTGGAGGATTCCAGATCTACAGCAAGGGAGAGAAGAAAGAGAAGAAAGAGAAGAAAGAAGAGAGAGAGAAATTGGTTTGATTTTCTTTTATGAATTTTTATTTATCCATCTGTTTAATGGATTTTATGGGTAACTAATCTCTCAGCTAGGGCTGAGATGAAACCCCTAATTTGAACACCCTTTGTTCTATGTTGATTTTACTTTAATTAGATTGATTTGTTTCTTTCCCTAGTGTGCTTGATTGTTTTAAATTCTATACTTCTCCATCTATGAACTTTGATCAGAGTCTATGGATGGATGTGGTTTGGATGCTTATTCTAGGTGCTTGTATCTGATCATGAACAGGTTCCTGTAGAGGAAGAAACAGGGTGCTTTAATGAACTGCATATTCCATATGCCCGATTAAGGACATGGGATATGTTCTTCATGGCATTGCTTAAAGGAATTAGACAATCTGTATGCCCGATTAAGGACACAGATTGTGCTTTCTCTAGATAAGTTAGATCAATCTAAATTAAGGTGAATTAACAGACAAAACAAAGGTTAGGATAATTAGGGGTGGATTCGAAAGTCCTAGTGCTTCCTCTGATTGAATTTTCTTCCTTATTCTCAATAGTTATTTTCCATAAATTTGTGTTAGTAATTCGCTACATTAATTGTTGGATTAGTTAAGAGAATCACAGATTTGAATTGTGACGACCAGTCCTCGTGGGATTCGACCTCGATCTTACCGAGTTTATTACTACATCACAACCTATACTTGGGGAGTGAACAGTATTTAAAAGGCCGTCTTTCCTGACCAAAACGTCATTGGGAATAATTTATAATTTTTACCTTGTGAAGTTTTCCAAGTTTCGCGGTACGAGTTTACCAACGAATTCTCGTAGGTAAAAATATTTCACAATACTTTTACGATGACAAATGTTCGTCGGGAATAATGATATAATTTTTACCTTATGAAAAGTTGTACCGACGAATGGTTTCATAGGTAAAAATATTTCACAATACTTTACCTACGAAACTATTCGTGGATGAGACTTTTACATACGAAAAGTTTCGTAGGTAAAAAACATGGATGAGACTTTTACCTACGAAATGTTTCGTAGGTTAAAAACATAGATGAGACTTTTACCTACAAAATATTTCGTCGGTAAAAGTCTATTATTTTTTCACAAAATTCCCGATATACACCTGTTACAATATATTTCATCATGATATACACCTGTTATATAATATATTTCATCATATTCACATTCACATCCATCTAAATTCAAACTACGTAAATCCATCCAAACATAAACTACATCCATCCAAACACAAACAATCCTATCCACATCATATTCATCCATGCATAGATACATATAAGTTTAACATCATAAATAAAATATAAAAAATTATTCATAGCCTATTTCCTGGTGGGGCTCACAAAATTCATTATGGTGAACACATCGCCGACTGTGCACACACACCTAGGTCCTTACTCATGCCTTCATGGTAGATTCAAAATAGTTTCAATACAAGGTCACGAGTTCAAGTACCCATTGTGGCCGTAAGCGACTCTGGTGTGTGTGTGTGTTAAAAGAAAAGGAAAGAAAGAAAATGTTGATTTATCTTTTGGGTTGAGCCTAATGGTACTTGGTGATTTCTCATCAGGTAAAAATTATTACTAGTTATTTTTAGAAAGGTGAGATTAGGCCACTTATAATTATATTAACATGATAAAATGTTGTATGTATATTTGAGCAGACACCACAAAATAAACAATCCTATGGAAAAAAACAAATGAAAGAGAGAGAACATATGAGAGTTGATCCTCATCTCCTTGATGGATTCAAGTTGCATGTGCCCTACCCAATTCCTATAAGGAGAGTTATATGGGTCTTGGAATAATGTTGGTGACAAATCCACCTTGTCTATTAATATTATCATATTGTGTTAGGACATGACTCTAAAAATGAGATAAGTCCAAATCTCAAATAATCTATGCTATAAGAGATAATGGAGATGGAAATAGATGTTTTGTGATGCTTGAGTTCGAGTATGCTTGCCAACAAAGCAAGATTTTCTGTTTGTTGCCATGTAATTAGGCTTCATTATTACATCAATCGGGTTCAGGTTCAGGATCAGGCTTAGGTTTAGGTTTAGGTTAGGGAGTTGAGATTAGGATTAGGTGTAGGTTTAGGTTTAGTGATTTGAGAATACATTTAGGTTTTAGATTTAGGTTTAGGTTTTAGGTTATAGGTTTAGGTTATAGGTATAGGGAATTGAGAATAGGTTAAGGTTTAGGTTTAAGTAATCGGGTTCGGGTTTAGGTTTGGGTTTTCAAGTTTAGGTTTAGGTTAAGGAGTTGAGATTTGGATTAGGTGTAGGTTTAGGTTTAGGGATTTGAGAATACATTTAGGTTTTAGATTTAGGTTTAGGTTTAGGTTTTAGGTTTAGGTTAAGGTTATAGGTTTAGGTTTAGGTTTAGGTTTAGGTTATAGGTTATAAGTTATAGGTTATAGCTTTAGGGAATTGAGAATAGGTTAAGGTTTAGGTTTAGGAAATCGAGTTCGGGTTCGGGTTCGGGATCAGGTTTAGGTTTGGGTTTTCAAGTTTAGGTTTAGGTTTAGGTTTAGGTTAGGGAGTTGAGATTAGGATTAGGTTTAAGTTTAGGTTTAGGGATTTGAGAATACATTTAGGTTATAGGTTTAGGTTTAGGTTTTAGGTTTTAGGTTATAGGTTTAGGTTTAGGTTAAGGTTAGGTTATAGGTTACAAGTTTAGGTTATAGGTTATAGGTTATAGGTTAAGGTTTAGGTTACACGTTTTGGTTTAGGTTAAGGTTATAGGTTTAGGTTTAGGTTAAGGTTTAGGTTTAGGTTATAGGTTTTGGAATTTGAGAATAGGTTTAGGTTTAGGTTATAAGTGTAGGTTATAGGTTTAGGTTTAGGTTAGGTTATAGGTTAAGGTTTAGGGAATTGAGAATAGGTTAAGGTTTAGGTTTAAGAAATCGGGTTCGGTGTAATATTCTAAAAAATCGAGGGTCGAGTAGTAACTCAACTCTCGAGTTTCAGAACATCACTTATGCAACATAGATAATGATGATTAAATGTTGTCGATATTAGTGCATTGAACATGAGTGAGATTAAGCCAAAACAACATATCATACTCCAGAGACAGTTAAATTGCAAGCGGAAGACTGTGATATGATATATATACAATATAAAAACAGTGGTGGGTCTCCAGAGTGTGATAATGTTACCAGGTTAAATAATTACAAGTACAGTTCTAAAATATACCACATATGAGGAAGTGTAATGTCTTCTATCCTAAGTACCATAGCCCCGTCAATACAATACCAGGTCTTCATAGACCTGTCAGAGAGTTACATGTAGGAGAATTCCTCCACAACATCATAGTAGTGGTCCGGCTCTGCTTCAAAGCATCGCCATCACCTGAAACTCAACAAATCTGGTTGGTGTATACAACACCGTCCCGTAACGTGGGAGTGAGTGATCAACTCAGTGGAACAATAAAGCATAGGTTAAAATGTTATCAATGCAGTCAAGCAATAATGATAAAGCAATAAAATCAAACACTCCTAACTACTCTTATTAATGCAAGTATGAATGCAGTCATGATGTATGCCTTGCCAAACCCACCCTCATGCGACACCATCTTATGTTCGCGAATGCGTTCATCCCTCAGTGCTCCACATCTACCAGGCACATGCAGTGCGATGATGAGTATGATTATTGAGTAATTATTAGTCCATTTCAAACAGCAATATTGGAAAACTAAGGTACCTCCCTTATATCATTCCCAAACATGATCCATTCTAGGGTCATCAGTCCTAGACAATCTCATACGATGGTGCATTTCTAGGTCACTGCAAGGGTTGTCAGGGCTTTGTTACATGGAATCGTTACACCACTCCCCCATCACCCTTTTAACGGTTCATCACTATACAGATACAGGCCTAGTTCATACTCTATACACTGTGGCAAAACTCGTCGCTCACCGCAATTCAGAGTATGCTCGAGGTCACTACAAAGGGCTGTCAGGGCTATTACACGGAATCGTTGCACCACTCCCCCATCACCTTATCAATGTAAGCCAACAACATGAATATAGTGTCCCATACCACCATAATCGGGTCACGAGTCTGGTTGCTCACTGGTCACTACGGGGAGGCACGTGGCCCTAGCGTAGGCCGACAGCTCGACCACGGTGTCCCATACCACCATGCCGGCTCATGAGTCTTAGCGGATCGAGGTACCATGGTTAAAAGGGATTCCACTGGTAAGTTTGATACCCTAGGTTCAAGCAGATGCGTCCAAACATGGTGAACATACATAAGACAGATCGGGTTACTTGACGAGCTCGTCTAGCTCGAGCGCACAACAAGTTGAACGACATGAAGCGCATAAGCACTTCGTGTGGCCAACCATTATCGCCAATCGAAGTACGACTCGGGTTCGTCGAACACATCTCACGTGGTAAATGAAACTCAGGCACGAATTCGATCCCGTTACCGATTGCCTGGACTATAATCATAGCCCCAATCACATTCAATTGCAGATAGTTAAAGTAGTAATGGATCAAGATTCAAATCATACAATTAAGTCTGATATTATCCGTTTAGGGCTGACAAGGCTATTGCACGCACTCGTTGCTCCACTCCCCCATCACCCATGATGGATCATACAACGTAAATATGAATTTAAACATATGCATTACATAGATAAAATCATAAAAGCAGTTGAGCATGTTATGAAGCACAACACAAGCATGAGTTTGTACATATTCAATTCCTAATCACACAACTATCCAAGGAAAACATACACATAGTTAAAAGAAGTTGAGAATCATATCTCAACACCCTTATACATTACAATTTGCTAACTACTACTCATTCAGACATTTCAACAAACACTTTAAAAGACATACATCAACATACATGACATATGTTGATCACATAGCATTAGGTCAAATCCTTTCACTAGGGAGTTGCCCCAATCATAACACGCGAGCACCCACGACGGATAGTCATGGCAAGCAGGAATCCAAGTTCCATATTCATTCAGTCATTTCCACAAACACTTGGGCCACACATTTTAGCATATATAGTGTATATTAGCCGTAGCATGATTTAGGGCAAATCCTTTCATCAAGGGGGTATCGCCAATACAACAATCATAAATCCACGACAATTAGTCATGGCGAGCACGAATGAGAATTCTATACTCATTCGGTCATTTTCACAAACACTTAGAATACACTATTTTAACATACATAGTGTCTATTAGCAAAACATGTATTAGGGCGAGCCCTTTCGCCAAACAAGTATTTTATCCATATATAATATATTCATACAACAAATAATCATGGCAAACACATTTCCAAAATTTATACGTATACGGTACTTTCTACAAATACCTAGAGTATGTAAAATTCCATATTCTTCATCTTTAATCAAAATGGAAAACAGACAGCACTTTGTACATGTGCAATTGCATGCAGATCATGAATCTATCATTATTTGACATTGAAAGCGTTGAAAACCATAACCTATACACCTAAAGTCCGCACCTTTTGTCGTAGAATCGTAACGAATTCAATAGGTTTGCTAAGCTTCCGTATTCGGCAGTTTGGCAACCTATAGAGCGAAATAGGTTAGCTATTTCATAACATACAACTATCCAAGCCCCAAATCAGATTAGGGTTAGGGTTTCTTACCTAGAAATGACGCCGGAATCGCCTGAAAACCGATTAGAACGGAGTGGTGGAGCTCGGGGAGAGGCAGGGAAACATGGAAGGGAGATTCTCCCACATCTCCCACACTTTCTCTCTCTTTTCTCTCTTCTCTCTCTAGGGTTTCTCTCAAATTCGTATGGCTGCAATGAGAGAGGGTTTAAGGTCCTTATATAGCCTAAAAACTCACCGAAATAGATTCCAGGTCAAAGTATACTTAGGTTATAACCAAAGTGGACCTGTTTCAGCTCAACGGAGGACTTCTGGCAGGCCTCCTTGAGCCAAGGTCGGACTTAAGCTCACAAACTATGGATATAGGTTCTATTAAGTTTTCGTCCCAGTAAGGTTCTCAGATCACGCGTGGCGGACCAGTTTCTGTTCAACTGTCAGCGGATCTCGATCGGAGATTCTGAGTACATGGATATGTGTATGAAATTTCTCCTGATCCGAGGGTGTAATTTGGTCTGATTCTGACGGTTTGGTTGTTTAAAACTGATCCGCAAGCGAGAGGTGCCAGATTACTATTTGAGATATTTTATTTTGAGTTAATTTCACATTTCTCACACTCTTCACTCCGAGCTCAAGCGAATAGCGCTGGGATACAATCTGGATTTGATTTCTGAGATGGTTGTCAAGCCCAGCGAGGCGGTCCTAAGTCCAACCTCGTATTATTTGGACTCCCGATGTGCGGTTCAGATTTGATACGGAGTTTCAACGTGCTCCCGAGAGCAGTCAGGTAATGAGTTTGATCCGAGATTTTAGGGTAACCTAGCGTCAATGATTCTACAAGTTTTGGGTCTTGCAGATCATATTTAAAGTGATTCTAGCGGATTTCGTAGCTAATCTAGTTTTGCACTTAGTTACTTTGTCTCATTTTAAAGGATTTAGTCCTATAAGATTTCTGTCTGAGGTGGTACTTAGTCCTTTGAGTTTTTATATAAAGTGATCCAAGTTATACTACTTAGCTAGTTTAAGATAGTGTCTAGGGTGAAAGTACTTTGAAAAATTGAAAGATCAAGGTGGTGAAGGGTGGGATTTGTGAAGAAAATGGTTTGAAAAGGGATTTGAGGCTTTAATTGAGTGAAGTTAAACCTGTGTTAGGATTGACCCATCACCTAAGGACATCTAATTCCAGGTTGGGAAAAATTCGGGCTGTTACATTTGGGTTCGAGTTCAGGTTTAGGTTTGGGTTTTCAAGTTTAGGTTTAAGTTAATGAGTTCAAATTAGGATTAGGTGTAGGTTTAGATTTAGGGATTTGAGAATACATTTAGGTTTTAGGTTTAGGTTTAGGTTTTAGGTTTAGATTTAGGTTTAGGTTTAGGTTATAGCTATAGGGAATTGAGAATAGGTTAAGGTTTAGGTTAGGAAATTAGGTTCGGGATCGGGTTTAGGTTTGGGTTTTCAAGTTTACGTTTAGGTTAAGGAGTTGAGATTAGGATTAGGTGTAGGTTAAGGTTATAGGTTTAGGTTAGGTTTAGGTTTAGGTTATAAGTGTAGGTTATAAGTGTAGGTTATAGGTTTAGGTTTAGGTTAGGTTATATGTTAAGGTTTAGGGAATTGAGAATAGGTTAAGGTTTAAGTTTAGGAAATCGGGTTTGGGTTCGGGTTCGGGTTTAGGTTTGGGTTTTCAAGTTTAGGTTTAAGTTAAGGAGTTGAGATTAGGATTAGGTGTAGGTTTAGGTTTAGGGATTTGATAATACATTTAGGTTTTAGGTTTATGTTTAGGTTAAGGTTATGTGTTTAGGTTATAGGTTTAGGTTTAGGTTTAGGCTTAGGTTTAGGTTATAGCTCTAGGGAATTGAGAATAGGTTAAGGTTTAAGTTTAGGAAATCAGGTTCGGGTTCGGGATCGGGTTTAGGTTTGGGTTTTCAAGTTTATGTTTAGGTTAAAGAGTTGAGATTAGGATTAGGTGTAGGTTTAGGTTTAAGGATTTGAGAATACATTTTGTTTTTAGGTTTAGGTTTAAGTTATAAGTGTAGGTTATAGATTTAGGTTTAGGTTAGGTTATAGGTTAAGGTTTAGGAAATTGAGAATAGGTTAAGGTTTAGGTTTAGGAAATCGGATTCGGGTTTGGGTTTGGGTTTAGGTTTGGGTTTTCAAGTTTAGGTTTAAGTTAAGGAGTTGACATTAGGATTAGGTGTAGGTTTAGGTTTAGGGATTTGAGAATACATTTTGGTTTTAGGTTTAGGTTTAGGTTTTATGTTTAGTTTGAGGTTATAGGTTTAGGTTTAGGTTTAGGTTTAGGTTATAGGTTATAGCTATAAGGAATTGAGAATAGGTTAAGGTTTAGGTTTAGGAAATCGGGTTCGGGTTCGGGATCGGGTTAAGGTTATAGGTTTAGGTTTTACATTTAGGTTAAGGTTACAAGTTTAGGTTATAGGTTTAGATTATAGGTTTTGGTTTAGGTTAAGGTTATAGGTTTAGGTTTAGGTTAAGGTTTAGGTTTAGGTTATAGGTTTTGGGATTTGAGAATAGGTTTAGGTTTAGGTTTTGGGGTAGATCCAGAGCTCAAGTGGGCCTCGAAACGAATTGGGGCCACAAAAGTTTTCGATCAAGCTGATATTTGTGTTATTCCTTCTTCAGGTCTAGGTCTGTGTGAACTTACCAAAAGGTGACTCATGAAAGATCACTTATCAAATATAGAGATTTAGACAGCAATTACTTGTGAAACAAAATCTGTACATTAAGTCCAACTCAAATAGGTGGGACAAGGCTTTGATGATAGTAACAACAGAATCATCTTAGAAAAAATTAAAAATAAAAAGGAAAACAAGAAGAATTCAATGTTAGCATTCATAAGTATGGTGGTAACACTACAAGAAACAACAGCATTCCCGACCCTTTTTTTCCAATCATAGTTGACGGTTTGTGCGGGCGATTGAAAGAAACAGCATGAAAACCCTTTTTATCTAAAAAAAAAAAATCCTCTCTCTCTCTCTCTCTCTCTCTCTCTCTCTCTCTATGCCACTCTCCCTCTCCACCCCCAATCCTCTCTCTTGGAACATAGGAAAATCTGAGAAAAAATAATGCAGGCCTTCAGATCGAGAGTTTTTAAAATTGAAACCCTAAGGTTTGAAAACAAAACCAAAAAAATCGAGAAAAAAGGCTCATGGAGAGAATCAAGGAGCTGAAGCACTGGATTGGAGATGGAGATTTATAACGTCGGGATGAGATGATATGCTGTCATATACGAGTATGTATGGATTGAGATACGACCCTAGGAAGGTTTTTGAAGATGAACCTCTCTCTCTGTAAGATATATTCAATTTCAAGCAAGATTTTGTATTTTCTTCATCTCTAAAACTCACACTCTCAAAGCTTCTTGCAAATGATACACGCATCATCAAGCCACATCTAGTTCAGATGTCACCTCCTATCCTCGCTGTATTTTTTAGATGTCCTCGTTCCTCCTCTTCTCCCTCTCTCTTGATCGATTTCTCTTACTGATCGATTTGATTCATCGGTCGGTATAGGTTTTTTCCTCTGTCTGAGATCCAATCATGGAATTGCTTTTAAACGACCCATCTTCTAAATACCATTTTCTTCTTCTGAGAGCTAGAGATAGAGAGAGATTGAATTAGAGTTTTGAGATGGGTTCAAAAGATCAAAAGCAAGGTGGTGGATTCTTCTCCTCAATCGCACCAGCATCTCGAATTTCGGCACTGCCATGTAAAAATCTGTATTGCATTGGAATCCTGTGCTGATTCCGTTCCTGATGGAGCAGACAGTACTAATTGAGAAATCTTTTCATTGATTGAGTAAAGATGATCCATCGGCCTTCATTGATTTGGATGTAGATTGCTTCTTAATAGACAAATCCTATCGGCATGCATTAAGCTTTTCAAGAACAATTTTTTTTTTTTTGAGAATTCCATTCGGTGGGGAGGTTCAGTTGTCAGGCTGGCTTCACTTGTTGAATTTCATTTTTTTTTCTGGTTAGGCTATTGTTAGATGTCAGTTGTAATGTTGGTGCTTGACATCACTGCTATTCACTTTCAAACCAATCGAGCGCTTCTATGAAAAAAATTATAGGTGCAAGTGTCAGACGTTGTCCATTTACAGCTATAAGTACATGTTTTCTGTGTACACAATTTGACTACCTTTGTTGATGCTGGTGTAACTCGAGTGGATAGATGCCACAAATGTATCATTTCATTTCAATTCTAGGTGTGTGGATTGCTAGTGACTGGTGAAGTACATGTGGATGGATTGGTTGAAGGATTACATGTGGGTGTGGTTTGGGTTCTATCTAATGTGGAAAATGGAGTTCTCTGTGCTTGGATAATTGAGCATTGTGGGTTGCTCTTCTGCCTTCGGTTGTGCAGAAGTCTTTTCTAGGGACAGGATACAGAGTTGTCACAGTGTTTATTTGATGACATGCGGCTTGGTAGGCATTTACTCTCGCAGACTACCTAATGCTTTTATATTGTGTACATTTAGCCTGCTCTAATTTGGATGCCTACCGCATCTTAATTCCATAATGTGCGGACATCTTCTCCACTAACACGGATAGTGATGGATCCCCCTGGTGAATCATGGCAGGGTAGACACGGACCGCATAGAATGGATTGTTCAATGGGCCATGATTGGATGGTTGGTCGTGTACTAATGAGGTTGTAAATTGGACTCTGGTTAGCATGTATTAAGTTGGTTAAATTTTCAGTAATTCAACTTGAACTGACCATACATATATTGTATTTGTGTGCACATGCATATAAAGCATCCTATGCAAAGTTAGTTATGGATGCAAATTTGAGATTATCTACAGATCCCAAATGCAATAAACTGTGTAGTTATCTTTGTTTGAATTCTAATCAAAGTGGAATGAGATTTGCAATCCTCTACCATAATGTAAGAACTGTTGTCTTTCATGGGTGCTCATGCTATGACAGTGCATAAGCTTTGATAATCATACACTTTTGGCATCACTCATATATTTTTGTGTACAGGCTACAATGAAATTCAATCATGCAACAGGCAAGCTTGATGATGAGCATCATCAGGAAGTTGGCAGCATTGGGAGTAACCAAATAAGAGATTTCGAGGTTTGGTGTTAATAGTCATACCTTAAAAATTCGAAGGTAAGTGTAATGGTGACTCCAGAAGGCATCGAAAACCAGCCGCTACTTAGTTTTAGTGCCCCTTATTTAATAGATTTTTATTTTATTTTATGTGTACAAGGTCTTTTAATTGTCAATTTCTGATTTTTTTTTATTTTATGCTCTATGGCTACGGATCAAATCCAAAAGGCGTATCTATGGCTACGGATTTTATCCGTAGCTTTTTTTGTTTTCCTGGCAGCTCAAAAACGCCAGTAAAACCTTTGCTGGTTGTTGCCTGACAGCCGATACATCTTTACCGGCAGTTTTTTGGACCTTTACCGGCAGTTTTGACTGCTAGGAAAGGCGCATTTTTGTTGTATGGAAATGTTTCATGGTAACCATTCATGAGTATGGTAGTAACATCTTGAAATTGGCCACAAGCCATGTCTGCATGACATCTGGCCCATCCATCAGATGTGTCACCTTGTGTTTGGCTATAGAGACCCAACAATCAAGTAGATCCAAATGTCAGCCGGACACCATTGTTTTGCATTGGCCCCTCCTGCATCTCAAAATGGACCGACTCTTAGGTGTGCCGTCATATAGGATAGATGATGCAAATCAATGGACTAGATGACATATATACAAGATGGTGGGCCTCTTCAATTATCAAGGGTGGGCGTCCCCTCTCAGGTGTTCTCATTGGTGTTGCATGGTTATCATTTTTGGATAAATGGAAAAATGGGGGTGGGGGAGCATCTGACCAATGGGTAAGATGCATCCATACATCATGTGGGGCCTATTTCATGCCGTTATCACCATATTTATGATGGTTCGGGTACCATTCAATTTATTTTCGACACATGGAAATGAATACATGGTAATGTTATCACAATATTTAAACAGTTTACATGGGTCCCACCTAGATTTGTTGATGACATAATCTTTCCATCAGATGCGCCCTATCATTTGGCCATGGCATAAACATGAGCCCGATCCAAATCTCAGGTGGGGCACACGCAGGGAAACATCCGAAGACTCCATTGATTTAAAACGAGCCCATCGGTTTGTCAAAGCTACCCAATCTTTGCAGGATCCATTTATCAGGAGCAGATGTTTCTGGCAAAGGGATTGGCTTACATGTACACAACATGGTGGGCCTTATATGAAATAAGGGAAAGCACCTTTTCAATAGTTCTGGCTCATCTAAATGGTCCGATTTTTGGATTCATAGCCAGATAAGAGAGGTCGTATCTGATGGTAGTAGAGTTGTACCCGAACCAAGTTGGCTCGGTTAACTCGCTCAACTCAACTCAAAAGAAGCTCGATTTGACTCAGTTCGAAGCTGAGTTTGAGCCGAGTCAAGCTAATTTTTTAGCTCAAAAAAATTTTGAGCCAAGTTCAAGCTTTCCTGAGCTCCACTCGACTCAGAATCAAACCTCAACTCAAATCGATTCGGATTGAATTGGCTCGGTGACTTGGTTATTTTGATATTGATGTTGCTCGCGAAGTGTTGGATGAAATGACTCAATGGTTCTGTTTCCTGTTTATATATATATATATATATATATATATATATATATATATATATATATATATATATATATATATATATATAGAGAGAGAGTAGAGAGAGAGAGATATTATTGAGGTCAAAATCTGGATCACTCTCCACTCCTCGGATAAACCTTGACCCTGCAGAACAAGTGAGAAAAGAGACCCTGGCTAGGCCGGGGGACCCTCCGATACCTAAGTCAGGGCAAGGGAATCGGGGTCTAAGTCGAAAGGTAGAGAGAGTGCAAGATGTTGCGTACCTGTAATAATGGGGTCCTCATGTATTTATACCTGACTGTAGGATGGTCTGGATCTATTAATTACGGCATGATTTGCTCAATCAGGGAGATTTTTGGATCATGGAGATACTGCACGTAATCTAAGGATCTATATGCCGCATCATGCGCATCGTGCGTATCTGCACGCGAAGTAACCGATCATGTTCACCTATGGCAGTTTCTAAGTTTGGCTTGAGGAGTGTCTGCCTCGGAATGTGGAGTCGGCTCAGACCTTCAGGCAGGCAAGGTTTCAATCGGAATGGTCGACTCGGACCTTCAGGCAGGCTAGATCTCAATCGGAGTGGTTATAGATCTTTGTCTGCTCTTAGAATTTGTGCCGAGCTGTTAGTTATCCATCTAATCAGATCAACATGCCATTATGCCTCGAAAATTATAAGGGGCTTGGATCTTCCCATAACAGAAGCCCCCTACTCTTCGAGGTTTGCTAAGGACTCGGAGAGTAGACATGGAAGATCAAACGCCTCATATATGTCGACTCTTCAGCGCATGCCAGAGTTATTACATTTTGAAACTTCGTGCTCTTAGGGTTTCCTGCCCACGAGTCTATGCGCAAAGGACGCGTGGCGACGGTTAAGATTTCGAATTATCGTCCGCCTATGATCTGTTGCCACATATACCTAGAGTAATACTCTGGACGGAACCTTTCATTATTCAGGCGTCGTTTCGCTTATCCGAAGCTCACCGATTGATGTCAGAAGCATCCTGCCTGACAGAGCATGAGCCAATGGTGTGTGGCCACATCAGCTCTGAGGTCATCCCACGACGATTCGACTGCGGCCATCATTGCTGGTCATTAATGTGAGGATTTGATAGGGTCTATATAAACCCTCTTTCAAAGATTTCGATCCACTTTTATGCTTTGTGTTCGAGCTGATACTGAAGGAGGCGATTTCTGACGAAGGCGATTCCGACCGATCAAGTATTTTTGACATAAGTAATTCCCGGTGACCTTCCGGTGAGTCCCCTTACGTCCTTTTGCGTTTCTTCTTTCTTTCTTAAGATGTCGTCCAACTTGAAACTGTGTGGGAATATGACGACGACTCCGAGTCGGGGAGTTCTGGCAGCGGGGGAAGGGTCTCTGAAGGCTCCTATGAAGTTGTACATTTATACCCTCCTCCCCGATAACAGAAGGTGACGAGGGCCCGGACTCGTAGGGCTGGCGGAAAGAAGGCTACTCGGTCCTCCCGGACCGCAACTGCCGAGGCTGCTGAGATGCCAGCGAGCGGGCGGACCTCGGAGGTAGTCCCAGGAGGCTCCATATTCTCGGAGTCTCAAATGGAATGGATTCGTTCGGAGTTTCAAATCCTGAACTCCGTTCGGATAAGGGCCCCTGAGCTCCTCGATACCGCTGGCGCACCCTGCTGAGGGAGAGGTCGCTATTTTTCTCTGCGAGCTGCAATGTGGGGTTCGACTTCCTCTGCACCCCTTCGTCCGAGCCATGACAACCTACTTAGGCTTAGCTCCCAGGCAATTCACACCCCCAACGCTTGGAGGGTGTTGATTTCTACCTTCATCATCTGGTGTCAAGTCGGTAACTCAGAATTGACCCCAGCGGAACTGATGAGTTTGTACCTGGTCAAGCACGATAGTCAAGAACCATGGTACTACTTCGCGACCCGCGAGGCAGCAAAGGGTCGGGGTTGGTAATGAATCTTCCGTCCTCTAAAAGGACTGAAAGAATAAATGGTTCTGGACTTGGGCGAATGGGAGGCACCGGCGGCTGAAGTCAGGACTCTGACGACTCGGGTTCCGACCCAATTTTCAAAACCAGGTCGGACTAGTTAATTTCCTTTATCTTTATACTTTCCTCTATTACATCAGTCAGACTGAAACCTTTGTTCTTTATCTTTATAGACTTTTCAGGGGGTACGCCTCCTCTCAACTCGGCTCAGAAGAACCGCATAGCCAAGGCTAGGGCGCGATCGGGAGAATTTCGTTCTTGGTCAGACCTGATCACCACTGCCAACCTTCATTGGTCTGGGCTTTGTAAGTCGGCGCCTCTTCCGACATCTTTCAGTAAGCTCTTCGTCTGTTTCTTTTGGAGGAACAGAACATATTCGATTCGTTGCTGACTTGTCATTCCTTACGCAAGCATGGCCGAGACGTCTGGTTCTCAGAGGAGGAAAGTCGCTCCGATGGCGGAAGAGTTGTTGAGTGACGAGCCCCGGACAAAGACCACAGTTCGGAGGAAGCAAGCTACTCCTCGAGGAGAGGGTCCCTCAGCTCCAGTTTATGTTGCTGCAGCTTTAGTTGCGGCTTCCATCGCCGCAACTGCGTTTGTGGTGCCTGCTGAAGTCGGGGTTCCCTCAATCATAGTTCCGACTCCAGCTATCATTGTTTTGACTCCGACAACTATAACTCCTTCCCTTCTACCCACCTTCGTTCCCCCAACCGAGGAGGTTCATTTTACAGCCACGACCCTCTGTATAGCCATTCCTTTATCCTCCGAGCGGGAGGAGGTCATTCGGAAGGCTGATGTGATGATATCCCCTCTTGAGGTAGGGAGTGCCCTCAAGTCCGAGGCTCAGACATCGGCCGGTAACAGGACTGGGGTTGAGGAGGAAGGAGGCTCGGCGTATGCAGGGACGAGCGGTACAAGGTACGAACCGGGCTTCCAATTGTCTTATCTGGCTCACTGGGTGGCCAAACATGTTCCGGAGGAAGAGATTATCAGTCTGCTTTCCAAGTCGGATGACTCCTTCCTGAATGATTTGGTAACGGTCTTTTACAAGGTATTCCCTGTCTTCTCGTATTTCTTAACCTCTATTTTTGGTATGCGCCTTCTTATTTGTCTTTGCCCTTATTTAGTTTGTTCCGAGGCTCCTCCTAGCCTAGGAGAGAGTGCGCGAGTGTCGAAAGATAGACGCCGAAGTGGAGGCACTCAGAGCTGAGGTGGAGTCTTGAGGAATGAGGCGACTCTCTTCCATCTGGAGTAGGGCGAGTTGCGTCAGCAGCTCAAAGATGGGAAGCCAGGGAGGTTCGGCTATAGGAGGTCGCGACTGATCTCGAAGCTAGGGAGCTGCGATTGTAAGGGATCGTAGAGGACTTTAAAGTTCGATGCGAAGCTGCAACAACTGCCGAGCTGACCCGGGCCAGGGCTCAAGTGGACTCGCTGGCTCAGGAGAATGCTCGTCTGGGTGAAGCCCTTGATCGAGCTAAAGTCGAGGCTGCAGAGGAACAGACCAAGCTGTCATTTAGGGAGGGAATTCAATGGCTGAGGACGAAGCTTCTCTGGCCAAGGCGGTGTCCGCAGTAATAAAGGCTTTCAAAACTTCCAAGGAGAGGGACGCTGAGGCGCCAAGTTTTACAACCCCGGCTATGATATTGTATCGAGGCGCTCCAGGCATGTACCCAACCTTACCCTTGACTCCCTGTTGTCCGAAGAAGCTGGGGAGACACCTGCTGACGACATCCGCCCGGATCTAGCCCCTGATGCCCAAGTTTCTCCTCCGTCTGCGTAGCTCAGATTACTTGTTTTT
>JAJHSJ010000002.1:23642092-23693005 GCA_021015155.1 Magnolia officinalis | reverse complement strand
GGAGGCAACCCAGCGTTTCATTTGATTTCTTTTTCTGTTAGGTAGTTCAATGTTTGTGGGTTAACATTTCTGCAAACCCTCACGAGACTACAACTCGTCCACTAGGGGTAACCTAGGGGTTAAAGGCTTGTTGCATACGCTAAATGCAATCGCGAGCACCTGCGAAAGTGATATAGGTAGGGTTTTTTTTTTGTGATTTTATTTTAGTTTACTGATTTCTCTCTTGTGCTGACCTACTTTTACGTTAATATTTTTGGGAAAGCCTCTTGATTCTTCATCCAGGTACTATCTTTCCCTCACTCTTCTTTTCTTCTCGTTGTCTCATCTACATCGCATGCTTATTTCTTTTACATTGAGGACATGTAGATTTAGGTTGGGGGTGGGAGATTAGGTTACCTAATCAGTATTTTCTTGGTCTTGAGCAAAATTGTGAAAATTTTTAAAATTTTTTCTGGAATTTCTATTGAATCAAAGTGATTTTGAAGGATAGTTGTGATTTTGAAATTACAAGATACAGAATGTGAGTAATTTTGACTCTTGGATTCAGTTGTCTGGTAGATTTCACACTTAAGTTTGAATTGTTAATTCATGATTAGAGTTGTAAAACATTGATTGAGCCAGGATTGCACATGTCAGATCTCACTACACATTAAGTTTTCAGTTCGATATTAAATGGTAACTTGGTAGTCACTAAGCATGAAAGGACACCAGCCTGAAAAACAAATTTTTAGCATCAGTTTATAAAGAAGAATTGAAAGAATAAGTCGCATAATCGTCATCATAGGTTGTTTGCTCCCTATAGATAAAGATTCGATTCCCTATAGTTGACATGTGAAAAGATTTAGGCGACAAGTTTTCACCATAGGTTTGCTCCCTATAGGTGCAGATTTGATTCCCCTCCTCGGCGTACTGTTCATAAAGAAAATTTAAAAAAAAAAAAAAAAAAATGGTAGAATGAAAGGTTAATCTGTAAGGCAAGTGTTGGTTTCAGTTTTGGGTGACATGAGCTCCGTGTTAATTACCAATGATATCATGAAATTGACAATTGAATCTCTTAATGGTTGAAAGCTGAGATGACACTATACCTCATGAAACTCAATGTTTTAGAATTATTCTAATTCATGGTCTAATAGTTTGAACTTGTTTATGAAATTTACAGTGAACTTGATTCCAGGAGAAAACTCCACTCACCATGCATGAATCGTAGAATGATCACATCTCGACTATCTGTTCACAAGTCACTTGAATTTACAGGAATTGTCTTTCATTTCCGAAATTATTTTTCGCATGTTTTGCTCGGGACTAACAAAATGCTGGTTGGGGGTTGTGATCAGGGTCGAATACATATCAGACCCTAGTAATACCTAAATTACATACCTGATAAGGCTTAATGGAATGTTTTAATCGTGTTTTCATTGCAGGACGTAATAATGAGCGTTGGACTGAAAAAGAGATTAAAAGCATGGATTTGATAATCCAAAGCCACCTGAGCACGGGATGGACCCCAGAGAACCAATATATAAAGATTTTACACGCCTGGGATCTGAGGAAAGCAAGTCAAAGGAGCCCGAAAAGGGTCCAGAATGCAAGATCACATGGTTCTCGCCATCCATCCGATCAGTTCGAAACTCCATACATGGGATGAGGGCCATAAATTAACCGTACATATTGAATTTCAGCCATTAATGATCTCGGGAAGTGAGCCAACGGACAGATCAGCCCATTAAACTCCAAATGGGGGCCCACCTGACATCTGAAACTGCTTAACTGAGTACTGATGGGTTAAATAATATGGGAAAAAGGATGGACGGTGTGTAGTTGCTCAAACATTATGGTAGACCCCACGTGATGGTGAGTGTACTCCATACACATATGGACAAGCCGTGCACCGGATGGCTGAGTCGGTCAGCGCTCGCGCTGACCGACCCTCTCTTTCTCGAATTCAAAAACGACGCCAGCCATTACAGCGTTAACGCTGTCCGATCGGTCGTTGGAGTTGTGGGTCCACACCGTCCATCAAACCGCCAATCCGGACCGTCCATCAGGTCTAAATGAAGGACATGATCACTGCCTAGGTGGCAGAATTGCAAATGGTCATCCTGAGTAAAATCTAGCCGTTCAAATGTCGGTTGGACGGTGGAACAGAAAACTCTGTGGGCCACACAAAAATGGAGAAAAAAATGCATATTCCCGACCGAAATTTCGATAGAACTTCGGTGAACGGAGTGGATTTTGCAATGCAAGATCAAAATGGGCCCCACCATTGTCGCAGCGGAAGATCCGGGCCCTCGTTTCCGCAGCAGCGTAACTGTCGCTGGTCCGTTTTGCGAGGAGTTGTGGGCCCCACCCATGGCCTGTACGGCCGATCCAAACTGTTCATCTTGAAGAGGGCCGCGAGTACTACAAACACATGCTGATATTCCACTCCCATGCATACACACGTGCATGATACAGAGGCCACAAAAGGGCTGCCCTGCAACGTTCAAATCTGATCTTTCTGTGTTTTCTTCTCTGGGCCGCGTTAATGGACGTTCAAAACCACCCATTCTTGACTGAAATTTCGTCCTGAATCCAATGGACGGGGTGGATTTTTCAGAAATACTTCTGTGGGGCCCACCGATCATGGCTGCGAAAATTTCCATTCCATGTCCTGCTACAAACTCTGCCACTGATCCAGCTTCCCAGCAGCTATAAAAAAGGAGTCTTGGACGTGGGAAAGGCATTCAGAAATTGGAGGATTTCCAGATCTACAGGAAGGGAGAGAAGAAAGAGAAGAAAGAGAAGAAAGAAGAGTGAGAGAAATTGGTTTGATATTTCTTTTATGAATTTTTATTTATCCATCTGTTTAATGGATTTTATGGGTAACTAATCTCTCAGCTAGGGCTGAGATGAAACCCCTAATTTGAACACCCTTTATTCTATGTTGATTTTACTCTAATTAGATTGATTTGTTTCTTTCCCTAGTGTGCTTGATTGTTTTAAATTCTATACTTCTCCATCTATGAACTTTGATCAGAGTCTATGGATGGATGTGGTTTGGATGCTTATTCTAGGTGCTTGTATCTGATCATGAACAGGTTCCTGTAGAGGAAGAAACAGGGTGCTTTAATGAACTGCATATTCCATATGCCCGATTAAGGATATGGGATATGTTCTTCATAGCATTGCTTAAAGGAATTAGACAATCTGTATGCCCGATTAAGGACACAGATTGTGCTTTCTCTAGATAAGTTAGATCAATCTAAATTAAGGTGAATTAACAGACAAAACAAAGGTTAGGATAATTAGGGGTGGATTCGAAAGTCCTAGTGCTTCCTCTGATTGAATTTTCTTCCTTATTCTCAATAGTTATTTTCTATAAATTTGTGTTAGTAATTCGCTACATTAATTGTTGGATTAGTTAAGGAGAATCACAGATTTGAATTGTGACGACCAGTCCTCGTGGGATTCGACCTCGATCTTACCGAGTTTATTACTACATCACAACCTATACTTGGGGAGTGAACAGTAGTTAAAAGCCGTCTTTCCTGACCAAAACGTTCATTGGGAATAATTATATAATTTTTACCTTGTGAAGTTTTCCAAGTTTCGCGGTACGAGTTTTACCAACGAATTGTCTCGTAGGTAAAAATATTTCACAATACTTTTACCGATGAAAATGTTCGTCGGGAATAATGATATAATTTTTACCTTATGAAAAGTTGTACCGACGAATGGTTTCATAGGTAAAAATATTTCACAATACTTTTACCTACGAAACTATTCGTGGATGAGACTTTTACATACGAAAAGTTTCGTAGGTAAAAAACATGGATGAGACTTTTACCTACGAATGTTTCGTAGGTTAAAAACATAGATGAGACTTTTACCTACAAAATATTTCGTCGGTAAAGTCTATTATTTTTTCACAAAATTCCCGATATACACCTGTTACAATATATTTCATCATGATATACACCTGTTATATAATATATTTCATCATATTCACATTCACATCCATCTAAATTCAAACTACGTAAATCCATCCAAACATAAACTACATCCATCCAAACACAAACAATCCTATCCACATCATATTCATCCATGCATAGATACATATAAGTTTAACATCATAAATAAAATATAAAAAATTATTCATAGCCTATTTCCTGGTGGGGCTCACAAAATTCATTATGGTGAACACATCGCCGACTGTGCACACACACCTAGGTCCTTACTCATGCCTTCATGGTAGATTCAAAATAGTTTCAATACAAGGTCACGAGTTCAAGTACCCATTGTGGCCGTAAGCGACTCTGGTGTGTGAGTGTGTGTTAAAAGAAAAGGAAAGAAAGAAAATGTTGATTTATCTTTTGGGTTGAGCCTAATGGTACTTGGTGATTTCTCATCAGGTAAAAATTATTACTAGTTATTTTTAGAAAGGTGAGATTAGGCCACTTATAATTATATTAACATGATAAAATGTTGTATGTATATTTGAGCAGACACCACAAAATAAACAATCCTATGGAAAAAAACAAATGAAAAGAGAGAGAACATATGAGAGTTGATCCTCATCTCCTTTGATGGATTCAAGTTGCATGTGCCCTACCCAACTTCCTATAAGGAGAGTTATATGGGTCTTGGAATAATGTTGGTGACAAATCCACCTTGTCTATTAATATTATCATATTGTGTTAGGACATGACTCTAAAAATGAGATAAGTCCAAATCTCAAATAATCTATGCTATAAGAGATAATGGAGATGGAAATAGATGTTTTGTGATGCTTGAGTTCGAGTATGCTTGCCAACAAAGCAAGATTTTCTTGTTTGTTGCCATGTAATTAGGCTTCATTATTACATCAATCGGGTTCAGGTTCAGGATCAGGCTTAGGTTTAGGTTTAGGTTAGGGAGTTGAGATTAGGATTAGGTGTAGGTTTAGGTTTAGTGATTTGAGAATACATTTAGGTTTTAGATTTAGGTTTAGGTTTTAGGTTATAGGTTTAGGTTATAGGTATAGGGAATTGAGAATAGGTTAAGGTTTAGGTTTAAGTAATCGGGTTCGGGTTTAGGTTTGGGTTTTCAAGTTTAGGTTTAGGTTAAGGAGTTGAGATTTGGATTAGGTGTAGGTTTAGGTTTAGGGATTTGAGAATACATTTAGGTTTTAGATTTAGGTTTAGGTTTAGGTTTTAGGTTTAGGTTAAGGTTATAGGTTTAGGTTTAGGTTTAGGTTTAGGTTATAGGTATAAGTTATAGGTTATAGCTTTAGGGAATTGAGAATAGGTTAAGGTTTAGGTTTAGGAAATCGAGTTCGGGTTCGGGTTCGGGATCAGGTTTAGGTTTGGGTTTTCAAGTTTAGGTTTAGGTTTAGGTTTAGGTTAGGGAGTTGAGATTAGGATTAGGTTTAAGTTTAGGTTTAGGATTTGAGAATACATTTAGGTTATAGGTTTAGGTTTAGGTTTTAGGTTTTAGGTTATAGGTTTAGGTTTAGGTTAGGTTAGGTTATAGGTTACACGTTTAGGTTATAGGTTATAGGTTATAGGTTAAGGTTTAGGTTACACGTTTTGGTTTAGGTTAAGGTTATAGGTTTAGGTTTAGGTTAAGGTTTAGGTTTAGGTTATAGGTTTTGGAATTTGAGAAGGTTTAGGTTTAGGTTATAAGTGTAGGTTATAGGTTTAGGTTTAGGTTAGGTTTAGGTTAAGGTTTAGGGAATTGAGAATAGGTTAAGGTTTAGGTTTAAGAAATCGGGTTCGGTGTAATATTCTAAAAATCGAGGGTCGAGTAGTAACTCAACTCTCGAGTTTCAGAACATCACTTATGCAACATAGATAATGATGATTAAATGTTGTCGATATTAGTGCATTGAACATGAGTGAGATTAAGCCAAAACAACATATCATACTCCAGAGACAGTTAAATTGCAAGCGGAAGACTGTGATAGATATATATACAATATAAAAACAGTGGTGGGTCTCCAGAGTGTGATAATGTTACCAGGTTAAATAATTACAAGTACAGTTCTAAAATATACCACATATGAGGAAGTGTAATGTCTTCTATCCTAAGTACCATAGCCCCGTCAATACAATACCAGGTCTTCATAGACCTGTCAGAGAGTTACATGTAGGAGAATTCCTCCACAACATCATAGTAGTGGTCCGGCTCTGCTTCAAAGCATCGCCATCACCCTGAAACTCAACAAATCTGGTTGGTGTATACAACACCGTCCCGTAACGTGGGAGTGAGTGATCAACTCAGTGGAACAATAAAGCATAGGTTAAAATGTTATCAATGCAGTCAAGCAATAATGATAAAGCAATAAAATCAAACACTCCTAACTACTCTTATTAATGCAAGTATGAATGCAGTCATGATGTATGCCCTTGCCAAACCACCCTCATGCGACACCATCTTATGTTCGCGAATGCGTTCATCCCTCAGTGCTCCACATCTACCAGGCACATGCAGTGCGATGATGAGTATGATTACCGAGTAATTATTAGGATTGGAAAACTAAGGTACCTCCCCTATATCATTCCCAAACATGATCCATTCTAGGGTCGTCAGTCCTGGACAATCTCATACGATGGTGCATTTCTAGGTCACTGCAAGGGTTGTCAGGGCTGTTACATGGAATCGTTACACCACTCCCCCATCACCCTTTTAACGGTTCATCACTATACAGATACAGGCCTAGTTCATACTCTATACACTGTGGCAAAACTCGTCGCCTCACCGCAATTCAGAGTATGCTCGAGGTCACTACAAAGGGCTGTCAGGGCTATTACACGGAATCGTTGCACCACTCCCCCATCACCTTATCAATGTAAGCCAACAACATGAATATAGTGTCCCATACCACCATAATCGGGTCACGAGTCTGGTTGCTCACTGGTCACTACGGGGAGGCACGTGGCCCTAGCGTAGGCCGACAGCTCGACCACGGTGTCCCATACCACCATGCCCGGCTCATGAGTCTTAGCGGATCGAGGTACCATGGTTAAAAGGGATTCCACTGGTAAGTTTGATACCCTAGGTTCAAGCAGATGCGTCCAAACATGGTGAACATACATAAGACAGATCGGGTTACTTGACGAGCTCGTCTAGCTCGAGCGCACAACAAGTTGAACGACATGAAGCGCATAAGCACTTCGTGTGGCCAACCATTATCGCCAATCGAAGTACGACTCGGGTTCGTCGAACACATCTCACGTGGTAAATGAAACTCAGGCACGAATTCGATCCCGTTACCGATTGCCTGGACTATAATCATAGCCCCAATCACATTCAATTGCAGATAGTTAAAGTAGTAATGGATCAAGATTCAAATCATACAATTAAGTCTGATATTATCCGTTTAGGGCTGACAAGGCTATTGCACGCACTCGTTGCTCCACTCCCCCATCACCCATGATGGATCATACAACGTAAATATGAATTTAAACATATGCATTACATAGATAAAATCATAAAAGCAGTTGAGCATGTTATGAAGCACAACACAAGCATGAGTTTGTACATATTCAATTCCTAATCACACAACTATCCAAGGAAAACATACACATAGTTAAAGAAGTTGAGAATCATATCTCAACACCCTTATACATTACAATTTGCTAACTACTACTCATTCAGACATTTCAACAACACTTTAAAAGACATACATCAACATACATGACATATGTTGATCACATAGGCATTAGGTCAAATCCTTTCACTAGGGAGTTGCCCCAATCATAACACGCGAGCACCCACGACGGATAGTCATGGCAAGCAGGAATCCAAGTTCCATATTCATTCAGTCATTTCCACAAACACTTGGGCCACACATTTTAGCATATATAGTGTATATTAGCCGTAGCATGATTTAGGGCAAATCCTTTCATCAAGGGGGTATCGCCAATACAACAATCATAAATCCACGACAATTAGTCATGGCGAGCACGAATGAGAATTCTATACTCATTCGGTCATTTTCACAAACACTTAGAATACACTATTTTAACATACATAGTGTCTATTAGCAAAACATGTATTAGGGCGAGCCCTTTCGCCAAACAAGTATTTTATCCATATATAATATATTCATACAACAAATAATCATGGCAAACACATTTCCAAAATTTATACGTATACGGTACTTTCTACAAATACCTAGAGTATGTAAAATTCCATATTCTTCATCTTTAATCAAAATGGAAAACAGACAGCACTTTGTACATGTGCAATTGCATGCAGATCATGAATCTATCATTATTTGACATTGAAAGCGTTGAAAACCATAACCTATACACCTAAAGTCCGCACCTTTTGTCGTAGAATCGTAACGAATTCAATAGGTTTGCTAAGCTTCCGTATTCGGCAGTTTGGCAACCTATAGAGCGAAATAGGTTAGCTATTTCATAACATACAACTATCCAAGCCCCAAATCAGATTAGGGTTAGGGTTTCTTACCTAGAAATGACGCCGGAATCGCCTGAAAACCGATTAGAACGGAGTGGTGGAGCTCGGGGAGAGGCAGGGAAACATGGAAGGGAGATTCTCCCACATCTCCCACACTTTCTCTCTCTTTTCTCTTCTCTCTCTAGGGTTTCTCTCAAATTCGTATGGCTGCAATGAGAGAGGGTTTAAGGTCCTTATATAGCCTAAAAACTCACCGAAATAGATTCCAGGTCAAAGTATACTTAGGTTATAACCAAAGTGGACCTGTTTCAGCTCAACGGAGGACTTCTGGCAGGCCTCCTTGAGCCAAAGGTCGGACTTAAGCTCACAAACTATGGATATAGGTTCTATTAAGTTTTCGTCCCAGTAAGGTTCTCAGATCACGCGTGGCGGACCAGTTTCTGTTCAACTGTCAGCGGATCTCGATCGGAGATTCTGAGTACATGGATATGTGTATGAAATTTCTCCTGATCCGAGGTGTAATTTGGTCTGATTCTGACGGTTTGGTTGTTTAAAACTGATCCGCAAGCGAGAGGTGCCAGATTACTATTTGAGATATTTTATTTTGAGTTAATTTCACATTTCTCACACTCTTCACTCCGAGCTCAAGCGAATAGCGCTGGGATACAATCTGGATTTGATTTCTGAGATGGTTGTCAAGCCCAGCGAGGCGGTCCTAAGTCCAACCTCGTATTATTTGGACTCCCGATGTGCGGTTCAGATTTGATACGGAGTTTCAACGTGCTCCCGAGAGCAGTCAGGTAATGAGTTTGATCCGAGATTTTAGGGTAACCTAGCGTCAATGATTCTACAAGTTTTGGGTCTTGCAGATCATATTTAAAGTGATTCTAGCGGATTTCGTAGCTAATCTAGTTTTGCACTTAGTTACTTTGTCTCATTTTTAAAGGATTTAGTCCTATAAGATTTCTGTCTGAGGTGGTACTTAGTCCTTTGAGTTTTTATATAAAGTGATCCAAGTTATACTACTTAGCTAGTTTAAGATAGTGTCTAGGGTGAAAGTACTTTGAAAAATTGAAAGATCAAGGTGGTGAAGGGTGGGATTTGTGAAGAAAATGGTTTGAAAAGGGATTTGAGGCTTTAATTGAGTGAAGTTAAACCTGTGTTAGGATTGACCCATCACCTAAGGACATCTAATTCCAGGTTGGGAAAAATTCGGGCTGTTACATTTGGGTTCGAGTTCAGGTTTAGGTTTGGGTTTTCAAGTTTAGGTTTAAGTTAATGAGTTCAAATTAGGATTAGGTGTAGGTTTAGATTTAGGGATTTGAGAATACATTTAGGTTTTAGGTTTAGGTTTAGGTTTTAGGTTTAGATTTAGGTTTAGGTTTAGGTTATAGCTATAGGGAATTGAGAATAGGTTAAGGTTTAGGTTTAGGAAATTAGGTTCGGGATCGGGTTTAGGTTTGGGTTTTCAAGTTTACGTTTAGGTTAAGGAGTTGAGATTAGGATTAGGTGTAGGTTAAGGTTATAGGTTTAGGTTAGGTTTAGGTTTAGGTTATAAGTGTAGGTTATAAGTGTAGGTTATAGGTTAGGTTTAGGTTAGGTTATATGTTAAGGTTTAGGGAATTGAGAATAGGTTAAGGTTTAAGTTTAGGAAATCGGGTTTGGGTTCGGGTTCGGGTTTAGGTTTGGGTTTTCAAGTTTAGGTTTAAGTTAAGGAGTTGAGATTAGGATTAGGTGTAGGTTTAGGTTTAGGGATTTGATAATACATTTAGGTTTTAGGTTTATGTTTAGGTTAAGGTTATGTGTTTAGGTTATAGGTTTAGGTTTAGGTTTAGGTTTAGGTTTAGGTTATAGCTCTAGGGAATTGAGAATAGGTTAAGGTTTAAGTTTAGGAAATCAGGTTCGGGTTCGGGATCGGGTTTAGGTTTGGGTTTTCAAGTTTATGTTTAGGTTAAAGAGTTGAGATTAGGATTAGGTGTAGGTTTAGGTTTAAGGATTTGAGAATACATTTTGTTTTTTGGTTTAGGTTTAGGTTTTAGGTTTAGGTTCAGGTTTTAGGTTTAGGTTTAGGTTATAAGTGTAGGTTATAAATTTAGGTTTAGGTTAGGTTATAGGTTAAGGTTTAGGGAATTGAGAATAGGTTAAGGTTTAGGTTTAGGAAATCAGATTTGGGTTTGGGTTCGGGTTTAGGTTTGGGTTTTCAAGTTTAGGTTTAAGTTAAGGAGTTGACATTAGGATTAGGTGTAGGTTTAGGTTTAGGGATTTGAGAATACATTTTGGTTTTAGGTTTAGGTTTAGGTTTTATGTTTAGTTTGAGGTTATAGGTTTTGGTTATAGGTTTAGGTTTAGGTTTAGGTTTAGGTTATAGGTTATAGCTATAAGGAATTGAGAATAGGTTAAGGTTTAGGTTTAGGAAATCGGGTTCGGGTTAAGGTTATAGGTTTAGGTTTTACGTTTAGGTTAAGGTTACAAGTTTAGGTTATAGGTTTTGGTTTAGGTTAAGATTATAGGTTTAGGTTTAGGTTAAGGTTTAGGTTTAGGTTATAGGTTTTGGGATTTGAGAATAGGTTTAGGTTTAGGTTTAGGTTTAGGTTTTGGGGTAGATACAGAGCTCAAGTGGGCCTCCAAACGAATTGGGGCCACAAAAGTTTTCGATCAAGCTGATATTTGTGCTATTCCTTGTTCAGGTCTAGGTCTGTGTGAACTTACCAAAAGGTGACTCATGAAAGATCACTTATCAAATATAGAGATTTAGACAGCAATGACTTGTGAAACAAAATCTGTACATTAAGTCCAACTCAAATAGGTGGGACAAAGCTTTGATGATAGTAACAACAAAATCATCTTAGAAAAAAATTAAAAATAAAAAGGAAAACAAGAAGAATTCAATGTTAGCATTCATAAGTATGGTGGTAACACTACAAGAAACAACAGCATTCCCGACCCTTTTTTTCCAATCATAGTTGACGGTTTGTGCGGGCGATTGAAAGAAACAGCATGAAAACCCTTTTTTTATCTAAAAAAAAAAATCCTCTCTCTCTCTCTCTCTCTCTCTCTCTCTCTCTCTATGCCACTCTCCCTCTCCACCCCCAATCCTCTCTCTTGGAACATAGGAAAATCTGAGAAAAAATAATGCAGGCCTTCAGATCGAGAGTTTTTAAAATTGAAACCCTAAGGTTTGAAAACAAAACAAAAAAATCGAGAAAAAAGGCTCATGGAGAGAATCAAGGAGCTGAAGCACTGGATTGGAGATGGAGATTTATAACGTCGGGATGAGATGATATGCTGTCATATACGAGTATGTATGGATTGGGATACAACCCTAGGAAGGTTTTTGAAGATGAACCTCTCTCTCTCTCTCTCTCTCTCTCTCTCTCTCTGTAAGATATATTCAATTTCAAGCAAGATTTTGTATTTTCTTCATCTCTAAAACTCACACTCTCAAAGCTTCTTGCAAATGATACACGCATCATCAAGCCACATTTAGTTCAGATGTCACCTCCTATCCTCGCTGTATTTTTTAGATGTCCTCGTTTCTCCTCTTCTCCCTCTCTCTTGATCGATTTCTCTTACTGATCGATTTGATTCATCGGTCGGTATAGGTTTTTTCCTCTGTCTGAGATCCAATCATGGAATTGCTTTTAAACGACCCATCTTCTAAATACCATTTTCTTCTTCTGAGAGCTAGAGATAGAGAGAGATTGAATTAGAGTTTTTGAGATGGGTTCAAAAGATCAAAAGCAAGGTGGTGGATTCTTCTCCTCAATCGCACCAGCATCTCGAATTTCGGCACTGCCATGTAAAAATCTGTATTGCATTGGGAATCCTGTGCTGATTCCGTTCCTGATGGAGCAGACAGTACTAATTGAGAAATCTTTTCATTGATTGAGTAAAGATGATCCATCGGCCTTCATTGATTTGGATGTAGATTGCTTCTTAATAGACAAATCCTATCGGCATGCATTAAGCTTTTCAAGAACAATTTTTTTTTTTTGAGAATTCCATTTGGTGGGGAGGTTCAGAGTTGTCAGCCTGGCTTCACTTGTTGAATTTCATTTTTTTCCTGGTTAGGCTATTGTCAGATGTCAGTTGTAATGTTGGTGCTTGACATCACTGCTATTCACTTTCAAACCAATCGAGCGCTTCTATGAAAAAATTATAGGTGCAAGTGTCAGACGCTGTCCATTTACAGCTGTAAGTACATGTTTTCTATGTACACAATTTGACTACCTTTGTTAATGCTGGTGTAACTCGAGTGGATAGATGCCACAAATGTCTCATTTCATTTCAATTCTAGGTGTGTGGATTGCTAGTGACTGGTGAAGTACACGTGGATGGATTGGTTGAAGGATTACATGTGGGTGTGGTTTGGGTTCTATCTAATGTGGAAAATGGAGTTCTCTCTGCTTGGATAATTGAGCATTGTGGGTTGCTCTTCTGCCTTCGGTTGTGCAGAAGTCTTTTCTAGGGACAGGATACAGAGTTGTCACAGTGTTTATTTGATGACATGCGGCTTGGTAGGCATTTACTCGCAGACTACCTAATGCTTTTATATTGTGTACATTTAGCCTGCTCTAATTTGGATGCCTACCGCATCTTAATTCCATAATGTGCGGACATCTTCTCCACTAACACGGATAGTGATGGATCCCCCTGGTGAATCATGGCAGGGTAGACACGGACCGCATAGAATGGATTGTTCAATGGGCCATGATTGGATGGTTGGTCGTGTACTAATGAGGTTGTAAATTGGACTCTGGTTAGCATGTATTAAGTTGGTTAAATTTTCAGTAATTCAACTTGAACTGACCATACATATATTGTATTTGTTGTGCACATGCATATAAAGCATCCTATGCAAAGTTAGTTATGGATGCAAATTTGAGATTATCTACAGATCCCAAATGCAATAAACTGTGTAGTTTTCTTTGTTTGAATTCTAATCAAAGTGGAATGAGATTTACAATCCTCTGCCATAATGTAAGAACTGTTGTCTTTCATGGGTGCTCATGCTATGACAGTGCATAAGCTTTGATAATCATACACTTTTGGCATCACTCATATATTTTTGTGTGCAGGCTACAATGAAATTCAATCATGCAACAGGCAAGCTTGATGGTGAGCATCATCAGGAAGTTGGCAGCATTGGGAGTAACCAAATAAGAGATTTTGAGGTTTGGTATTAACAGTCATACCTTAAAAATTTGAAGGTAAGTGTAATGGTGACTCCAGAAGGCATCGAAAACCAGCCGCTACTTAGTTTTAGTGCCCCTTATTTAATAGATTTTTATTTTATTTTATGTGTACAAGGTCTTTTAATTGTCAATTTCTGATTTTTATTTTATTTTATGCTCTATGGCTACGGATCAAATCCAAAAGGCGTATCTATGGCTACGGATTTTATCCGTAGCTTTTTTTGTTTTCCTGGCAGCTCATAAAAACGCCAGTAAAACCTTTGCTGGTTGTTGCCTGACAGCCGATACAATCTTTACCGGCAGTTTTTTGGACCTTTACCGGCAGTTTTGACTGCTAGGAAAGGCGCATTTTTGTTGTATGGAAATGTTTCATGGTAACCATTCATGAGTATGGTAGTAACAGCTTGAAATTGGCCACAAGCAATGTCTGCATGACATCTGGCCCATCCATCAGATGTGTCACCTTGTGTTTGGCTATAGAGACCCAACAATCAAGTAGATCCAAATGTCAGCCGGACACCATTGTTTTGCATTGGCCCCTCCTACATCTCAAAATGGACCGACTCTTAGGTGTGTCGTCATATAGGATAGATGATGCAAATCAATGGACTAGATGACATATATACAAGGTGGTGGGCCTCTTCAATTATCAAGGGTGGGCGTCGCCTCTCAGGTGTTCTCATTGGTGTTGCATGGTTATCATTTTTGGATAAATGGAAAAATGGGGGTGGGGGAGCATCTGACCAATGGGTAAGATGCATCCATACATCATGTGGGGCCTATTTCATGCCGTTATCACCATATTTATGATGGTTCAGGTACCATTCAATTTATTTTCGACACATGGAAATGAATACATGGTAATGTTATCACAATATTTAAACAGTTTACGTGGGTCCCACCTAGATTTGTTGATGACATCCAATCTTTCCATCAGATGCGCCTATCATTTGGCCATGGCATAAACATGAGCCCGATCCAAATCTCAATTGGGGCACACGCTGGGAAACATCCGAAGACTCCATTGATTTAAAATGAGCCCACCGGTTTGTCAAAGCTGCCCAATCTTTGCAGGATCCATTTATCAGGAGCAGATGTTTCTGGCAAAGGGATTGGCTTACATGTACACAACATGGTGGGCCTTATATGAAATAAGGGAAAGCAACCTTTTCAATAGTTCTGGCTCATCTAAATGGTCCAGATTTTTGGATTCATAGCCAGATAAGAGAGGTCGTATCTGATGGTAGTAGAGTTATACCCGAACCAAGTTGGCTCGGTTAACTCGCTCAACTCAACTCAAAAGAAGCTCGATTTGACTCAGTTCGAAGCTGAGTTTGAGCCGAGTCAAGCTAATTTTTTTAGCTCAAAAAAATTTTGAGCCAAGTTCAAGCTTTCCTGAGCTCCACTCGACTCAGATCAAACCTCAACTCAAATCGATTCGGATTGAATTGGCTCGGTGACTTGGTTATTTTGATATTGATGTTGCTCGCGAAGTGTTGGATGAAATGACTCAATGGTTCTGTTTCCTGTTTATATATATATATATATATATATATATATATATATATATATATATATATATATATATATATATATATATATAGAGAGAGAGAGAGAGAGAGAGAGAGAGATATTATTGAGGTCAAAATCTGGATCACTCTCCACTCCTCGGATAAACCTTGACCCTGCAGAACAAGTGAGAAAAGGAGACCCTGGCTAGGCCGGGGGACCCTCCGATACCTAAGTCAGGGCAAGGGAATCGGGGTCTAAGTCGAAAGGTAGAGAGAGTGCAAGATGTTGCGTACCTGTAATAATGGGGTCCTCATGTATTTATACCTGACTGTAGGATGGTCTGGATCTATTAATTACGGCATGATTTGCTCAATCAGGGAGATTTTTGGATCATGGAGATACTGCACGTAATCTAAGGATCTATATGCCGCATCATGCGCATCGTGCGTATCTGCACGCGAAGTAACCGGTCATGTTCACCTATGGCAGTTTCTAAGTTTGGCTTGAGGAGTGTCTGCCTCGGAATGTGGAGTCGGCTCAGACCTTCAGGCAGGCAAGGTTTCAATCGGAATGGTCGACTCGGACCTTCAGGCAGGCTAGATCTCAATTGGAGTGGTTATAGATCTTTGTCTGCTCTTAGAATTTGTGTCGAGCTGTTAGTTATCCAACTAATCAGATCAACATGCCATTATGCCTCGAAATTATAAGGGGCTTGGATCTTCCCATAACAGAAGCCCCCTACTCTTCGAGGTCTGCTAAGGACTCGGAGAGTAGACATGGAAGATCAAACGCCTCATATGTCGACTCTTCAGCGTATGCCAGAGTTATTACGTTTTGAAACTTTGCGCTCTTAGGGTTTCCTGCCCATGGGTCTATGCGCAGAGGATACGTGACGACGGTTAAGATTTCGAATTATCGTCTGCCTATGATCTGTTTCCACATATACCTAGAGTAATACGCTGGACGGAACCTTTCATTATTCAGGCGTCGTTTCGCTTATCCGAAGTTCGCCGATTGATATCAAAAGCATCCTGCCTGACAGAGCATGAGCCAATAGTGTGTGGCCACATCAGCTCCAAGGTCATCCCACGACGATTCGACTGCGGCCATCATTGCTGGTCATTAATGTGAGGATTTGATAGGGTCTATATAAACCCTCCAAAGATTTCGATCCACTTTTATGCTTTGTGTTCGAGCTGATACTGAAGGAGGCGATTTCTGACGAAGGCGATTCCGACCGATCAAGTATTTTTGACATAAGTAATTCCCGGTGACCGTCCGGTGAGTCCCCTTATGTCCTTTTGCGTTTCTTCTTTCTTTCTTAAGATGTCGTCCGACTTGGAAACTGTGTGGGAATATGACGACGACTCCAAGTCGAGGAGCTCTGGTAGCGGGGGAAGGGTCTCTGAAGGCTCCTATGAAGTTGTACATTTATACCCTCCTCCCCGATAGCAGAAGGTGACGGGGGCCCGGACTCGTAGGGCTGGCGGAAAGAAGGCTACTCGGTCCTCCCGGACCGCAACTGCCGAGATGTTAGCGAGCAGGCGGACCTCGGAGGTAGTCCCAGGAGGCTCCATACTCTCGGAGTCTCAAATGGAATGGATCTGTTCAGAGTTTCAAATCCTAAACTCCATTCGGATAAGGGCCCTTGAGCTCCTCGATACTGCTGGCGCACCTGCTGAGGGAGAAGTCACTATTTTTCTCTGCGAGCTGCAATGTGGGGTTCGACTTCCTCTGCACCCCTTCGTCCGAGCCATGACAACCTACTTAGGCTTAGCTCCCAGGCAATTCACCCCCAACACTTGGAGGGTGCTGATTTCTGCCTTCATCATCTGATGTCAAGTCAGTAACTCAGAATTGACCCCAGCGGAACTGATGAGTTTGTACCTGGTCAAGCACGATAGTCAAGAACCATGGTACTACTTCGCGACCCGAGGCAGCAAAGGGTCGGGGTTGGTAATGAATCTTCCGTCCTCTAACAAGGACTGAAAGAATAAATGGTTCTGGACTGTGGGCGAATGGGAGGCACCGGCGGCTGAAGTCAGGACTCTGACGACTCGGGTTCCGACCTAATTTTCAAAACCAGGTCGGACTAGTTAATTTCCTTTATCTTTATACTTTCCTCTATTACATCGGTCAGACTGAAACCTTTGTTCTTTATCTTTGTAGACTTTTCAGGGGGTACGCCTCCCCTCGTCTCGGCTCAGAAGAACCGCATAGCCAAGGCTAGGGCGCGATCGGGAGAATTTCGTTCCTGGTCAGACCTGATCACCACTATCAACCTTCATTGGTCTGGGCTTTGCAAGTCGGCGCCTCTTCCGACATCTATCAGTAAGTTCTTCGTCTGTTTCTTTTGGAGGAACCAAACTTATTCGATTCGTTGCTGACTTGTCGTTCCTTACGCAGGCATGGCCGAGACGTCTGGTTCTCAGAGGAGGAAAGTCGCTCCGACGGCGGAAGAGTTGTTGAGTGATGAACCCCGGACAAAGACCACAGTTCGGAGGAAGCGAGCTACTCCTCGAGGAGAGGGTCCCTCAGCTCCAGTTTATGTTGCTGCAGCTTTAGCTGCGGCTTCCATTGCCGCAACTACGTTTGTGGTGCCTGCTGAAGTCGGGGTTCCCTCAATCATAGTTCCGACTCCAGCTATCATTGTTTCGACTCCGGCAACTATAACTCCTTCCCTTCTACCCATCGTCGTTCCCCCAACCGTGGAGGTTCGTTTTGTAGCCATGGCCCCCTGTATAGCCATTCCTTCATCCTCCGAGCGGGAGGAGGTCATTCAGAAGGCTAATGTGATGATATCCCCTCTTGAGGTAGGGAATGCCCTCGAGTCCGAGGCTCAGACATCGGCCGGTAACAGGACTGGGGTTGAGGAGGAAGGAGGCTCGGCGTATGCAGGGACGAGCGGTACAAGGTACGAACTGGGCTTCCAATTGTCTTATCTGGCTCACTGGGTGGCCAAACATGTTCCGGAGGAAGAGATTATCAGTCTGCTCTCCAAGTCGGATGACTCCTTCCTGAATGATCTGGTAACGGTCTTTTACAAGGTATTCCCTGTCTTCTCGTATTTCTTAACCTCTATTTTTGGTATGCGCCTTCTTATTTCGTTGTCTTTGCCCTTATTTAGTTTGTTCCGAGGCTCCTCCTAGCCTAGGAGAGAGTGCGCGAGTGTCGAAAGATAGACGCCGAAGTGGAGGCACTCAGAGCTGAGGTGGGAGTCTTGAGGAATGAGGCGACTCTCTTCCATCTGGAGTAGGGCGAGTTGCGTCAGCAGCTCAAAGATGGGAAGGCCAGGGAGGTTCGGCTATAGGAGGTCGCGACTGATCTCGAAGCTAGGGAGCTGCGATTGTAAGGGATCGTAGAGGACTTTAAAGTTCGATGCGAAGCTGCAACTGCCGAGCTGACCCGGGCCAGGGCTCAAGTGGACTCGCTGGCTCAGGAGAATGCTCGTCTGGGTGAAGCCCTTGATCGAGCTAAAGTCGAGGCTGCAGAGGAACAGACCCAAGCTGTCATTTAGGGAGGGAAATTCAATGGGCTGAGGACGAAGCTTCTCTGGCCAAGGCGGTGGCCGCAGTAATAAAGGCTTTCAAAACTTCCAAGGAGAGGGACGCTGAGGCCGCCAAGTTTTACAACCCCGGCTATGATGATTGTATCGAGGCGCTCCAAGGCATGTACCCAGACCTTAACCTTGACTCCCTGTTGTCCGAAGAAGCTGGGGAGACACCTGCTGACGACATCCGCCCGGATCTAGCCCCTGATGCCCAAGTTTCTCCTCCGTCTGCGTAGCTCAGATTACTTGTTTTTGTTCTTTTTTTTTTAAAAAAATACTCTTTGACCTTCTAGTGAAGGTTTACAAATGATGATTTTTCATATGTTAATCCATATTAATTTTTGGATATTGGCTGTCGATTGTTGGTTGTTGATTTTTGCCAAGGCGTGGTCGTGCTGACCCTTTAGTAAGTCAGCTTCTTTCCATGCTCCCTTGCAAAGTTTGAGGCCTTTATAGCCTGTTTGTTGAGTCCGGACCCCTAAGGGGTCGGCCCATCCCACAATTGGGGAGAACCTTCCACTTCACCCATTAGTCCGTGAACCGACTCTCATGTTGGGAGAGTCAGGTCAATTTTTTGGCTTTACCCCTGACTTAGAGGGGATGCCATGTAGAATTTTTGTGGGATAATGTATTAACCCCCTTCTTTAAGGATTAGTACATTGAGTCCGCCCCTGCATGTGAGAGACAACTTTTGCTCAGTAGATAATTCGTTCGTATAGATGCAAAGAGGCGAATTTTATTAAGAGCCTTGAATGCTTGCCACTCGGAGGCGTACATCTTGCTGGGGGCCTTAAAGGACTGTTACCCGGGGGCGTACATAAAGGCTATTCCATCATGGATAGTAGACTTTCAGATGCTCGGCATTCCAAGGGTGGGGGAGCTGGCGACCCTCAAGGTCTTCTAAGTGGTAGGAGCCTGGCTTGGTTGACCGGACGACCAGGTAGGGCCCGTCCTAATTCGGTCCAAGTGTCCCAGCCCCCGGCTTAATGGTATTCTGGAATACACGATGAAGAAACAAGTCCCCGGGTCTAAACCTCCTGGTCTTGACCTTCGTATTGTAGAATCGTGCCACTTGTTGATGTCGAGCTGCGGCTCGGAGCATCAAGATATCTCTAACTTCTTCGACCAAATCCAGATTGGTTACGATCTGCTCGGAATTCTGATTTTCTTGGTAGCTCTCGACTCGAACGGTAGGGAGACCAATTTCAACTGGCACCATTATCTCCGAGCCATAGGAGAGTGAGAATGGAGTCTCTCCTATTGAGGACTGAGTTGTGGTCCTATAAGCCTAGAGAATGAACGAAAGTTCCTCGGCCCAGCTTCCTTTTGCTTTTTCTAACTTTGTCTTGGGGTGGTGCTTGATGACTTTATTGACTGCCTCTACTTGTCTGTTGGATTGAGGTTGTCGAGGAGAAGAGTATGCATTAGTGATGCCGAGTCCTCGACACATGCTTCGGAATTTATCATTATCGAACTGCCGACCATTGTCTGATATGATGGTGCGCGAAATTCTGAACCGACAAATGATGTTTTTCCAAACGAAGTCGACCACCCTTTGCTCTGTGATTTTGGCTACCGGCTTGGCCTCGGCCCACTTGGTGAAGTAGTCGACTGCGACGATGGCGAACTTGACCTGCCCTTTTCCCGTGGGCAAGGGGCCGATGATGTCGATTCCCCACTGAGCGAACGGCCAAGGGCCGCTCATAGGAGTCATTTCTTCCACGGGTTGTCTCGGCATGACTGCGAAGCGCTAGCATTTATTGCATTTCCGAACGTAGTCCTTGGAGTCCTCCCTGATTGTTGGCCAAAAATATCTTTGTCGAAGTATCTTCAGGGCCAAGGCTCGATTACCGGAATGGTTCCCGCGGATTCCTTTATGAATCTCCCATATGACATATTCCGCCTCGTCGGCCGGAGGCACCTAAGATAGGGCTGAGAATGTCTTTTCTTATATAGGATGCCATCTAGGACGGTATATCGGGTTGCTCGGACCCTCAGCCGCCTGGCTTCCAGCCTATCAGAGGGGATCTTACTGGACGTAAGGTAGTTGAAGATTGGGTCCATCCAGCTTGGATTAGCATGAATTGGATTGACTTCCTTCTCTTCCGGCTTGCTGATACTCAGATGCTCTATAAATTCGACGAGGATGACTCACAGGATCTTCCCTTCCACTGCTGAAGTGAGCCACGCTAGGGCATCTGCCCATGAATTCTCCGCACTAGGGATTTGATGGATAGTACAATTCTAGAATTTTTTGATCAATTTCCTCGCCTCGTCAAGATAAGCGATCATCCTTGTTTCCTTGGCCTCAGACTCGGTGGAGATATGATTTACCACCAGTTGAGAGTCGCACCGGACCTGAAGAGATTGGACACCCAAGCTTGCTTTCAATCTGAGTCCGGGTAGCAAAGCTTCATATTCTGCGTCATTGTTTGAAGCCTTGAACCCGAGTCTGATCGCATATTGAATGGTCGTGGAATCCGGCATGATCAGGACGATCCCAGCTCTGGCCCCCTTGATATTGGACGACCCGTCCACATAAAGGACCCATCCCGGGTCTGACACTGCTTTTTGGTCACCTGGGGGAACAAGTGGACTCGTTTAACCTTCAGTATTGGTCCCTTCTGTGCTCGGAGTGGTGAATTCGGCAATGAAGTCAGATACGGCTTGGCCCTTGATTGCCATTTTGGGACGAAACTGGATATCGAACTCACCAAGTTCGATGGCCCACTTGGTCATCCGACCCGACACCTCGGGCCTCTGAAGGACTTGTTTGAGAGGGGAGTCTGTCAAAATAATCACAGAATGAGATTGGAAATATGGGTGCAATCTCTGATTTAAAACAATGAGGCTGAGTGCTAGCCTTTCCAAGAGCGAGTATCTTGTTTCCGCCGGTACCATGACCTTGCTCACGTAATAAACGGGATGTTGTTTACCCCCGACCTCCCTGATCAGAGCCGAGCTGATGGCCAAGGCTGAGATTGCGAGGTAGAGGAACAGGGGCTCACCTTCTTCAAGTTTGGACAATATAGGGGGTGAACCTAGATACTGTTTCAGTTGTTGGAAGGCATGCTCGCACTCCGACATCCACTCTGCCTTCTTATGACCCTTCAACTGTTGGAAGAAGGGGAGGCATTTATCCGTTGCTCTGGATATGAAACATCCGAGCGTCGCGACTCGCCTGGTAAAGCATTGTATTTCCTTGATAGTCCGAGGCGAACTCATGTCGAGGAATGCTTTGATCTTGTCAGGGTTCGCCTCGATACCTCTCTGACTGACTTGAAAACCGAGGAATTTTCCTGACTGACTCCGTAAGCGTACTTCGTCGGATTCATCTTATCTGGTATTCTTGAAGGATGGCGAACGTTTCTTCAAGATCTGTCAGGTGATCGGATGCCTTTACATTTTTCACTAACATGTCATCGACATACACTTCCATGGTGGGTCCGATCTGTTTGGAGAACATCTGATTCACTAGCCTTTGAAACGTGGCCCCAATATTTTTCAGGCCAAATGGCATGACCTGGTAACAATTGAGTCCATTGTTTGTGACAAAGGTTGTCTTCTGCCTGTCTGGGGGGTGCATCGCGATCTAATTATATATAGAGTATACGTTCAGGAAAGAAAGCAATTCATGGCCCGCCGTGCTGTCTACCAGCTGGTCGATCCGAGGTAACAGGAAACTATCTTTCGGACAAGCTTTGTTTAAATCTGAGTAATCTACGCAGACCCACCATTTTCCATTGGCTTTCTTCACAAGGACCACATTTGCGATTCAATCGGAATAATGCACTTCTTCTATAAATCCTACATCGAGCAGACCTCGTCGACTATACCACAGGTTTGTGATCTAGATCCACATTTAGCCTGTGGACCATGAATTCTGGAGAAATTCTGGACATATCTTGGTGGGACAATGTAAACACTACGCCAAAATCGTTGTTTTGAGACAGACCAAATCCGTCGTAAAACCAAATAAACGACGGACTTCGTCCGTCGCTGTTTACTGGGTTGTTTTTTATTTTATGACGGATTTTATCCGTCGTTTAATCTACGACGGATAAGGTCCGTCGCATCATAGCGACGGATAAAATCCGTCGTAAAAAATAAAAAATCCGTCGGTAATATTCAAAAAATTAGTTATCACTAAAAACATTAGCGACGAATAAGGTCGGTCGCTAATATGAGTAAGCGACGGACCTCATATCCATAGTTGATTTTCAATGGTAAGAAATTAGCGACGGATAAGGTCCGTCGCTAATATGAGTAAGCGACGGACCACAAATCTGTTGTTGATTTTCTATGTTCAGACATTAGCGACGGACCAAATATCTGTAAAAAAAAAAAAAAAATCGATAAATTATTATTATTATTTTTTTAATCTTGCACCTGATAGTCATTCAAAAAATAATTCACACTATTGTTTGATAAGCCTATTCACAAAATTGGTAACAACTCAATTCAATAAAAGAGGAAATGACCCAAATGGCCCACTCCAACAAAAATTGACTTCAACCCTCCTAACTAAACACTTTCCCCCCAAACTAGGACCCATACAAAAGAAATTACCCTGAACTTCAACTGTTGGCTATGCCTTGTCTTGAATTGGCTACTTAGTATCTTCTCTTGTTCAACCTTTTTTTGAACCCTTCCTACATATATTACAAACAACCAGATTCAATCCAAGAAAAGGCTAGTTTAGTCAACCCTTCATATATTACAAATAACCAGCTCAAATCCATGAAAAGTGAATAGTTTAATCAACTGAAACCAATTAATAAAATAAAAGATTAGAATTCATCCTAGCCATTAGAGGTTCAAGTAAGAGCGTTTCTTAACTTCATAACATTCACTGGGAGAGCACAATACAGTTTAAAAAGATCTTTAGATGTTGGAATCAATACACAACAGCCAATGCAATCTGCATTTAATGCACTAGTGTCTAACAAAATGACTAAATGAAAGTGTAGGAACTACGAAATTCCTATTTCCCAACAGAAGATAGCAACAACTTGTTAGTGCTTGTAACTGCTTTCATTTATGAAACTACATCTCTATTACCATTTGGTCCATGAAACCAGACCCAAAAAAATATCTTTGATTCCCCCATCCATCCATTCAACCATCATACAGTTATATTCATAAATACATATCGTGGAACTCCAACCCATCCACCGACAACATCATCATTACCTTAAAACTAGTTCCATCCCTTCTAATCTCACCTAATGCAACCGGCCAAACATGCCCTTAATGTCATTGGGGCACAATCCTTGAAATAACAAATTGGAAAACATACATTAGATGATACAACCTGCTGAGCAAGCCATTCGTAAAGTTCCTTTTATGCATCATATTTGTGTTGAAAGATGCATGTGTTGCTTAACCAATGCTTGGAAAATGGGCATATACATAGTATAGAATACAAGTACATGAAGTGGGAAATGGGCTAAAATGACTGAAGAGCATCAAAAGACCTAAGAGCATCAAAAGACTCTAGGCCAATGAGATTGCAATTCCCGATCAATAAAAACAGGACACCTAAGCACTGTTACTCTATGTCATATGAATCCTTGTAACATCCCATGATTAATATGCATAACATGCAAACAATCTACATACCAAGAAGCCTCACAGAAAGAGGGAGCTCTGCCTTTAGCAACTTCGTAGCATAGTTTAAGATATCCTCCCTTGAGCAAATATACCTTTGCAAAGACATGGCTCTAGTCCGAACCTGCAAATTGTATATTTAAGTAAATTTGTCAGTAAAAAAATCAAATACTAAGCCATTGTTAAAATAGGGTTAGAAGCACTACTAAGACGAGCATAAAGAATTCTGTAATTTAAACTATTCACAAGGGTTTGTAATGAATAGAAACAGTGCAATTGCATAGAATCATTTCATAAAATCTATAATTTAAAAGAATTCTGTAGTACAAAATGGCACTAGTGTGTAACCAAAACTAGAAAGGGAAGGGTGCTGCTAGCAGCCAGAGTATGGGTACAAAAATAAAAATAAAAACTCTTCTATTGGAATATTCTAACCTCTAAATTATTCAAAGCCCTTATATATTCAGTGGTTACGCAGACTCCCTATATTCAAAGGAAAAGAGTTTTTATTTTTGAGCTTGGATGGAAAATTATGTACCATTCTCATTTTATATGGCCATGATGTGAGACCTGACCCGAGTCCGCATGTGTGCATGTGCGTGTGTGAGTATGCATCTCGTTCATCTTGGTCTCGCGGTCCTACCAATCAAATTTTGGTGACCTGCTACCCTAGGGTAGTGTTTGCGGTCATCCTTGAGTTCGGTCACGTAGACCCAACTCGGATTGACCCAAGACCTATGCCATTGCGACCGCATCGTCGCCGCAGTTCCAACAACGCGTCTCGTGCATAAATCCGATGTGTCCATCAAAAGTTGTAGGCCACGCATTATTTGGGCCATTGATCACAATGTGGAACCACCTAGTGCTTGTGCACGTTTTCCTAGGTGACACCCACCCTAGAATCCTATCATTACCTAGCCTAACCTACAAGCTACCCTACACCTTTTATAACTAGTATGATGGATTTGCCTAACTTAGGCAATGATTGCTCTCTTTCTTAGAAAAACTATGATGCATTTCTCTATCCTAAGCCCCTCTTTTCTAGCAAATTTTAGATTTTCTTCTCTTCTCTAGGAGAAATTCATGATTCATTCTCTTGTTTCTAGCAACTCATCATACCACTCTTACTTCTCCCTTTCCCCTTCCCATTTTCCCTCATTTTCTCTCTCATCTCCCTCTCTCTTCCTTCATTTCTCTCCTCTAGCAAACCATGAGAACCCATTCCTCCAGCCCCTTCCAAGCTAGATCTCTCACAATCTAACCCTCAAAAATCCATCCCAACCATTAAAACTTCACCATTGGAGATATAGAACACAAGTGTAGAAGGAGGATAATCTTTGAAGTGGGTGCTCTTAAATTCTCATTCATCTTCATTAGGAACTTGTGGGACCCATCAAGTGATGATAGAGGTCCCCCATGTCTCCATGATTGAGGCCAATGTCCCATTTCTTTGCATGCATGTTCCATGGATGGGGCCATTCTCCATGGACCCCTTCATGGCATTTTCCTTTGATGCATGTCAATTTCCTCTCTTGTGGCTGGATTATTTTTACTTTCCATTATTTTATTCTTGATTCCCTGATGTGTGTGGCCCACTTAGTGGCCCCAAAATATCTAGACTATCTAAGCAAAGTGGATGCCCATGGCTGTCTATTCCTTGGACGTTGGCACTCTATTTGCTCCATTTTGGGCACATGCAATGGGTCTCACGAAGGGGGTATGGCCTGAATGTTTGTGGGGCCCACTAAGGTGGATCTTAAAACAAATTTTGTGGGATATTTTCCCCTTTATTCAGTAGCTATGATCAGTTATTTTCAGACAAACCTTGCTGTCCAAAAACATTCTGTACTATTTTTGGGATTATTTTTGGCATATTTTATGGACTGATTTGGAGGATGTTTTACCTCCACTATTTGATTATTTTTGGAGGTGTGGACCCCACTTAGAAGTATGACAAATTTCACCCTCATCCGACCCTGTTTGATCACTTAAAAGGGTGGGCCAAGAAGGTTGGACGATCCAGATTTTTCTGGACTGTCCAGCCATTCTGTTGCTGTAAAAGCATAAATATTAGCTTGTTTTTGAAGTAGTGGGCCACCTTTGTGGACTCCACCTTGTTGTATACTTGTGTAGGGATGTTGGTCCTACATTTTCTTAAAATTTGGCAGACCTGGGTGTCACGCCCCAGACTTGGTAACCGGACTCATAAGGAACCCGATGGCCGGTTCTGGCCGCAACAGCCTCCATAGTACCCCATTCTCGGCTCCTGAGGTAGGTTCCGATCCTGGGATCCTACAAGGAGGATTTTCATAATAGTATAATCATTACCAATACGAGCATACCCAAGATCACAACAAGTAAATTCGAGAATAACAAAGGCACACATCACAAAAATTCACTATGAATTTGAACTTTTACAAGCTTATATAAGGTCCAAAAGGACATACATAAGATAATAGAAGAAAGAAAGGAAGAAAGTGGCTAAAAAATGGAGGGAAGATGAGGAGAAGGTTGCTGGAATTTTACAATGGAAGAGAAAAATGAGAGGGAAAGAGGGAGAAAAGATATTTAAGGGAAGTAATCATAACCTATGGTGATACAAACAATGTTTGCTAGGGTAGGTTAGGTGTGGGTAGTATTTATTCCATAGGAATTGTAGTGTGTGTGGGTGGTGTGCATGGGAACTTGTGTCATGAGAGTAGTCCATATGCTTTTGTACAAAAAGTAGGCCACATGATGAAATGCTCACAACTTTTGATCTATAAGTCGGATGAACGCACGAGACGCGTCGTTGGAACCGCAACGACGATACGAACGAGATGACATAAGTCTAGGGTCGACCCGAGTCGTGTCTACATGACCAGACTCAAAGATGACTGCAAACACTATCGTAGGGTCGTGGGTCACCGAAATTTGATCGGTAAGACCGCTGGACCAAAATAAATGAGATGCATACTCAAACACACACATGCACACATGCGAACCCGGGTCGGGTCTCACAATCCTCCCCACCAACAAAAAAATTTCATCCTCGAATTGACAAAACCGGAACAACAAAATGCATAACATCATATATATATATATATATATATATATATATATATATATATCACAATCATCAATCACAAGATAAGACAATACAAGCAATCAATCATTGAACAGATAGGGATAATGCTCCCTAATCTCAGCAAACCTGTGATGAAATCCATCAATACGTGCTCCCACTTCCACTCTGGAACACTCAACGGCTGCAAGGGACTAGGAGGCCTTGGATGATCGGCCTTGACACACTGACAAGCGTTACACTCAGCCACAAAATTAGCAATTTGGCCTACCATCCCCAACCAGAAGTACTGCCTTGACAACAAAACAAGCTCGACATCGGCAATACAAAACTATTCAGCGGGCAAGAGCATCTCACCAACCAAAATGGAACACGATAATATCATCGGCCTAACACAGCGATCTTCCCAAAAATGTCGATACTAACAATCCCTTACGGAAGACTCTAATAGAAATCTGATCGAACAAAAGCCCTTGGATACAAAAGGGGTACGATGCACCAAAACACAAGACTGACATACGAAGACAAGGAGAATACCCATAACGACTCCCCTAATAACTAAGGGTCCTGCTGCGTCGCGTAAAATCAAGCCTGAGGTGGCTGGGGGGGTGTCTGTCTCCTCTGCATCTGCGGTCGTTGCGAAGGTCCATCCTGCTGATGGGGACACTTGTGCCTATGGTGTCCCGTCTGCCCACAACCGAAGCAAAGTCAAGAAAAGAGGCTGGAAAATGAAGCAACCGGCGGTGCTAATGATGATGAAGAAGCTACTGCATGTGATGCTGATGCTCTGGCGGCTCGATAGGCTACGCACCTCTGCCGCTGTCGACGCTGCAGAGAGCTACTAGAGGGGGCCTGCCTCTTCCGACCTCTCCTCTGATCATGATCCCTCTGTGAATTGGTCCACTCGGCCTCGCCCTGAAGTAGAAATACCGCTAACGGAGCACGCTGCAGAGTTGAATCTCGCAAAAGGGGACTCGCACGCTCCTGTTCCGCTTGTCCGGGCATCTCAGGAACGGGCTGACGGGTCTGAAGAACATCAGTGATGACCTGCATCAACTGCTGGAGATGCTCAGCTCCTACAGGAATCGTCAAATAAGCAGGGGTAGCACTAGCCTCTGGCAGAGGCACAGGTATGAAAAAATCCTCAGGAATAGGTACGGCAGACTCCAGAGGGGAAATAGAAATCTCAGGTGGTGGAGCAAAAGTCACTTGGATTACTGGAGCGGAATGAGAACTATGTTCATGGGCACCATGGCCATGGGCATCACAATCAGGGGCACCATGACTAGACGACATAGTCTACAGAAAGAACAAAGGTGATGGATACCTAGGAATTAGAATCCTTGAAGCCTCAAACGGAATGAGGGAAACACACTTGAGACACTAGTCGTCCTAAGCTTGTAGTAGATATGTGATACTATCCCAAGTTATTCGAAAATTACTTGCTATGCTCTAATACCAACTTCTGTCACGCCCCAAACTCGGTAACCAGACTCACAAGGAACCTGATGGCCAGTTCTAGCCTCAACAGCCTCCGTAGTACCCCATTCTCGGCTCCTGAGGCAGGTTCCGATCCTGGGATCCTACAAGGAGGATTTTCATAACAGTATAATCATTACCAATACGAGCATACCCAAGATCACAGCAATTAAATCCGAGAATAACAAAGGCACACATCACAAAAATCCACTATGAATTTGAACTTTTACAAGCTTACATAAGGTCCAAAAGGACATACATAAGATAATAGAAGAAAGAAAGGAAGAAAGTGGCTGAAAAATAAAGGGAAGATGAGGAGAAGGTTGCTGGAATTTTAGAATGAAAGAGAAAAATGAGAGGAAAAGAGGGAAAAAAGATATTTAAGTGAAGTAATCATAACCTATGGTAATACAAACAATGTTTGTTAGGGTAGGTTAGGTGTGGGTAGTGTTTAGGGTGGGTAGTGTTTATTCCATGGAAATTGTAGTGTGTGGGTGGTGTGCATGGAAACTTGGGCCATGAGAGTGGTTCATATGCTTTTGTACAAAAAGTGGGCCACATGATGAAATGCTCACAACTTTTGATCTATAAGTCGGATGAACGACGAGACGTGTCATTAGAACCGCAACGACGATACGAACGAGATGACATAAGTCTAGGGTCAATCCGAGTCCGGTCTACGTGACCGGACTCAAAAATGACCGCAAACACTATCGTAGGGTCGCGGGTCGCCGAAATTTGATCGGTAGGACCGCGGGACCAAAATAAACGAGATGCATACTCAAACACACACATGCACACATGCGAACCTGGGTCGGGTCTAACACTAGGCCCACTCTAATGGGGTGCACAAATCAGGGGTAGCAGCATTGTTTTAGCAGCAGATTTTTTTTTGAAATACCTTGCTGTCCATAAATTTTAGGAGTTAAATAAAATACTTTTTACTATCACAAAAATTATAAAATTTTGCGGAGAGGTATCCCACCCATGGTAGGGCCTACCTGCAAAATTTTAGGGCTAATGGACCCCACTTGGGCAGCTAAAAGGGTGGACCAATATAGTGGGCTGCCAAAATTTTCTGCTATGCAGTCCAGCAGCATAGGACAATTATATTCCAACAATATTTCACTCTAGACAGATTGTATTCTTTATATTAATTAAAACACTTCTGAGTATCCAAAAATTATGAAAACTTACAGGGAGGTGGTCCACTCAAGGTGGGATCTACCTAACAAATTTCAGGTCTAATGGACCCCTGTGTACACCGTGACAAGGCCTGGACTGGCCCACCATGTTGGGACGTCCAGGTCAGTCCGATTTTCTGGACAGACTGTTTTATTTAAATTAACTAAAATATTTTTAGGTGTCCAAAAATTAAGAAATTTTTTGTTGTAGACCACCTATGGAAGGACCACCCTGCAAATTTTCAGGGCCATCGGGCCCCTGTACCGATCGTGGTATGGCCTGCAATTAGGATCAGTTTTTGGTCAAATATCCAGGCCTGTAGGACAACCCACCACGGGATGCCCCTACCTTGGGCTGTTGGGCCTGCATTCTAATGGCATGACCCACTTGAAGTAAGTGTTGTATATCCCCCTTCTTATCTGGTGGGACCCACTGTGATATGTGTGGGTCACCATAGGTCAGTAACCCATTTAAATTAAATAAATTTCTGGACTCCAGCAGGCCCAGCAAGTGGGTGGGCTGGAATTCCAGCAAGGGGCCCAAATTTGTACATAGTTAATCTTTTGGAGCCGTGGCGGCCCACCAGATTTAAGGGAGTGTTGCACACACTCTTTTCCCTCCTTTCTTAGACATTTTGGGCTTAATTAGTGCCCTTGAGGCCCACCTTTGTGGTGGTTTGTGGGCTAGCCTTAACTAGAATTTTCGATAGCTTTATAGGCCCAATGGGCTGGAAACCTATCCCTTGAGCCGAAGATTGTGCAAGGGCTGACCTTATTAATTTATGAGCCTAATGAGCCGACTAAAAGTTGATCATGTGCATTTATTAGCCTTGATGCCCTCATAAAATGCTTAATTGTGGGCTGACTTGTAAGGCCCACATAAATGTATATTGTGGAGGGCCTTGCTAAATCTTTGGGCTGGTGTGGCAAGGCTCACACTGTCAGTATAGGCCTTGCCCATGTGTATTCTTGGGATTACAGGCTGCCTTCAAGTCCACCATAATGTATGAATTGGATGGCTTTTGCTTAGGCCATTTCTTTTGGGCCCATTATGTGATATATTATATGCTTGTTTGTGTTAGCAAGTAGGCTTTGTGGACTCAGTTCTTTTGGATAGGCCCATTGATCTTGGGCATATACTCTCCTATCAATTGTGATGGGCTTAGTGGCAATAATACACAAGAGGTTGGGCCCTTGGCTGCCCACTAAACTGACCCTGTACTTAGGCCGAAAGTGAGGTCCAACTCACTTGTGTTAAATGTGAAACTTACCCATGTAAATGAATTACTGAGCTGGCCATGAAGCCCACCACAATATATGGATTTATGACCTTTATGGTTGGGCCCAAACTTTGCTTAAGGGCCCACCATGCTACCTAAGTATTGGGCTTAGTGTATGGCCCACTAGGCCATGGATTGCTTAGGCCTTGGGCCTTGTTTCATGCTCGAGTAGTGGCGGGCTACCTCTTGGGAACCAGTTGAGGTTGGATGTCCTCCTGGGTGGTCCTAAGGTAGGCTCATGGGTTCTTCTATGGATGGTTAAAGGCCCACCAGAGACCCTAGGCCATTTGTTTAAGGCTCAATGTGTATATATGTGGAACCTACCTTTGGTCTAAGCCATCTAAGCCTTAGATCGCCCGATCATGGAGGTACTCTCTGCCTTAGGTTGCTGCTGGATTCACAATCCAGTAGCAGGCCCACTTGATCTTTTCTTGATGTATACACACCCTCCATCTGGTAGGGGCCCCTATGAATATTGTTGGCCTTCATGAGATCATTCCCACTTATTTGACTAATTTCTGGGCTTTAGCATGCCGAAGAAGCTAAGTGAGCCAAACGTTTATCAAGGGCCCTCAAATGTACATTGTTATGATTAAAACTTTATTGGACATGGGACCCACCATATTGAGAACTTATGTACGTGTTGCATGCTTGTGTTTTCTTATAATCTTTGGGCTTAATCAGTGCATTCTTTTGGGTCACCTTTAGTGATCATACGAGGACCCCATCTTAGATCAAATTTTTGGGGCATTCCATGGGCCCAGAGTTGGTTGGGACATCCCAGCTTGGCCTAACCATATATTGGGCCAGCTTCCACCATTTTGATGGACTTGTGGGCTAAGATAAGGATAATATTGGGCCCTTGGTTGCCCACTTAAATTGCCCTTGCTACATCAGGGCTGTAACCTCCACAGATACATCGTGGATGACCATATTTAGACACTGAAAATGATACTTGAGCATACCGGGTGCATAGGATGCCCATGGGTGAAAATTTTAAAACTTCAATGGTACCAAGGATCTGCTCCAACGCCGTGACCGAGTTAAATATATGAGCGCATGAGGGCCTTATACCGTTAGGCCGCGACTCCCACTGTCGTGTAGTTGGTTGGATAGGGGTGTGTCTTACTCGCTTGATGTAAGGGGGCATTGCTAGGCTGATTCTGACCAGCTCGTGAATGGGTCCGCTACCTTCAGGCCTTGCTGGTGATTGGCTGTCCGCAGGAAGGGTAGCGAGGTCTCTTATGCTCATTTGACTGTGCGGGGTCTATAGAGCGGTAGTCATCTAACAGTGTAACGGACTCCGGTGATTCCTTATGATGGAAATGTACTTGATATGTGGATTGGATATAAGCATTGACATTACTTCGCATTGCATTTGCATCGGCTGTGTAAGCCTCATATTGCATCACCTTGGCATGGTGCCCAGTACTCGTTGCATTATAGTACTCATCGCATTACAGTACTCATATTGCATTACAGTACCCATTGCATTATATAGCCTTGGTATGGCTTCCTGCATTATCGTACTGCCTTGGTATAGTTTTTTGCATTCATGATAGCCTTAGTAAGGCTAGTGGTATTGGTATTGATCATGACTCCCTTCTGCATTCTCTATCATCTTCTGAGCACTATTATCACACACTTACATCACCCTCTAAGCTTCTATAAGCTTGTGCATGATTGATGCGTGCAGGAGATCCTAGGCAGGCGTTGTAGCAGCAAAGCGTGAAGTAGAGTTGAGCTTGAGGACTCTAGTGTTGCTGACTCTTTTCTCTCTTTTCCCATTATGTTATGTATATGCTTTTGGACCTGATGTAAGCTTGTAAAAGTTCAAATTCTTAGTGGATTTTGTGGTGTATCCTTTGTTACTTCCAGATATACTTGTTGTGATCTTGCGTATGCTCATATTGGTGATGATTATACTGTTATGAAAATCCTCCTTATAGGATCCTAGGATCGGAACCTGCCTCAGGAGTCGAGAATGGGGTACTACGGAGGCTGTTGCGGCCAGAACCGGCCATCGGGTTTCTTGTGAGTCCGGTTACGGAGTCTGGGGCGTGACAGAAGTTGGTATCAGAGCATAGCAAGTAATTATAGAATAATTTGGGATAGTATCACATATCTGCTGCGAGCTTAGGACAAGCAGTGTCCCGAGTGCGTTTTTTTCATTCCGTTTGAGCCTTCAAGGATTCTAATTCATAGGTGTCCATCACCTTTGTTCATTCTGTAGACCATGCCGTCTAATCATGACGCCCATGGCCGTGGTGCCCATGGACATGGTTCTCATTCTGCTCCAGCGATCCGAGTGACTTTTGATCCACCATCTGAGATTCTTATTTCCCCTCTGGAGCCCGTCGTACCCATTCCTGAGGATTTCGCCGTACCTGTGCCTCTGTCAAAGCCCAGTGCTGCACCCGCTTATCTGAAGATTCCTGTAGGAGCTGAGCATCTCAAGCAGTTGATGTAGGTCGTCACTGATGTTCTACAGACCTGTCAGCCCATTCCTGAGATGCCCGGATAGGCGAAATAGGAGCGTGCGAGTCCCCTTTTGCGAGATTCGACTCTGCAATGTGCTTCATTGGCGGTATTTTTACTTCAGGGCGAGGCCGAGTGGACCAGTTCGCAGAGGGATCGTGATCAGAGGAGAGACCAGAAGAGGCAGGCCCCCTCTAGGAGCTCTCAGCAGCATCGACAGCGGCAGAGGCGCGTAGCCTATCGAGCCACCAGAGCATCAGCAATGCATACAACAACTTCTTCTTCTAGGCCGTTTACTGGCATTTGCTATGGTTGTGGGCAGACGGGACACGGTAAGCGCGAGTGTCCCCATCAGCAGGATGGACTTTCGCAGCGACCGCAATAGCAGCAGAGACCGCATATGCAGAGTAGACAGACACCTCCCCAGCCACCTCAGGCTTGATTTTGCGCGACTCATCAGGATCCTTAGTTATTAGGGGAGTTGTTATGGGTATCCTCCTTGTCTCCGTAAGTAAGTCTTGTGTTTTGGTGCATCGCACCCTTTTTGTATCCAAGGGCTTTTGTTCACTCAAATTGCTATTAGAGTCTATTGTAAGGTATTGTCAGTATCGGCATTTTTGGAAAGATCGCTGTGTTAGGCCGATGATATTATCGTGTTCCATTTTGGTTGGTGAGATGCTCTTGCCCGCTAAATAGTTTTGTATTGCCGATGTCGAGCTTGTTTTGTTGTCAAGGCAGTACTTCTAGTTGGAGATGGTAGGCCAAACTGCTAATTTTGTGGCTGAGTGTGATGCTTGTAAGCATGTCTAGGCCGATCATCTGAGGCCTCCTAGTCTCTTGCAGCCGTTGAGTGTTCCAAAGTGGAAGTGGGAGCACGTATTGATGGATTTCATCGCAGGTTTGCTAAGATTAGGGAGCGTTATCCCTATCTATTCAATGATTGATTGCTTGTATTGCCTTATCTTGTGATTGATGATTGTGATATATATATATATATAATGTTATGCATTTTGTTGTCTCGATTTTATCAATTTCGAAGATGAAATTTCTTTGTTGGTGGGGAGGATTGTGAGACCCGACCCGAGTCCGCATGTGTGCATGTGCGTGTGTGAGTATGCATCTCGTTCATCTTGGTCTTGCGGTCCTACCAGTCAAATGTTGGTGTCCCACGTCCCTTGGGTAGTATTTGCGATCATCCTTGAGTTCGGTCACGTAGACTCGACTCGGATTGACCCGAAACCTATGCCATTACGACCGCATCGTCGCCGCGATTCCAACAACGCGTCTCGTGCGTAAATCAGACGTGTCCATCAAAAGTTATAGGCCACGTATTATTTGGGCCATTGATCAATATGTGGGACCCACCTAGTGCTTATGCACGTTTTCCTAGGTGACACCCACCCTATAATCCCATCATTGCCTAGCCTAACCTACAAGCTACCCTACACCTTTTATAACTAATATGATGGATTTGCCTAACCTAGGCAATGATTGCTCTCTTTCTTAGAAAAACTATGATGCATTTCTCTATCCTAAGCCCCTCTTTTCTAGCAAATTTCAGATTTTCTTCCATTCTCTAGGAGAAATTCATAATTCCTTCTCTTGTTTCTAGCAACTCATCATACCACTCTTACTTCTCCCTTTCCCCTTCCCATTTTCCCCCATTTTCTCTCTCATCTCCCTCTCTCTTCCTTCATTTCTCTCCATGATTGAGGCCAATGTCCCATTTCTTTGCATGCATGTTCCATGGATGGGGCCATTCTCCATGGACCCCATCATGGCATTTTCCTTTGATGCATGTCATTTTCCTCTCTTGTGGCTTGATTATTTTTACTTTCCATTATTTTATTTTTGATTCGCTGATGTATGTGGCCCACTTAGTGGCCTCGGAATATCTAGATTGTCCAAGCAAAGTGGACGCCCATGGCTGTCCATTCCTTGGACGTTGGAACTCTATTTGCTCCATTTTGGGCATATGCAATGGGTCTCATGAAGGGGGTATGGCCTGGATGTTTGTGGGGCCCACTAAGGTGGATCTTAACACAAATTTGTGGGATATTTCTCCCTTTATTCAGTAGGTATGATCAGTCGTTTTCAGACAAACCTTGCTGTCCAAAAAAATTCTGTACTATTTTTGGGATTGTTTTTGGCATATTTTATGGACGGATTTGGAGGATGTTTTACCTCCACTATTCAATTATTTTTGGAGGTGTGGACCCCACTTAGAAGTATGACAAATTTCACCCTCATCCGACCCTGTTTGATCACCCAAAAGGGTGAGCCAGGAAGGTTGGACGGTCCAGCCATTCTGCTGCTGTAAAAACATTAATCTCAGCTTGTTTTTGAAGTAGTGAGCCACCTTTGTGGACCCCACCTTATTGTATACTTGTGTAGGGATGTTGGTCCTACATTTTCTTAAAATTTGGCAGACCTGGGCCCACTCTAATGGGGTGCACAAACCAGGGGCAGCAGCATTGTTTCAGCAACAGAATTTTTTTTTGAAATACCATGCTGTCCATAAATTTTAGGAGTTAAATAAAATACTTTTACTATCCCAAAAATTTTAAAATTTTGCAGAGAGGTGTCCCACCCATGGTAGGGCCTACCTGAAAAATTTTAGGGCCAATGGACCCTCTTAGGCATCCAAAAGGGTGGGCCAATATAGTGGGCTGCCAGAAATTTCTGTTATGCAGTCCAGCAGCATAGTTCTATAAAAATAAATTTAAAAAAAATATATTTTCTCTGAAGCTGGGCCATATTTCTGGGTCCCAACTTGTTTTGGGCTTGATGAGGGACCTTGGGTCCAAATTTCAGTAATTTTGGAGGCCCAGAACCCACCCATTTGATGCCCCGAATTCAGGACAGTTATATTCCAGCAATATTTCACCCTAGACAGATTGTATTCTTTAAATTAATTAAAATACTTGTAAGTATCCAAAAATTATGAAAATTTACAGAGAGGTGGTCCACTCATGGTGGGATCTACCTAAAAAATTTTAGGTCTAATGGACCCCTGTGTACACCGTGGAAAGGCCCGGACTAGCCCATCACGTTGGGACGTCCAGGTCAATCCGATTTTCTGGACAGACCGTTTTATTTAAATTAATTAAAATATTTTTAGGTGTCCAAAAATTAAGAAATTTTGTGGTGTTGTAGACCACCTATGGAACGACCACCCAGCAAATTTTCAGGGCTATCGGGATCCTGTACCAATTGTGGTGTGGCATGCAATTTGGATTAGTTTTGGGTCAAATATCCAGGCCCGTAGGACAACCCACTACGGGATGCCCCTACCTTGGGCTGCTGGGCCTGCATTCTAATGGCATGGCCCACTTGAAGTAAGTGTTGTATATCCCCCTTCTTATCTGGTGGGACCCACTGTGATATGTATGGGTCACCATGGGTCAGTAACCCATTTAAATTAAATAAATTTCTGGACTCCATCAGGCCCAGGAAGTGGGTGGGCTGGAATTCCAGCAAGGGGCCCAAATTTGTGCATAATTGATCTTTTGGAACCGTGGCGGCCTACCGGATTTAACGGAGTATTGCACACACTCTTTGTCCTCATTCCTTAGACATTTTGGGCTTAAGTAGTGCCCATTGAGGCCCATCTTTGTGATGGTTTGTGGGCTAGCCTTAACCAGAATTTTTGATAACTTTATATGCCCAATGGGCAAGAAACCTATCCCTTAAGCCCAAGATTGTGCAAGGGCTGACCTTATTGATTCATGGGCCTAATGGACCATCTACAAGCTGATCATGTGCATTTATTAGCCTTGATGCCCTCATAAAATGCTTAATTGTAGGTTGACTTGCAAGGCCCACATAAATGTATATTGTGGAGGGCCTTGCTAAATCTTTGGGCTGGTGTGGCAAGGCCCACACTGTCAGTATAGGCCTTGCCCATGTGTATTCTTGGGCTTACGGCTGCCTTCAAGTCCACCATAATGTATGAATTGGATGGCTTTTGTTTGGGCCATTTCTTTTGGGCCCATCATGTGATATATTATAGGCTTGTTTGTATTATCAAGTAGGCTTTGTGGACTCAGTTCTTTTGGATAGGCCCATTGATCTTGGGCCTATACTCTCCTATCTATTGTGATGGGCTTAAGGGCAATAATACACAAGAGGTTGGGCCCTTGGCTGCCCACTAAACTGACCCTACACTTGGGCCAAAAGTGAGGCCTAACTCACTTGTGTTAAATGTGAAACTTACCCATGTAAATGAATTACTGGGCTGCCCATGAAGCCCACCACAGTATATGAATTTATGACCTTTATGGTTGGGCCCAAACCTTGCTTAAGGACCCACCATTATACCTAAGTATTGGGCTTAGTGTATGGCCCACTAGGCCATGGATTGCTTAGGCCTTGGGCCTTGTTTCATGCTCGAGTAGTGGTGGGCTACCTCTTGGGAACCAGTTGAGGTTGGATGTCCTCCTGGGTGGTCCTAAGGTAGGCCCATGGGTTCTTCTATAGATGGTTAAAGGCCCACCATAGACCCTAGGCCATTTGTTTAAGGCTCAATGTGTATATATGTGGAACCTACCTTTGGTCTAAGCCATCTAAGCCTTAGATCGCCCGATCATGGAGGTACTCTCTGCCTTAGGTTGCTGCTGGATTCACAATCCAGTAGCAGGCCCACTTGATCTTTTCTTGATGTATACACACCCTCCATCTGGTGGGGCCCCCTATGAATATTGTTGGTCCTCATGAGATCATTCCCACTTATTTGACTAATTTCTGGGCTTTAGCAGACCCAAGAAGCTAAGTGGGCCAAACGTTTATCAAGGGCCCTCAAATGTACATTGTTATGGTTAAAACTTTATTGGACATGGGACCCACCATATTAAGAACTTGTGTACGTGTTGCATGCTTGTGTTTTCTTATAACTTTGGCCTTAATCAGTGCATTCTTTTGGGTCACCTTTAGTGATCACACGAGGACCCCATCTTAGATCAGATTTTTGGGGCATCCCATGGGCCCAGAGTGGGTTGGGACGTCCCAGCTTGGCCTAACCATATATTGGGTCAGCTTCCACCATTTTGATGGACTTGTGAGCTAAGATAAGGATAGTATTGGGCCCTTGATTGCCCACTTAAATTGCTAGTTATTGGGCTGATGTAGTTGAGCCCATTTCATCATCCAAACTTAAACTTATTTTTGGGCCGTATATTGTGTACGCAGGCTGCCCACCAAGTCCAACTTAACACATGAATTTTATGGTCATTGGGAATTGAGCCTTGGGCCTTAATTTTCCTCTTGGGGCCCATGTTGCTAAAAGTGGTATTATATCTTTTTATGGTCTATTATGAAGAATATATGTATGTGGTTACCTTTATTTTTATCTTAAATGTAGGCCTTGGGCCTTTTATCCATATAGTTTATGGTTGATATGCCTTTTTGGGGAATGGTGGTTAAATGTCCCCATTATGGACCCCTCTAGGCCCGGTTGTATTTAAGAGTGATTGAATACTTATCTTAGACTCTTGTTAGGCTCATTTATACATTACTTAGACCCATAGCTTGTATACTCAGTCTTGTGGGCTACCCCAGGTAAATGTGCCCCCACTAGAAGTTGGGTTCCTTATGGATATTGTCTAAGTACCTAGTCTTGGTTCCTTCTTGGATAGAAGGAATGTAATATAGATTGTATATCGCCATATAGTGTGATTAAATTCATCCTCATGATCCATGTACATCATTGTATGCTTGGTTGACACTGAACCACTGTGTGTGTATGGTCATATTGTGTCATTGGGCATTGCATGTCACCTTCTCCAAGGGACGTAGTATTCCCTCTTAAGCACGGTGGATGCTTGGAATTAATGCATGGTTGATTATGCGATTCATGCATCTGGCATTACATAACGTATGAGCATTATTGCGCTTGCTTCATCAGGGCTGTAACCTCCACAGATACATCATGGATGGCCATGTTTGGACACTGAAAATGTTACTTGAGCATACCGGGTGCATAGGATGCCCATGGGTGAAATTTTCAAAACTTTCATGGTACCAAGGATCTGATCCAACGCCGTAACCGAGTTGAATATATGAGCGCACGAGGGCCTTATACCGTTAGGCCGTGACTCCCACTGTCGTGTAGTCGGTTGGATAAGGGTGTGGCCTTACTCGCCTGATGTAAGGGGCATTGCTAGGATGAGTCTGACCAGCTCGTGAATGAGTCCTCTACCTTCAGGCCTTGCTGGTGATTGGTTATCCGCAGGAAGGGTAGTGAGGTCTCTTACACTCGTTTGACTGTACGGGGTCTGTAGAGCAGTAGTCATCCAGCAGTGTAATGGACCCCAGTGATTTCCTTATGATGGAAATGTACTTGATATATGGATTGGATATGAGCACTGGCATTACTTTGCATTGCATTTGCATCGGCTGTGTAAGCCTCATATTGCATCACCTTGGTATGGTGTCCAGTACTCATTGCATTATAGTACTCATCGCAGTACAATACTCATATTACATTACAATACTCATTGCATTACAGTACTCATCGCATTACAGTACTCCTTGCATTATATAGCCTTGGTATGGCTTCCTGCATTATCGTACTGCCTTGGTATAGTTTCTTACATTCATGATAGCCTTGGTAAGGCTGGTGGTATTGGTATTGATCATGACTCCCTTCTGCATTCTCTTTCTTCTTCTGAGCACTATTATCACACACTTACACGACCGTCTAAGCTTTTATAAGCTTATGCATGATTGATGCGTGTAGGAGATCCTAGGCAGGCGTCGTAGCAGCAAAGCGTGGAGTAGATTTGAGCTTGAGGACTCCAGTGTTGCTGACTCTTTTCTCTCTTTTCCCATTATCCTATGTATGTGCTTTCGGACCTGATGTAAGCTTGTAAAAGTTCAAATTCTTAGTGGATTTTGTGATGTGTATCCTTTGTTACTTCCAGATGTACTTGTTGTGATCTTGGGTATGCTCATATTGGTGATGATTATACTGTTATGAAAATCCTCCTTGTAGGATCCCAAGATCGGAACCTGTCTCAGGAGTCGAGAATGGGGTACTACGGAGGCTGTTTCTGACCGGCCATCGGGTTCCTTGTGAGTCCGGTTACCGAGTCTATGACGTGACACATGAAACCATGGATTGACTACAAAATCCAAACGTCTTGGCGCTTCAATGAGCTATCTGTGAACAATGAAAATAACAAAAACTTCCTCAGAAAGGGACATATATATAGTCTATATAGAAAACAATCATATAAAAAGGACAAACAAATAAAGACCATTGAAAAAACTAAAAAATTTCTCCATAGGTTGGAGGTTTCCTAGCCCCACACTTACCTTGCAAGTAGAACATGAGTTGTACTCGAGTCGAGTTAGCTCGGTTAGCTCACTCGACTCGCCTCGGCTTGAAACTAGATTCAGACAAAGTTGAGTTGGTTTTTAGAGTTTGAAAAAAATTCAAGCGAGTTCGAGCTTGCCCGAGCTCAAATCATCTGTTATTGCCTATCAAAATTAACTATAGCTTTTAATCATTGTCGATAGAAACTTTCTAACCACTTCTAGAATAAAAGGAAGAAAACAGTAGACCACATTCATGTATGCATCTAAATCAAAGTCAGCAACTATTTTGGCCTCTTTCTCTCCTTTCTTGAGTTCCTTCAGGAGCTCTTCCATCACATGACATGAAAAATAAAATTTAAAAAATTCAGTCTTGGATATGTAAAACAGTGCAAGTCATGTTGGCTAATGTATGCAAGATGTATGCAAGATGTTTTATGAGGGATAAATTCATCTATCCTAAAACCTCTCATTCCACCTGTTGAAGAACAAAACAGAAATCCAGAACTGAGCTTAAATATTTGACAGCCAAGGAAAGTAAGCAAAAGACAAACAAAATGGAGAACACTTGTCCAAAAGAATAGCTAGAGAGAATCTAAAACTAGAAATCCCAAAATCTAATTGAGGAAATGATACAAAACCCATAGAGAAAAAGGAAAAGAAAGGTAATAAGCATGGGGGAAGAAAACTAATATTGGACTCCAAGTCCCAACAGTTAAGGCTGTGTTTGGATGCTCACCCAAAATTGAATTGCAATAGTTCGATTCAATGAGTAAATGACTCTAGTGAGGCTAGCCACTCAAATTTAAATTATTGTCATTCCAAGTCCAACTGTCCAACTTAAAAGCCCATGGAACTGCAACGAATTAAAATGGCGCAAGTCACAATTTGGCCATATTCTTCTCATAATGAATTTGAATAATTGCAATACAATTCAACAAAGCATCCAAAGAGATACTAAAAGAAGCAAAACTAAAAACAATTTCAACACTACAAACTCAATTTGAGCCAGGGTTCTTTACCATTCACCGAGAAACTCTTTCAACATTCTTGTCTAGAATGATTGTTAATGACCTATTCAACATTCATGTTTAAATCCAATTTTAAGCAATAAGCATATATGCATCTGAATACTATCCAATTTTAAGCAAAAAAAAAAAAATGCCTGTCTGAATGCTCAAAAAGAACGATACATTCCTAAAATTTTCATATATGTCATTTGAATCTTAGGTCGCCTACTTAATTCAAAACAGATAAGCCAAGCAGAATAGTTCAAACAAACACCTCCCGACAAGTGCAAGCATACATAATTGTAAAAGAACCAAGCTGACCAAGAAAAAGCTCCCTACCTGATAATCTACACCTGCTGTAAAAATGAGCCGACCAAATCCTAGCAAGATTAATGGACTTATAGATTGAAGTGTGGCCTTCCATTTCCTAGGTAGGGAAGATAAAAGCTTAATTTCACAGCAGAGTGATGCAAAAAAAAAAAAAAAAAAAAAAAAAAAAAAAAAAAAAAAAAAAAAACACTATTATGAATACTTTGTGACCTATAAAGAAAATGTCCGAGCAGTACAAAGCCCAAAACAAACCTCTTGTTGTACATCCCATTTCCTAAGAAGGGAAGATAACCCTGATTTCACAGCAAAGTGTTTAAAAAGGGATAAAAGATCATGCAATACAAAGCCATAATAAAATACCCTGAAAAGCCAAAATCAGGTCAGCTACTGATGAAATAAGATAATGTAAAGGATATCATTTTCCCTGAAAACTTAACAAATGATCATCATAATTATGTCCCATCAATTAAAATACAAATCCAAGAGAAGCAGGACCTCCTTACTTAGAAATGGTCCGATGTATTTGTTGCCTATCAACCACCCTTTTCAGCAAGTCCCTCTTTTGTCACCTGTTGCAGTAACAAAAAATCACAAAAAAAAAAAAAAAAAAAAAAAAAAAAAAAAAAAAACACACATTTTCTTCCAAACTTTGATTGTAGAAGAAAGATTTGAAAATAAAATGAGATCTAGAGTTTTTTTTTGTTTTGTTTTTTTTTTTTTTTTTTAAATCAGTAAAATGGGATCTAGAGATTCACAATGTGATGGTAAGTAAAGCCTCATACACATCATTTATTAGTAGTCATGTTTTGTCTGTACCTGCCGTTTATATATTTTTTCTTCCATAGTTCCATGTGCCATCAAACGATATGCATAAACTGGCTTTGTTTGCCCATACCTGTAAGAAAGCAATACATTTTAGAAACAAAGAACAATAACGAGAAAACTGCGCTCCAAAAGATTAAGCATTAATTTTTTTTTAGAAAATAAATATCTCGATTATGTCATACCTCCAAACCTGAGCCTGAAGATCATAAGTAGGGTTCCACGAACCGTCAACAATGATTACATGGTTAGCAACGTGAAGGTTGATGCCTCATCCCATGATTCAAACAACTTCAAGCAACCTAGCCTCCTTCCAGAGATGCAACTGTACTTCACCACAACTTTTGCAATACTGCTGCTCTCCCATTCTCAATTGGGTCCACCATATTAAGCCCATTCTTCAAAACAGAGAAACTTGGGAATTAAATAGAAAGAAGAATAAAAAGAAGAAGCATCATTATGCAGACTTATACCTGTAAGGAATCACCAACAATGACAAAGGAGTTGTGGTCAAGTGGGACTGAAACCCAGCTCCCATCACTGAGAGAGATTTTAAGGTCTGATGTATTGTTTGATCTCAGAACTGATATTATCTAAGGGTCAGTGTGTTCTCCAAAACCAGTTAAGCTTGGTTTAACCTTCATCCCTTCAGTTAAAGATTCAAGAACTCCACAGGCTAATTTCTTCATAGCTGATATGTAATCACGCACAGCAGAGCTGAAAAATAACCCACCAAAAAAAAGGTCATTTCATCAAAACATGAAGTATTATTGCATAAAAACAGAAGCTCCAAGCTGAAGAATCGTAGCTATAAATAGCTAATGCTATTTGAAAAGTGCAATTGGGTTTGAGCTGCAAGAGAAAATGGTTGGATTTTCTTACCAAAAGATTTCTGGGTTTTCTCTAGAAATGGCCCAAGATCTCTGAGAAATAATTGACACCATAGTTCAACATCATATTTGTTGTAATGCTTAGGATAGGCATCATTTTCTGGCACACAATCATATCAAATGAAGGATAGAATGTGAAAATCAATTTGCATGTATAAAAATGGAGCGAATAAAGGAAAGCATTTACCATTTCAACTTTGACTTCCTGTATACCAGCTGCCAACCTGAGTGACCTAAAGCAAAATAAGGAAGACCATCATTATCATCATTTAAGCCTTATCCCAACTAATTGGGGTCAGCTACATGAATCCTTTTCCACCATCATTATCATAACTTGCTTTTGAGTGCTTGTCACTTACCACATCAATCTACATATCAGAAATCATGGACCTCAATTGCTCGGCAACAAAGTCCTCTGAAACATGAACTCCCTGGTTATAAAAAAATAACTCCATTAGAAAAAACTTATTTCAAGATGAGGCATGAGCAAAAATTGAATAGCACTAAGGAAATTGAATAAAGATAAAGAACAACTGATAGCATCTTATAAAAGAAAATGCTTTGAAGAACGATTGCATACTGATGCAGAAAATTTTCTAAATTATATCAACAAAATAACACATAAACCTTGACTTCAAAGAAAGAAGAAAACAATACATAAAAATGCAGAACCCGCTTCATGAATTGGGGGAACCGAAAGATAATGGAAAGACAAATGAGAAACAATACATTTGGAAAATAAATGAAAGTAAGTGATAATGGAGAGAAAAAATAGTTGATGCGCTATTGTAAATGGTCCATAATCGGGGGCAATTCAAACTGGAAAATATAGTGGTGTTGGCAATTTATGTAACATTGTTGTGTCAGAATATTTCAAACGTATGTAGGCTATTGGCTATCAAAGGAGACTGTAACTTATTAGGACAAGAAATAAACACACAATCCGGGTTTTGGGTCGAAGAATCACATCAAGAAGACTAGTATAAGGTGCAAAAATAAAATAATAGTCACATGGAAACAAAAACCAACTCCCGAATCAGATATCATGGAAAACATTTCCAACATTGTTTCGACAAGAAAAACAAAAGTATTTGATTTGGGAATTATCTTATTCAAACATAACAATGAATAGTTACAGAAACAATCATCACACTTTATTGATTCTGAATTCATTTACATCCTCAAGTATCCCTTGATTCTAAGATAGTTTACAAAGAATTCATTGCAAGTTATAAATTTCGGCAGCATAACAGCGCTGATCTCAATCATCTCCTATGACTTAGGAGGAATAGACAAATCGACCAATAGTCTTCAAGAGGACGAAGATTCCGGCAGCATAACAGCGCTATTTCAGTCATCTCCTGAGACTTAGGAGGAATATGCCTTTTCGTCGATGATTCTTCCTTTTCTCTTGAACAAGAAGAACTTGAAGACTTAAAGACTCTAGCCATTCTAGCAGCATAATCAGCCCATTGCTGTTATAGACTGTCCAGCAGTCGCTTTGCGCGGGTCCGCGCAAACTACAGGAGCCCAATGTTCCTTTGCGCGGGTCTGCGCAAACTATAGGAGCCCAATGCTCCTTTGCGCGGGTCCGCGCAAACTATATGAGCCCAATGCTCCTTTGCACCTTCTGTCTTCTTCTTCGTCTTTCTTCTAACCCCTTTTGAGAGAAAGAACGGGGTATTTATAGACATTTCTATTGGTGTAAATCTCTGTTCTGGTCGATGTGGGACAAAATAACATCCAACCATTTTTATACCTCCGCAAAACACTTTGCGTGGACTCGTGCAAACGACATGCTTTGCGCGGTCTAGCGCAATCTATCATTTCCGCGCAACCTGTCTTCACTGATCAACCCGCGCAACCCATTTACTTTGCGCGGTCCAGCGCAATCTATTTACTTTGCGCGAACCCGCGCAAAGTCATCTTTAAACTGATTTCTTTGATCTTCAAACTAATTTTCTTGATCTTTCCTTTCTTCAGTTCTTTGCTCATTTTATGCCTCAACAGATGCCCCCTTGATCCGTTCTTTGTTTTTTTCAGAAAATCAAAGAAAAAGGATCAAACCATTCATTTTCTAGGGTTTGCGCGACCCCGCGCAAAGCTCGGTCGAGTACCGTACTCGGCCAGAAATACTATAAATAGTCCAACTTATTTCATCATTTTCACGAACTGCTTGTACTCTGCTGAAACTCTGCTCTGGCGATTTTCTTCTGCGCAAACCTTTTACTTTGCGCGAACCCACGCAAACCATTTCACTTTGCGCGAAGTCCTTTGACCTTGGAGATTTTCCGTGCAAAGTACTTCATACTTAGCCAATTTCTTTTGAACCGTTTCCAACACTTAGCCATTTTCTTCTTTCTTCCTTTCTTACTCTGTCATTTATCTTCCTTTCTTTGACTTATTCTCATGGCTCGTATAAAACAAACAGCTCGTCCTCCTTCCGATCAACCTTCTTCTGATCAACCTCCTGTCAAGCGAACAAAGACCACTTCCAGAAATCCTGCTTATTTTAAAGAGCCTGTTCTTCCCACCTTCGACTTTTCTGACCGCATTAGATCTTTGCCTTCCCCCATTCATAGATCCATATCATTAGGAGATATCAAATGTCCCCCGAAGCACGGCAGGGAATACGATTGGGATGAATGGTTAAAGACTACGGCTCACATTCATACTGATAGTGAAAGACCACCCCTTCGTGAAGACACTCCCCCTGCTTCTCGTCCAAAGAAAACTCGCTGGAATAAGGCGAAAGAGTTCGCAGAGAAAATTAAGGAACATAAGAGGAAGAGACTTCAAAACTCATGGGACTCGGTACGAGTTGTTGAAGGCGTTATGAAATTTGACAACCCTCATGCCGAGGGCATGACGATTATTCCCATCAAAGTATACCGCCATCAGTCCATGCTTGACTATGAGTCTAAAGATTACGTCCATGGCGAGAGGTTAATGTATACTGAATCGTGGGCATCAAAAGAGCCCCGAATCCTTGAGGGAGTCATTCAGACACAAAAACCACGACAAAGGATAGGGGAAGCTCATCCCATGATATTCTTAGTTCCTTTTCACGATCCTCATGATCTCTTTCCTTCTCATTTTTATGAGACAGTTCGACAGCGGCGCTTTAGAGATCGAGAATAACTCTGGGGACAGGAAGAATTCCGCATCAGAGGCATGTTAACTGCTCGCCGCTATTACTCTAAATGGGCGGAGGCTATATTACTGAAGCATACGAGCATTCTTGCAAAGATTGGCCTTTATGATGCCATAGAAGTGACCTCCAAACACTTTTATAGGGAACCCAATATACTGAAAGGCTTCCTTGAATACTGGTTGCCTGCAACCAACTCCTTCCATTTACCTTATGGTGAAATGAGCATATCACTTTGGGATCTTCATCGTATAGCCGGTCTTAAAATAACAGGTAAATTCTATGATGAATTCATTCCTACAAACAGAGAATTGGCCTTTGTATCTTCTCCAGACCGCAAGCCTTCCATCTCTGAGACTACCATAGAACTGTTCAAAGAGATGGGCAAATTTCCCAGCTCCACAAAAATTCCCCCTCTGCAATGGCTGGCTCATTTCTCTAGGGGTCTCAGGTATTTATCAATCTGATAATCGACTTCTTCTTTATATTCTTGCTTATTTAGCCATTCCTGCATATTAACCTCTTCATCTTTATTCTTTCTTTGAAGATTTCGCGATTGTCACTCTAAAGAACTAACGAAGCTTCGAGATGAAATAAGAGGAAGACCAGAATATAGCTCTTTGGAGAACTTGCAGCATTCTTGGCTTATTGGCTAAGTTTGGTCGTATGGCCCAGCTCCAAGTGGGCAGATTTGTTCGTTCGTCCAAGCGTCTTTGTTGTAGCTGGTGCTTTAGCGGAAGGCCATAAATACTCTCTTGCTCCTCTAGTATTATGTTCTATTTACAGGGCTCTTGGAGAAGTAGCTACCCACGTAAAAGACCCTACTCTTGGAGCTTCGTCTGCACATACTTCTTGCCATTATATTACGGGGTGGCTGGAGTTTATTTTCCTTGGACTTTTGAGGCTCCGGAGCAAGCATATACTCATCCTTCTCACCTTCCACTCTGGTTCTTTCAGCAAAGAGCGATGGCAAAAAGAGCATATGAGTGGGTTGACAATAAAATTCGAGATGACGACCAGATAAACTTCTTTCAGTTCTGCCTTTATCGCTACACTGAAGATACAGATTTGGTGGACCAAGAAACGCTTACTGTAGCAAAGAGAGCTTTCTTCTTTTCTATTCGCTCATGCAGTTTACCCTCTTCGGGAAGGAACAGAATTTTGGAGAGAACCTTACTACCCCAGTCGCTTTGCTCGTTAAATTTGGTTATGATCAAACCGTGCCTCAAGATTGCGGGTTGGTTACTAGAAAAATGCGCTGTTATGGAACTGGTCCTCTTAACTGGGCCATGATATGGAAACAACAACTGCTGAATGGCTGTGTTGGGTCTCTTTTCATAATTCCAGGCTGTAATCGCATAGTCCGTACATCATATAGCTGGATGCGATAGTGGGATCACCAATCATACTTGGTCACTAAATGCTTACCAGTGGATTCTTCTATCTTTCTTCATCCGCCCAGGCTGAAGGGTAGAAATTTAGAGAGTGGAATCGGTTATATTCCAGAAAAGAGCCATGCATCTCATCCTAGAGAAATTTGTAGGAAGATATCATTGGAAGAAAATCAAGCCTATCAACACTTTGGATGGCTGGTTTGCTCACGAAGTTCTGAGAGAATTTGAGAAATCTCGTCGGGACTTCTCAAATCAAGATGCAGACGATGCTGAAGGTACATCTTCTCCAATTCCTACAGAGACTGCAGCGGTTCAAGAAGGACCAGCTATTGGTACTTCTATATCTCCTCCACAACCCCTTGGTCCTAATCCATCTTCCCCAATGACTAGATCAAAAACGCGTTTGCAAACATCATCCCCTATCCTTCCAGAAAGGACCCGCCAAGCATCCGCTTCCCCTAAAATCCAAGAGCCTGTACCGGAAAGCAACCAACCCGTTTCTTACAAAGGGAAGCAAGTTGTCATTGAAGAAGCTGATGAAGAAATTTTGGAAGATGAGAGTTCAGCTTCATCGTCGGAGACTACTGACTCTTCACAATATGAAGACAGCGGAGATAGCGACAGTTGTGAAGATAAAGATGATGACTTTGAAGAAGGTGAAGTTGACATCAACAGAGATGAGGAAACAACTGCGAAAGAAGTTGAGATGGAATCTTCCCCTGCAAAAACTCTTCCTGGTGTAAATGTTCCTACTAAATCTCCTGCAGCTGAGGAAATGAAGAGGAACTTTTAGATTATGGCGAATATGGATATTCACCAGGTAAAGGAGATTTAACTTTCATATAGATATATTTATCTATATTTTAACAACTATTATTTATTTAGAATTATTATGTCTCCCTTTTTTAGGTGCCCAAGTTGCAGAATAGGTGCTATCTCTTCAGTGAACCCTCTCGTGGTAACTTCAAGAGCACCTGTAGTTCCATTGGTAGTACAGAGAGTAGTGGCTCGTGAAATCATATTTCCAACAGAAACTACAGACTTGCCAACTCCGGCTACCAGAGATTCAAGCATGGAAGCTAGAGCACCATCTCTTGCTGATACGGTGGAACGTAGTCTTTCCATGACTCAGAGAGCTTCTCCTTCTGTTAGTCGCATTCTTGTAACAGGTACACATTTATGCACTGATTATTTTACTCAAGACTACATATTTCATATAATATTTTGAATATTCTTCTTCTTTTGCTATAGGAACTCTTCTTGCAGCGGTGCGGCCAGTTCTGATTCTGTGGCCACTACTTCTGAACTGTCGTCTTTTGCGAAGATTCCTATTCATAAAATGCTTATGGTGAAACATTCCTTGTTAGCAATAACCCATATCTTCAGAAATCCTGATCAGTGGTTGGATTTGGATGTTGCTATAGAGATTCTGAAGAGCTCTGCCAAGATGGCTAGAATCAACATATCTCCTTTGCGTGATTCACTCCTCAAATTTGGTGATTCAGTAATTTCTTTGGCGTCAGCAGAAAATGTTACAATTGCTCCTGAAATTTCAGAGTACAGGAAGCAGCTGGCTTTATCTCAAGAACAAGCCTTTCTGACGGCTTCATCGATTTCTAAAAACTTGAACAAGAGCATATGATTCTTCAGGATCAACTAAAGACTTATATTGATGAAAGAGCGATTATCCAAGATCGTATTGCAATTCTAAAGGAAGAAATCTCTCAACTGGAGAGAAAGAATCATGAGCAAGCCTTAGTCATTCAAGATGCTGAAGAGAAGATACGGGCCAAATGCTCAATCCATTGATTTGAAAAATCCGCACACTTCAAGGAAAAGAAATGATTGCTTCTTTGGAGGATAAACTTGATGGCGTTCCTGATCAAGCAAAGCTTATTCTTGAAGAAAAATCTAAACATGATGCAGCTCGGACACAATTGAGAGAAGATTTGCGCAGATACTCAGAAGCAGTGGGGATTACAGAAGATCTTTAAACATGTAATTTTGAACATGTGATCTTTGCTTTCATGTTTCTTGGACATAATTTATTTGGCTTCACATATGTTTTTATGAAAGCATTTTGAGATGTTTATAATAGCATTTTCACATTGCATGTTGATGACATTTATACTAATATTATCAAATTATATTTATACTTTATATAATAATTTCCTTACATCCTTTATGATTTTCAAACTTTTTATGCTCTGTTAGTGCGGGATTCTCTATGTGAGTATTTAAATTGGCGGTACTAAGTTTCAATTT
>JAJHSJ010000002.1:23527809-23641992 GCA_021015155.1 Magnolia officinalis | reverse complement strand
TTGATTTCGATATTATTGTGTGTGGTGAAGGATCTTTCTCCCATCAATCAGTTATCTATTAAGGTCTGATACTCATTGCATTTGTGTTTATGAAAGATTGATGTCATACGAAAGATTGAAGATGTCTTTATTGGCTGCGAGGCCCAATTATTATAGAGAATCTTATAAAATTAAAAGAAAAGAAAAGATTGATGTCATATTTTTGTCGTATGTTGCTTTGTTCTCACATTTGTGGTCAATATCTTTTAACGATTGAATTTAATATCACGCAATGCTCATTTTAAGAACGTAGCTTGACTCATAAGGAAGTCCTTATGTATTGAGTAGAAAATGCAAGTAGCTTTCTCATGAGGGCTGCATTCATCCTTTTTCATTCTCCATAAGTTTAGTGGAACATATGCCCTTGGCACTTATTCTACTTCCTTAAACAAGCAAAGCCATGTAGGTATGGATGATTGGATGGTGACGGAATGTTTAATGAGAATAAGGAAGCATAAAATGATGAGTACGGGGAACAATACCTTGACCAAAGTATGACTTTACTATAATGCAAAGTAATGCATAAAGTTTGCTTCTAGCTAATACCATATTTTATTTTATTTTTAGAGAAAACTTCCATATATGGCAACTATGCGCATACAGCCAAACTGAATGCCATCTCATACCATTTTCATATATGGCAACTATGTTCTAATACCATTTTGATACTAAACCGATGCCATCTCATTAGTCAAAACAAATAGTTGTATTAGTTGTAGGAGCAAAAATATCCATCAAACCAACATAATGATAGACGATTTTGAAATCCCATGAGTAGTACGATGACGGATTAGCGAAACCTTGATTGCAAGAGATCCATGAGCAGATCCACAAGATCAAGTGTAAACCTCAACAAATTGGGTAATATACTATTGCTAAAAAATTTGGACAAACTCCACATTTTCTTTTAAGAAATCAAAATCAATCAATATATTGAAAATTATAAGATATATGAATTCACATTTTTGAAAACAATATAATTAACCCTAATAAAATCTTAACCATATATTACTTCTAAACATAACTATCCAATTTAATAAAATTTAAAATGGAAAATTATCCATTTTAATCTCATCATAGTCATATATGCCTGTGGTAATTAAATTGACCATAATTCACCCAAACGGTTTTAGAACTATATGATCTAGTCTCATTTGTGTAAGCTTAGGGGAGTAAAATTGAAGTACTCCAAATTTTATTGCTTGAAAATAGAGAAACCTTTTTTTTACACACACACACCCCCACACATGCATGTGCATGCACTCACACCATAGTGGGATTTCACCACAATGGGTACTCGAACCATCACCTCATATTGAAACTCTTGTGAGTCTACCACCGAGGCATGAGTAAGGATCCGAAAATAGAGAAACTTACAAAGGAATTGCAATGGCTCAGCCATGCTTAAATACAAGTAAAAATCACTTCAATCAATCTCCGTATCAAAAATCAACTTGTATCTTTAACTCTGTTGCATGTCACATTTTCTGATGCACTTGTTGAATACGTACAAGAATTTTAAGAAGACCTAACATAGAACATTCTCAAAGTTGGGCTTATTGCTGTTGGTGTACCTACAATCTAAAATAACATATGTTATGGGAAATGTGAGCAAAACTCAATAAGGACTGACTCAAGCAAACCGAATCGATCAGAAGGGCCTCGGAAGGAGAACGTCGCAACAAGTCTGGCCTTGCTTCCGAACTATGATTCCAAAACTAGGGTTACTGGGGAGAGACAGATAGGGCAATCCGAGCCGAGCTCTCATCTGGGGCTCTCATCAGAAAAATTACGGCCCTGGATCGGCCGAGCCGAGCTATTGTCTGGAGTCCTCATCTGAAGAAATATGGCCATGGATCGACCGAGCAGGGCTCTTGTATGGAGCTCTTATCCGAAGAACTATGTGAAATGGCGGTGAGACCGCACTAGTTGAAGAAGGAATACACTAATGTGTCCTAGAGGGGGGTGAATAGGACTTTCAAAAGTTTTTATGATTTATTTTAAAATCCTATTACACTAATCCTAACAACAGACATATATTAAGATTGCTCAAATGTAACTCTACTGTCTTCCAAGCCTAGAGAGGATCCAATCACAAACTATTCTAATTAGCAATATTAATATATATATTATATATATATATATATATATAATATATATATATATATATATATATCCTAGTTTATGATGGATATGGCTGTGAACGTGTGTGAGGTGTGATCAGATATATAAATATGAATGTATTGACATGAATCACAAATACAGAAGAAGAGCAATCACGAACACAGTCATTTTTATAGTGGTTCAACTACTTGTCTACTCCACTCCCGGTAACCGCACTCAACCCTTGAGTGTATCGGATTTCACTAAGGAGGTTTCACAGTGGTTCACCTCAAACCTAAGGTTTTAAATCAGGTTCACCTTCAACCTTTACAACATACACTGAGGCTAACTGTTTATGCTCTCACGAGCAAGGGTCAACACAACACACCCACTTTTAGGCACACTGGCCAAGGATCTTCCATAAGACTCTACTGGAGGTTTCCACACGGTTCACCTCAAACCCAAAGTTTTACTAGTTCACTCCTAACCAGATGTTTATGCTCTCTACAGAGCAAGGGTCCACACAACGCACCCGCCACATACACTCCTGCCGGAGGCCTCCTTGAGGACTTCAAAGGATGAGAACCACTTAAGACCCAATCCTAAAAATGAATGATCACAAGTGTCCTCTTGGACTCTAGATACTTACCAATAAGTTGATGAGTCCCGTTTAGCACAATGCCGAAGATCTCCTCCTCCTTATTGACGAAGAGTCTTCTGCTCCCTTGATCCACAACACAAAATGATATACCAGTACTTGGCTTCGGGTTAGGTCAAGGTTATGATGGAATCCTACTCCCTAAAGGTTTTCCTATAAGGAAGATAGAGTAGTTTCAATCATTTAGGCATTCAAGGCATCCCAGCTTAATGATTTGCCATTAAGGTAGTAGCTGGATGATCCTTGAATACGGAAGTTCATTCTCCAATCCACTCTATTGAATATCAACGATGAGGGTGGATTGGAGGATGAACTTCCTTGAGAGAAAGGGCTTTGGGTATATGATCTAAGGTTAAACACTCAAAAGCTCTCTCTACTTTCTCTCTCTCAGCAACAATAGACAAGTCCTCTATATATAGGCAAAAGGTTCCAACGGATATAAAACGGTCACATTTATGACTGAGTTTGATATCATCGAGCAGGTTCGATATCATCGAGCGTATACCCTCGATAGCATCAATGGTCTGCTCGATGACTTGAACTCAAAGTCATACGCTTTTGAAACCTTTTGCCAGATGGTCGATGAATTGAAACCACTGTCGATATCATCGTATTTCGAACTCCGACTCCATCGATGGTAGGTTCAATCAATCGACACTTGAAAAATGAGAGAGACTTAACATGAAATATTTCAAGTTTTTAGGATATGATCGAGGGTCAGCCGATGTCATCGGAATTTGTATATCGATGATATCGAATGCAGTGTCGATGCATCGATAAATCCAATAGATTTACTAGTAAACTTGTTGGACAGTTTGTGTCCAGTTTCGATGCAATCAATTCGGCCTCGATATCATCGACATATAAATATCGATTTCCTCGAATGGCCTCCGATCAAAGTTAAAACAACCTAAAATATCTACTGAAAGAAATGCGCGCCCACGGTCGATATCATCAATGGACTTCCGATCTTATCGATATTTGATTTCAAATCATATCGGAAGGCACATCGATATATCGAAGAAATTCAAAATTTTTCCTAAAAAACAGGGGCGCCGAAAATCTGCCTGTCGATCTTATCGAGCCACTTTCGATGGGCTCGAGATTTGAGTATTGATGGTATCGATAGGTATATCGATACATCGATAATTCATCTAGATATGTTGTGAAGTTGTTGGACATATTTAGTCCTCTTTCCGATCATATCGATGAAGCATCGAGGATACGACAGTGTAGGTCAATCATATCGTGGGTGTTTCGATAAAATCGACAAGGTGAGAAAAACTTAGAGATTTTTCTATTTTGAAAAAGTTTTCTCACCTAAAAATCTCATACTTTTCTAACTTGTTTTTAAGGGTTTTATTTACCTGGTGTTTTAGGACAAGAGATGTGAGGCTTTAAATTTACCTGTGGCGAGCTTGCACACATCCGGTTGAGGCAGACGCTTGAAATGATCTTCCTATCAGGCTTTGTAGACAATTTGACTCAACACTCACGTAACTTGACAAACCAGGGCACTTTCACTATGGCCCTGGATCGGTAGAGTCGAGCTCTTGTCTAGAATTCTCATCCGAAGAACTACGGCCCTGAATCGGCCGAGTCAAGCCCTACTCACATCTCGGAGGCTGGAGACGTACTCCGATCACGAGCTCCGACCATAAGGTCCAACCAACGGCTCCGGAGTTCAAGTTCCGCCACCAACCCCAGTATGGACGTGGCCGAAGATCACGCCTGTAGATACGCCCCATTAAGGCATACGGGAGAGTAAACCGGCACACAATCTAAAGATAGCGGCTGACATCTTCACACACGCGACATACACTTGATTGAGCAAATCGTGTCGAGATTGATGGCCATGATCCCATCGCCTCATGTGTATAAATACTAGAGGAACCCATTACAATAGGTACGCAAGATCTCACACCCTCTCTCTACATTACGCAACTTAATTAGACCCAAATTCCCAAACTTGACTTAGGCATCGGAGGGTCCCATATTTAAGTCAGGGTCTCCTTTGCTCACCTTTCTGTGTAGGTCCAGGGTTCGTTCCGAGTCATCAGCATTAAGTGGAGGGTGGTCCAGATTTTGACATCAACAACATAGATGATACGGAGAGCTTTGCTCATTATATATCATTAGCTAATAGCTTAGAAGCTAACTTAAAATGCTTTCAAATATAAACACTTTACATAATTCTTATATGGCTTGATATCTTAAAAGTTAGCCATGTCAAACAAACTAAAACCATATTATTAGACTTTTAAGGTGAGATCAACTAGGTGGGCCAAAGGTTCACCAATAGCTGGTCACAAAATACCATGGATATGGTGTGAATGAGGATGGTCTGATGTCCAAGGATTTGAAAATGTTTGCCCAAATGCAGACTACATCTGGCCCACTTGGCAACTTTTCATGGATCTTTATGTTTTAATTAACTGTTAATGTTAGGGTTCGTATTTTCAATTTTTTGGCCATATTTTTTGAGTTAGGTCGGGGTTTGCTCGACCATCGATCCAGAGTGGTTTAGAGCTATGTTCAGTCCCTAACCACCCATTGGTGTATCGGGTCTAAGTTGGACTTTGAAATATCGTTTTAACCATGATGGCAAACGATTTCAATGGTTAGATTGTCTTAATTGTAATTTTTGGGTTACGATCCATCCAAGTTGGGACGTAGGTTTCGACGTTCTTGATTGACGTAGTTTGATGCCACGTCTACGGATGTAGACGGAAATCGTCTACAACATCTGTTTTACTCAGCGCAGAGAACACATAAACTCTGTGGGTCCACCATGTTGTATATGTAAAATCCTTTCCTTTCATTGGGTGAAAAACATTATTTGAACCGTCTGTACAGAAGCTAAGTCTGATTACAAACTAATATGGGCCACAACAATGAAAAATTTTAAAATTACACAGGAAACGATGGTGATTGAACGGTCACCATTAAAATCTTCATGGGACCGAGGGAATGTTTATTTGCCATCAAACCTTTTTATAGGTTCACAAAGACCTAGATAAAGGGACCACACAGATATCAGCTTGATCCAAAACTTGTGGCCCATTAGAAGTTTTTAATGGTCAATCACCACTTTTTCCTGTGGTGTGGTCCACCTGACATTTGAATCTTCTTCATTTTTGGGCTCATATGCTATAATGAACTGTAGAAACGGATGGACGGCGTGGATACAAGAAAAATAAATCACGGTGGACCCCACACTCAACGACACACCAACATCCGTTAATCAGGATCCACCGAAGCCGCGTCCGTTTTACGCAGGTGTTATACAGGATTCCAGTCTTAAGATTCTCATTGCGCAGGCCCCACCAGGTAGATTGCCCGGCTTAAATATCAGTCTGACAGTCTGGACCGTCTATCCCGTGCCCGCACATATGCGATGAATGTGTGCCGTTGGATGGTTTCGTTTAACCATCACTATCTTTTGTCCGTCCCCCATGTGTGTAGTTTCTAAACGGTAGCGCACCCTGATGAACGGCTCAGATCCGACCCCTGCGCCATGTTGGCACGCATGAACCGTAAGTCCCTCCGATTTGGTTAGCTGGAATCGTCGAGTCGGAGCTCAAAGAACGGACATTTGCCAGTCTGGCCATTGCGACTGGTCAGTGGTGACCGGTGACGGGGACCACACTTTCCTCGGTGACAAAAAACAGCGCGGCGGATTGAGTAGTGTAGAACACAGCACCGACCTCAGTAATGGGTTAACATCGCAAGGTTATGTAGCCTTATTATATCCACGCCGTCCAAGGGATCCAAAGCTCAAGTGAACTATACCACGTAAATCAGTTGGAACAATGACACACAGAGCTTGGGTGTTTGGATTTGCCTCGTTTTTCTGCTCATGCCCTAAAACGATCTATAAAACGGATGGGCGGGGTGGATATAACACTTACGTTATGATGGGTCACATAGATTTGCCACGTCAACACAGTACCCACCTACTGTGTTCTACCCTACGCAATCCCGTTCCGCGATATGCGGGAGCGGATTAGGTGCGGCCGCGGATTAGGTACGGCCCCGGACTCACAAAAAACGGTAGGAGCCTTACCGTGGGGCTATTTGCGGAAGCGGATTAACTTAAAAGCCTTTCGCAGTGCGCTGGGATGGTACGTGGGCCACTACTATGATTCAAAAAATCCACCCTGTCCATCCGTTTTTTCATATCGTTTTAAGTATAAGTGACCAAAAATCAAGGGGATCCGAAACTTAAGGTGGCCATACGAGAAGAAATTTGGAGAAAGAGTTTTCCACCGTTAAAACCTTCCTAAACTCCATTTTGATGTTTATATACCATCTAAATTTTTTATAAGTGAAGTGAAAATACAAAACTATTACCCTTATACTAAACTTTTGTGGCCATACAAATGTTTAAAAGATGGTAAGGATGGTAACCGAATATACACTGTTTCCTCTCGTGAGGCCCACTTAAGTTTTGGATTCATCTGAATTTTCATTTCACGTAGTAAAATGATCTTAAAAAACAGATGAACGGAGTGGATTTTTAAGAAACATCATGGTAGACCCACATAACTCCCACCGCAAGAACTTCGTCCGAAAGGCTTTAGCAGGAAATCGGCGTCCGCTGGTTGCGGCTAACGTTAGCCAAGCAGCGCCAATGAAATCGCTCTTCTCAACTCAGTCGATCTCTTGCCTATAACCTTGAAGATATTTCTCGTTAGCCAAGCAACGCCAAAGAAATCGCTCTTATCAGATCAGTCAATCTCTTACCTATAACTTGAAGATATTTCTCGTCAGCCAAGCAGCGCCAATAAAAAAAGTTCCTACTACGTGTAAACGGCTCACGGTCGTGAGATACCGTAGCCTCATATCAGGCCATCCCCACCATACAGAAGCATTTCTTAAAAGTCAGACCCATACATTCATTCACCAGTGGGCCACAGATGTACGTAATAAATGAACGGTTATGAGAAAAATGACCCCTAACTCGATGTACACGTGTGGTTCGCCAGATGATCATGTCTGACCCCTTTTAGAATGGCATCTGCACGGTTGGCACTATCTGATGAACGGCTTCAGTGCAACGCAAGTTTGATCGTTTCCACGTCTGAGGTGATTGCATGTAGGTCGCCGATAGTATTAATATAATAGTAGCAGATATTGTGTCCACGTAGCTGCATGCTAGGACACCCGCGCTCGTCTTATTGGTTCATCTGCTGGGCCCATGGATGTGATTGTTGTACTGCAGACCATTAATCAAAGAGCCCCACACTACGGACCCTCGCGATCATTCGATGACGTAGCGACGAGTTTCCCATCAGTCGACAACCCACTAATGGACCCCACACACCATGGACACGCAACGTCTTCGATCAATCGTTTATCCCTGCGCTGTCTCCATTGCCCAACGACCGCATTGCCTACCTAATTTCCTACCGAACGCGAAGTTCCTGCGTAAGGATTCTGGGTGGGCCTACTACCATGTTTGTGAGAAATCTAACCTGTCTATCCGTTTTTCGATCTCATTTTAGACATTTGACAAAAAATAAGGTGGATCCAAAATTCAAATGGGCCACACGAGAGAAAACCGTAGGAATTTAGTGACCACCGTTGAAATATTTATATGAGCACAAAAATTTAATATCGGTCTAAGTTTCGGGTGTTTTCACTTTATCCTAATAAAATTAAACTTATAAATGGTTTGGATGGCATATAAGCATCAAGGCTCAGTTGAGCTTTGGATCCTCCTAATTTTTAGTCGCATTTACTCGCATGTACTAAAATGAGTTCAAAAAATGAATAGACAGGTTGAATTTATCGTAAACATCACGGCGGACCCCACCTTACATTCCGGCGCAGGAACTTACTGCAACAGGCTTTCGTAGGAAATCCGCGTCCATCTCCTGCCGACATGAATTTGCAGGCACGTGGCATTGTCTCGTGAATGCTACGTGGTAAAAGTGCCGTCTTGTTCGCATTCTATTCATCAGTCGGCAAGTGGTGATTTAATATCCTGATAGAGTATGACAACTGATAGCCCGATAGGGTATGACAACTGAAATTCAGGCACTTAGAAATTATACACGTCAGATACATTAACTCGAATAAAGCTGATTGAACCGTGGAACCCACCGTCTCCAAGGCCAGATTTCCAAATTCATTTTCTTAGGATGACATTTCACTTCTGATTCAATGGCATTTATTTGTAAAAGCAGGACCGTTGGATATGTGTCAGATTTTAATAAATGTCCACCATCTGGACGGTTAGAAAATCAAACAACAAAACTTTTGGTTCATGAATCAACACTTTAAATAGCTTTGTTTGAATTATTTTCATGACACGTATGCAACTTTTAAGTGAGGAAAAAAACAAAAAAAATCCCTTGAGCATCATCCACCACACTGCCAGAGTATCAATCTTTATTTATCCGCGAAACTACGGATAGATGCTGTGTTTAACAAAAACAAGAAGGGGACGCGGATTATGTGGTGAACCCCATGCCACATCGTTACGTTGTTTACAGGGACGCGGATTGCGTCCTAACGCGCCCGTCTCCAGCTTGGAACGGGCAGAGCGTTGAGAAGCCACCATGATGCACTGGTCTTATCCACACTGTCCATCTATTTTTTTGTATCATTTTAGTTTGCAATCTCAAAAATGAGTCACATCCAATGCTCAAGCTGGCCACACCACAGGAAGCAGCGGTGATAATGATTCTCACCGTTGAAACTTTCACAGGGACCACCTTGATGTTTATTTTCCATCCAAATTATTCATAAAGTTACATAAACCTAGATGAAGAGAAAAAACAAATATCAGCTCCATCCAAAACTTATGTGGCCTCCAATAAATTTTCAACAGTAAAAGTTTAATCCCAATTGTATAGTCTACTTGAGCCTTGGATCTGCCTAATTTTTTGGTTTTACCCCTAAAATGAAAGGAAAAAAATAGATGGATAATGTGGATAAGACCCATGCATCACGGTGGCCACTCAAAGCTGCTGCCCGTTCCAGCTGGAGACCGGCGGGGTATGACGCGTGCGTTGTTCATGGACTCGGTGGCCCATTGTGACGTATGTGTTTCATCAGCAGCATCCGTCCGTTTTGACAGCTGATTTTAGCATATCCTATAAAAATTGAACATATCCAAATCTTACCATATCACGTGAGGATTGAACGGTTAATGGAGGTTTGTGTGACCTTAAGGATCAGGTCTGGAATGACAAATAAGCATCACTACACATCATTATCTCCACTGTTTCACTTAAGCTTTTTGAGTCATTGACTCAAAATGAGCTGATAAAACAAATATATTATGGTGGCCCCACAGAATCCTTACACCATGCAGCTACCTGGTGCTGGGTTCACTGCGCAAACAGGAAGACACCAGTTCACTTCTTGGTGTACGAACACAGATCCAGGAGTACGGGTTGCATATCACGTAGCTCTCTGTACAGAGTGACCTCTGTTGGCCACCTGACGTGTGTTTTCCGAATTTGGATCATCTGCCTGAGTAAAACAGGAAATTTAACATGGACCCATCATCAGGTAGAAAAGCAGAAATTTGCTGTTTGCATCTGGATTCCTGTTTTCCATTCATTCAATTTTCCATCTTATTTTAGGGTATGAGCCCATATGCAAAAATGAAGTGGACCGCGTTACAGGAAAAGTGGGAATAATTTGAAACACGGCTCATTCAGGTGGGCCCAATGGCGTAGGTTCCATGAGACGCTGGCTAGCAGTCTTTGCATGGCAGACAGGGCATTTGACGTGGACTGTTGGGTATTGAGGAAGATTGCCTGGGAAAGCCTTGTTGGGGGCCTTGCACAAAACCTTAGGATCTAGCCTTCTAAAACAAATCAGAATTATGGATAATAAAGCAATGAAATAAATCAAAGCATCAACCACACATCATACAAGAGATTTTTACGTGGAAAACCCTCAAAGACGTAAAAACCACGGGACTTCGTCCAGATCAACAATCTACTATGAAGTAGAACGTTACAACCAATCACAAGCACACCTTACTATGATCAAACATTCATCACTCACGCAGGAATAGATAAACAGTAAGAGAAACAAAAGAAAAACAGAGAGATCTCACCGATTACAAGGACGTAGAAGCGCTGAATATAGTAGATCACCTCTACAAACATAGCGTCCCTTCTACAAGCTCTTCTCTCTCTCTCTCTCTCTCTCTCTCTCTCTTCTCTCTCTCTCTCTCTCTCTCTCTCTCTCTCTCTCCCTCTCTCTCTTTGATATCCCTAAACCCTTTAGGAAACTCCCTTGTGCTTTTTTCATTACCCTAGAAAACCCTAGGGACTTCATATTTATAGTTTTAGAAAACTTTTTTCCGCATCCCAGTTGCGAAAGGACTTGCAAAACGAAAATCTGCACAAAATCGTGGAACGAATCTGCGTAACCTCGACTGGTCGAACAGAGTCCTCGACTGGTCGAGCACCACCCACGACCGGTCGAGAACCTCCCTAGACTGGTCGAGCACCACAGAAAACCAAAACCTCAACTTGCTGGACTTTGAGTTGAGCCCTGCTCGATTGGTCGTGCACCGGCCCTCGACCAGTCGAGCAAAGCTCACGACTGATCGAGCACGGGAGAAAAACCCCATCAAATCTCTCCTTTTTTTACCCAGGAGGGGTTCACCTTCTTCAAGCCAGTCAGGTTTCTACAAACCTCAAACTTGCCCTTAACCAAAGCCTTGGTCATCATGTCTGACCCATTATCGTCCGTGTGGACCTTCTCAAGCTGTAACACCTTCTGTTCCAAAGTATCCCTGATCCAGTGATACTGAATCTCTATGTGCTTCGACTTGGAATGCTGACTTGGATTCTTGCTTAAGTGTATAGCACTCTGATTCTCACAATAGACCACGTGATCCTCCTGCTTCAAGCTAAGTTCCTGTAGGAACCTTTTCATCCAAAGCATCTCTTTACATGCTTCTGTGACTGCGATGTACTCGGCCTCTGTCGTCGATAATGCTATAACCTTCTGTAGCTTGCTCTGCCAAGAAACCACTCTCCCTGCAAACGTAAACATGAACCCCGATGTAGACTTCCTGGAGTCTATGTCACCTACCATATCTGCATCTGTGTAGCCCTCTAACATAGGTTTTCCGTCACCATAGCATAGGCTTAATCTGGATGAGCCTCTTAGATACCGCAGTATCCACTTAACCACTACCCAATGTTCTTTGCTAGGATTGACAAGATACCGGCTGACAACACTAATCGCACATGCTATGTCTGGGCGTGTACACACCATAACATACATCAAACTTCCTACAGCTGACGCGTAGGGTATCTTCTGCATCTCTTCCACCTCTGCCTTTGTCTTGGGACATGCCTGTCACTCAATCTAAAGTGACCATCCAGTGGAGTACTGATCGGCTTCGCTGCATTCATATTGAACCATTCTAGGACTTTATCAATATACTACTCTTATGATAGCCAAAGCTTCCTGCTGCTTCTGTCACGGGTTATCTCCATTTCTAGGGTCTGTCTAATCGGGCCCAAGTCTTTCATCGCAAAGGACTTGCCTAACTCCTGTTTCAACCTGTCGATCTTCTTGATGTCTTTTCCCATGATGAGCATGTCATCAACGTATAACAGTAGAACTAAGAAACCACCATCTGAGAACTTGCGCGTGAACACACAGTGGTCCGAATCCATTCTGTCATACCCATGTCGTAACATGAATGAATCAAACTTCTTGTACCATTGTCATGGAGTTTATTCCAGCCCATACAAGCTCTTCCTCAGCCTACATACCATATGCTCTTTACCCTTTACTTTGAACCCCTCTAGTTGGTGCATGTAGATCTCTTCTTCCAGGTCACCATGGAGAAAGGCTGTTTTAACATCTAACTGCTCTATCTCCAGATCCATGCTAGCCTCCAACCCAAGCAACACCCGTATGGATGTCATCTTCACCACTGGTGAGAATATCTCATCGAAGTCTATACCTTTCCTCTGACCGAACCCTTTCACTACAAGTCTGGCTTAAACCTCGTCTATGAATTCTTCTGCTCAATCTTCTTTCTAAACACTCACTTGTTGCTCAGAACTTTCTTGCCCTTAGGCAGTTTCATCATGTCATGAATGTGGTTCTTATGTAAGGATTTCATCTCCTCTTACATAGCTTTCAACCACTCCCCCTTATGCTCGTCGGCTAGGGCCTCAAAATAATCTTCTGGTTCTCCCTCATCAGTCAGTATAATATACTCATGCGGCGAGTACCTCTTGGGCGGCTATCTGTCCCTAGATGACCTCCTCACTTATGGCTCAACAGGTGGATCAAGTGGGAGCTGCTCCCCTGGTCCATCTTCTGAAGGAACTCTCTCGTTCTTTGCACCTTGTTGTACTTCCCCATCATTAGGCACTACGGGAGGAGTAACTGAATCCATGTCCTCTAGCTCACCTGAACTAGGCTGGTTCTTCTCTGGCTTACCAATGTCTTCTATACACTGATCTTCAAAGAAAACCACATCTCTGCTCCTAATGAGCTTCCTCTCGGTCGGATCCTACAATCTGTAACCGAATTTTTCATCACCGTACCCCAAGAACATACATTGCCTGATCTTTATATCAAGCTTGGACCTCTCATCCTTTGGTACATGAACGGATGCCCTGCATCCAAACACCCTGAGATGACTGTACAATGGATCCTGTCCAGTCCACACCTTCTCAGGCACTTCTCTATTCAACGGGGCAGACGGAGACCTAGTTAGCAAATACACCGCCGTGTGCATTGCTTCTCCCCAGAACATCTTGAACAATTTTGCATGGGATAACATGCATCTGATTCTTTCTACAATGGTGCGATTCATTCGCTCAACCACACCATTATGCTGAGGGGTCTTGGGAACCGTCTATTCATGCCGTATATTTAGGGACTTGCAGTACTCATGAAAGTCGTCAATGTATTCACCACCATTGTTAGTGCGGATACACTTCAATGATCTATCTGTCTCTCTCTCGACCATAGCATGAAACAATTTAAACACACCAAAGACCTCGTCCTTGAATTTCAAAGCATAAACCCAAACCCTCCTAGATGCATCATCTATAAAAGTGACAAAATACAATGCCCCACCCAAGGTTTTTGTCCTCATAGGACCACAATCAGAATAAACCAAATCTAATGAATGCATTTTATTAACATGAGAAGCAGTTTTAACGAATGAAACTCTATGTTGTTTCCCTGATAAACAATCAAGATAGGTTTTGAGAGGTGTATCTGTCATGTCTAGAAGGAGTCGCTTCCTCGCTGGTAACTAAAGCCCTTTTTCACTCATGTGGCCTAGACGCCTGTGCCACATGTCAATAGCTGAATCTTCCGCTGCGTTCAACCCACCCTTGCACATACTGACACTTGCCTTGTAAATGGTGCAACACTTCTTTCCTCTATCAACGATCAATGAACCCTTGATGAGCTTCCATCGCCCACTAGCAAACCGGCTTTCATAGCCATCATCATCCAACCTTCCCGTCAACATCAAGTTGAGGCGAAGGTCTGGGATATGCCTCACATCCCTGAAAACCAATGTGCGGCCCACATCAGTCTTCACACAAATATCACCGACTCCTACGATCTTCGATACGCCAGAATTTTCCATCTTCACGGTCCCATAATCACCTGACTTGTAACTTGTGAAGAAGTCTCTGCGTGGAGTTGCATGAAAAGAAGCTCCCGAGTCTATCACCCAGTCGATGTCCTGACTCATAGGCGTGAGACATACATCATGATCTGCTGAAAGAATAAGTACAATGTCGTCAAATGAAGCAACTGCAGTGGAATCTGATTCATCTTCCTTTCCTTTTCCTTTCTTGTCGTTCTTAGCCTTACAACATTCACGCTTATAGTGGCCCTTCTTGCCACAATTCCAGCATTCAACATCTGTTCTGTTACTCGACTTGCCTCTTGATTTATTTCGGGCCTTCCCGCCCTTCTTGTTCTTTCCTCTCTCATGTTTCTGTGTCACAAGGGCCTCTTGTTGAGTAGACCCCTGAGACTTCCTCCTTGTCTCTTTATCGAAGAGACAGTTAATTACCTGTTCCATGGATATCTTTCCGTCTGGAGCGGAGTTACTTAGAGACACTACCAATGTCTCCTAACTGTCAGGTAATGAACTAAGCAAAAGTAAAGCCTGCAATTCATCATCCAGATCCATCTTCGTAGAGGAGAGTTGGTTCACTATATTGCTAACCTCATTCATATTCTCGGCCACATAACCACCATACTTGAACTTGAGATTCACAAGTCGCCTTATCAGAAAGATTTTATTACCGACCGTCTTCCTCTCATATAGGCCTTCTAATTTTAGTCATAGGCTAGCGACCGAGGTCTCTGTAGACACATGGTGGAATACAGAATCATCCAATCATTGTCTAATAAACCCTACTGCCTTTCGGTCCATCTTCTTCCAATCATCATCAGACATATCCTTAGATTTTGCTGATATGCCTAAAATTGGAGAATATAGGTCCTTGCAATAAAGCAAGTCCTTCCATCTTAGCCTTTCATATGGTCCAGTTAAAACCATTGAGGCTGATCATCCTTGATGAGCCACCTTCCATAATTCAAAACCGATCTTACCTGTTCAATGAACGTAGTTTTGATACCACTTTGTTGGGGGCCTTGCACAAAACCTTAGAATCTAGCCTCCCGAAACAAACCAGAATTATGGATAATAAAGCAATGAAATAAATCAAAGCATCAACCACACACCGCACAAGAGATTTTTACGTGGAAAACCCTCAAAGAGGTAACAACCACGAGACCTCGTCCAGATCAACAATCCTCGTACAGATCAACAATCCACTATAAAGTAGAACGTTACAACCGATCACAAGCACACCTTGCTATGATCAAACCTTCATCACTCATGCAGGAGTGGATAAACAGTAAGAGAAACAAAAGAAAAACGGAGAGATCTCACCGATTACAAGGACGTAGAAGCGCTGAGATATAGTAGATCACCTGTACGAACATAACCTCCCTTCTACAAGCTCTCTCTCTCTCTCTCTCTCTCTCTCTCTCTCTCTCTCTCTCTCTCTCTCTCTCTCTCTCACCTAAACCCTTTAGGAAACCCCCTTGTGCTTTTTTCATTACCCTAGAAAACCCTAGGGACTTCCTATTTATAGTTTTAGGAAACTTCTTTCCGTATCCCAGTTGCGAAAGTACTTGCGAAACGAAAATCTGCACAAAATCGCGGAACGAATCTACATAATCTTGACTGGTCAAATCGAGTCCTCGACCGGTCGAGCGCCACCCACGACTAGTCGAGAACCTCCCTTGACTGGTCGAGCACCACGGAAAACCAAAACCTCAACTCGCTAGACTTTGAGTCGAGCCCTGTTTGACTGGTCGTGCACCAGCCCTCGACCGGTCGAGCACGAAGAAAAAATCCCATCAAGCCTTTGACAGGAACTTAATTAGGAGCCCACTATGATATTTGTGAGATATTTAGGCTTTTCATCCATTTTTCAAGACTGTTATGACATGGGCCTAAAATTGAGGCAGATGCAAAAGTTAAGCAGGCCTAATGATCCTAAATCTAAATAATTAGGATTGAAGTTCATTGATGAACCATTCACGGGGCTGTAGAAGTTTTGAACAGGCTAATGTTTTTCTGTTTTCAGTTCAACCCGTGCTCTTAGGAATGGTATAGATATCATATAAATAATATGGTCAACCTGAGGAAGCTTTCAATAGCAGGCATTTCTCCACTCACATTTTCTTTTGGTGTAGTATATTTGAGTTATGGAGTCGTCTCATTTTTTCTTCAAATCCTAACATTATCTGCTAAAATAAATATGAAAAAAAAAAAAAAAAAAAAAAGAGAGATAAATTTCCCACAACATCGTAGCAGCGTTAACTAATCTTCCTGCCTAGAAACTTCCTACTAAAAGCTTTAACAATCAATGTCCGTTAGTCATTTTCAGTTTGCAGACCTGTAGACTGCTCATTTTTGCGGATTAGCTTGGATTGTGGGCCCAATGTACTTATCCAAGGGCCGTCAGTGTCTTGATCTCATGGTCGGCTAGTCCGTCGACTTCTTTGGATCCCTGACTGTGAGGTTAACAGCTGTATATACCTTAAATCCCTGCATCCATCCATTTTTACGTGTTATTTTAGGTCATTGTCCCAAAAAAATGAAGCAGATACACTTACCAGGCCGACCACACAACAGGAAAAAGTGGTAATTGAACATTAAAAACCTTATTGTGGTCTACGAAATTTTTTGATGAAGATTATTTTTATTTGGTCCCTTCATTGAGGCCTTTGTGAGCTTATCAACGGGTTGGATGGCAAATAAACATTCCGGCGGCCTCTAACAAGTTTTTAATGTTAGGTAGTCAATCACCACTGGTTTTATAGTATGATCCGCCTAAGATTTCGATCTAATTCTTTTTTATATATATAATAATCACCTAAAATGATTTATCAAAAACGGATGGAAGACGTGGATGTAAGGCATATGCAACCTGGTAGGCCCCACGGTCAGGGATTCACCCACCTATCCCCGAATCCGCGCTCTATGACGTGTACACTGGTGCCCTCTACCCTAGCTAGAAAACTACGTGACCGAAGCGGTCAAAAAGTCTCTGTCGGCAGAACGTGGCGATGACGCGTGTCCTACCATTAAAGGAAGGTTTTACACTGTAGCACGGCGGGCCGCTGACAACTTATCTCACAGTTCTTAGAGACCAAAACGACGAAGATAAAAAGGCAGGGGCATTCTAAATGACCAGGATACCCTTCGTTCTCCAACGGACGATGGTCCGGAGATGGACGGAGATTGCGTACTGACAATGCCTCTACCAACCAGTTACTGGATGGTGCTCTGGGTTCACCATGATATGTGTGTTTTATCCACGCCGTTCATCCATTTTGGATAGTTGTTGTAGGGTATGAGCTCAAAAATTAAGAAGATCCAAGTCTCAGAAAGACTATGCCACGAAAAAAATAGTGGTTATTAAACGCCCACCAATAAAAACTTCTTTAAGGAGTTTATTTGCCATTCAAACAGTAGATTATATCACACAGACCCAGACAAAGGGAAAGGAAAAATACTGACTTGATCCAACACTTTTGTGGCCTCAAAAATATTTTAATGGTGGCCTTTTAATAGCCAATATTTCTTATGGTGTGGCCCACTTTAGATTTGGATCTGCCTCATGTTCGGGATCATTCCCTAAAATGAACACATACATGATAGTGGGCCTACAGAGCACCGTCTAGTAAAACTTGCATTTTCTGTGTGCAATCCGTGTACCGTCTAGTAGAAACATACTAGCATTGTCCGTGTGCAATCCGTGTCCTGCAGAAGTTATCACGTGCAGCGCTGTCTTTTCTAACCATATGACGCGCATTCGGATGCAGATTGTGTGGTAATCCCGTGGATATCTATTGGCTTGATTGAGATTGGCACATGACTCAATTAAATCCCACCACTGCTGGGTTATCATGGATGTTTGTGATGGTAGGGTTACCACTGAATCCACTGACAGCCAATCCGAAGGGAACGGATAAGGTGTTACCCTTATTGTGGGGCCCACCTTAATACTTTGTTGTATATCTACGCTGTAAATTCGTTTCTCCAGCCCATTATAGGACTGACGATCCATTGTGATGTTTTTTAAATGTTTATTTTCTATATGACTTTTTATTTTTTTGTTAGCTTGTTAGTACACCCCACTATGAGCTCACAGTTAACCACCCCCACTGGGGAATCGATACCAAGACCTCATTATTGAAGCGAGGTATCCTTCACTCAGTCTACCACTTGAGCTATGGATCAGGGTGTTATTTTTCTATCTAACATGTTGATAATGGTTAGGGTGTACATCGAGTCGAACCGAGTCGAGCTGGCCTCAGCTCAACTCGGCTCTGCCACTGGCTGACCTCAACTCGAACTCGGCTTGGCTTGGTCCTCGAGTCTGATTGGCCAACTCGGCTCGGTTCGATCAGCAGCTCGGGCCGAGTTCGAGCCAAGATCAAGCCGAGTTCGCCATTGAGGCATTTCTACAAGCACCTAGACTGTACCTTCAAAATTCCTCTGTATGTGAAACGAAAGTAATGGTTTTACAGGTATTTTATCAAACACCTTCTAAGTAACATAAAAACCAAGAAAAACCAAGAAAAAAGGGGTATTTGTTTCATGTACATACCGTCCTTGTTACCAGCCACACTTCGTTGAGTCATTTTATCAAACACTTGGTGAGCAACATCAATGGCAAAGTAACCGAGTCACCGAACTGGTTCGATCCGAGCTCGATTGGAGCTGGATTCGATCTGAGTCGAGTCGAGCCGAGGCCTGCTTGAACTCGGCTCGAACTCATTTTCGAGCTCAAAAAATCAGCTCGACTCGGCTCGAACTCAACTTCTAACCGAGTCGAATTGAGCTTTTTCGAGTCGAGTCGAGCGAGCTAACCGAGTTAGCTCGGTTTGTGTACACCCCTAATAATGGTAGGAAGATTTAGATGAAGAAAATTTATAAAAAAGCAACTTGTCCAAAACTTCTGTGCCCATAAAAAGTTTCTAATGGTCGTTCATCATTATTTCTAGTGATATAGCTTGATTTGGATCTTCCCGTTAACCCGCTCGATTTGAAATCTTCCTATTATGTTTGGTACCCAAATTAAGAATAACTTTAATCCAAAAGTAGTTGTGCATGGTATATTTATAAGGGTTTGAATTTAATTACTAAATCAATTTTAATATATCTAATTAGTGACGTATGTAATGTTTGACACAATGGTTATAATAAGCTCGCTGAAATATATGCTTTGCCCCAAAATGATGAAATTCCAAGTCTCAGATGTGCCACAAGCACAAGATCATGTTCGAGTGACTAACCAATGATTTTTAACCGTTGATTTACATGGACAATGTTTGGATGGTGTTGATCATCACATTAAAGTAATTATAGTGATGCATTTGATAATCTAATTGTTTTGGGATATCATTAGTGGGTCATGTGCCCAATAGAATAATAGTTTGGTGATACACATGTTACACATGCAGCTCTTGGAAGGATTTTAGAGGTAATCCAAGCTCTCACGTGGATTTCAAACTCCCTCTTCGAGGGGGCCCAATTACTTTATGGTGTCAAACAATTGGGGGATTTGAAATCCCCTCAAATTCCTCCAAATCTATGGTGTCAAATGACCCATTAAGGTTTAGGATCGCATCCTAAAATTAAATGGAAAAAATTAGACGGCATGGATATACAATAAATACGTCAAAGTGGACCCTACACGATTAGGGTAACACCCACTAAGGTATTACCAGGTAACCGTTACTTGACTCCCATGTGAAAGTGGATGCGACGGTGACCTACAGTACGGCCCCATATTTTATTCGTGTTGTCCATTTGTTTTGCTAGCTGAAATAGAAAGCTCTAAGGCACACATAATAAAAAACTGTGGTGATTGGACGCCCGCCGTTTAAAATTTCTTGAGGGACACATCAAGCTAATATTTGGGTTTTCCCTTATCCATATTTACATAACCCTATTAATAATAGGGTTGGATGGCAAATGAGCATTAGGGTGGGCCCAGGAAGGCTTCAACCCAAATGTCATTATCCTCACTATTTACTGTGATGTGATCCACTTGAGCTTTACATATGCTTCAATCGTGGGCTCATCGCTAAAATGAGTTGGAAAAATCAAATGGACCACTTGGATAAAACACATACATTAATTGCAGTGGACTCCACATGGTCTTCACACTAGGCAAAAAGCTGAGGAATGCTTCACTACACAATCCGTGGCCACCCACAGCTCCTCCATTTAGCTGGTTGGAAAAATGCGTGCAAAAAGATATATGGGGCCCACCATGATTCATCAGTTTCTCCAGCTCATATTACAATGTGATTAGAAAATTAGATTGATATAAAACTTAAGTAGACCATTAAAAGGGACAAGTGGGAATAGAGAATACCAGCATTGAAATTTTCTTGGAAGTAATGTAATGTTTATATTACATCTAACCCATTCATTAGATGAGTACATCCAGGATGAAGGTAAAAGGCAAACATCAATATGATCCATGGCTTCAATGAGCCTAGGAAAGATTTCAAGCGTATGTCCATTCCATCTTTGGTTCACCTGCGCTTGGAGTCAACTTAATATTTAGATGAAATCCTAACGTGAACAGATACAAATGATGAACATAAATAGATGTCTCACAGAAATTATGGTGGCAGCGGGAGAGGTTTTCATGACACGCCCTGCTCCATCTAAAGAAAATCAAGCCCACCTCATTCATTAGATGTTATAAAATTCTAGGTTGAGTCAGACCATCGTCTGTAAATTAATTTCGACGGTGTCACCTGTCCCAAGAGTGGACACGCTGGATACATTGCTAGTTCACTGCCCGAAGAGTTGACAAGCTGGATACATTGTTAGTTCACTCTCGTAGATCTTAACGCCCTCTTTAATGGGTTGGTTGTAGCTACGTTGATCATGTCTCCCCACTAATTCATCTATAGTACTCATTTGGTGAAATGATTTAGTGCTAATTTATACTACTTCTAGGCTATTTATCAAGCACGGTATCTTTGTACTCCTACCGTGCATGGATGGGATCTGAACCGTCTATTGGCTAAGAGTATGTGTTGTGGTTCGATTTCAAATTTGGTTACGTGATTAGTGCGGCCATGCCAGAATTGAATGTGCAGCTCAATTCAAACCAAACAACTACAACCCCAACCGCCAAGATAAGCAGAGATGTCGGAAATCAACTATATATGACCGAGTTTTAATATGATCGATTGCATATTCAGCCACTTGCACAGTGCTGCTTAAGATGATAAGGTGATAGTCATAGGGCAGGGTTCATGTCCTCTAAAAATGGGTCACACATTTGCTTTCAGTAGAAAATGACTTTTTCTCTTCTATACAGATAAAACAAAATAGTTCTTATAGTCAGCCGCAAAGAACAACTGCAGAACGCATCTTTAAATGGAGAACTTTGCTTGATATTCAAACTGAATCCAACTTATGAGCATCGACTCAGGTTACAGCTAAGGTTAACAACTACTTTGATTATTGCTACGGATTACACTAAGGAATTTAAATAGCATGTAAAGTTAACGATTACACTAAGAAATATAAATAACGAATAAAATTAATGATTAAACTAATGAATATAAATGATTGATAATTGAAAGATAGATTTGATTTGGTTTAGTTGGTATGAGATAGATTTTTTTTTATTTGGTTGGTATGAGACGATTTTTCCCACTGAATTCTATTTTTTATTTATAACCTTAACCTAGTCATCTGGATGCTTCCCACGTTTTAACGGTTGTAATAATAGTTTTATGATTACTTGCTTTCCTTGCTTCTAAACCTGCAATTTGTCACGATAACTGCTTCAGCACGACCATCCTTCGTTAGACCGGCTTCTCTTAATGGATGACATGACACTGCTTGATAAACATCAGTCATATTGCCGTAAAATCCTCTCCACATATCTATTAAGATTTTCAAATACACAACGCAACTCCATTATCGGCTCTTGTAGGAATTGACAAAAATAGGGACTGATATTGCCCCCTACGTCGCTTTACCTCTGGGTAAAAGGTTAAAGCAACATATTACCCCTTGTAAATGCACCCGTTCTGTAGAACATGTGGCAACGCTTCAGTTATCATCTTTGAACGAGATAATTTTAAATATCGATTCCAGTTTTCCTTTTTTCAACAAAGAGCTATTCCTGTGGCGACGCGTGTACAAGCATCGTACCAAACGAGAAATAATGATGCCTTAATTAATGTACTAGATTTTTAGCCGATATTTACCTCATTTTTAAAGCATTCTTCTACCTCTCATACACTTTATTTGTTATTCCTTCATATACCAAAACTCAAGTTAATATTCTCATTCTAGCAATGACGACTTCTTCATCTTCTGCTCCTCCAACCTTCCGAAAAAATGATCTGATAAACATCTTGTATGGCCTCTTTAAAAAGTTTTCTAAAGGAATTATCTTCAAATCACCCATCGGAGGTTAGTATTGATTGGGACTGACTTTGTTTCCTGTAGTAAAGCCTGATTAAATATGTTTACTAGATCCCTTCTTCCCGAATTGCTTCGGCGAAACAATATTAATTTAATCTGAATCAATCACAGACCTGTCCAACGCCCTAAAGAATTCACGATCCTGGCCGAAACCCCTAGCTGCAGAACGCCTCTCTAAATGAAAAACTTTGCTTGATACTCGAATTGAATCCAACGTATGAGCATAGACTCGGATTACAGCTAAGGTTAACAAATACTTTGATCACTACTATGAATTATACTAAGGAATGTAAATAGCAGATAAAGTTAAGAGATTACACTAAGGAATGTAAATAATTTGTGGAGTTAAGGATTATATTAAGAAATGTAAATAATTGATAATTAAAAGATTTACTTGGTTTCGTTTGGTTAGTATGAGATGATTTCTTCTCTTGAATTCCTTATTATTTATATAGCCTTATTCTAGCGGCTGTTTCGACACTGCTTGCTTTCCTTGCTTATAAACTTATCATCAATTTTGATAATTGCTTCAACATGACTGCTTACCTGTTTCTCTTAATAAATGATGTGGTGTTGTGCAATAAGTGCAAATTTCTTTTTGCATATATCTAAAGATATTCAAATATACACAACTTCATGACGATTACACACAACTTTCGCCGCCTGATCGGCTCCGATAGGAATGGGCAGAAATAGGGCCGAACAACATGCACCTGAAGTCATGATAGCGGATGGGTAGGGTTTCATGGCAAACCAAGGGGAGGAATTACGGGCACGGCTTTGGTGGATCATCGGATTCACCAAGATGGGTGGGATCCTTGACAGTGGGGCCCACCGTGATGTATTTTGACTACATCAATTCCGTCCATTTATATAACAAGCTCAATTCACAGGATGATAAAAAAATGAAACTGATCCAAATCTCAGATGGACCACATTACCGGAAGCAGTGGTAATTGACCATTAAAAACTTCTTATCAGCCACAAAAGCTTCGGATCAATAAAATATTTGTGTGGTCTCATCATCCAGGTCTTTGTGACCTTATCAACAGGTTGGATGACAAATATAAATACTGAGTAGAATCCATGAATTTTTTAATGGTGGTAATTAAATCACGACTGTTTCCTTTGGTGTGGTCCACCTACGAGGTCCACCTACGATTTGGGTCAGCTTCATTTTTGCTGTCATTTCTTAGAATGATCTTTAAAAATGTTTGGACAGTGTGGATTAAAGGAAAAGACATCACTGTGAGCCCCACAGTCAGCGTCCCACCCACCACCGAAGCTGCGCCCTGGATTTATAAGTACTTCGAGGGTTTTTATTCATGACAAGTGGGGCCCATCAAATTGAAGTAGGACCCTCTCATTAAACGGCCGTTTGAAACGGAAAACAACGGAAAATGGAGTAATTGCAACGGCCGTTGTATAATGACACTGTTCTTCTTCTCATGCAGCAGGACCCGTAACTCCTGACGGACCATAATCCTCCACAACACGTATTTTACAACAGCTGGCGTGAAAAACCCATGCTCTGTGGGCCCCACCATTTTGCACGTGTAAAATCCACGCCATCCATCACTTTCTCTCCATGAATCTATGGCCTAGGAGAAAAAATAAAAAATTCATCCCGACCCACTACTCCACTGGGCTACGTCACAGGGAACGATGGGGATGGGCTGCCAACCATAGGTTTGTTTATGCGGCCACCATATGATATCCATCAATTGGATGGTTAGGATTGCTTGATCTTTGTAATTTTAGACAGACATGCCATCTAAAATGTGTCACACAATTTGGATGGTCTGGATAATAGTACATGAGTGCCACATGTGAGGAGGATGAGTCATGAGCATTTTCAAAACGGTGGTTAACTATCACAGTAGTCTAGCATCCAAAGTAAAAAAGAGTTCAGTGGCATCCCCGTCATTAAGATACAAGAAGAAGGTCAATGAGGTCATTTACGTCAGAAGTTTATCCCCTCCCAAGGGCATTTTAGTCATTGCGGTCGCCTTATCCAACTCAAATCAGACGCTTTGTTGATTGTCGGGGTCACAGATATTTTGTTCCTGCACTCATATCTATCGTCCATTGATAAAAGAGGAGTTAGTCGATACTCCTGCAGTATATGATGCTTGATACTCGGGCACTCGGACATTGTATACGTGGAGTATGTTAACTCGGACATCGATACTCCTGCAGTATATGATGTTATTCATTTCCACCGTCCAATGAATACTTATAAATAGAGTAGTTATGTGACAGTAAGAGTCTACGTTTTTCTTTCATTTTGGATTCAAGTTTAGAATTTCTCAGTGCTCGCGTATCAGCTATCGCACTCCGCCAGTATTCGAGTTTTCTTCTTATTAAATTCCTTCCGTTGAGTTGCAACGGTTGCTTTAAATGTTTCCGTTTAAAATCCAACGGCTACTTTCCATTCTCACGTGCCTTTTCAAAGGGACCTTTGAGTAGGAGAGAAGCAGCAGTGGTAGAGTAGATACCAGAGAGAGAATTCCCAGCAACCTTTTCAGTGTAGAAGAAGAGGGGCAGAGAGAGAGAGAGAGAGAGAGAGAGAGAGAGAGAGAGAGAGAGAGAGAGATGGATTTCAGCTCCTTTCTCACATCCCTTGGGACTTCCTGTGTCATCTTCTTTGTGCTGGTCTTTCTATTCACATGGCTTTCAAGGAAGCCTTCCAACAGTGTAATCTACTACCCAAACAGGATCTTGAAGGGAATGGAGCCGTGGAATGGTAGGAGTACAAGGAACCCGTTCGCTTGGATTGGAGAGGCTTTAAGATCGACGGAGCAAGAAGTGATTACGATGGCCGGAGTCGATGCTGCCGTCTATTTCGTGTTCTTGGGCTCAGGTACTTGTCCTTCTGCCTTTTCCTTTATTTATTTATGTGTTAATTGTGTAATTTCGGGTCCCTTTTTTCTTTTCTTCTTTTGAGATTTGTTGTTTTATAAGAGTTTTTAGTTTATTATTATTTTATTAATTTTTTTTTTTTTTTTCTTCCCTACAAATATGGGTTTTCTTTCTTTCCGTTTCTAGGAGATTTTTGGATTTTTGGGTTTTTAATAGATTTCCTTCGCCCCCTGAAGTGTGGGGTTTAAGTGCTTTTACGAACATGTGTTTTTCTTTCTAAGTGATGAGGTATTTTTATTTTGTGGAGATCTATGAATTTCGTAATATCTATATGTTAGATTTTTCGTTTTTATTTTGGCTCTGGAATTGGGTTTTCTTTCTTTCCTTCTTTCTTTTTCCTTGTATTTTTGGTATGGAATTTTGGTTGAGTTTTTCTACAATCACGAGTTATATGGCATTTTTCCCTCTAAATTTTAGGTTAGGAGATTTTTGGATTATTATTATTATCAGGCTCTTATTTTATTATTACTGTTATTAACTTTTGTGATTTTGGAATTGCGGGTTTTTATTCGGATTTTAATAGTTTTTTTTTTTCTGAAGTGGGATTTAAGTGCTTTTACAGACATGAGTTTTTCTTTTTAAGCGATGGGGTATTTTTATTTTAATTTGTGGAGATCTATGAATTTCGTAATATCTATATGTTAGATTTTTATTTATTTATTTTTGGCTTTGTAATTAGGGTGGTTTTTTTTTTTCCTAACCCCAGAACCAGAAGGATGTACTAAATATATACTTTTTGCCTTACTGATAACTATTGTCACTGTAATTTTATCTTCTTATCTAATTTTTTCCACCGTAATTCCAGTAGCCATTCAGTTATATCTCTTCTAATCAATTCAATATTTTGAGATTTTTTTTTTTATTAAAAAAATTCCATGACAGTTTATTACAGCGGCTGTTAGTGTTTTTGTGTGTCCGGGAGCGCACATGCGCAGGCGCCGGGTGAAAAATCATAGGAACTTCTCATTTTAAAAATGATCTTGTTTCCTTGCATTTTGTATCTATTTTCCATCCCTAATCAACATTCTCATGTCATTTTTAGGTGCTAATGGATATTTTTCTAAGAGGTCTCAAGTCCAACTGGTTGGAACATAATTTTATTGTCCACCCATCGAATAACTTCCCACCTATCACCTCCATTAAACATCCAACCATTCCAATAGATTTCCCCGTCATAAGGATCACATTGTGCAAACAGCATCCCTATCCACTCTTCAGGTGGGCCACACCATAGCTGGATATCATAGTTCCAATGTTAAATTGTCCATGAATCCATTATCATGATCATGATTACATGAATCCTGTTCAGCCATTCCACTTTATCAAGGGCCATAACTTCATTTAGACCAAAACAAAACAAAAATACTTCATTTAGACCGGAAAATTGCCCATTAGTCCAATGAGAAGGAATAAGATCACAGGGATGCTTATGTTGGTACCTGTGTCCATATATTGTATTCATAGCTTTTAACATTAATCTCTGCCTATAAATCCAATGACTATAATAAGATCATGGCGATGCCTGTGTCCACATCAATATCCGCTGATTTTAAATTGCCCGATGAGTGTAATAGCATCAGGGTGATGCCATATCTGGGTATCTTAGCTCTAACATCCACTGGGAGTGCATTATTAAATTTCCAATTAATCAAATGGCTGCAATAAGATCATGAGATGTCAAGAAATGAAACATTTGATTATGAGAACAACAAACACAATTCTGAATTATGTTTCCTATTCAATGTTTCAGCAATAGGAATATTAACTTTGTCCGGGATTGTGCTGCTGCCGGTTCTTCTTCCAGTCGCCGGAACTGACGTGGGTTTGAAAGTGCCCATTGACACTAACAGTAATGGTACTTTCAGCGACCTCGACAAGCTAGCTATGGGAAATATCCAGGTAAGTTATATGAATTTCTCAATGATTTTTTTGGGTGCGTATTTGTGTTGAGTTGCAGTAAGCAGGTTAAATATGAGGAAATGAAGTTATATGAATTTCTCAATGATTTTTTTGGGTGCATATTTGTGTTGAGTTGCAAGTAAGCAGGTTATATATGAGGAAATGAAGTTGTAATGAAATTTCCTAGCATTCGAAGTGTTGTAGTGGGTAAGAGCCCTGAATTGCAGTTACGTTCCTTTCAAGTCAGCAATCGGGTTAAAAACGAGGGAATGAATAAATTGTAATAAAATTTCCTAGTATTCATAATGAGCAAGAGCCCTCAATTGCAGCTAACACTCCTTTCAACTCCATCGTGAAAAGTGATTGCAATATGGAGCCCAATCGAATATAAGGGGCGTGCCCTGGTGGTACAGGGTAAATGTAGGGCCCGCGTGGTGCATGCATAAAATCCAATCCGTCCATCATATGCGTCAGTGTTATGCCACTCCCAAGGCCCTAAAATGAGGCTGATCTGTGAAATTGGTTAGGCCACACCACAGAAATGTTGGGGGAAATATCCACCCTTGATTTGTGTGGAGGGGCCACCATATCGTATATATGAAATTTAGGCAATTCAGAACCTTCATATGATTATGATGAAGGGTCAAAATTTAGCCCATTTAAAAATTCAGATGGGTTAAATCAAAGGGTGGGCTTCCCCTCACACTGAAACCTGTTTTGTGGCCTACTTCAGTATTGGATCAGGCTGATTTTGGCACCTGGGGTTAATATGAGGTGACACATCTGATGGGTGGGTTGGTTGTCCTTGACACATCATGTGGGCCCCACATCTGGCCGGTACCGCCATAAGCTTATGGTGGTACTGCTACCACTCAATTTACTCGTTTTCCTCTTTACTAGACTAATTATTGCAAGTAAATCCAGCGGTGTATCCCAACTCAGCCTCTGTTTTTTTTTTTTTTTTTTCCCTCCCCCAATGTCTAGAAGGTTGGTCCATATTGTTGTTTGAAGTATTTTTCTAATGTTTTAGTACTAGCCATGGATATCCATGTACCATTTCATATGAAAATTTTCAAAGTGTTGTTTCCCAAATATCTGAAATTTTGGTGGGGTCTACATTGATGCGTAACTGTCTTCTACAGATTTCTTTCGGTAAAAATTGAGAGTTTTGGGGGGAAAAAAAGCATTTTAGAAAACTCTCAAGTCCAAACTACCTACTGTTTGTTGGTTTGCTTGTTTTTCTTACCTGTTCTTGGTGAACTATGTTACAGCTGGAGAGTCCAAGGTTGTGGGCATTCTTCCTTTCGACATATTGGGTTACTTTCGTTACAATGTATGTGTTGTGGAGAGCTACAAGCATTGTTCTAACCTTAGAGCTACTGCTCTGGCATCCCCGGAAGCAAAACCTGAGCAATTCGCCATATTAGTTAGAGACATCCCTCGTGTTCCTGAAGGACAAACAAAAGAAGAGCAGGTTGATTCGTATTTCAAGAATCTCCACCCAGAGACTTTCTACAGATCCATGGTGGTCACAAACAACAAGGAGGTAACGATTTATCATTGCTTTCTGAAATGATATTTGGGACATTTGAAATGTTCATCAGGTGGGAACATGTGTGGCCATCCATTGTACAGTCAACAATTATCTTTAGACCATCTATTCTTTTTGCACATGTGGCCCACCTGATAAGCGGATCAACCTTTTCTTGGGCCAGATTGTTTACTGACCTGATGCGCTGCTCATACACTTGTGTTAGCATGTGTAATGGTGCAAATGAGCTTAGTACTGAGCTAATAAAACAATACGTCCATGGTTTTTTGGGAGGTCCATCACCATTGTTGTTTCATGCTTTTTAACTCATTCCAGGTAAATAAGATTTGGAAAGAGTTGGAGGGATATCGAAAGAAACTTGCCCGTGCCGAAGCCGTATTTTCAGCATCGAAAACTGCCAGCAAACCAGAAGGAACAAAGCCTACGAACCGAACTGGCTGCCTCGGTCTCATCGGCAAGAAAGTAGACACGATCGATTTCTGCAACGAGAAGATCAAAGAGCTGGTCCCTAAACTAGAGGCTGAACATAAGGTCACTATCAAAGAGAAACAGCAACCTTCTGCTATAGTCTTCTTCAACAGCAAGGCTGGCCGCAGCCTCTGCAGCCCAGACGCTCCACTCGCAGATGATTGACACTTGGACAATAACACAAGCTCCCGAACCCCGTCAATTGATATGGACCAATCTGGCCATCAAGTTTTGGTCGAGGCAGATAAGGGAGAGGGTTGTTTATGCTATTGTCTTTTTGGCCATACTCTTTTACATGATACCGATTACATTCGTCTCAGCATTCACGACTCTGAAGAATCTAAGGAAGGTTCTATCATTCTTGAAAGTGATAGTCGACATTGTTGCGGTTAAGACTCTGCTGGAAGCTTATTTGCCTCAGATTGCACTCATTGTGTTCTTGGCTTTGCTGCCAAAGTTCCTTATGTTTCTATCTAAAACCGAAGGTATCCCTTCACAAAGCCATGTCGAGCGAGCGGCCTCCGGGAAGTATTTCTATTTTATCGTGTTCAATGTCTTTCTTGGAGTTACACTGAGTGGGACATTGTTTACCTCATTGAAGACAATTCTCAAACATCCCGATAAGATTATCGAAATGCTAGGGAAGAGCCTGCCAAAGAACGCAACTTTCTTCCTCACATTCGTTGCTCTGAAGTAAGATCTCTGTTTCTTTTTCTTGATTTTTTATTTTATAAAAAAAATCCAATTAGCTAGCATTGGTCTGCAAGATCACTTTGCAAAGTGTTCCTTTTGTCAATGTCGTGACTCAGGATCAGCAGCATGTTTCTCCATGAGGATGACATGAAGAGATAGTTGGATGATCGGAACAGTTCCATCCTTTGGGGGCTATTTTGAATGGCCTATGTCCAGTAATTGTGCTGCAAGGGCAATCCCGACATCGATTTGTGAGTTGAATGTTTTCAATGGTACACATTCAGTTGTGTATCGATTGTCCGAAATCATTTCATCATCACAAATCTGTTACTGTAGCCATGCTGGGTAGTAACAGAGGATGGACAGTTCCAAACCCAACCATCTCTGCATGTCTGCCTCAATGAAGCAACTCATGCTGATGATCTGGATTCCATGATATATGCAAAACAAATTCCTTTCTGAAAGAGACCTTTTGCATGGGCCTCAATATTTTCTCATAGAGAATGCTTCCTTCAGTGTTGTCTACTTCCTGGTTGTACATGGGCTGTGAGCTATGATGAATGCTTTCCACCGTCATCTGCCATGCATATACACTGATCCAGACCACCCACCCAGATCATAGGCCCCATTTTGGATAGAATGTGGCCCATAAAGTTATGCTGATTGGGTAATCTTACTGTCTGATGCCATCAATAGGATGCTTAAGACCATGTGTGTTAATGCAAACTCCTCAAAACATGGACCCCATTGTGGATGCAGTATGGCCAAAAGGTCACATTGATCAGATGGTCCCGAACATCTGATATCATCTGTTGAACTTGGTTCGTGACCATTTTATGACCCACTGATTGGATGGTTAAGGTCATCCGATTTTGGAATATGCTACATCCAAATGGGGCACAAGGTCTGCACAGTCTAGGTGGATGGACATACATGTTATGGCAGAAATACAGTGGATGAGTTGCTAGTATTTGAGCTTTTACCTCCCCTTCATTGTGGAAAATACAAACTATTGTTTTTTGGTTCCTGATATCATCTGTTGAATTTGGTTTGTGACCATTGTATGACCACCAATTGGACGGTTAAGGTCATCCTATTTGGAATATGTTACATCCAAATGGGGCCCAAGGTCTATGCAGTCTAGGTGGAAATACAGTGGATGAGTCACTGCTATTTGAGCTTTTACCTCCCCTTCATTGTGGAGAATACAAACTATTGTTTTTTTATTTTTATTTTTAAATAATATAATATTACAGAGTAGAGCAATCTCTACTATATCTTCAGTTGCTGTTGTTTTAGGCTATATTCTTATTTTAATATCATGTAGACAACTTAATTATTCATCTACTACTTACATTACTGACATACATTATGAGCTGATTTTCGTACTTAATTGGGTTTCAGATTCTTTGTTGGTTATGGGCTCGAGCTGTCTCGTTTGATACCTTTGATTATCTTCCATCTCAAAAGGAAGTATCTTTGTAAACCGAAGCAGAGGTTAAAGAAGCTTGGGCTCCCAGTGATCTTGGTTTTGCAACTAGAATTCCCAATGACATGTTGATTATAACAATCACCCTTTGCTACTCAGTAATAGCTCCTTTGATCATTCCATTTGGTGTGATATACTTTGGCCTCGGATGGCTTATTCTTCGGAATCAAGTGAGTACAAAAATCTTAGTTTCTTTGGATGCACAATTAACTTGAATTGCAATAAATATTTCTTTGAAAAGATTGAATTGAAACTACCTAAATATTCATATTGAGGGACCACACTCCAAATTCCAATTATACTATTTTTAAGTTGGTCATGAGAAGGAATGCAAATGCATTTTAAGGGCTATTTCCTCATTATGAATAGGGAAGCCTCGTAAAAAACTTTCAATTCCCTCTTGACTAAACTGAATGTTTGTGATTCATTTCTCCTGTACATGTAATGAAATGTATGTGTGCACTAAGGTGTCCCGTATCGGTATCGGTTGGCGTAACGGTGCCCTCTGAAACCGATACGGATACGGGAGCGTAACGGTCCGTAACGGCGCAAAAATTTTTTTTTGCCAAAAAAATATGAAAAAATATGGATTAAATCCGAAATATTCTAAGCATTCCAAATATGCATTCATTTATAAATTGAACATGTTTATGGTGGTGTAACGGTCCACTCTTTGGTGAGAAGTTGTATCGGACTGTCTGATGAATTTATGAACCAGATAACCTAAATTTGACTACAAAATTCATATATTTAATTTTCTAACTTACTATCAATGATAGATATATTAGAATGAATGTAATATGAAAATATCTTACATTTAGGTGTTTGCAATTATTTTTGAGGGCCAAAATTCATGCGTAAATAGAAAAAAAAAATTAAAAAAAATATAAAATGGCACCCCAAATATGTAAAATGCACATTAACATGTTCTACTATGATTAACACATCATATGGCATCATTAAAACAGCAAAAGAATCATTAAGAAATGATTTTTCGAATTTTCAAAAAAAGGGCCAAAATAAATGCGTAAATAGAAAAAAATATAAAAAAAATATAAAATGGCACCCCAAATATGTAAAATGCACATTAACGTGTTCTACTATGATTAACACATCATATAACATCATTAAAACAGCAAAAGAATCATTAAAAAATGATTTTTCAAAATTTCAAAAAAAGGGCCAAAATTCATGCGTAAATAGAAAAAAATATTTAAAAAAATATAAAATGGCACCCCAAATCTGTAAGATGCACATTAACATGTTCTACTATGATTAACACATCATATGGCATGATTAAAACAGCAAAACAACTATTAAAAATTGATTTTTCGAATTTTCAAAAAAGGGGCCAAAATTCATGCGTAAATAGAAAAAAATATTAAAAAAATATAAAATGGCACCCAAAATCTGTAAAATGCACATTAACATGTTCTACTATGATTAACACATCATATGGCATCATTAAAACAGCAAAAGAATCATTAAAAAATGATTTTTCGAATTTTCAAAAAAAGGGCCAAAATAAATGCGTAAATAGAAAAAATATTAAAAAAATATAAAATGGCACCCCAAATCTGTTAAATGCACATTAACATGTTCTACTATGATTGACACATCATATGGCATGATTAAAACAACAAAACAACTATTAAAAATTGATTTTTTGAATTTTAAAAAAAGGGGCCAAAATTCATGCGTAAATAGAAAAAAATATTAAAAAAATATAAAATGGCACCCAAAATCTGTAAAATGCACATTAACATGTTCTACTATGATTAACACATCATATGACATCATTAAAACAGCAAAAGAATCATTAAAAAATGATTTTTCGAATTTTCAAAAAAAGGGCCAAAATTCGACCGATACGGGCCCGTAACGGCCCCGTAACGGCCGATACGCCCCGTAACGGGCCCGTATCGGCCGATACGGGTACAAAATTGCGTAACGGCCGATACGACCCCGAAACGCGTAACGGTTCACACCGTTACCGTTACGTATCGGCCGTTACGGCCGATACGTAACCGTTTTGGCATACCATGGTGTGCACGCGTTACCATATGGTTTTGCTTCTTGAGCAAAACCGTCACCCAACACCCGTATATGCCACAACATTTTGCAAACATGGCTCTTGTACATACGTGTATGTGCGTATGCTATATAGTCTTGCGTCTCTTGCATGTGCATCATCCAACACGAAACACTCGGCAACATTTTGTGAACATTGCCAGTGTGTGCGAGATCCAACTTCCAAGCCATTCATAAAGTGTGTGTGCATATGTGCAAAGTGTATGAACGTCATCCAACATCAAACACTCTGGCAACATTTTGCGAACATGGCCCATGTGTGTGACATCCAAGCATCCATAAAGTGGGCCACAAAGTTGGGTGATGTTCATATCATTTATCAACTCAATGCTTGGTCGGGTGATGTTCTGATCACATAATACCTGAAATTTAATTTTCTCATAAGAAAAGTGATGTAGGATAGCATGATCCACCCTAGATGTGCGGAATTAGAATTTAAGACAAAACAAAAAATAAACAATCAATTTTCAGTGTGGTTATTTATCATAAATAAGAATTATCTGAAAGAAAACTTATCAATGATCATGACTATCCATTACAATCATGTAGTACTAAAGATTCAAATATGAAAAGTGGATCCTCCGAAAAATAGGACTTTCTTGTCTCACAAGGGTTAATTCAACCATCCAACGTGATGATCTAATCCTTTAACAAACTATTATATCAAATAGGATTATCAGCTGGGGACGTTTGACTAGATCCAATAAGTAGGAAATTCACAAATAGAATCCCAAATTTTTGCAAATAAACTAGATGGAAGAAAGATGATGTAAGAAGAAGATTATGATGATTAACTAGAGAAAGAAAGTATGAGTAGGAGGAAGAGGAAGGTCTCACACCCGGCTGTGGGAAAAGCTCCGTAGCGTTATTCTTTCTCCAAAAAAACTAGATGGAAGAAAGATGATGTAAGAAGAAGATTATGATGATTAACTAGAGAAAGAAAGTATGAGTAGAAGGAGGAAGAGGAACGTCTCACACCCGGCTGTGGGAAAAGCTCCCTAGCGTTATTCTTTCTCCAAAAAATCAACTACAATGTTTAGGGCTTAAACTCCATATAAATAGAACTTGTAAATAAAAAGAAAATACCAAAATGCCCCTAGTTAGATTAGAAACAACCTAAACAGAAAACTAACAATGTCTTAGTTAGAAACAACCTAAATAATAGGAAACTAAAAAAAATAGAAATTTTTTAAGATTATAATTTTCTAAAAATCAAGAAATTAACTAAAATAGAAATTTCTAAAAGCAGAAATATTTCTAAAAGCAGAAATATGTAAAAATAGCAATTTCTGAAAATAGAAATATCTAAAAATAGAAATTTCTACAATAAGAAATTAACATAAGATCAACAAACTAAAAAATTAATTCTGCAACAAGCTTCTCTTGATCTTCGATCTCATCATATCCATAGTGATGCTTGTGGAGCCCACTTCCGTCAATGAGAAACTTTAAACGGTTGGATGTCCTCATCAAAAAGTCAGTGACAAGTTGGTTATATTTGCAATTCAGAAGCCCCACCAATGGCTTGGCACGGAAATCTGCCATTCAAATTGACATTGGAAACAATGGACCTTTTATAGAAAGGACAACTGTCCACATGTGAACTGCTTGATTATTAGGTGGGCCTGTTTTCTTGCACATGTGGCCCGCTTGATTGTTAGGCGGGCATGTGGTCGCCTGTAGAGGCGTGTGGGGGCTTACCAAACTTCAAAGATAACACTTTTCTTGTATAATGAATCACATAAAGGAAATGATCACATAAAACATTTTATGTCAACATGCGATGTTTTTATTTTCCACTGAGGTGTCCCTTTTGTATGACATCTTGAGTCATTTAAAAGGTAGGCTACTTCATGAAGGTCACCTGGGATGAAAACCGTTCGTCAGGAGGGCTATGCCAATGAAATCAATTTACGGCTGATGTTTGACTCAAGGTAATTGTCTGGCCTACCTGATGAATGTCTTGTTCAAATATTCCCTCCAGGAGAAACTTATAAGCAGGAAAACAAACAAAAAAAAAAAGAACGTCAAATGTTAACATAAAATGTAGATTGTGATAATTATCTCTCAAAAATATGAAATCAGGCACTCAAGATGAGAACACACGTCTTACATGTAGCTTGTATGGAAGGTTACTCACTGATTATAATTGATATTTTTATCATTTGGACTTTGGATACTCAATACCAATTCAAAATTTTCCCTCCTCTTTACACAGGCACTGAAAGTTTATGTTCCCAAATATGAGAGCAACGGGCAGATGTGGCCTCACATTCATGTACGGATCATCTCATCTTTGGTACTCTACCAAATTGTCATGATTGGCTACTTTATTATAAAGAAATTCTACTTCGCCCCTTTCCTGTTCCCCCTTCTCATACTCTCTGCCTTGTTCACTCACATTTGCAACAAACGCTTCTACCTTGCCTTCCAACGCACCCCTCTCGAAGTTGTCAACCAGAGTTCGAAGGAAATCCCAAACCTGGAATATGTTTTCAAGGCATATGTTCCACCGTGCTTTAGCACGGAGAAGTTTGATGATGATTATTAGGAGCTCACCAATGCTTGATAGCACTTCAAGAACATGATCCTTTTTATGTAAATGTATGTATTTCGACTTGCAGTGTTTTCTCTGATCTTTGTAGACGAAGACGTAAGAATTGTTCTGATGTTCAGTTTGTTTGTTGATAATATGGTTTCAAATACTATTTTATCATTGATTTAAGAATTTGCTGGGTCTTTGTATGAAACACTATATCTGTCAATGTGATGATTTGTTATGTGAAGAGGATCTGTAGTAACTTCATCTATGGAGTCCGGAGAAATGTGATGTGCATTCATGGTTCGCACGTCTCAAACTTGCACCACTTGTATGAGATTTAAGCCTTTTCATTAGCTAGGCCCCATCAGGTATACTCTGGGCCAAGAATGAGGCCATTCCACTTATCTGGTTCACTGCAGATGTGTGTTGAACATGAACTCCTAGAATGTTTAAATGTTAGTTTTTTCATCGGTACATTTCTTTTGTACAGTGTAACACATTTGCCATTGAGTCATGGCTACAGATCGCAAGTGTGCCAGATCCAATCCTTGCCATGGATTCATGGCTACAGGTCGCAAGTGTCCGAGATCCAATCCTTGCCATGTTGGGACTCGACCGATGAGCAGCTTGGGTTGCACAAATGTTCCATTTTGGCATGTGTGAGCCTCAGGTCCCTTGGGAGTGGGAAGTGCACTGGGCTAATATTCATTTTCACTGTATATCTCATTTCCTTGGTGGAGAAACACATTCTGATTTCCTATGAAATTTAAATTCTCTTGAATCCATTGCTGTTGAATCCAATCACACCCAGCTTCTGTTCATCATAAAAATTGCTGGATAATGCTGACATTCTTCCCCCTTTGGTGTACCCCATCCATTGCGCTTGAATCCAATCAACACCCGACTTCAGTTCGTTGTACAAATAGCAGATTGCGGATTAAGTCACATAATTTTTCCTCACAAACACAATTGGTGTGTATGTTGCAAGACCCCTTCATCAAATGGGTCCCACTGTAAATGTGCTGTGGTGCAAAATCAGTCTGCCTTGTCCATTGGCTGGGCCATGTGTGCCTCAAATGGGGATGGCAGAGACCAACCCTGATCTTTGATTCACAGCACACTCAGTGGGCCCACCTGATGAACAATGCAGGATCTTGCACGCATGCCACATCGGCTCAAAAACCTAGAGGCGAGTATACCTGTGCTTCTGGGAAAGGACTCAAATATTCTACCTACTCAGTGACTGTTGTTGGACCACCAATCGACACATGCAGGACCTTCTGTGGAGTGGTTCAAATCTTGTATATGTGTACATTGGCAAGTGTGTTGAGAGTCCCTTATACAGTGCACTAAGTGACGCACAGAATGCGTCTTTGACGTAAATGTCAATGACATACCCCCTGTATTTTTTCTTTTTTCCTCCAGGTGAGGGGAACATTTTCACTCCATTGGTTGATATATTCATCCTTTCTTCTTGATTCCAAGCACAGTCAAATTCTTTGAACTTGCCTCAAATTTTGTATTTCTGAATAGAAATTTAAAGATTAACATACATTTTTCAATCTTTTCCAGCTTTTGCCAATTACAGATTTCAAAATGCAGTACTGTTGGATGTATCGACTTGTTCTGTTTCTGTGTTCATCTTTAATCCACTGCTCATCGTCTCATCCGATTTTGTCATGAACCAACAGTTCTGCAAGGATTACCTTTAGGCCCTGCTTTGGCTTCTCACACGAGTACTCTTCTGACATGTGTCCAAGTTCTGTACATTCACCAAGTGGGCTCATTATGTAAACGGCAGATCATCATCAAGTCGGACCTGTCATCAATGGGAACTATGTTTAAATATGCGAAAGAGCTCAGACCCGAGTTGGCCTGGTTGATTTGACTCGATCTGATTTCATCAAGACTTGATCAGCCACGACTTGATCAAGGCAGACTTGATTCAACAAAACTTAAAAAAATTCGAAATAACCTGACAAAATTTATCAAATCACGGAGACTCTACAATGGTTATAAATTTTGAACGCTACACATTACTGATTCTTGGTGTTCAAGACCCCCAGAAAACACTATTGAGTTAGACTGGACTCTTATGGACTTTTGAGTAAATTCAAAGTTTCTGAGTTTGGAAGTCTTCATGGAGCAGGTCAACTATTTCTACCCGTCCACTATTTAACTTTCCATTTCTCATACACATGCAGCGCAGAAAATGATAGGACTGACCCGATTGTTTGGCTCATGGCATGTAGAATTGCCTTTTAATTTTTAAGTCTCATTCTCCCAGGTAGTGACCCACACTGGCTGGTGGGAGAATTTTAAATGGATCAGGTATGGAATTCACTTATGATATGGGTTGAATCAGCCTCCACAGGCTAGAGTAGGGAATGAGAACCACACTGGGGATCATCTGATGAACAGCTTGGATCTGACACACACATGCCACATTGGGCAACTCAAGACTATTTGTCATTCTTCAGTTTCACTGCTCACCATCTACCATTTCCACTGCAATCTTTCTTAGCATGACCTGAATCTCTTTGAATTTTGTGTTGGACTGATCCCCTGCGAGGAACAAGTGAACTTTGTTATTCACTGTAATCCAACTGCAACCGGGATTCTTCTTCACCCTTCTTGATTTCTTGATCATCCTCAGCTCTTCCTCATCCTTCTTTAACCCAGCTTTTGAATACATGTTTGATAGTACTGCATAAGCTGTTGCACTATCAGGCTCCAATTCAAAAAGGCGTCGGGCCGCGAGCTTTGCAAGCCCAAGGTCCTCGTGGATCCTACTAGCTCCGAGCAGAGCTCCCCATACAGCCGACTGAGGCTGAAATGGCATCGAATCAATCAGATCCATTACTTCCCTAAGCAATCCGGCCCGCCCAAGGAGATCAACCATGCACGTGTAGTGGTCAGGCCCTGGTTCGATGCAATAAGAAGAGCTCATAGATTTGAAGTATTCCCATCCTTCCTTGACTAAACCTGCATGAACACAAGCTGAAAGAATGCCTAGGAATGTAATCTCATTGGGTTGGTAGCCATTGATCTTCATTTCTCTAAATAATCGTAATGCTTCTTGCCCAAACCCATGCTGGGCAAACCCCGTAATCATTGAGTTCATGGAAACAAGGTTCGGCTTATCAATACCAGTAAAAATTGTATACGCGTCGTCAACATTACCACATTTTGCATACATAGAGACAAGGGAATTTTGAACGGAAATGTCGGACCCCAAATCTGTCTTCAAAACACGTGCATGAATCTGCATTCCTTGATTCAAAGCTGCCAAACCTGCCGATGCACTCAGCATACTGCTTAAAGTATGAGAATTGGGCTTAATTCCTTCTTGAACCATCTGAATAAACCACTGAAACGCACATTCATAGTCCTCATTACCCACGAACCCTGAGATGATTGCTGTCCAGGCTACATCATCTTTTGCCGGCATGTCTTTGAAAAGACGGACGGATTCTTCAATCCTCCCTCTATTTAAGAATCCAACAACGATAGCAGTCCAAGAAACAACGTCTGTATTCGGCATCTTCTCAAAGAGTGCATAAGCCTCTTCAATTTTATCATTTTGGACATAGCCAGCAATAAGAGAATTCCAAGAAACTATATCTTTCATGTTCATGATATTGAATATAGTTTTAGCAGCATCCATCCAACCAGCACTAGAATACATGGTGATCATGGAATTGCCTAGAAAGACATCCCATTCAAAACCCATTGATACAACCAATCCATGAACCTGAACGCCTTCTATAAATCTACCCAAATCAGCACAAGCATCGAAAATTACTGTCAGTGTCATGGAATTGACTCCCATGCCTTCCCTTCTCATCCTTAAATATGTTCCAAATCCATCTTCCCACGCTCCATTCTTTAAATGCCCATCAATCATCGCTGTCCAAGAAACCACATTCCGCTCTGGCATCACCTCAAAAACTGCTCTAGCATCCGCAATTCTTCCTTTCTTGCAATACCCATCTACCATCGAGCTCCAGGAAACCACATCTCTCTCCAACATCCGCTCAAAAACCCAAACTGCCTCTTCCAAATTTCCAATCTTCAAATATCCCGAAATCAGAGCATTGGAAGCAACCGGGTCCCGCCCAATCAGAGGCATCTCAGAGTACAGTTTCTTGGCCTCACTTAACAACCCCACACGGACAAAACCCGTGATCATTGCAGTGTAAGAAACCGGGTTCCGGTCTGGCATCTGTGAAAACAGCTCGAAAGCTTCTGCAATCTGGAGGCTATGTACATAGGCCGTGATCATTGCATTCCACGAAGCAATGTTTCTTTCAGGCATTCTGTCGAACAACATCCGGGCTGTTTCAGTCTTGCCATTGTCTGCATATGCCGTGAGCAATGCTGTCCAGGAGACAACGTCTCTGACAGGCATACGATTGAATACAGATTCGGCCTCTTCTAGATTCCCGTTCCTTCCATTTTGGTGATCTGGGAGTTGCAGAAAATGAGACATTTGCGACTTCTGCTGTTTGGAGAGGTGGGTTTTCTGGGTTTTGGTTTTGAGAGGATTTGGGTAGCAGGAAAAGAATAATTGCAGATTGAATCAGAGAAGTTCAAGGGAGGAAGTCGTTTGCAGAGAAGGTTAGAAATGGGTTTTTCTAGCATTATTAGATTCACGGGCTTTCCAAGAACTGGAGGAAGAAAACCATGGTTTTTGTGGAGAGATTCAAAATTTTGAGAACAAAGGTGGCTAACGGATCTACTAGCAAACGTACTGTTTACAGAAGCGTGGGATTCATACGTGTGGGGACGTGTCAGTGATCCCAATCGCGCTGAATGTTTCAATCATTTCTGGTCATTTGAACTGTTTTTCGTAATGATGTACAGCGGATCGCGAACACTTTAGTGTGATAAGAGAAGGCCCGATCGAGGCCGAGATGATCCGGACCGTCAGAACCTTACAGCAGCCGAGTTACTCGACCTATAACATATGATTTTGGGCTGGAAAAGTTACTCCAGCCAACCAACTGGGCTATGCTTGGTTTTGCCCAAATTTGCTAGATTCCATCATATTAACCATCGAAAATCCATTTTATATTCATTTTTACTATTTATAATAAGTTATATTATTTAATAGTTGTGTCCAACATAAAATAACACTTTAAAAAATTAAGAGAATGACATGGTTAAGCCAAATAGTACACTTATAGTAAATAGTAAACTTACTGTTTATAAAGTAAGTTACAAATTTCAGAGAGTTTGAGTTGGAGTTTTTTCTTTTTTTACATGCACACACACCCCACACACTCACAGAGAGTTTGAGTTAGAGTTTGATTCCTTCTTTCAATGTTTAGTATCATTATTTAAATGGTTGTAAATTCATTTTTATTATTTACTAATGAAATTTTGAATTTTCTAAAATTTATTTTTATTTTCTTATTTTTTCTAATTGATTCGAGATATTTTCATGAGGAGTCCAGATAAACTTGGTGGATTCGGAGTAGTTATCCCCTTGAGAAGACGGTGATGACCTCATCACACCCATCCCTGGGGTCAGGGAATGATCACATGCGTTCAAATGCACGCTAATTGCCATATGTTCAGGCTGTGTGGGCCCACCTGTGGTATTTATACAGAATCCAAACCGTTCGTTGGGTGATACTACTCATCATGGGCACTGTAAATCCAAACGATCATACCTATTAAAAACTCAGGTGGGACACTCTAGATGGAGCAATGTACACTTATGCCTGCAGCCTATATATTCCCTTTGTTATGGCCCACCTAAATTTAGAATGTTTTGAGTTTTGGTGTTTCCCTTAATCCTGGTGGATTGCTCCTGATTACTGGGTTGATTGACATATACCCAACAGTGGACCCACATTCCATCTGGGAAGTTTCTAGGGTGGGCATCCCCTCCATTGTTCCCTTTTGTGTGGCCATCAAATTTATGGATTGTGATGGGTTTTGGGAACTAGGCCACATTTGGGGCAGATCTAATTGGTAGGTTAGATGACACTCACACATTGCGATGGGGTCCTTAAAGCTCCAACTTATGGTAATTCACATGCGATCGGAGGCATGTGATCATTAGCTGGTGGAATATTTTAACCCTTTAATTACGGAACTAATTTTCTTCCAATGTGGGTTATCTCCCTAACAGTGTTTTTATGGGCCCCTCAGCTAAAGGCTTATCTCTGTCTTATCAGATTTGTAGTTTGGATCAACAAATTAATGTGACCATGGACTCAGATGGTGAGGACAATATATACAAGTCTTTTGTGGCGGCAATGGGTCGGCTGATCCCACAGGTCAACCGACCTGACCTTCTTTTAGGTGGGCTTCGTGGGGAAGAAGCCTGCGGAAGAGGCGAAAATAAAAATACACTTAAAAATAGTATGATGTCATCAATTTTAAGATGATATTCACATGCACCCACCAATGATTAAACCTGTATGAAAGAGGGTTGCAGCAAATTATATTAATCTGTTTCCAAGATACAATAACTCTATTGAATTGGAGAAATGTGGACTTTAGTCTGTGAGATTGAAGAATCACACCTTGATATGGTACAAAAATGGTTGAGAGAGGAGATGTAGGTGTTTTGTCTTAGAATGACCCAAAGTTGGATCTTTATAAACAGAAAATGTTGTGCAAGATACCTTGGATTCAGCCAATTTATTGTACAGAGAAGCCATGTTTCGGTTCGATTGAGGTCTTTTTTAGTTTGACCAAAAATTGGGTGGTTTGAAGATTTGTATGTTTTCGGTTTAATCGAAAAGTATAGTTGGTTTGGTTCAACTGAAGTTTATATTCGATTCAACCGGAGGGGTTACGTGGATTAGCATAAATCATAATATTTAAGTTCGATCACGATTAAGGTTTGATAATACGATTTTTTTTCTCTCTAAGAGCAAGGGTTTTTTGATGTGAGAGGGTTCTAAACACTTGTAAGGGCTTGGGAAGAGATTTTTTCAAGAAGTTAGGGTTTTTTTAGGTATGCATCGTAAGGAGAAATCGATCTGTCTTTAATTGAAGAAGGTGAGTAGTGTAACCTCTAAGCCTTTGATTATAGTGGGCTTGTTGAGGGCTCGAAATTTCAACAAAGTAGTATTAGAGAGTCAGATTTAAGGTTATTCAGGAATTCATAGAAGATGTCATGGTCGAAGTTCGATTTATAGAAATTCGATGGGAAGAATAATTTTAGTTTGTGGCAGTAGGAAATTAATGATATTCTAGTATCACAAGAGTTGAGCAAGGCATTATTGGATACTAAACTTGAGAAGATGTTAGATGATGAATGGAGGAAACTCAGGGAGAAGGCTATAGGCATCCCCACTGTTAGTACACACTCAACTATTACCCACCCCCACTAGGGATCGATACTAAGACCTCGGTGTTGAAACGAGGGTATCTTCACTCAGTCTACCACTTGAGCTATGGATCAAGGTGTGATGAGGAATCTCCCTTAAAGATATACAGGAAATTAGAAGAACTATACATAGCAAAGTCCCTCATTAATAATTACTTGTGAAGAAATAACTTTTCGAGCTACGAATGAAGGAATAATCCGATTTTCTAGGGCACATGAACTGGTTTATGAAAGTATGTAGCAAGTTGTTAAGGCTCGGATCCGGAATGACGATTAAGGAAGAAGAGAAAGCGTTGCTACTTCTAGCATTGTTTCCCACATCATCCGTTCATCGCATCACTACTCTGCTATATAGGAAGAATATAGTGAAGCTGGAAGAGATCAGAACAACTCTCATTTCCAACGGGGAATAAGTCAAGCGGTGAGGACTCTCAGGCAGAATGGTTAATTGTGAAAGTAGGTGAGGGACATGGGGAGATCCGTGGAGCGATCTTGGTCTGACATGAAGAAAAGTCTAGATCGAAATCGAAGGCAAATGATGGATGCTTATATTATGGCATAAATTGACACTTCAAGAGAGACTGCTAGAAACGGAAGGATGACCTGAAAAGTAAGTAAAAGTAACATAAGTGAATCAGTTAGTGTAGAGGAAGAAAGCTCAGAAGGATATATCCTCTCAGTCTCTTCAGGTATGAGTCATATCTCAGATACATGTATACTTGATTTAGAATGTTTATATCATATGTGCTCGAATAGGATGGTTTAATTCTTACAAGTCCTATGGTGGTGTGTGGGATCCTGGTCCTTTATAATACCGCTCGTGCGCACACTGGTCTCGACTCGCAACCTTGATAGATTGTACACTGCACCCTAGTGCACCTAGAAACCCTACACAAGTGATTTTCTTTCGGATGACCTTGAAACCTCTTTCATGTGGGCCACGTCATCGCTGTGGTCGCCACGGAAAAAATCGTGCGTCAATCCGATACTCCGTTAGTGAGATACAACCCATCTAATCTACAACCCAAATTGTATGTCTTATAACATATAAACAACATTTATTGTGTTAGGTCCATTGGACTTGAGCCCATGTGGGCCTAAAGCTTACTTTCTAGAACATGAAAATTATCACAAGATAAGACAATCACTATATGACAAATTAGCAGCTAGCACATATAAGACAAAAATGAGTTATATCCCAAAATCCATCATGAGCCCCCTTCCTATGCTTTAGAAACTAATCATGGCCCATATCCACCTCATCTTACACATGCATCTAATGCATGTATTATTTTATGTCATATCACTTCAAACAACCAATTGCAACACTTTACTTCATCATCCACCATGCACCACGTATAACGCACAATCCTTATTCATTCATTTGCCAATGCATGCCTAGATTTCTTCCACCTTTGCCAATGCATGCCTAACACCATCTACCTCATCCATCTACTACCCATACCATACATCATATTCCACCTCACTTTTAGAACCAATAAGACCCCATAAACTTGCCACATTAACCTCCAATTCCCTATATAAGAGTAGAAGCTCTCTTACACTCATACTTTTGCTATACTTAGAAATTTATGAGATTATAAGAGAAAGTGAGAAAGAGATTTGGGCCAAGGGGTGGCCCACCATTAAACCTAGAGAGAGTGGGCCACACATCATCATCAAGCCGTCCATCCATTTGAGGTGAGTCTTCACCCCTTCTTCCATCCTCCTCATCCTCTTCTTTCCTCTTCTTTTTATTTTCTTGATATGTGTGGGGCCCACTAGTGTGGAGTTCCAGTGTTCATGTATTGTTTTCTTGCTATACTTGACATGTCAGTATGGTCCACCATGATGAATATTATATCTACATCCTTCACATGTAATCCTTTTTTTTTTTTTTTTTTTTTTTTTTTTTTTTTTATCTGGACAACTACTTGTAAAAATCGTATAAAATTGACCATGTTAAGATCTTAAGTAAAACTTGATAGTAATATGAAACACATCATGAAATAACTTTGGACTAAAATTTGAAGCTATCTAATGGTTCAATCTTGCATAGGATCAATTTTACTTGGCTACTGTCCAGTAGCACACTGAGGGTTTCGATTTTTTAAAAACAGACTCATTTTTTGTCCCTTTATTAAAACCAATAGAGAGATATATTCCATTGGCTTCGTAAAAAATCTAAGTAGCTTTTTCCAACAGTATTATAATTCACCTCGATTAGAGTTTGGATGGTTGAGATTTTTTCCTTATACAAAAATGTATCCGAGATGTGACTATATATTGTGCGGGCCAAATCTGCTATTCCAATGGTGACATATAATTGATATTGTTTATTAACATACTTAAGATAATTAATAATAATATGTACAGTCCCTATGGTTAGATTCTTCCATGATAGAATTTAGAAAATTTTGGACCAATAGACACTTCCGTAAGGATAAACCTTGAATTGTTATGTGTGATCCAGATGGATTTAAGGCACTATATGGTTGGAAACCTATATACAACATAAATGATGTATTCTTAAACCATCCATTGGCTCAGATTTTTCAACAAAGAATCTGATCATAGAGATTTGGCCAAGACATTTCATGTGCTACTTGTATGTTGTATGTTTGTTGTCCACAACAGTCATCTTCTTATTGTGGACCCACTTAGTAGTGGGACCACTTTTGATTTATGTAATTTATTAGTTCATTCAATTTGTGTAGCCATGTGTATTGATGTGTGTATCTTATCTATGCTTTGTCAACGTGTGAGCCCCACTTCGCATTTTATCTATTTCCTTTCCTTTGCACTTTTTTTTTTTTGTTTACTGAAAATTTTCCAAGTACTTAACCGTATTTCATGTAGGCCTCTTTGATACCTTGTGGTGGGCCCTATGATATGTCATTAAGGGTCCCACTTTTGGGGATGTTTAATCCATATATCATTTCGCTAGGATGTCCCACTGTTTCATCAAGAAAGGACCCCAAGTGTTTGACAAGTGGGCCTAAAGCTGGGACAAATCCATTTCTGAAACTACATATTTGACTTTCTAAGTTTTTGACCAACTTTAGGCCTTAGTGGCGGACCCCACACACAAGATGTGTGTGAGATATTACTTGGGACCTTTAAATTATACTAATGAATAGAGAAATAATATTTTACTTTGGCCAAAGAGGACTCCACATGATCGGGGAGTGGATCCCAAAATGGGGCCAAGCATGGTTGCGTAGAAAATTATGTGCAGAAAATTAAAATACCTATGTTTGGCCTTATACCAGATATTATGTGTGCATAACTAGTTGGTCCCGGCTTATATTTTTTAAAGTCCATATATAGTACTACCAAGGGCACCTGACTTCACGCTGAAAGGTGTTCCCTTGTGATCATGGGACGTACTCAAAATTGGGCCAAAACTAATTATGCACTGTGTTTCTTGCACAATTTCTCCAAGTACCCATGTTTGGGCCATCACAACAAATTTTATACACCCGATCAATGAGGTCTGCCTTATACCTTTTCAAGCCCATACATAGATCTACCAGATGGATTCTTCCTTCCACCATATGTGGTCCCCATATGATCATAAATCTGAATTGAAGATGACCAGAAACCAACCTTGTGCCAAAAATCTGTTTGATGTAAAATTTATGTGAGGCTACATTAATGGGGTCCACCACCTTCATATGGCATTTAATGTAGCATCTAAACTATAAAAATAACTCATTGGTGTTGGTGAGCCCAAAACCTTAGGTGGGCCATCTAGTGTGGGCTGTCTCATGTGTGTCTTACCCTTCATCTGATGAGGCCCACCTGACATGTTTTGTAAATGGGTGTTATCTAACTTATGAAATGTGTAGTGAACTGATCTTAATGTCCAGTTGTTGTCTTAAGATATGGGTGACCTTGGGCCCATGTATATGAGGGAACCCTAAGGTCCAAGTGGGCCCAACACTAAGAGAAATCGTTGGGGAGTGAGAAGCCCACCATGGTAATTAACCTTCCTTGAGCCCGTTGGGCAGGCCTATTGCCTAGTGGTCAGTGTGCCTTGCATACTACCTCTAGTCAAGTGGACCACACTTAGCGATACCCATTTTAGAATGTTAAACTGGATAATTGGGCTTTTTCTTGGTTTGCTTGTATATGTGGCTAGTGGGCCCAATATGATGTATGACATGAAAGATGTTAGCATGTTGTCCTTATGTTTGAGATTGTGCATTGTTTCTAATTAATGATGGAATGTGTGGGTCTCACTTAGTTGTGGAGTTGGATCCACATAATTGAAGGCCTTGTGGTTGGAAGTTGATCCCTTGGAGTTGGCCTAGTTGTCCACCAAGTGAGACTCACACTTGACCTATGGGACTGCGTGCCTTGCATGTAGTCCAAGGTCGATGAGGGTGTCACGCTTAGGTGGGATGCGCCTATTGTTGGTTGAAATGACAGGTATGATCTAATGGATGGTGATAATATCAATTACAGTGATGATTTAATAGATGGTGAATTGATGACATTGGCATTGATGATGAATGAGTAGTTGTGACATTGCCTATGTTAATCATGAAGTGAAAGTGATCTTCATGCTAAAGATGATAATCGTATATATGTACATATACATCATGATAAAATATGCTCGTTGATCACCATGCTTTACTTGATGATCGTTACATGGATGATGATGTTAATATCCTAATTGATAATCATGCACGTGTTGATGCTCATGATGATGATATGCGTATAATCGTTATGCTTTGCTTGATATTGGTTACATTGGATATGATATTGATATCCAAGTGACAATAATGCTCACGTTAATGGTCACGATGATCTCATGCATAAGATAACCATGTTTTATTTGATGCTTGGATGATGATAAATAAATGATATTGGCGAACATAACGATAACCTCATACATGATAGACGCTTAATGCCTAGGGCATGTATGATGCTAGTGTTGGATGATGACCATGATATTGATGATGCATGTGAATCCTGTATGCTATGTACTCTATGCACAAGTTTGCATGACTTGGATAATTCGATGTAAAATGTTGGTGTGACACCTGATGATTTTTGTGGCGTTATATTAGTGATTGGTGTGATGATTACACTGATGTTTCCTAATAGCATTTTTTTTATTTTGACATGACACTTTCTTTATATTAACATGACTTGTTCACTCCCCAAGTATAGGGTTGTGATGTAGTAATAATCTCGGTAAGACCGAGGTCGAATCCACAGGGACTGAAACCTGTACGTAATCTGAAGTTAACCAGAACTAAAACTAGCCTAATATGAAATCTAAATCAAATAATTTTTGAAGAATAATGGTGAAACAATAATCTAAAACTGAAGAAAAATTCAGAGAAGGAACACTAGGGATTCAGAGGATCCACTTGTAGAGATCAGGGAGATCCTATGCCTGGATTAAAAATCAGGGAAATTAACTGAACTGCCGTTGATATAGTTTTCAAGAGATGAGAGGTATATGAATTAGAATGGATTCCATCACCAAACCATGCCCAGGAGACAAAGCAAACAACAGAATTAAACTAATTACCAACCAGTCAACATGTTTATGAAGGTTAGGAAGGGTACCGTCATCCAACCATGCCCAGGAGACGATGGTAAACAACAGGGCTTCCTGACATCATAAACATCAAAAGGAAAAGGAAATACTCAAAGTCATTGCAGATCCATTGTAATTTCAGTCACAACAGACCATTAAAGACTAAAAATATTCTCTTAATAATCAAACTAATAACAAATTCAATTCTTAAATTCAAATTAAATTAAAGGTATAGAAAACACTCCCATCTCACTACAAGCTTCACCTCTTAGCCCTAGCTAAGAGGTTTAGCAACCCATGGACATGATTGCACTATACCTCCACATGAAGAACAAGGAGAGGCATAAAAAAAAGAAGCTATAATACTCTCTCTGTCTCTGCTCCTATCGTCCCTGCTCCACGTCCAAGCCAAGCCGTGATCCCACGTCCCAGCCTCTGCTCCTTGTGCACGTCCTAGCACCAAGCCAAGCTTTCCCTTCAGATCTGGATCTGCTCCTTTTATACATGCAATAAGCGGTGGAGTGTGTAACAAGCAACGTGCGCATCATCTTACACAGCAAAACGCAGTCATCTTGCGCTTGGAACTGAAGTTCTGGCTACAGGTACTCCCAATGTAAAATCTAAACCATTCAGCCTGTTTATATCATGGTCGTTGGCCCAGGGAAGAATTTTGAATGGCCAGGATCATTGGACTGATCCTGGCCATGGTCGTTAAATGGCCCGCAGCGTCCTGGTTCCGGACGCTTTGTAAACAGAGTGCGCTCGACCATGCGCTGATGTGTTGGTGGGGTCCACTCCTACGTCTTGTGGGAAAATCCACACCGTCCATTGGCTTATTCACGAAAAATCGGTCGGTCGTGAATGGTTTTGGTTCTGATTCGCGGTGGCCCACAGAACTTCCTGCTTAGCCGTCTGACCTCCGTTTGAACGGCTAGATTTCGTTCTTCGTGATCTCTTGGAGAGATTTCACCTAGGCACAGGTCACAGCCTCCTTCCAGACATGATGAACGGGTTAGATCTTCAATTAACATGACGATGGTGGCCCACAGCGAAAAACCGTAACCTCTGTTGCGAAACAGAGGTTCGGTTTTCGCACCGTGTTGATCGGTGGGCCCCAGATCGACGTCGGTTGGAGAATCCACTCCGTCCATGAGATTTATATCGAAAAACCGTCCGGGAATGGTGTATTCTGAGTGAAATCAGTGTGGCCCACTTGATCTTTTGTTCCACCGTCCATCTTGCTTTCAACGGCCAAGATCTCCCAATAGTTTGCATGGTCCCGAAGGGTCACCTTGGTGAGGTTGATACCCTGCCTATACACACAATGGATGGTCCTGATCGATGATTTGAAGGAGGAGTGGGCCCCACTGAGAAGAAGCGGCGGACGACAGCGTTAACGCTGTTGCGTTTTTGAATTGGAGAAGAAGAAGTCGGTCAGCGTGAGCTGACCGACTTTGGCTGTAAGGGTGCACGGCTGGTGCACGTGTACCTTATGTACACTCAGTATACATGTGGGTGCCACTTGATGTATGTAAGAAATCCGCTCCGTCCATTCATATTGTCAGCTCATTTAACCCGTTGAGACCAATTTTTAAGAATATCCAAATAGCAGGTGGGCCCAAATCAATGGTTTATGGGCTGATCTGTCCGTTGGGTCACTTCCACAGGGATCGAACGGATGAAATTCGAATTGTACGGTTAATTTATGGCCCTTAGGGCATGTATGAAGTTTTGACCTGAACGGATAGTGGGAACCTTGTGATCTTGCATTCTGGACGTCTTTCGGGCCACTTGAGTGTTAGTTTCTCGATTTTCTCGGATCTCTGGCGTTGTTCTTGGTCCTCTGGAGTCTGTCCCTTGCCTTAGGTGTCATCAGAGCGTTAACTCCAGGCTTTAAGCATCCTATTTCGGTCCAATCTCGTAAATACACCCTGCACCACAAACACAGTTAAAATCGGGTGTTAACCAGTATCATGCTCGTAAATCCAGGCAATAAATGGGGTCTAATATGCAATATTTGACCCTCAACACATGACATTTTCTTTATATTTACGTGACACTTATTTTATATTAGAGGTAGCATTGCTCTTACATTTAAGTTTGCATTGCTTTATATTGATTTAACCTTACTTTATGTTTAATACAGTATTACACATCTCATGCATAGTGCTTGTGATTGTACATTATCATATCTCATCGCATAATTTGTATGCTTGTTGTTGATGACGATTGTTCATAGCATATGCATTTCGGCTTGAGACACTTAGGGGACTATATGGGATAAGGTCGCCCCACATGATTGCATGATACACGTAATTTTGGTGCATGACTTGATGGTATGACTCATGCATTCCACATCTTGTATGTCATAATCACTTTACACCCTAGCGACATCAGGGTTGTGGCCTCCACATGCATATCGTGGATGGCTGGATTGGACACCAAAAATATCTGTTCTAGCATTAGGGCACTATGTATGTCCTTGGGTGAAAGTCCCTAAACCCTATGGGCCAACAAGATACTTCAACGTCGAGACCAAGTGGATAACATGAGCGCCCGGGTGCCGAATATCAGTAAGCCGCATCTCTCACTGTGTCGTGGTCTGTTGAAAATGGGTGTGACCTTATCTGCCCGAGGGTAGGGGGCTGTAAGCTAGGTTGAGTTTAACCAGCTCGTAAATGGGTCCGCTATTGACGAGCCGGGTGAGGATTAACATACCACTGACAAGGCGGATAGTGAGGTCTCTTCCACTCACTTGAGAATATGCGCGATGGGGTGATAGTCAGTGTGGAGTATATTAGACCCTCGTGATGATTTTCAGTGATGATAACTTTACTAATATGTGGACTTACTGAGTAGGACTTGCATGCCTACATACATCCAGCATCCATTTGCATTTGCATCGCTTGCAGTACTTCATCCTGCCCTCTCAGCTTCACATATCATTGCATTATCACCATGCTCTAGTTGTGTACTAAGATGTTGGGTTGCACATGTGGTATGTTGTGATTCTTGGTGGAGATGTATCATATGGTATGAAGATGAATTAGTAGAGATGGTGGATGTTTAGCATTTCGCTGGTTCACACATGGGTTGCACATGTGGTATGTTGTGATTCTTGGTGGAGATGTATTATATGGTATGGAGATGTATTAGTAGAGAAAAGGGATGTTTAGCATTTCACTGGTTTACACATAGGTTGCACATGTGTGGTATGTTGTGATTCTTAGTGCAGATGTATCATATGGTTTGGAGATGTAGTAGTAGAGATGAGAGATGTTCAGCATTTCTCTGGTTTACACATGGGTTGCACATGTGTGGTATGTTATGATTCTTGGTGGAGATGTATCATGTGGTTTGGAGATGTACTACTAAAGATGAGGGATGTTCAACATTTGACACATGCATTCATTCATCCACTATCCACTTGGGCTGGTGGTACGTAATTAAATCATTATGTGTACCTTCGCAATGATCATGATTTCGGTTAGGTATGAGACTAAGCTGAGATCAGGAGTTTATCACATTAAGTCTAGCTATCCAAATCATGTATGAGACTGGTTTGGATAAAAGTCCATTGTGATGGACCCCATGGCTTGCGATACCTGAAAAGGTCGAGCTAAAAGTCTTAGAGGGGGAGGGGGGTGAATAGGACTATGCCAAATTAAAATTTAAATGTAGAATTAAGAAGGAATTAGAACAAGATAGTACTTATCAATCCCAAATAGCAGAAATAAATAGCAACCTCAAATGCACAAGTATTGAGAGGTTGATATAGATGTTGTTATAAGGACAACCTTACACAAAAAACCAATGGCTTATGGTAGGACAACCTGATTTTTAAAATGGTCTGTGTATCAAAGTCCCAAACCAATACAGAGGAATAAAAAAATAAAGTAGAAATAAATATCTACTGCTATTACAACATTCACCACATGTGTAAAAAATAAATTACAATCATTCACCACAAATACACAAAAATAAACATTCTCCACAACTCCAGAATTATAGTGGTTCGCTTGTGTATACACCAACTATTAGAAAACAACCACACAACTACTCCACTCCCAATATCCTCACCCACGGGATATTGGCTTTCACTACGAAATAGGTTTTCCAAGGTTCACCAAAAACCTTCACAATTGTGTTTTCAAAAGGCTACCACTAAAAAAAACCCCACTCATTGAGATTTTCTGGCTATCTCTGTCAAAACCAAAAATGAAAGATTTTCTGGTAATCTTACAAACCAAATACAGAAAATTGAGATGTACTTATCTGAAGATTCTTCTTCTGATGAAGCCCGACAGAACCAATTCGATGTAGATGTTCAATGTCCAAAGTCACATATGAAAGGGTTCTTAGATCTAAATGATTTTCTGATTAAATTAACCTTGGGCTAGCTTGATTTGATTTTGATCTCAAAAAGGGTAAAATCAATATTCCCTTTTCAAAAGAAATAGAATTGAATATAGATCACGAAATCAAATGCAAAAAAGCTATTAAAAGAATCTTAAATACTAACCAATTAGCTTCTTGAATGTGGGGATAAGTTTTCTTAGAGTTGTGACTTGAACATCTTAGAATGAATTGAAAAACTCTGAAAATCGTCTTCAATTTATAGGAAAAAATATTGTTCGCTCGACTGGCTAGTGGTCAGTTCGACTGGTCGAAGGACCAACAATATTTCAAAAATTCTGGCGTGATAAGATAAGATTGCTATTCGACTGGTCGAGCCCTGCACTCGACTGGTCAAGTGGGACCCAGAAATGTTGCTGGACTTTGAGTTAAGTTTACATGACCAGTTAAGCACTGTTCACTCGACTGGTCGAACAGTCTCCAGGACTGGTCAAGGGTCTAACAGAAATTCCGAAAATTCACAACAAACTTTGGACTGGTCGAGAAGATTCTTAGATTGGTCGAGCCAGTACTTGGACTAGTTGAACCATGACTAGGACTAGTCGAAAAATGACCTATAAAATTATCAAATGACGTATGATATAAATGTAAATTGTATGACCTATCCTAAGGTCAATCTATGGTCAAACAAACCTTATTTGTGAGATGGAATCATCACATATCATTCTCTTGATGTAGTTGAAGCATGAAGACATGATCTAGTACTTGAACTTCTTGATGTTGTTCTTGAGTCTCTTGATCTTAAACTTCTTGAACTTGAATTTGAAGTTCTTGATCTTGTACTTGAATGTAGGCAAGGATGACATGAAGTTGATCTTTCAGTAACAGCTACACAAGATATAGATTCCAAGAGGTTTTAGCACTACAAAATTTGACAAACTTAGGAGCTAGATAAGATAGCATTTACAATACCACATACTATCATCCTGACTGCACAAACCAACTTTGTCATCCCTTTTCCATTGTATGCTCTATAGTGGAATATGGAATTTGATTATCTTGTACATAATGATTGGCTATTCTCATGATTCATGATCGTCCGTCCGAGTAGTATGCCTAAAATTGATGACATGATTCATGATAACCTGTCTAACTTTAATAACATGCTAATATATGATAACATGCTTGATTGATAATATACCTGTGGTTGTTTTGGATGTCTTTACGGGAGTGCCCTGATAAGCCGTGTTTTACTCCTGGCACGCAGTAGACTCACGAGCTGTGGTTTGCTCATATAGATGATTTACACTTTTTCAGGATACATTTAGTAGAAGCGTGCCTACAGGAGTTATAGGGACTTTATTATCTCTTCTCCCTTATCATTGAGCTAATGCACCATCTTATGCGTAACATATCGAACATGTTCGTTTCTTGGATATGCGTTGATACCATGTGTAAAATGTGTAACCGCCTAATAAGATTAACCATTAAAATAAACTCCCTCGCCATGAACTGGGTTTGGCATTCGGGAAGTTCGTTAACTATTCACCAAGTCTGATGAGTGGCGAGGAAGATGTCGACTTGAGTTCTGGACTTAGGAAGTAGTAGGGCCTGGGTTCCGAATTTGGGGCGTGATATGGTGGAAGTGTTCTGATGGGGAATAACTCAATATGTAATGCCATCAGAATAGGGATCATCAATTTAGGGATGTTAGGGAGTCATACAGACTCTAGGTAATGTCAGTCATGTCTCAAATCTGAAGAAAAATTTAATATGCTTGGGGGTTTTAGATACGAACAGGTGCACGTTCACCGCATTTGGCTGTGTAATCAAGGTCACCAAAGGTGCAATGGTGTTAATGAAGGGACATAATTTAGAAAACCTATACAAGTTGGTTGGGAGCATGGTTTTAGATAAGGCCACCACCACCTCACACGCATAATCCGACACAAATGATACTAATCTGTAGCTTATGCAGTAAGGGCGTATGAGTAAGAGGGGGTATGATGAAACTCCATAATAGAAACTGCTAAAGGGCGTTAGGGCGTGCAAAGTGGATTTATGGAAACCTCGCAGTTATGAAAAATAGTGTAGGGTAAGGTTTAAAACTGCTACACATACTAGCAGTTGTGTACTTGATTATACACATTATGATGTCTGGGGGCCAGTGACAGTACCATCTATTATGAGTAAAACCGGACTGACCGAACAACTAGAATGAGATAGAAACGACAAGGCATGTAGCTCAGATGAGGAGGTCGGGTAAGAGCTCGACCTCGATCACCGAGCATGACCTCTGCAACCAACCTGAGCACCTACCATTAGCGATGACCTTAATCGCTTATCTAGTATTTCACAGTCGCGACCAAGCAATGACTGTGAGTACTGTAACACCCCGTACCTTCAGTATACAGGTGTTACTTCTTAAACCCACACTAAACTAAAACCAATTTGGGTTAACTGAGAACTTGAACTCGACATACACAGGATGGAGATTCTGATCGACGTTAAAGCCATCCGACAGGGTCTCTAAGAGTCAGCACACGCCCTACAACAATCGAGAAGGTGAGGCTACTCACACACTCTAAGGTTGAAGCCATTATGTTAGTTAATATTGTTGCAAAACACTTGTCACAAACACTTGAGAATTGGTCGGTAACAAACGAAGCCTTCATCATAACTAGTACTCTATATTAACCGTTGAAAAAGTTTATTGGGCCCACCTGATCGACGGATCATGTCATATGGGCCAGTGATGGCCCAATGATGTATGTAACAGACCACCTGGGACTCACCATCGACCCAAAATGGGCCAGGGACAATATGAAGGGTTCCCAATATGGATGAACGGTATGGATTATAATGTTAACATTCCAGTGGGTCCCGACATGGCGCATGCACAACGAAAACACGTGTGTGCGAGGTGCACCACGTCCTATCCTCGGTCAAACAAGTCTTGACCGACTCCTCTTGTAAATACAAATATCTCCCGCCAACAGATATTTTAAACCGACTCACTTCAAGCCTCTGAGTGGTCCACCACGATCACTTTCCGAGCATTTTAAATTATTCAAATCCTTCATAGGACCCACACGATCTAAACGGTATAGCCGTTTGATCGCTTGTATTCGGACGAAGTTGATTGTATGCAATCGTCCATTCTAGCCTAAAAATCGCCTGACCCGAGCTGTGAAAGACGAGAGGAACAGGACCGCCCTTCCTCTTTGGGAAGGACGAATCCCAGCCATCCGTTGCAAGGGCAAATCCAAGCCGGTCTCTCTCTCTCTCACTCCCTCTATAAAATGAGTCCTGTAGCCCTAGAAAATTTACCAAGAGAGAAGAAGAAAAAGAGTGTAGGAAAGAAGAGAAAGAAACAGAGACTGCGGTGGCTAGAACATTGGGTTGGCATCCACCCACCTCAGGTGATCCATCTTCCTTCTCCTTTTGAGTTGATTCTTAGGTTGCTACCAGACCTTGCATAGACTGAAACCACGACCAAATAATGGCCGTGTGTTACGTCATTTGCAGCTCTGTTTTGAGCAAGGATAAATGGTCAAACAATGGCCAGATTTTGGGCTGAAAACCGGCTCAAACTGAAGCCTTGTTTTAAGCAGGATCTAGGCCAACCAATGGCCTTGAATCTGAGCTTAACCCCAGGTCAAATAATGGCCAAGTTTCCAGTTCCATCAGGGAGGAACGGCTGTGAGAACATAGTCTGAAAATGAGCCAGGAAAATGGCTCTGGGTCCGAACCAGTCCGCTCAGCAGCAACGTATGGAGGCCGGGAGCAGGCGCTGATGGGAGCTCCCAAATCGGCCTTGGCTCAGCTTCAATCCATCCTCAGGACTGACCGGAAGTAGGCCATAAAAGTGTCCCAGATGGGATCTCAAACTGCTGCAACGTGTGCTGGGAGCAGTTCCAGCGGCATGTAGAGGAAGAATATGCTTTACGTATGAGGTGGTGGGCTGATTGGCGCTGGGCCCTGCAGAAATTGCAAGTGGGCCTCACCCAATGTTAGCAGGTTGCACCTTGCATTGGCCCAGGTATTGCTCGCTGATCTGGTCTTCTTTCAGACCAGGTGAACCACACCGTATGAAGCATCGTGGGCCGCATCAAGCCACCTCGGTCCAGTGCCATTGCTGGTGGGCTGACCCTGGGCCTTGTGCAAATTGCAGGTGGGCTTCACTACGTTGGGCCACACGTTGAAGAAAGGTGGGTTATACGAATGATATGGGCCACCCTACTGCATATCCACACCGTTCACTATCTTGCCGGGTTGAGAGAAACCCATCTACACCGTCCAGGGGATCTGGATGGTGGTTGCTGGACGCTTCAACGGTCCATAAATATGGTGGTTGCTGGACGCTTCAACGGTCCATAAATAAGTGTGTATATTATAAAATATACTATATATGTGATGCTATACTATGTAGGGTATACGTATATATGAGGCATGAGTAGATATAAACATGGTGGGCCACACATGAGACCCATCTGTGAAGAGAATACACGGTGCATGCATGCACCAGGACGTTGACGCTCACCTACCATTCAGTCCACGTAAACCCCATGCAAGAAAAAAATGTGAGATCTCGTCATACCTGATGAGTCTTGAAAATCCGAATGGTTCACCTGGAGCAGGACCTCAGGAAACCCCCTGGTTCCAATTTTTACTTTGAACCAAAACTTCGGTGGGCCATGATTAATGCAAACAGTTTCTTCCCTTGAATTGCATTTATCTTTTCTATAGCCCACTAGAATCTTAGACCAGGGTGAAAATTCACCCCCTAAGGTTTCTCGGGATTCCATATCTAATGGACCATTTGGATTCGACACCCATGTTTACATGAGACCCACACGTGAAAAGAAGTAACATGCATGCATGCATGCAACAGAGAGTGAGAAACGGAACATAACTGTTCACGTAGGCCACTGCAATTTTGCGAGATCTCATCCTGTCGGATGAGATCTGGGAAATCCGAACGGTCCACATGGAGTAGAGCCACATAAAACCCCAAAACTTCGGTGGACCCTGGTTAATGCAAACAGTTCCTTCCCTTGAAATCGGAATTCTCCTTGCCATGGCCCACCAGAACCTTAGATAAGGGTGAAAATTCACCCCCTTAGGTTTCTTGGAATTTTACATCTTATGGACCAATCGGATTCGGCACCCATGGCACGTGTGTAGGTGCATAAGGGAGCATGCCTCATATATATATATATATACACACATATATACATAAATACATGTATGCATTGCATGCATCTGTACGTGCATGAAACCTTTTAAGGTGCCTCATATGCATAAGCATGGTTGCACCCAAGACCGTCCATTTGATTTGGTGATGGGCCGACGTGCCACTACAACTGCAACAGTTGTTGCATCCAAGTCGGCAACCCTGAGGGTCCCATCCATTGTGTGTGTTTAAATCCATACCATCCAGCGAATGGGCCACACTGCTGATTTTAGGCAGTCCGGGCTTGTGGACCCCATCGTGCACGAACTATGGGCGAAACCCTCCACCAGATTAAGTGAGTCATGGTTGGGGCCATTAGGTGTGATGCATATGTACTATGTAATACGTGACGAACCCGTACTAAGGATCTAAGGAGAAGAATAAAGCTGATCTAGTGATCAAGTGGGCCCTGACTGGACCCAGTTTAATTAAAAATAAGGGCTCATGCTTAGTGAGCTTGATTGCCTTGAGTACAGCCTAAGACAACCTTGGCATTAGGGTTTTCCAAACCTCCACCTAACCCCAAGTATTTAGCCTTGTGGTTCACTATCTATTATAAATGGAACTGTACAGGGAGATACGAGAGCGGTGTAAACTCACTATGTTCTCAAGGAAACCTGCATTTAAAAGCACTCTACGCTTTACCTGGTGATGATTTCATCCCCTTAAGCTTTCCACCCTTAACTAGACCATAAATGACAGTTTTATTAGTGTAAATGGCTAGCTAGACTAATGATAAACTGTGTGTAGAAATAAACTGTATTCACTTGATTTGTCTGTTAAAATTCTTGTGCTTACTATTGTTTAGATTCTTGAACTGCCTAAGTGAATAATCTAGTCATTTATGTCATGTATATTCAGTTGTTGTATATTGATAGGAATATATGTGTTGTTCCTCATTCCCCTTTCATATAACAATATATGTTGCTATGACACACATACTGCTAAAATCTCTCCTTGGGAAATCCTAACAAAGGAGAGTCCGTGCTTGGGGTGTAACTAGATTGGTTGTGACATAAGTAGGCTCCTGACATGGAGGTTTTGTTCGTAGTACTTGACCATGGGGTTTACCATCCATGTGTGGTTTCACCTAACTGACTGGGGGTGAATATCATAACCCTTCAAAATATGATCGTTTGTTCATTTTTAAATCATTCATGCCGACATGTTTAAATCATCACTTTTGGTAGTTTCAACATTTCACTCCTAATCGGCATTGGTGGTAGCCTCTTTATGTTGAATTGATTGACCACATGTTAGTGGGTGCTACACACACCCTAAGACGGTAGTCTCATAGGCCAGGGATGGTGGTAATGGGACACTATGCCCGAGCCGTTAGCCTACGCTGGGCCATGTGTCCCCCGTAGTGACCGTAAGCTTATTTAAATTGGCTGGTTGCAATTGACTAATAACGGAATGGATAATCATGCATGCATAGCACAGACCAGCATCTATTGTTGACATACGTAACATACAGATTCACCTGTCTGGATGTCTTACCCGAGGCACCAACCACCATCTGTTATTATCATACATAGTTGCCTATCTGGATGTTTTACCCGAGGCACAGACCGTCTAGATGTCTTACCCGGGTCGATGATTGCATGGGTGACGACCCCTATGTCCGTCTGGATGTCTTACTCGGGACGACATTTGCATTTACTCATCCATGCACTTAATAAGACTGCATCTACTGTGTTTTGGATTATCTGTATGCTTTTATGCTATTCCTTGTTTAGGGTGGCGGTGTGTAATCTTAGAGAGAGATCACACTGAGTTGGCCACTCATTCATCAATATTCAAATGTACAGAGGATACAGGGACAAAGGGAGTTGTGGAGGAGCCGGAGGCGATATAAGTCGAGGAGGAGGCTTACAATGAGGAGCCGTACCAGGAGGCGGCTGCTTATTCTGGATTAAATTAGTAGTTACTTGCTTATTTGCATTTCAGTTCATCTTGAGAATTAAGGTTTTGTATATGGGCCCTAGTTGAGTGGCCTAGGATATTATTACTGTTTAAGTTTTATCTATACTACGCTTGTTTCCGTTAACTGCACTTTGATTTGAACTTGATTATCCTTTTGCTTATCAGTTAACACCTGGGTTTTTAAGAGATGAGTGATATACTCGGGTGTTGAAAATCGGGGCGTTACAAGTACTGACTTGACCTTGATTAGAGGCCCTAATCTTGGAGCTCGGCCCTGAACACAATCGAAAATTAAACTTAGTCTGTGGGACCTCGGCCAACGTGAATTATAGCTCAGTATTAGCTGACGAGCACGACCTCCTCAGATATCGACCACCGGGAGATCTCCTCCATATACGGAAATGATTACCTCCCCGAGATCTTCACTGAGAATCATGCCGAGGATATTATCAAATACCCAGGGAAAGATCCCTTGTGTAATATGCACCCACATGGTAGGCTTATTACCATATACGGAAGAGGCCTTAAGAGGGTATAAATAAGAACCCTACCTACGGTGTAAGGTACGTACAAAAATCCTAATTTAACTAGACCCCAAAGTGCTTATTCTGACTTAGGCATCGGAGGGTCCTCGACTACAACTAGGGCCCCCATTGCTATCTAGTTTTGCAGGCACACGACAGGCTAGCAAGGTTAATCAGATTTCAACATCAATACCGTTTGAGGAAGGAACACGATACTTCGTAAGCTTTATAGATGATTACTTGAGGAAGGTTTGGGTCTAATTATTAAAGCACTAGTCCGAGGTGTTCGTCAAGTTCAAGGAATGGAAGGAGGAAGTAGGAAAGAAAACTGGGAGATATATTAAATGACTCAGGTCAGATAACGGTACAAAGTACAGAGGTAGGATTTATGAAATTCTACAAGGAACAAGGCATCACAATGCACTTCTCAGCTCTAGAGACCCCACAACAGAATGGGGTGGCAGAGAGGATGAACATAACTCTATTGGAGTGGGTGAGAAGTATGCGGTTGTATATAGGGCTGCCTAAAATCTTCTAGGAAGAAGTGGTGAACATGATATGCTATATTGTAAATCGATCAGCATCTACAACGCTAGAATCGAAGGTTGTAGAAGAAGTTTGGATAGGCAATGATGTCAATTACTCAAGGATGAGAATTTTTGGGTGTCCAGCATACATGCACATACATAGTGGACAAAGGACAAAGTTGAATTCAAAATCTAGGAAGTACATCTTTATCAGGTATGAGCTTTTCAAACCCCAAGTCCTTGTGGATTCTACTAGCTCCTAGCAGAGCTCCCCCCATACAACCGAGTGGGGCTAAAATGGCATCGAATTAATCAGATCCACTGCTTCCTTTAGCAATCCGGCCCACTGCAGGAGATCAACTATACATGTGTAGAGGTCAGGCCCCAGTTCGATGCAATAAGAAGAGTTTAGCAAAAAGAAGAGTTCATTGATTTGAAGTATTACCATCCATCCTCGACTAAATCCACATGAACACAAGTTGAAAGAACTCCTAGGAATGTAATCTCATTAGATTGATATTCATTGATCTGCAGTTCTCTGAATAATTGTAATACTTCTTGCCCAAACCCATGCTGGCCAAATCCTCTAATCATATCAAGTTCATGAAAACAAGGTTCAGCTTATCAATACCAGTAAAAAAAATGTACATGCTGTTGAGAAGTGGAGCCACATCTGGGGCCGCCCACGACTAGTTGAGGTTGCGCGGATTTCGTGTCGCAAGTCCTTTCGCAACTGGGATGCGAAAGGAGTTTCGTGGATTTCGTGTCGCAAGTCCTTTCGCAACTGGGATGCGAAAGGAGTTTCGCGGATTTCGTGTCGCAAGTCCTTTCGCAACTGGGATGCGAAAGGAGTTTCGCGGATTTCATGTTGCAAGTCCTTTCGCAATTGGGATGCGGAAAGGGAAGTTGCCAAAACTATAAATTGGGATCCCTAGGGCTATTCTAGGTTAAGGTGAATTTTAGGAAATTATTCTGAGGTGTGGGCAAATGATTTTCTTCGTACTTCCAAGGGAGAGGTTAGTATATTGCCTTGTAATCTTCGTTTCTCTTCATAGTGGAATTTTGCATCCGTGGTTTTTTACCCTAGTTTGGGGTTTTTCCACGTATATCTTGTCTTGTGGTTTGTTTTGGATTGCTTTGATCTATTTCTAGTTTATATTTGTGGGTGAGGCCTTAGATTGGATCTAGGCTCACTGCGTTGTTGGCGTGCTGCGCAACAACTGGTATCAGAGCTATTGGTTTAGTTCTATTGGGAGCGATGGCAGAAGATGGGAAAACTAGAATTGAGAAGTTTGATGGTTCAAACTTTGCCTTCTGGAAGATACAGATGGGGGATTATCTGTATCAGAAGGACCTCTATATTCCTCTAGGAGGAAAAGAGAAGAAACCAGAAAAGTTGATAGATGATGAATGGTTTTTACTGGATAGGAAGGCTTTAAGAACGATCCGACTCTCTTTGTCTAAGAGCGTCGCCTTCAATATATTCAAGGTAAAAATGACAAAAGAATTAATGGAAGCCCTAACCACCATGTATGAAAAGCCCTCAGCATCCAACAAGGTTCATCTTATGAAACAGCTATTCAACATGAAGATGTCAGATGGTGGGAGCGTGACTGAACATCTAAACGAGTTCAATACAGTCACGAGCCAGTTGGAATCCGTTGGCATTGCTTTTGAGGATGAGGTCAGGGCGTTATTGATCTTATTCAGTTTGCCAGACAGTTGGGATGGTTTGGTGATTGCTGTGAGCAATTCTTTAGGATCGACAAAGCTGAAATTTGATGATGTGGCCGGTCTAATTCTCAGCGAAGAATCTAGAAGGAAGGCATCAGGAGTTTCAGGGGATTCAGGGAATGCTCTAAACGTTGAAGGAAGAGGAAGATCGCTAAACAAAGGAGGCAATAAACATGGGCGTTCTAAGTCAAGGAATAAGTCCAAGGGACCGAAAGACAAAGACGGGTGTTGGCATTGCGGCAAGAAGGGGCACATGAAACGTGATTGAAGGGCGCTCAAGAAACAAGAAGGAAGCTCTCAAGGTGGGAAAGATTCAGTGAATCTGTCTGAGGAGAGCGACACAGAGGCGTTGATCTTGTCTCTTGATGCGAGGAATGAGTCTTGGGTTATAGACTCGGGTGCTTCGTTTCATGCTACTTCGTGTAAGGAAGTTCTGCGTGATTATGTGTCAGGTGACTTTGGGAGAGTCTACCTGGGTGATGATGAGCCGTGCAATATTGTTGGAAAGGGAGATGTTCATGTAAATCAGAAAGACGGAACGGTCTTGAAATTAAAGGATGTCAGACATGTACCGAGTTTAAAACGTAATCTGATCTAGTGGGATAGTTGGCTGATACCGGTTATGTGACGACATTCACCAGTGACTCCTGGAAGATCACAAAAGGTGCCTTGGTAATATCTCGAGGCAAAAAGGAAGGTACTTTGTACGTGACTTCAGGATCGTATAGTTCACTCGCAGTCGCATCAACTGGAGTGAATGGGCAGTTATGGCATCAGAGGCTGGGACATATGAGTGAGAAGGGATGAAAGTGCTATTGTCAAAAGGGAAGCTACCAGGGTTGAAGTCTATTGACTTGGAATTTTGCGAGGACTGCGTGTATGGCAAGCAGAAGAGGGTAAGCTTCAAGAAGAAGGGACGCGCTCCAAAGACACATCTGTTGGAGCTTGTACACACTGATGTGTGGGGACCGGCACAGGTATTATCTCTTGGTGACTCACGTTATTTTGTTACCTTTATTGATAATGCTAGTAGAAAACTGTGGGTCTACTTCTTAAAACATAAATCTGATGTATTTGATGTATTTAAGAAGTGGAGAGTTATGATAGAAAATGAGACAGGTAAAATAGTAAAGTGTCTCAGATCTGACAATGGGGGAGAGTATTGTGATAAGAGGTTTGAGGAGTATTGTGTAGCAAATGGAATCAAACATCAAAAAATGATTCCAGGGACACCACAGCAGAATGGTGTGGCTGAGCGCATTAACAGGACCATCCTTGAGCGCGCCAGGAGCATGAGGTTACATGCAGGGTTGCCCAAGACCTTTTGGGCAGATGCTGTGAATACTGCCGCATATCTCATCAATAGAAGTCCCTCAGTACCATTGGATGGTGGGCTACCAGAAGAAGCGTGGACTGGGAAAGAAGTGAACCTTGCACATCTCAGAGTGTTCGGTTGCACTTCATATGTTCACATTGATGCAGAGCACAGAAACAAGCTGGATGCGAAGTCCAGGAGGTGCACGTTTATAGGCTATGGGCAACATGATTTTGGCTACAGGTTCTGGGATGCAGAAAACAGAAAAATCATCAGAAGCAAGGACGTAGTCTTTAATGAAAAAGTGATGCATAAGGATAGTGTGCAGGAAAATAAGGCCGAGAAAAAGGAATTCGTAGAGTTGGAAGAGTTACCGGACATGGGTGTTACAGTGCCACAGGATGAGGCAGAGCCGCATACACCAGTTGTGAGGAGGTCTACTCGGGAGAGGAGACCCACGGTCCGATACTCACCCTCCTTACATTATCTACTACTGACAGATAATGGTGAGCCAGAGTGTTTTGAAGAGGCGTTACAGTCAGATATACGGGTTAAGTGGGAGCAGGCCATGGATGATGAGATGGACTCTCTTGAGTCTAATCGTACATGGGAGCTAGTCACTCTACCCAAGGGTAAGAAAGCTCTTCATAACAAGTGGGTTTACAGACTGAAGGAGGAGCACGATGGTTCAAAACGGTACAAGGCCAGATTGGTTGTGAAAGGGTTTCAACAAAAGGCAGGTATCGATTTCACTGAAATATTTTCACCGGTAGTGAAAATGTCTACGATTCGCATGGTCTTGAGTATAGTGGCTTCAGAGGACTTACATCTAGAACAGCTAGATGTTAAGACAGCCTTTCTTCATGGGGACCTTGAAGAAGAGATATATATGCATCAGCCGACAGGATACGTGGCACCAGGTAATGAGAACAAGGTGTGCAGACTGAAGAAGAGTCTATATGGCCTGAAGTAGGCCCCGAGGTAGTGGTACAAGAAGTTCGATAGTTTCATGTCGGGAAACGGTTTTAGGAGATGTCATGCAGACCACTGTTGTTACTTGAAGAAGTTTGATACGTCATACATCATCCTTCTTCTGTACGTTGATGATATGCTTGTGGCTGGCTCAAGCATGGAGGACATCTCAGATCTCAAAAGACAATTGTCTAGAGAATTTGCCATGAAGGATTTAGGAGCTGCAAAACAAATCCTAGGCATGAGGATAAAGCGTGACAGGGAAAACAAGAAATTAGTTTTGTCACAGGCAGAGTACATAGCCAAGGTACTTGATCGATTCAATATGGGAGGTGCTAAGCCGGTTAGCACTCCATTAGCCAACCACTTCAAGCTATCTAAGGAGCAAGGTGCAAAGACGCAGGAGGAACATGACTACATGGCTAAAGTCTCATACGCGTCAGCTATTGGGAGTCTCATGTATGCTATGGTGAGCACGAGGCCAGACATTGCTCAAGCAGTGGGAGTTGTTAGCAGGTTCATGAACAACCTCGGGAAGGAACATTGGGAAGCTGTGAAGTGGATCCTTAGGTACTTGGTAGGTACTAAGGACGTAGGGCTGTGTTATGGTGGATCGAAAATTAAGTTACAAGGCTACGTGGATTCAGATTTGGCAGGAGATATCGACAGCAGAAGAAGCACTGCGGGTTATGTTTTTACTCTGGGTAGTGCTGCAGTCAGTTGGGTCTCTCAGTTACAAAAGATAGTATCTATCAGTACGACAGAAGCGGAATATGTTGTGGCTACAGAAGCATGCAAGGAGATGGTGTGGATGCAAGATTTTATGGAAGAGTTGGGTAAGAAGCAAGCAGATTGCAAGCTGTACAGTGACAGTCAGAGTGCAATACACTTGGCTAAGAATTCAGCCTTTCATTCAAGGACCAAGCATATTGCCATCAGATATCACTTCATACGTTCGTTAGTGGAAGATGGATCGATTGCTCTGGAGAAGATTCATACAAGTGAGAATCCTGCGGATATGCTGACCAAGGCGGTCACAAGGGAGAAGCTGAAGCTCTGTTAAGCTTTGATTGGTCTTCAGGCTTGAAGACGGGGAGGTGGTGCACTCCGGATGAAGAAGACAAAGGTTTATGGAGATGTGTCTCCAAGTGGGAGATTGTTGAGAAGTGGAGCCACATCTGGGGCCGCCCACAACCAGTCGAGGTTGCGCGGATTTCGTGTCGCAAGTCCTTTCGCAACTGGGATGCGAAAGGAGTTTCGTGGATTTCGTGTCGCAAGTCCTTTCGCAACTGGGATGCGAAAGAAGTTTCGCGGATTTCGTGTCGCAGGTCCTTTCGCAACTGGGATGCGAAAGGGAAGTTGCCAAAACTATAAATTGGGGTCCCTAGGGCTATTCTTGGTTAAGGTGAATTTTAGGAGATTATTCTGAGGTGTGGGTAAAGGATTTTCTCTGTACTTCCAAGGGAGTGGTTAGTATATTGCCTTGTAATCTTCGTTTCTCTTCATAGTGGAATTTTGCATCCATGGTTTTTTACCCTAGTTTGGGGTTTTTCCACGTATATCTTGTCTTGTGGTTTGTTTTGGATTGCTTTGATCTATTTCTAGTTTATATTTCTTCCTGTCTATCGTTTGTGGGTGAGGCCTTAGATTGGATCTAGGCTCACTGCGTTGTTGGCGTGCTGCGCAACACATGCATCATTAACATTATCACATTATCCATACATAGAGACAGAGGAATTTTGAATGGAAAAATCGGACCCCAAATCCGTCTTCACAACACGGGCATGAATATGCACTCCTTGATTCAATGCTACTAAACCCGCCGACGCACTCAACATGCTGCTTAAAGTAAGAGAAATATTGGGTTTCATTCCTTCTTGAACCATCCAAACAAACCATTGAAACACACATTCATATTCCTTATTAACCACGAACCCTGAGATGCTATCCATGCTACATCGTCTTTTGTAGGCATGTTTTTGAAAAGACAATCAAATTCTTCAATCGTCCATCTATTTGAGAATCCAACAATCATAGCGGTCCAAGAAACAACGTTTGTCTTCGACATCTTCTCAATGAGTGCAGAACCCTCTTCAATTTTATCATTTTGGACATAGCCAACCACGAGAGAATTCCAAGAAACTATATCTTTCCTGTTCATGATATTGAATGTAGTTTTAGCAGCATCCATCCAACCAGCACTAAAGTACATGGTGATCATTGAATTGCCTAGAAAGACGTCCCATTCAAAACCCATTACAGAACCAATCCATGAACCTGAATGCATTCTATAAATATACCCAAATCGACAGGAATGTCAAAAATTACTGTTAGTGTCATAGAGTTGACTCCGGCGCCTTCCCTTCTCATCCTTATAAATGCTCCAAATTTACTTTCCCACATTCCATTGTTTAAATACTCACCAATCATCGCTGTCCAAGAAACCACATTATGCTCCAGCATCATCTCAAAAACTGCTCTATCATATGCAATTCTTCCTTCTTGTAATACTCATCTACCATCGAGCTCCAGGAAACCACATCTCTCTCCAACATCCCGTCAAAAACCCAAACTACTTCGTCCAATTTTCCAGTCTTCAAATACCCCAAAATTAGAGCATTCGAAGTGACCGGGTCCCGCCCAATTAGAGGCATCACAGAGTATAGTTTCTTGGCCTCGCTTAACATCCCCACATGGACAAAACCCATGATTATTGTAGTGTAAGAAACCATGTTCTGATCTGGATCTGCAAAAGTAGCTTGAAAGCTTTGGCAATCTTGAGGCTATGTACGTAGGCTGTGATTATTGTGTTCGACAAAGCACTGTTTCTTTCAGGCATTCTATCGAACAACGCTTTTTTAGTCTTTTCATTATCTGCATATGGCGTCAACAATGTTGTCTAAGAGATGACGTTTCTAATAGGCATACGATGAAATATAAATTCAACCTCTTCTAGATTCCCCTTCCATTTCGGGTGTTCTGGGAGTTGCAGAAAATGAGACATTTGCTCCTTCTCCTGTTTTAAGAGGTGGGTTTTGGTTTTGAGAGGATTTGGGTTGCAGGAAAAGAATAATTCCAAATGGAATCAGAGAAGTTCAAGTGAAGAAGTCGTTTACAAGATTTTCAAGTCCCGGAGGAGGGAAACCATGGTTTTTATGGACTGAGATTCAAAAATTTGAAACTAAGGGTGACTAACGGATCCATTCCCGCGTTTGTGTAAATTACCAACCTGCCCTCCATTGTAGTAACGGTAAATTGGGAAGCGGATTGGCTGGTGTACCACATACTAGCGTCCGCGATCTGGCGGGTACGCGTCATGCGAAGACGAGCGCTGCTGCCCCCCGAGCTCCAAGTTGTACGAACGGTTCTAAGGAGATTAAAGTTACATGGCCCCAAAATGATGTTTTTATTACATCCACATCGATCATCCATGGTGTGAGATCATTTTAGAGTAGGATACTAATCATTTTATAGCATGATACCCAAAACGATTTATATCCAAAGCTTAAGTTGACCACACCAGAAATAGCAGTAGGGACAATGATTCTCACCGTTAAAACATATGTATGGCCCACAATAACGTTTATTTTCCATCCAATCTGTTCATAAGCTCACACAAACTTTGATGAAGAGGAAAAACATATATCATATTGATCCAAAACTTTTGTGACCCCAAAAGAGTTTCATTGGTACATGTTCAATCTATCTTATTTTTTGGTTCAAGCCTTAAGATGAGCTCACCAAATGAAATGATGGTTGAGATATAACACTGACACCACACTAGCAAGATCGGTGGTGTGTGGTACACCAGCCAATCCGCTTCGTAGGGTGGAATGTATGATTGTTTGATATTTTATCTGGAAGTTAACCAAAGTATCCTCATGGTAATGCTAAATGTACAAAAAATTGAAACTTCTAAAAATTTTAAATGATAGCCCCATGATAGCTTTTTCAAAATTTTCAAAACAAAATTTCCCCTTTATATATTTTTCAATGAGCCCCATAAGTAATGGCCGGTGGGATTTAGATGGGGTAAACATTGAGGGCCCATTATTATATTTGTGAGAAATCCACGCTGTTCATATGTTTTTCTGAATCATTTTATGACATGATCCCAAAAATGAGGTAGATCCAAAGCTAAAGTGGGCCACACAACAGAAAATAGTAGAGATCATATGCCCATGGTTGAAACATTCATGGGGCTGCAAAAGCTTTGGATCATGCTAATATTTTTATTCTCAGTTCATCCCTGTGGTAAGGATCTTATGAGCATTTGGTCCACTTTATGAACGGTTTGGATTGCATATAAACATCAAAGTGGAGCCTAGAAAGGTTTGAATTGTAGGCATATCCTTTCTACTATTTCCAGTTGTGTGGCGAACTTGAGTTTCAAAATCTGTCTAATTTTTAGTCTCATGTCTTAACATGATCTTCCAAAATGGATGGATGGAGTGAATTTCTCACAAACATCACGGTGGGTCCAATATAGCTTTCGATGGCAGGAACGTGATGGGAGATGACATAGATGGGGTAGCAGGACCTAGTGGGCTCCACAACCCTTAACACATAACAACCTATACCCTTAATACATGATAACCTCGATGCTTAACACATAACAACCACGACCTAGGCCTTTAACATATGACAACCATGACCTAGACCCTTAACACATGATAATCTTGACCTTAACACGTGACAACCTCGACCTTTAACACATGTTAATCACGATCGACATCCTTAGCACATGACAACCTTGACCCTTAACAAATGATATATGTTCATTGTTTTCGAAGACAATACATTATAAAATTCAAATTCTATCTCCTTCATTGTCTTCCACATGATAAGAACAATCGTCCATATGTACCTCAAATTTCTTTCGACAATCGCTTCTCCCCAAGACAACAACCACAACCATCCCTCTCTATCTATAACCAAAAGTGGCTTCCATCTCTAAGAAAATTTTAATTTTATATGCAATAAAATAAAATAAAATAATTTATTCAAAACGTCTTCCACCTATCAGTATAGTAACTTCCATCTCTAAGAAATGTGTTCATCGGAGCAAAAACAACGCCCGTTCTGAAAAAGTTGATGGCAGTGACTATATGCCAAAAAATACAGTCGGAAGGAGTGGTGGGTCTCTAGAAGACATGCTTAAAAAGGAGGAAGAAGAAGAAGGTCTGTACGGACACTAGCCTCCAAGCAGGGGCAAATTTGTCCCAATTAAAAAAAGGGTCAGGGGGCCATTTACGGTAATTTTGTAGAAGTTTCGATTTTTCGGGCGTTTGGCATTACCATAAGATTACTTTGGTCAAAATCCATTTTTATTCCACTATAAATACCTATTTGATTTTAGGTGGTATTTCAGTCTCTAGAATTGGTCGGAAAGGACCGACTTAAATTTGTCGCCCCATCACGATGTATGTGACATATTCACACGGTTCATCTATTTTTTCCGAACATTTTAAGACATGGGCCAACAATAAGGTAGTTCCAAAGCTCAAATAGCCCACACCACAAGAAATAGTGGTGGTAAAACTTCCACCATTGAAAGGTTTTTTCTTCTTAGGTCTTGTGAGATTGTTTATTTGTCATCTCACCTGTTCATAAGGTCACACAAATATGGATAAGGGGAAAACAAAATTATCAAGTATGTGGCCCTCATGAAGTTTTTGGGTGGGAGTTCAATTCCCTCTGTTTCCTGTGGTGTGGTTCACTTGAGCTTTGGATCTGCCTCATTTTTGGGCTCATGCCTAAAATCAGCTATCTGAATAGATGGACGGCATGGATATGCCATATGCATCATAATAAGCTCCGAGTGAAATTCACACCCCTCCACAATTTTTACTTTCAAAAGCAAAACCTGTCCGTTGAAATTACAGTGCTAGCTAGATAATTATTACTTATTTATATGTACTGTATTTACAACGGTGAATTAGAAAACAAATATATTGTTTACAGAAGCGTGGATTCTTAATTACGTGTGAGGACATGTCTCAGTGATCCAAACCTCATTGAATGTTTCAACCATTTCTGGTCATTGAACTGTTTTTGTTTGAAGGGGTATGAACATGGATGTAGAATCCTAAACATTGGATGAGTGAGCTGTCTGGAACCACCCGTGATGTGTATGTAGATCTAAACATTGGTTGGATGATACTCATCAGGGGCAATATTCATCCCAGGAATCATCCCTATTAAAAAAAAAACTTAGGTGGGACATTCTTTAGATGGAACAATGTACAATCATGACTGCAGCCTATGCACTCACTTTTTGTAGCCCACCTAAATTTGAAATGTTTTGAGTTTGGTGTGTCCCTTGATCTTGGTGGATTGCACCTGATAACCGGGTTGGTTGACATATACCCAATGCAGTGGACCCACATTCCATCTGAAATGTTTCCAGGGCGGGCGTCCCCTCCCAATATGCATGCCCCATTGTTCCCTTTTGTGTGGCCCACCAAATTTTCAGATTGGATTTTGTGATCCAAGCCTAACATTTGGGGCACATAAAATTGGTAGACCTAACGTTTGGGCCACATATAATTGGCAGGTTGGATGGCACTCACACATCACGGTGGCCCCATGCAGCTCCAAGTTATGGTAATTCACATGCTTCCAAAGGCATGTGATACTCAGCCGGTGGAATATTTCAACCCTCTGAAACTGTTTTTCTTCCAATGTGGTTTATCTCTCGAGTTTTAATGGGCCGTTCATCTGAAAGCTGGTCTATGTCTTATCAGATTTGTATTTTGCGTCATTAAACTGCGGCCATGTGATGTAGAGGGGTTCGTGGACAGTTTCATGGCCCAGATGGATTAGAAAAGGCCCGGTCAACAATAGAAGTGATCCGCACCGTAAGACCTTAAATCAGGCGTATCTCGCAATTTGGAACGAGTTATCAGGCTAAAATATATGATTTCAGGGTAGAATGAGCTATTTTAGCCACCCAACCCCACTTTGCCGGGTTGTGGAAGCCGGATTTGTGAAATATCACTAGATCAACAGTCGTTTCCCTATTTTAATTTTGTTTTTACTATAAATAGTAAGTTTTAGTTTGATTATAACTCTTCATCCCTTGGGCTTTAGGGGTTACACCCAACGCAATAAGTGCTTAGAATAATTAGGAAAATAACTTGGTGAAGCCAAATAGGACATTTACTATTTTTGGCCGAAAACCCTGCGCACTAGTAGACATCACAACCGTCTATAAATAGTAAGTTTACTATTTATAGTAAGTTGTGAATTCTAGGAATTTTAGTTATAGTTTGATTCTGAGTTCTCTTCCATTGCTTAGTATCCCTATATAAAGGGTTGTGAACTCATTTATTTTATTCATCAATCAATTACGAATTTTATAGAATTTATTTCTATTTTGCTTGCTTTCTTTCTTGTGGATTCGAGAAGTCTTTGTGAGGAGTCCATAGAAGTTCCGTGGATTCGAAATAGTTATCCACCTGAGAAAGATGGTGCTCGACTCACGTCCTTCCCTGCGTCAGTTTGGTATCAGAGCGAGGCCTTTCTTCGGATATATGGCTTCTAAGGACGGGTTAGGCAACACTCCCATGGACGGTGCTCCAGGGAATTTACTTTTAACGGATATGACTTTTGAAATAGTGCAATGAGAAAATTGGCAAGCCATGCAAGGGCTGTAGGCTTCCATTGATTGCATGGCGGATCGCATAGCGGAGGCCCTAGGGCATCTCCGTGTTCATTGTAGTAATCCACCACTAGCTATTACTGGAACTCGTGATCACCCTGATCGCAGAATAGTGCCAACAACGAACCAAAGAATCATTTCTGAGGAAGGAAGATCCAACGACAAGAAGGTCGACGACACACTACAAGAAACGCCACTTTTAGCGACGAAAATTTTCGTCGCTAAAAGTCAAAATTTCGCAGTTAAAACCTTTTAGCGACGAAAATTTTCGTCGCTAAATTCGTCGCTAAAAGAGCGATGTACAAGGCTTTTATTAGCGAAAAATTCAAATCAACGCTAAATGCAAGTTTTTTAGTGACGAAAATTTTCGTCGCTAAAAAAATTTTTCAAGACATTTAGTACCGAAAATTTTCGCTGCTAAAAAAATTTTCAAGACTTTTAGCAGCGAAACTTTTCGCCGTCAAAAAAACTTCCAAGACTTTTAGCAGCGAAAATTTTCGCCGCCAAAAAAATATCCAAGACTTTTTAGCAGCGAAAAGTTTCGCTGCAAAAAAAATTTTACAAGACTTTTAGCAACGAAAATTTTCGCTGTCAAAAATATTTTCCAAGACATCCAGAAAAATATCCAAGACTTTTAGTAGCGAAAATGTTCGCCGCGAAAAAATTTTCCAAAACTTCCAAAACATTTTCGCAGCTAAAAAAATTACAAGACTTTTAGCGTTCCACTTTTAGCAACGAAAATTTTCGTTGCTAAAAGTCTCTTTTCTTTTAAATTATACAGCTCAAAATTCCACACAAAATTCCTGATATACACTTGTTAACAATATATTTCATCATATTCATCCTGATATACACCTGTTATATAATATATTTCATTATATTCACATTCACATCCAGCTAAACCCAAACTAGTAAATCCATCCAAGCCTCGGTTACAAATTGAGGCAAAAAATGTTTAATTTTTTTAAATATTTATTTAAACTTTATTTAAACTACTAATCCATTCATTCAATCCACTCATGAAACAATCAATCATGAAAGCCATAATACCAACAAAATAGTTAACAACTCAATCAAACAATCAATCTCACTTGTTTACTGTTTAAAGTTTTCAAAACAAAGTCCATCAAACTATTACACAACATTAGGTTCCACAGATAATACAAAGTCACAACGCAAGATTTGGGTATGACTTTTGCTTGGCTGATGAACAACTACAGCTTGTTCGGTAGTCTGAAAGCATCTATAAAGAAGAAGAACTCGCCATTAGCAATAATCTATAGTGGAGTCCATATCGACAGTTCAGATTGCTCCACTGACATGTCCCTGGCTCCTAATTTTACTTTTAACAGCTCTAGAGGCTTCTTTCTCAGCATTTAAATGTCAAAAAAACATAGTTATCATATGAAGTCTAAAATAGACTTGTTTAACACATGTATAAGCATATGGATATCCAAGCAAAAACATATGAGAGCAAAAGAGAGAAACCTTCGGTGATCTTGAATTAAAAGGGTAGCAGAGAGCCGATGTAGGATAGACTTACTCCACACACAATCTCCATCGTCTCTTCAATTTCTTTTCTATGAGCTGAAATGAGAACCTCTTCTTCCTACACAAGTGAAGAACACAGTCCCAAACTCAAAAAAAAAAAAAAACCATTGCATACAGAAGCAGGCTTTGTACATAATTCCTCAATATGTGCCATGCAGAAAATTTTTCCTGGAAAAATGACCAAGATTTAAATGCAAAACACCATGGGAGAAAAAACAAATGCAATAGGAATCTTTGTACAAAGGTATCTTAGAACAGATGTTTCAAAACTTATCTCCAAATCAAGCAACTCAAAGAATGCTAAAAAAAAAACTCACGTCATACAAATACACCATGTCATTCATGGAGCGTGTGATACATTCCTCCAAGCAACTCAACCTACCTCTGATTCTGAAATCCGTATTTCCTAAATCTGACAGGTATTTGTATTGTTGTTGTTGACAGGTAAGCAACTCAACTTACCTCTGATACATTCCTCCAAGCAACTCAACTTACCTCTCATCCTTACCTAGTGAGGTATTTGTGTTGTTGTTGGTTTGAGTTACATTTATGTTACTTACATTAGATCTAACCATTTCAAATATAGATTTCTAATATTTTCAGTTTACAATATTTAAATATCGAGTTGAGTCAAGTGGAGTCTTCGAGTCAACCCAGTCCAGCTGAACGTCGAGTTAAGTTTTCAGGTTTTCGAACGACGGTATTGTAATTATGGACAGGGTTCTTTGACTGTGTTCAATCATACAATATTGCACATTTCCAGAAGGATCTACGGACCTTATTGATGTAACCGGGCATTCACATGGGAATAAGAGGAGATCTAGAGTGAGCCCCAGAAGATCACGAGTGGACCGTGATCATACGTGTGATTAAGATTAGATAACATTTTTCAGTTTTGTTTAGTTTTATGCCATTATGAAAAAAGGGAATCTACCCAAAAAAAAACCCTACTTAGGATTTATTATGAAGTGGCCATAAGTGAGCACGTTTTTGTAAATTCCCATCTTTAGGGCTCTCTTTTGTCTAAAGCCTATAATAAACACTCACTCGGATGTGTGGTTCATTATTGCTTGAAGAATTTAAAAATAAAAATAAAAATCAGCATCTCGTTTATGCTTTCATGGTAGGAGCAGAAGAGGAAATCTAATTCAGTAGTTCATCTGGTCGGGTGGGCTGTAGGGTTGATCCCACACCGGCTATTGCAAATCAGGTTCCGGGTCACGTTAATGATACTCTCATTAAAAACGTATTGCATTCCTGTAATATGTGGTCAGAAAGGGAAGGGATGCATGCAGAAAAAGTAAGATTATCAACAAAGCAGAGTTGCTTTTCTAATCAACATGCAAAGCAAACTAATGTCTTAATTAGTATACCCAGCATATGCTACAATAAGCATTTTGCGCTGGTGACAATATCAAGCTATTCAATAATGGAAACTGTATCAACCCCTGCAGTGTCATTATGGGCCTTCTTTTTTAAGAACAGGCATTACAGCCCATATTTCGTAATGGATCCTACTGTTTTTTTTTTTTGAAAGGTCATTTTTTTTCAGCGGTTGGAATCTTTAACAGGGTTCTCCTTTTTAGGGATTGGGCCCCTTAGTTTTGTCATAGTGTAGGAGGGCTTGTTGGGTCTTCCAGCTAGCCATGGGGCTGGTGTTGTTGTATTTCTATTTTTGAGGTTTTTAGTTTGCCAGTTGCAAGTGGTGTAGCTTTTCTTCTTCTTATTTCCTCGGTTTTGTTGTCTTTTCTTTTTTCATCTTTTGCCTAATAAATATCACCTTGTTAAAATAAAAAAATAAAAAAAAAAAAAAAAAAAAAAGGTAAGAGCCGAAGGAAAACAAAACATAAACAGAAAGGACAACAAAACAATCAGAAAATACGCAAGACCAAACCTACAAAGAGTACAACAACAATAGAGCCCCTTGGCTGAAAACATTAAGGCGCCCAATCCCTTAAAGGGCTCCCACTGTTACCATTATGTAACAGCAGTTATGGCCATTTATCTAATGGTTTTTTAATACCATGAGCAATATAGACACGGTTTGCCCTCAACACTAGTGACAATGCCCTACCTAGCAGGAATTTGCATCAGATGAATACAAAAACAGCATTTTTTCAGGCATTTATTCAAGGATTTTAATAATATTGCACACAGAATCTACCTGGGTTTTCATCATCAAAGTAACTGCTGGTCCATAGATCTGCAAAAAGGAGCTGTATGAATTCAAACCAGGCGGTTTGGGAAGTGCAATGCACATGAAGAGAGGAAAGTGGTCAGAGAGGGGCAGAGAAGCGGGAATTCCAGGAGATTGTGATGATTGACACACTAGCGCTTTTGAAATCATACATGGCATATATAAGCTCAATCAAACCGTCTAATTTGTGAGACCCACATTAGATAATAGTTTTCAAAATTCACATTAATTTGACATCCCTAATATCTTATTAATACGCATTTACTCACGGATCCTTACTCATGCCTCGGTGGTAGACTCACAAGGGTTTCAACACGAGGTCACCCATTGTGGTGAAATCCCACACTGGTGTGAGTGTGGGTGTGTGTGGGGCATCAGTGCGTGTGTTTAAAAAATTTTTTTTTAAAAAAAAAAGGAAAAAAAAAATAATAATTTACTCATTGAATTTGGTCCATCAATTGCTGTCTATTAACTATCAACCAATCGGCCAACTATAAAATCAAATAATTACATCTACAATACTTCTAAATCAAATCCCATGATTATGATTTATTCTAAGTTTCTGATATTCCACTTGTACAAATTTTTAGTGCCGGTGTATCAATCATCTTACCCAACCAGTACCAAAGATTCCTCTTGTTTTCAAAAAGCAAGAGAGTCATATTCAGATTCTCTTGAACTAAAGACATCTCTGCCGCTCTCCTGTTGTTTCTCGTTCACTGATCCTGCTGAGAAAGCAGGCATTAGAGGAATCATATTCACCACCGACGAAGGGCAAGTGTTTAGCTGCATTTTCCATTTTCTTCTAGCTATGTTTTTTTCAATCCATCTTCCATTTTCTCCACCAAAATCAATGCTAGAACAACAAAAGATTCATGTAACTCATCTCAACAAAAAAAAAAAAAAAAAGAAAAGAAAAAAAGATGCAGGGAAAATTAAAATAAAAAATCATGAAATAATGGAGATTCGACTACCAGAAGAAATGTTGCCGAGATTTTGAGATTGTAAGACACTCATTTCTTTCCACTGAAGCCGCTTCTTCTTCTCTGCTGCTACTGCTGCAGATGATGTGCTCAAAACCCTTTCCACATTTTCTGCATTCCCACTGCTTTTAATAGTTTCAAATTTTAGAAATGTATTTTTCAAAATGAGAAGTGAAAGAGGGGAGGGGATATTTGGAATCCTCTAGCCACGAGTATGTGCTAGTGGGGCCGTATAAAATGAAAAGAAATCGAAAATTGGAATGCACGGACGTTAAACGAGGGATCATACATGAAATTTGACAAAAATGAACTAGGCTCATGTATCATACTTTCAAGGAAAATATGTACCTCCCTTGTTATGTCAATAGCATGAGAAGGACCTGAAGTCAAGGATTCGTGTACCTGATCAGAGTTCAGAGAAGTTATTAAGAATAGAAACATGACCAAATGACAATAAGCCAGCTTATAAAAATAAATGGTTAAGATTTTTAAACAAAATTATCATTATAGTTTCAAGGAGGGTCCATTTATCTCCCCAATGTTGAGTCATCTCAAAAGCAAAGGATTAGTAAAAAGCCAAAAACCAAACAATAGTATTGCAAAGGACCAGTGCAGCTAAGTTACAGTGAAGACAACACACAGAGAAATGGAGAAATTACAACGATTGCTTTATATCGGGAGGCAAAGAGCACTAAGTACAATGTAGCTAACAAAGGAGTTTTTTCCTAGAAACATTGTGATTTTAAGACTGAACATTAGGTGAAAGAAAGAAATGGCAATTTCAGAACAAACTTCTTGAGACAAAAGACATGTTGTCCCCAAGTATCCCACCATACAAAAGCCAATGGATGGCTAATTTGATTAAGGACCTGATTTTAGAAAATGCCTTAGAATGGCCAAATCTTCTTTTGGGGTCATGAGCCCCATGCTCCTTTAAAATCTTGTATAAGACAAAGAAGACGGCCAATGCACATCAAAACCAAATGACACTTAACACAGATTTCTTTGGCATTAGACTTCTACCAGTTTGTAGAAAGTCTTATACATGATCTTATTTCTTTTTTAGAAAGATCTTTCAAATATTTTGGGGTCATGTTTACTAACAAGTAAACAGGCACTTTCTTAGAAAAAAAAACAAACACATGGAAGAAAATATATTTGAAACAACTTAAACTACAAAAATTCATTGATGTCATACATGCAACACCTAGATTCTGACGAGATTATAATTCAATTAGCCTTGTGTAGAGAGTAGAACCGCATTCCTGAAGACAAGACCGTCTATGAAAGTCCATAGCTCTAAAATATGGTATTACCTGTAGAGCTGTTCCTATGCAGTGGTGGCAGATGCAGCTGCAAGGCGCTTCCTGGCCTCTTCAACGATGGAGAGCCTGATAAGTATATGTGCTTTCCAACAAAGGAAAATGGGACGAGATGTCAATTGACCTTTCAACCAATCATGAAAAACAATTTGATAAAAGATCTCTGCCGTCCTTTATGTCAATCTCTTTTATATTTTTTCAATCCATCTTCCATTTTCTTCTTAACAAGAAAATCCATATTTACTAATATTCCTATTTTTCTATTTTTCAAAAGAATGCACATAGTTCTGGATTCAATAGAATAAGGGTTGTTCTTTTGTCAGTCACATATGCTCACCATTAACAGTGATTCAGCTACATTTTCTGTTATTTTCAACAAGCTACTGGTTTGTTTGTTGGCTAAAGAAGCTTTTCAACAAAATCCACATAAGTCTATGTTTATATTCAATGACGCTTTGAAACAGTGTACCATTCACAAAAAAGATAAGTTTCTCTGCTTATTGACGCTGACACTTCCACAAACCATTTGAGAAGCACATCTTAACTTTGGATGTAATTAGAAATTACATAGAAAGCCCGAAAAGAAGCCCTAGCATGTTCAATAATGATGCAGATAAGGTAGCCATCATGCACGAAAACAAGCACATCCACCAAAATATAGCCAAATCACATTGGTAGTTTGACATAAACACTACTCTCTAAAAATTTTGAATACAAGAAACAACTGCTTATTAGTCACAGGAGAAAACTTGCCATAGAATTACAAAAGAGATATTCAAATGCGGAACATAGAAGATTCGACTTCCTAGCCCTGACCATAAGCAAGATCTTAGAACAGACCATATCCTTACAAAACCAAATATTCAAAAACAGGACAGTGCTTACCGAGTAGGATGTAGAGGATCCTGCAATTAAAAGTGACAGGCTATTGTTTTAAATTGTCAGTTTTATATCAAAAAGGCCATTTTAGCATAGAGTTGTTGCTTACCATTAGTGGTGGCAGGCTGAAATAGAATATCATCCATAGACTACGAGCCAGAAAAGGCCGATGCTTCCTGAAAGCAAAAAAAAAAAAAAAAACTTGTATAAAATCTAATATTTTTCTGGGGGTATGCTTTGTGCTGCAACATTTGGGAGGTTTTACTCTCTTATATGTTTTGGAATTATTATTATTATTATTATTATTATTATTATTATTATTATTATTATTGTTATTTATTATTATTGTTATTATTATTATTATTGTGAAAAAAGAATCAGGTTCAAATAGTTAAAAAACTGGGCGTATGTAACATCAAGGATTGAATGATTATATATGAAAAGATCTACCCGGTGGATAATTTGTTAAGTGTACTTTACATCCAACCCTTCCAGTAGGTTGGACCTACCATGAGGATCAGCTTGTAAAAAAATCCTCCATATCTACTTTACCAGGTGGGCCACACCACAAGAAACAATTTCTAGTGATTGATAAATAGAAAAATACAAGTGTGATCCATTGGGTAAGTCTAAATATGGCTGAATTTTTCATACTTGATCCTCATGGTGGGGGCCACTTGCAAGGACTTGAAAAGTTGGAAATATTATGCAATGGTTGGACCGTAACTATAGTCCATCTGTGCTTGGTGGAGACTGTCCATTTCCTTTGAGTTTTGAGTTTTCAGTTTGCATAAGTGGATCTCACAGTTGAGTAATCCAAACCGTTGATACAGTGGGCATCGACGTGGATGTGGCATTCAGAAAAAAGTTCGTGATTAGAAGATCCTAGCCATTGAATATTTGGCCTATCTTTCATTGAATATGAACGGTAGCTGTTCTGTCTTTTCTGCAATACCCCGAGTAAAGAAGTGAGGTGCAGTCGTGCAGATATAAGGGAATAAGTTCCCACCGTAAATAGGAAAAAAGCAAAGAGGTTTTTTCTTCAATGCATCTTGTCATACAAGAAAAAAGTAATGCGTGCAGCGAGATCATGATCGTGCACTGGTGGGCCCCACCATGTATGTGCCCTGACACGAAAATCAGGACCATGTATATCTAAAAATGGACGGCCAAAAAATCAGCCACTGCTCCACATTTGAGAAAGACCCATTAACGATCCATCAGCAAAAAGGCTACAGAAGGTTTGATAGAAAAAAGGAAAAAAGAAAAAAAAATAATAATAAAGAGGAAGATAGAGGAGCTTACCGGTCGATTCAGTCTTTGAGCTTTAACAGGAACTTCTCATTGCTCTCCTCTGTAACTCTAATCAGTCTCTTCAACAAATTTCGAAGTCCATCTCTAGCTGCAATCGAGGGCAGCACCTGGCCTCCCCTTCTCCATCGTCATCCTCCATTAAAATCAGAGGAGAGAAAGGGAAAGGAGATCGGGACGAAGAGAGAGAGAGAGAGAGAGAGAGAGAGAGAGAGAGAGAGAGAGCAGAGATCGGGTGAGTGAGAGAGGGAATAAGGAACAGAGAGAGGGTGAGAGAGGATTAGGTTTTTTGTTGGGGGTTTTTTGGGCGCGGCTCTGTTTTGAGCGCGCACCCATTTTAGGCGTGAAGTGGGTATTGGACGGTCCTGATAGGGGCTATGTGGGGCCCACCATGATGTATGTGTGTCATCCATTCCGTTCATCTATTTTTAAAGATCATTTTAGAGATTTATGCTAAAAATTAGAGGGGTATAAATCTCAGGTGGTCCACACCACATGAGAACAATAGCGATTGGATATCCACCATTAAAATCCTCCTAAGGCCCACTGTTCTGTTTATTTGACATCCAACCTGTTGATTTGGTCATACAGGACCAGGTGAAGGGAAAAAACAAAAATCAGCTTGATCCAAAACTTTTATGGCTACCAAAATGTTTTTAATGGCCGACGCTCATTCAACACTGTTTCTTGTAATGTGGTCCACTTGAGATTTGGATATATCTCATTTTTGGTCTTATATTGTAAAATTATCTGTAAAAATATATGGACGGCATGGATGAAACACATACATCACGGTGGGGCCATATCATCTAAAATCATGTGAAGAAATGCCTAAAACATATAAAAGCACTTGGTGGGGCCCACTTGAAATTTTTATGCATATGAAACTTGGTATGACTCCTCATCCAAGTGGGAGACACATAATGGATAGGCTAGATTTGTGAACCACATCTCGGTGGGCCTAACAAATGATTATGAATATTTTAATGGAAGGTAACCCCTCTCAACTTTTGTATGTGGCTTGGCCCAAAAAAGTCACGGATTGACTTGATTTTTAAGCTCTAGGCCCACCATGGAATGGTGCATCTGACTAATGGGGTAGATGTGGGCCCACTTTGATTTATATATTGTATATCCATATGATCCATTTGTTTCCCTTACCATACCTTGTTTCTTTTTTTTTTTCTACCCTAACCGCTGCCTGCACGGCCGTACCCAACAGTCCAGCACGCTGCCCGCCGGTCACCATCTCCATCCCTCTATCTATCTCTTTCTCTCATTCTCCCGGTCTCTTCGAGGCTCCGAGCCAACCTGCGTCAAATCCTGACTCGGCCTGATCTCTCCGAAGTAGGTGTTGAACTTGTTTTTTATTTATTTAACTTGTATATTTATATGATTGTAGATTTATTTTAGATTTATGGTTGAGGGGCTAGGTTAGGTCAGGTTGGGGTTTGGATCAGGTTTGGAGAGCTAGATTAGGTCGGGTTAAAGGTTTTTTATACTTAACATGATTGACATTTAATTTGTATTATTTAGTCAAAAATATAATAAGTTAACATATGAACGAGCTCCACTCGACTCGACTCGAACCACTAGCTCGACTTGATAGCTTTGGCAAACAAGCCATGCTTCAATGTTGAGCTCGAGGGTGAGCTTGAGGTCGAGTATAGCATGGACAAGTCAAGCCCAGCTTGGCCCACCTCGACTCCACTCGACTTGGCTCGATGTAAAGCCATAGTGACTCTAGAGTGGGCAACGTTTAAAAATTGGAGGTAATTCTTTAGTTGTACAGGTGGCATGGTTTTACAGTAATCACAACCGTCCAAATCACTAAACCAAGTGTGGATGGAGTATAACTAAAAAATGACAAAGAGAAGATTATTAACCATGCATCTAATTTTTTACTTTGAATTTGGACCACTCACTGCTTACTTTTAATAATATATTTGATGGGCATTAATTAGATGGTCAGATTACTTGACCTTGGGGTTCTAGAGATTTGCTTAATCTCACAATTTGGATGGTCTGGATAGTTGTACATCACTGTCACGTGTAAGGAGATCGAATGAATGGACGATCAGCCTGTTTTTGGAGAAGGACAATCTTCATTGAGGGGCCTACCTTTTTCATGGTACTGATGTCCTCCATAAATGACACGGTAACGCGAGCCATGGTACCGTTGCATGTAGGTGATCAGTTCTCTTTTTAAAATGTTGAAATATCAATATTGTATTATGAGCTTTGCTAAGCCCACACGCATATGCAATACAGCTCGAGTACATGCCATATATTTGCCAGCATGACACAATAGATCTGAGATCCAGTCCATCCATCAGAACAGAAACACAATAATAATAATTTAATTCAAGAATCTGATTGGTCCACGTGTTATGTGGGCCACAATTTGTAAAAAAAAAAAAAAAAAAAAAAAAAAAAAAAAAAGTACGACTCTAAAAAACCTAGTGGAAGTTTTCTAACCCATCCGCTGTTTCCAAATTGAGGCCCACATACTCATTGGAGTGATTTTATTTTGAAGAAAAAAACATATACGGAGTAGGACTAACCTGATGGATGGATGAGATCTAGCATGTATGTGCCATGCTAGCATATGTGTGGCATGTACACGAGTTTAATTGCACACGCATGTGCGCTTAGCATAGCTCTTCGATTTGCAATCATTTTCTACTGTCAATATAGAATTTCAGAAGATGCAAATCATACCAAACTCAAATGAATAATTTTAGAAGCTTCTCACCGTCCGATTGAAATTATCATATGAATAATTTTGAAACCTCAATCAAGCTACATATGAGAAAGATATTAGGCATACAAGATTGATCCACAGTTTCAGTGAAATTTGATTTAAACATTTGAAGTTAATTACTTTCAATTTGACCTGATTAGATTGTCTAAAAACGATTAAAGGTTCAATTAGTGGATGTGCCTAATAATTTAGTAATTTTATTTTTCACAAATAAATTTCCTTTTAAAAATAGCATTTTTTTTCCCAAAATGTATAGTTTTTTACTCTTTTAACCAAATATCATTTTTATTATAAAATATTTCAAAAATATTTAAAATACAAATTTTGAATTTTTTTTTTCAAAATCTCAAAAAATTTCTCATATTTTAATTTTTTCTCAAAAATTTCAAAATGCCGATTTTTTTCTTCAAAAGCATTATTTTGTTCTCAAAATATTTCTTAAACATAGCTAAAATTTCTAAACTTTTCAATATTCTTTTTTATGTGATATTACAAATCATTTAAATATTAACTTTTAATTATATATATAAAAAAATTTCCATTCATATGATATAAAAACTAAACATATAAATATATATATATATATATATATATATATATATATATATATATATATATATATATATATATATATAGACACACACACACACATTTTTACCGACAAAAAATTTTAAAAATTAAAACATTTTTACATTATTACAGAAAAATATACATTTTTACATTAGGAAAAACACTTTACCGACGAACATTTTCGTCGGTAAAAGTCTTACCGCGAACATTTCCAAGACAGCACGATTTTTTTTGTTAAAATTCAAAATACCCTTTAGCGACCAAAAATTTCATCGCTAAAAGCCACCTTTAGCTATGAAATTAATTTCGTCACTAAAAGAAAACGTCTCGTGAAAAATTCAAAACACCCTTAAGCGAGGAAACGTTTCATCGCTAAAAGCGCCCTTTAGCTACGAAATTAATTTCGTCACCAAAAGGAGACGTCTCGACTTAAAAACAATTAAATTCACCCTTTAGCGACGAAACGTTTCGTCGCTAAAAGTCTCATCCGCATTTTTAGCTATGAAACATTTCGTAGCTAAAAGTAAACTTATCGATGAAAAACTGTTTCCTGCCTTTAGCGAAGAAAAATTTCATCGCTAAAAGTCTCCTCCACATTTTTTACCTACGAAAATGTTCATAGTTAAAAGTAAACTTATCAATTTTGGGGAAAAACTGTTTCCTGCCTTTAGCGACGAAAATTTTCATCGCTAAAAGTCTCCTCCACGTTTTTTAGCTATGAAAATGTTCGTAGCTAAAAGTAAACTTTTGAATTTTTTCAAAAACTGGCCTTTAGCGACGAAACTTTTCGTCGCTAAAAGTGTCACCCACATTTTTTAGCTACGATAATTTTCGTAGCTAAAAGTAAACCTTTGAATTGTTTACAGCTTTCAGCGACAAAATTTTTCGTCGCTAAAAGTGTCACCCACGTTTTTTAGCTACGAAAAGTTTTGTAGCTAAAAGTACCTTTGATTTTTTTTAAAAAATTGCTTACAGCCTTTAGCGACGAAAAGTTTCGTCACTGAAAGTCTAATTAATACAGCCTTTAGCGACGAAAAGTTTCATCGCAAAAAGTCTCATACACGATTTTTGGCTACGAAAATTTTCGTAGCTACAAGTAATTCATTTAAATTGTTTGAAATTTTGTGTATAGCCTTTAGCGACGAAAATTTTCATCGCTAAAAGTCTCATCCGTGATTTTTAGCTGCGAAAATTTTCATTGCTAAAAGTTTCGTCGCTTAAAGTACACTTTTGGCGACGAAATTTTATTTCGTTGCTAAAAGTGACTTTTAGCGACGAAATAAAATTTCGTCGCTAAAAACCCTCTTTCTTGTAGTGACATAGTTCTCCAATATCCCAAACAAGGTGGCGATCAGACAGATCAGGAGTTCATGATGAGAGTTGATATTCCTAGCTTCAATGGCCAACTACACATTGAGGATTTCCTCGATTGGCTTTCTGAGGTTGAGCGATTCTTTGACTATATGGACATCCTTGAAGCAAAAAAGTCAAGCTTGTGGCCTATAAGTTGAAAGGTGGAGCTTTAGCTTAGTGGGAGCAATACAACTCAAATGGGTGAGACAGACAAAAGCATCAATCCGTATATGGTAGCGGATGAAGCAACTGCTACGCGCACAATTTCTCCTTAGCGACTACAATCAGGTACTATTCCAACAATACCAAAATTGTCGGCAGGGTAGTTGGATAGTGAGAGATTACATAGAAGAATTTTACTGCTTAGCGCTGTGTAACAATTTGGACAAAACTGAATTACAGCAAGTCGCCCGATTCAATGGTGGATTGCGTATGTCGATCCGGGATTGAGTGTAGATGTAGTTCGTTTGGATGATGAATGATGTAATCAAGTTGGCTACTCGAGTGGAATTACAACTTGAACATTCCAACACTTGGATCTATCCTACCGCTAGGGTTGCCATGATAAGCCTGCATCAAGGAGCTTCACAGCCCAAGGGGAAGGAGCCTGTAAGAGCACGCACTCAACCTCCTACACCTGTGAACTGGGATCAATGAAGCAGACAAACTAGGCCCCAAAGGGGTGTGTCGACTGTCGCTAGCCCAAGTAGGATCTCGAACCCCTATGCTCGGTTAAGGTCGGACCATTGCTTTCATTGTGGCTAGCTAGGTCACCTATCAAATACTTGTCCCCAATGACAAATGGTGAACCTCACCATCAAGGATGGTAATGCTAAAAATTTCGACGAGGATCAAGGTATTGAGGAACCAGAGCATGACACAGAAGAAGAGACAGATGAGTCAGGTTGGGTCCAGCAGGATCATGGCGAATCGCTCATCGTGAGGTGACTATTGTATGCATTAAGGAAAGAAGTACACCTACAATGACATAACATCTTCTGAACTAGGCGTACGGTGAATCGAAAAGTCTGTGATGTGATCATTGATAGTTAGAGCAGCGAGAACATCATCTCCAGGGTAATGGTAGAAAAATTGTAATTGAAAACGGAGCGTCATCCCTCCCCATACACGATCGGTTGGATCAAGAATATTAGTGAAACAAAGGTAATTAAACAGTGCACCATATCCTTTTCAATTGGCGAAATTATAAGGATGAAGTAGTATGCAATGTGGTTGACATGGAAGCATGTCAAATATTACTCGATCGACCCTGGCAATCCGACCGTAACACCACTCATAAAGGGCGAGGTAATGTGTATCTTTTCGTCAAGGACGACCGAAAAACCATATTGGCCCCTATGAATTTAGAGGGACCACCCGAAACTTCTAAAGTGAAGGGTCGTTTCCTCTTAACCATACAAGACTTTGTGGATGAATCTAAAGAAACAGGATAGGCGTATGCAGTAATTGTAAAAGGGAAAGTGCTCAATCCCACTAACATCCCTGAAGAACTAAAACCCTTACCACATGAGTTTAAAGAAATTTGGCTTGATGACCTTCTGGATGGATTACCTCCCGTGAGAGACATCCAACATCATATTGACCTTGTCCCCGGGTCTAGCTTACCCAGTCGTCCTCACTATCGAATGAGTCTGAAGGAGTACGAAACTATGCAAGGGCAAGTGGAGGAACTAATCCGTAAGGGTATTATTCGAGAAAACATGAGCTCATGCGCCGTACTACTCTATTAACTCATAAGAAAGATGAGATCGACGCATGTGTGTTGACAACCGAGCCATTAACAAAATCACCATGGCTGGACGATATGTTGGACATGCTTGAGGACACGAAATTATTCTCTAAATTGGATCTAAGGAGCGGCTACCATCAGATTTGAATATGGCCAGGTGATGAGTGAAAAATGGCCTTTAAGACCAAGGAATGATTGTAAGAATGGATGGTCATGCCTCTCGATTTTTTGAACTCGCCTAACACATTCATAAGGTTGATGAACTAAGTTTCGAAACTTTTCATTGGGCGGTTCGTTGTGGTTTATTTCGATGATATTTTGATATACAATCATGACAAAACCACCCATATGGGACACCTCAGGAAGGTCCTTTAAGTGCTCACTGAAAATAAACTGTATTTCGATTTAAAAAAGTACAGCTTCACGACCGATAGCTTATTGTTTTCGGGCTTTGTCGTGACATCCATAAGCATTCGGGTGGATGAGAAAAAGGTGAAGGCAACCAGGGAATGACTCGTTTTCACAAATATTCATGAAGTACGAAGCTTTCATGGACTGACAACATTCTATCATCGGTTCGTGAAGAATTTTAGTACTATTGTGTCACTAATCACAGATTGCATGAAGATGTAACATTCCGAATTTTTGCCAACCTGGGATTAGACGTCCTTAGGCAATGAGTCGATCCTAACACCTTATTAACTTGTCAGAACTCAATCCCACAGTCTAAAATCGCTTGTTAACCCATTTCCTTCACAAATCCCACCTTCACCACCTTGTTCTTTCAATTTTTCTAAGTGCTTTCACTCTAGACACTATCTTAAACTAGCTAAGTATTATAACTTGGATTACTTTATATATAAACTACAAAGGACTAAGTACCACCTCAGACCGAAATCACCCAGGACTAAATCCTTTAGAAATTAGGCGAGAATTAGCCAGTGTTAAACTAGAGTACCTGTGAAATTAACACCAATCTCTTTAAATACGATCTGTAAGACCCAAAACTTGTAGAATCATTGACGCTAGGTTACCCTAAAATCTAGGATCAATCTCATTACCCGTCTGCTCTCGAGAGCATCTCGAAACTCCGTATCAGATCTGGACCGCACGTCGGAAGTCCGATTAACACGAAGTTAAGGAATTAGGACCGCCTTGCTGGGCTTGACAACCATCTCGGAAATCAACTCCAGATAGTGTTCCGAGGCTATTCACTTGAGCTCGGAGTGGGGAGTGCGAGAAATGTGAAATTAATTCAAAATAAAATAGAAATTTATGAAATCTGGCACCTCTCACTTATGGATCAGTATTAAGCAACCAGACCGTCAGAATCAGACCTAATTACACCCTCGGATCAGGGAAAATTTCATACACATGTCCATGTACTCGGAATCTCCGATCGAGATCCGCTGACCGTTGAACTGAAACTGGTCCTCCACGCGTGATCTGGGAATTTGACTGAAATAAAAACTTAGCCAAACCTAGATCCAATGTCAGTGAGCTTAAGTCCGACCTTTGGCTCAAGGAGGCCCACCAGAAGTGCTCCGAGCTGAAACTGACCCGCTTTGGTTATAACCTAAGTATACTTTGACCTGAAGTCTATTTCAGTGAGTTTTTAGGCTATATAAGGACCTTAAACCCTCTCTCATTGCAGCCATACGAATTTGAGAGAAACCCTAGAGAGAGAAGAGAGAAAAGAGAGAGAAAGTGAGAGAGAAGTGAGAGAATCTCCCTGCCTTGCTTCCCTGCTGCTATCTATGCTTAACCGCTCCATTCTCATTGTTTTCCCAGCGATTCCGGCATCATTTCTAGGTAAGAAACCCTAACCCTAATCTAATTTGGGGCTTTGGTGGTTGTAGGTTATGAAATAGCTAACCTACTTCGTTCTATAGGTGGCCAAACTGCCGAATATGAAAGCTTAGCAAACCTATCGGATTCTTTTCGATTCTATGATAAAAGGTGCAGACTTTAGGTGTATAGGTTATAGTTTTCAACGCTTTCAATGTCAGATAATGATAGATTCATGATCTGCATGCAATTGCACATGTACAAAGCGCTGTCTGTTTTCCGTTTCGATTAAAGATGAAAAATATGAAATTTTACATACTTTAGGTATTTGTAGAAAGTACCGTATACGTATAAATTTTGGAAATGTGTTTGCCATAATTAATCGCTGTATTGATATATTATATATGGATAAGATACTTGTTTGGCGAAAGGACTCGCCCTAATATATGTTTTGCTAATATACACTACGTATGTTGAAATAGTGTATTCTAAGTGTTAGTAAAAATGACTGAATGAGTATAGAATTCTCATTCGTGCTCGCCATGACTAATTGTCATGGATATATGATTATTGTATTGGCGATACCCCTTTAGCGAAAGGATTTGCCCTAAATCACGCCACGGCCAATATACACTATATATATTAAAATGTGTAGCCCAAGTGTTTGTGGAAATGACGGAATGAATATGGAACTTGGATTCCTGCTTGCCATGACTATCTATCTTGGGTGCTCGCGTGTTATCCATGGGGTAGCTCCTTAGTGAAAGGATTTGGCCTTATACCTATGTGATCAACATACGTCATGTATGTTGATGTATGTAGTTTAAAGTGTTTGTTGAAATGTCTGAATGAGTAGTAGTTAGTAAATTGTAATGTATAAGGATGTTGAGATAGGTTTCTCAACTACCTTAGTGATGTGTATGATTTCCTTCATGTAAGTTATTTAGTTTAATCACTTACTGTTTTATGAAACGTATGTGTTTGGATTTCTTGTTTGCATTGTGTTTTATAACATGCTTGATAATATGTTTGAATTACTTGTTTATTTAATTTTGCTCTGGCTACTTTACATGTTTAAGTTGTATTCCATAAATCCGTGAAGGGTGATGGGGGAGTGGAGCAACAAGTGCGTGTAACAGCCCTAACAGCCCTAAGCATATAATATCAGACTTTGATTATATGATTTGAATTTTGATCCATTACTGCTTTAACTATCTGTAATTGAATGTGATTGGGGCTATGATTATAGTCCAGGCAATCGGTAACGGGATTGAATTCGTGGCTGTGATTAATTCATTCGCCACATGAGATGTGTTCGACGAATCAGAGTCGTACTTCGGTTGGCGATAGTGGTTGGCCACACGAAGTATTTATGCGCTTCATATCGTTCAACTTGTTGTGTGCTCGAGCTAGCCGAGCTCGTCAAGCAACCCGATCTGTCTTATGTATGTTCACCATGTTTGGACGCCTCTGCTTGAACCTAGGGTACCAAACTTACCAGTAAAATCCCCTCTAACCATGGTACCTCGATCCACTAAGACTCATGAGCCAGGCATGGTGGTATGGGACACCGTGGTCGAGCTGTCGGCCTACGCTGGAGCCATGTGCCTCCCCGTAGTGACCAGTGAGCAACCAGACTCGTGAGCCGATTATGGTGGTATGGGACACTATATTCATGCTGTCGGCCTACATTGATAAGGTGATGGGGGAGTGGTGCAACGAATGCGAGCAACAGCCCTGACAGCCCTTTGTAGTGACTTCGAGTATACTCTGAATTTGTGGTGAGGCAACGAATTTTGCCGCAGTGTATAGAGTATGAACTAGGCCTGTATCAGCTTAGTGATGAACCGTTAAAAAGGTGATGGGGGAGTGGTGTAACCATTGTGCGTAACAGCCCTGACAGCCTTTGTAGCGACCTAGAAACACACCATCGTATGAGATTAACTAGGACTGACGACCCTAGAATGGATGTTTGGGAATGATACAAGGGAGGTACCTTAGTTTCCCAATATTGCTGTTTGAAATGGACTAATAACAACTTGGTAATCATGTTCATCATTGCATTGCATGTGCTTGGAAGATGTGGAGCACTGAGGGATGAAAGCATGCCGCGAACGTAAGATGGTGCCGCATGAGGATGGTTTGGCAAGGGCATACATCATGACTGCATTCATACTTGCATTAATAAGAGTATTTAGAATTGTTTGATGGTACTACTTTATCATTACTGCTTGACTAAGTTGATAACATGTTAACCTATGCTTTATTGTTCCACTGAGTTGATCACTCACTCCCATGTTATGGGACGGTGTTTCGAACACCCACCAGACTTTGTCTGATTGCAGATGGCGACACTACTCCTGAGGCGGAGCTGGACCTTTATGACGACAATGATGCTTGTTCGTATATGCTGTGTGCTGACGGCTTCATGCGAGCCGTGTCTTGATCGACGAGATTATAAGGATGTTGACTAGATAACACTACACCTTTGGTATAATTTGAAATTGTACTTGTAATTATTTAACCCGGTAACTTTATAACACTTTGAAGACTCACCATAGTTTATATATTTTATGTATCTATCATAGTCTTCCGCTTGCAATTTAACTGTCTCTGGAGTATGATATGTTGTTTTGGCTTAATCTCACTCATGTTCAATGCACTAATGCAGACAACTTTCAATCATCATTCATTTTGTTGCATAAGTGATGCGTTGGAACTCGGGAGTTGAGTTTATGCTCGACCCCCGATTTTCAGGGCGTTACAAGAAGAAGGGGCCGTTTTTGTGGACTATCAAAGCCAATAGGAGCTTTGCCAAAATTAAGTGCAGGTTGTCAAAAACCCTTATTCTTGTACTTTCCAACTTCAACAAACTGTTTGATGTCGAATGTGATGTCTCATATGTCGAAATTGGGGGAGTTTTGTCTCAAGAAGGCAGGCTGGTAACCTTCTACAGTGAGAAACTTAGCGATGCACGTAAAAACCGGTCTGCATATGAGATCGAATTATATGCAGTGGTCCGGGCACTGAGACACTGGCGACATTATTTAATTCAAAGGGAATTCATACTTTACACAGGCCATCAAGCTCTCGAATTCATTAAAAGCCAACCTAACATTAATTACGTGCATGGTAGATGGATTTCATTTTTGCAGGAATTTACGTTCCTACTAAAACATAAGTGTAGGCAACAGAACAAAGTAGTCGATGCATTGAGTCACCGTGCAACTTTGTTAGTCACTGTAAGCAATGCGGTTGTCGGGTTCGAGCGCCTCAAGGACATATATGCCGACAACAATAACTTCAAGGACGCATGAGTTAGATGCCAAGAAGGTCACACCGGTGACCTACATATGCAAAATGGGTTCCTGTTCAAGGGGAATCGACTATGAATCCCCGCAAGTTCGTTAAGGGAACAAATTATCCAAGAGCTATATGGAGGTGGTCTTAGTGGACACTTTAGGCGAGATAAGACGTAAGCTCTTATGGAAGAGCGATATTACTGGCCGGAATTGGTACATGATGTGGAAAAAATAGTTCAACGTTGTTAAGTTTGTCAGACCTCTAAGGGAAAATCTCAGAATACAGGCCTCTACACCTCGTTACCCGTGCCTGATGGCCCTTGGGAGGATTTATCTATGGACTTCGTGCTTGGTCTCTCATGAACACAACATGACATGGATTCAGTATTCGTGGTAGTAGATCGTTTCTCTAAGATGATGCACTTTATCTCATGCAAGAAGACTCTCGATGCAACACATGTGGTGAATCTATTTTTCAGAGAGGTAGTACGACTACACGGGGTTCCCAAGACTATTACTTCTGACCATGACACGAAGTTCATTAGCCACTTTTGGTGGACTTTGTGGACTCGATTTGATACACGACTTCAGTTCAGCAACAACTACCACCACAGACTGACGGACAGACCGAGGTTATGAATCGTATGTTGGGAAACCTCCTTCGATGTATTTCAGGTGAAAAATTGAAGCAGTGGAATTTGACCTTGTCTCAAGCAGAGTTTGCATTCAACAACATGGTGAACCGCTCGACAAGAAAATTCTTGTTCCAGATTATTTACGGACGAGTGCCTCACCACACACTTGACTTGGTCCCCCTGCTCAAGCTCCCAGGCATGAGCATTGTAGTAGAACATATGGTAAACAAGATCATGGGCATTCATGTGAGGGTGCAGATTAAGCTACAAGCCTCAAATGAGAAGTACAAGGAGCAAGCGGACAAGCATCGACGATAAAAAGTGTTCGAGGTGGGTGACCACGTCATGGTCCATTTATACAAAGAAAGATTTTCGACTGGGACGTACAACAATTGCAGAATAAGAAGATTGGACCGGTACCAGTCATCCGAAAGATCAATGACAATGCTTACGTTGTTGATCTTCTAGATGACATAGCGATCTCACGGACTTTCAACGTCGTGGACCTGACCGAGTATCATGAACCAGAGCAGGACGAGAACTCGAGAACAAGTTCTTTTGAAGTGGAGGGGACTGATGTAGAGCGGGTCATGAACAGTTTCATGGCTAAGATGGATCAGAAAAGGCCTGGTCGACGACAGAAGTGATCTAGACCGTAAGACCTTAAATCAGGCATATCTCGTAATCTGGAACGAGTTATCAGGCATAAAATATATGATTTCAAGGTAGAACGAGCTACTTTAGCCACCCAACCCCGTTACGTCGAGTTATATAAGCCGTATTTACGAAATACCACCAGATCGACGGTCGTTTGCCTATTTTATTTCCATTTTTACTACAAATAGTAAGTTTTAGTTTGATTATAACTCTTCATCCCTTGGGCTTTAGGAGTTGTGCCCAACGCGAGAAGTGCTTAGAATAATTAGGAGAACAGCTTGGTGAAGCCAAATTGGACACTTACTATTTTTGGCCAAAAACCCTGCACACTAGTAAACATCACGACCGTCTATAAATAGTAAGTTGCAAATTCTAGGAGTTCTAGTTATGGTTTGATTTTGATTTCTCTCCCATTGCTTAGTATCCCTATTTAAAGGGTTGTGAACTTGTTTATTTTATTAATCAATCAATTACAAATTTTATACGATTAATTTATATTTTGCTTGTTTTCTTTCTCGTGGATTCGAGATGTCTCGGTGAGGAGTCCAGAGAAGTCTCGTGGATCCGGAACAGTTACCCTCGTGAGGAAGATGGTGCTTGACCTCATGTCCTCCCCTGCATCGATTAAGACAATACAACTCTTCAGTTGCATATTTCGATGCAGGTAGCCAACCATCTAGTTGTAGTTTTTCGTTGGTCCATAATAGCAAAATCGCGGCATGGTTTAATGATTTGACATATGCTGCAAACACCCACCTCAACTTTTTTGTTATACACAATGGAAAACATCTTGAACTTGCTGGCCAAGAAGCAAATAAATTGGGATTATTAGGGGTGGCAATGGGTCCACTCAGCCGACAGATTAACTGAGCTAATTCCAATCTGGCAATGGGTCAATTATAGAGGAAGTCAAGTTGGGTTTGGTTTGGGTAGTTCTGGTTGGAATTGGGGTTGGTTGGGGTTGCTAGTTGGGTCTTTTGGAACGTCCAAACCAATATATTCAGATTCATCCAGATACATGCTTCTTGCTATTTTCTATATTCAACCAGATACATCCTCCCCTAGCATTTTCTTGGTTCATCCAGATCCATTCTCCCTAGAATTTTAGATTCATCCAGCAAATTCATCCTCTCTGTCTAATATAGATTCATCTAGAAAAATGTTTGGCTGCCTAATGCTATTTATTATTTTTAGAAATTTGTAGTGTATTTACTCCTGGTGAATGTATCATATGGGGCAGTAGTGTCTTTTGTAATCTCTTGCCTCTTGCTAAACTTATAAATAGGAATGTTAAAAATAGGTAGATGCACTAGGAAAAGTAGCAAGTTATTTTTAAAGCAGTAGCTTGGTTTTGAAAAAGTAAATTATAATATATTTTCTTTCTCTCCCTTGCAAGTGGAGGTGCACTTGTCACCATTTGGGATTTGTAAAGCCAACAAACTGGTATCAAAGCGCTAGGTTTCTGGTTGAAGTCGGCAACAATTTTCAGCCAAGTTGAAGAAGTTAAAAAAACAGAATTCTATTTTTCCTTCTCTAAAAATTAAATTGTTTGGGTCGTCTTTAGGCTTAGTAAAGAAAATTTGTTTTATCCATAAAGAACTTGTTCGTGTAAAGATGGCCTCCACAATGCATCCACAATTTCCAAAGTTGTCTAAGGACAACTATGAAAATTGGTGCATTCAGATGAAGGCTTTGTTCGGCTCATAAGATCTATAGAAGATTGTCATTGACCACTACAGAGTAAGAAGCCGCCTACTCCGCCGAACAAAAGGCAGCCCTAAAAGATTAAAGGAAGAAGGACAAGAAGGCATTATTTCTTGTCTATCAAGGGTTGGATTAATCCACCTTTGAAAGGATCGCTGAAGCGACATCAAGTAAGTAAACATGGGAGACACTAAGTACTATCTTCATGGGTGTGGATCATGTAAATAGAATCTGGCTATAGATACTTAGAGCCGAGTTCGAGGCTGCTCACATGAAGGAAGGTGAGAGTATCTTGGATTATTTTTCATGACTACTCGTTATTGCTAATAACTTGAAAAGAAATGGTGAAAAGATCGAAGACATTCATGTGGTTGAATTAACAAATGCAAAAGAATGTCGGATCTATGATGTTAGAACAAGCATTGGAGTTAAGATTGACTCTAAATGAATAAAAGACCAATCATGGTTGTGGAAGCTCCCATTTTTGAGGTGGCCGCACTAATAGCGATCGTGCAGGAGGAAGAGGGTGTAGATATAATCTAAGTAATCCACAAAATCAACAAAATTTTACCAATTTTTGAAGTAGAGGCCGATTCACACGAGGTTGTGGAAATATGAAAAATATTCAGTGCCAAAATTGCAACAAGTTCGGCCATTATGCATCAGATTGTTGGAGTAAGCCAGCGAATCAAGATGAACGATCCAACTATGCCAAAGCATCAAATCATGAAGAGGAAAAACCCACATTCTTCCTTGCATAAGAGAAAGGCCGTGATCAGTTAGATGTGTGGTATCTTGACATGGGTGCAAGCAATCACATGTGTGGTGACAAAAAGCTATTAATGAAACTCACAGAAGGAGTTCATGGCGATGTGACATTTAGAGACTCATCAAAAACTTTGGTAATAGGTAAAGGTAAAATCAAAATTTATCCAAAAAATGGTGAGCCACAATTCATCTCTAATGTATATCACGTACCCAACATGAAAAGTAACATCCTTAGCATCGACAAACTACTTGAAAAGGAGTATGTGATATACAAAGAGAAAACCGGTTATGTCACTCAAAGATACATGCGGTAGGCATGTGGCACAGGTCCAAATGACGAAAAATCGAATGTTCCCACTCCATATAAACACAAGGCTCGAGAAGTGTCTTTATGGACGTGCCAACAATAAATCATGGAAGTGACATCTTCGCTTTGGCGATCTAAACTTTAATGGCCTTAAGCTCCTGTCCTCATCAAGCATGGTGCATGGATTACTTGCTATTGAAGATCTATAACATGTGTGTGAGGCGTGCACACTTGGCAAGCAATAAAGGAACTCCTTACCAGTTGGAGTATCTTGAAGAGAAAATGAGCCATTACAATTGGTTCACACTGATATTTGTGGACCCATGGAGACACCATCTCTCGGAGGTAACAAATATCTCATTACCTTCATTAATGATTAAAGTAGAAAACTTTGGTTATTCTGCATTAAAGAAAAGTTTGTAGCCTTTTTTTATCTTTAAAAATTTCAATGCTCGAGTTAAAAATGAAAGTTGTTACAAAATCAAGGTCCTCAGATCTGACAAAAGTGGGGAGTACACCTCAAATGCTTTTCGAGAATATTGCAGGGAACATGACATTAAATAGTAGCACACTGCAGCTTACATACCACAACAAAATGGAATTGTGGAATGGAAGAACCGCATCATCCTCGACATGACGAGGACCACGTTGAAGGAGAAAGGCCTACTAAAGAGCTTCTGGGGAGAGGTAGTTGCATGTACTGCATATCTGTTCAATCGGTGTCCCACTAAGAGCATTAGGTTCATGACACCACATGAGGCATGGAACGGCTACAAGCCGAGCGTGACACACCTTGAAATCTTTCGGTGTGTTTCCTACACTCAAGTTACAGAAGCAAGAAACAAAAAACTTGATGATTGTGGCGAGAAGTGTATCTTCATCGGCTACAGCAAAGAGTCAAAGGCATACAAGCTCTAAAACCCACTAACTAATAAGGTGGTGGTAAGTAGAGATGTGGTTTCTGCGAGGAAGAAGCCTGGAAGTGGAACCATGAAGATTCGGCCAAAGAAAATCGGGTCGATGTCGAAGAATATGAAGAAGAGATGCATGTGAATTAGGAGCAGACACTCACATCACCCCCTTCGGATTGCAAAAGTCCAAGAGTACATTCCATCTTCCCTGGAAATACTTCATCAAATAAGAATTCAGCCCGCACATCTTCATCCAATTCTCCTTCACCCTTAGCTCCCATCAAAATGAGAAGCCTCAATGAGATTTACACAGAAACTGAGGAAGCGAATTTTCTCTGCCTGTATGCAGACCATGAGCCTCTCACATTCGAGGAGGCCGTGAATGAAGAATGTTGGAGAAAGGCTATGGAAGAAGAGATCCATGTTATTGAGAAAAATCACACATGGGAGCTGATCTTACTCCCTAAAGGCCAGAAGACCATTGGTCTCAAATGAGTGTATAAAATCAAGCGAAATGCCAATGGTAAGATCAACCGATATAAGGTAAGGCTCGTAGCAAAAGGCTACAAACAGAAATATGAATAGACTATGAAGAAGTTTTTGCCCCAGTTGCTCGCCTTGACACTGTGAGGATGTTTATTTCCCTTGTGGCTCATCACAGTTGGATGATCTACCAAATGGTTGTAAAATCTACATTTTTAAATGGAATACTCGAAGAAGAAGTCTACGTTGACCAGCCTGAAGGCTTTGTCATGCAAGAGGAGGAACACAATGTGTATTGGCTGAAGAAAGCCCTGTATGGGTTGAAGCAAGTCCCTCGTGCTTGGAATGCATGGATCAATGGCTATCTTCAAGAGAATGGTTTCGTCAAATGTCCATATGAGCATGCCGTCTACATAAAGAAGAATGCCTATGGCGATATGCTTATAGCTTGTTTATATGTTGATGATTTGCTGTTTACAGGAAACAGCAAGGCGATGTTTGAAGAATTCAAGCAGGCTATGTTCAATGAGTTCGAGATGACTGACGGTGGATTGATGTCCTTCTTCTTGGGCATCGAAGTAAAACAACAAGTCGGCGACATCTATATATCACATAAGAAGTACGCAAAAGAACTTCTTGAGAAGTTTCGGATGACCGATTGTAAAGGCGCGAATACACTTGTTGCAACAGGCCTGAAGCTGACAAAAGAAGGAGAAGGAAGAAGCGTGGACTTGATTCTATTCAAGAGTCTCATTGGAAGTCTCGGATACCTCACAATCACTAGGCCAGATATTGTTTACAGTGTTGAGCTTCTAAGCAAGTACACGGAAGCACCAAAAGAATCACCTTGGCTCGCTATAAAAAAAAATCCTCAGGTATGTCAAAGGAACCATGGAATTCAATCTATTCTATCCATACAATGATGAAGCAATATTATATGGATACTCAGACAGTGATTGGGGAGGTGATCAAGATGAAAGAAAAAGCACCACGGGATATGTATTCTATCTCGGGTCGACTGCCTTCACATCGAACTCAAAGAAGAAAAATGTGGTTGCTTTATCCACTTGTGAAGTAGAGTATGTGGCAGCATCGTCCACAGTCAGTGAAGCAATATGGTTGAAGAACTTACTAAAGGAGATGAAACATCCACATGAGAAATCCACAATTATATATGTGGATAACAAGTTGGCAATCGAACTTGCCAAAAATCTGGTGCAGCATGGAAGGAGCAAGCACATTGATACTAGGTATCACTTCCTAAGAGATCGAGTAAAGCAAAAAACGGTGAAATTGGAGTACTGTCATACTACTGAACAGGTGACAGATATTTTCACCAAGGCATTATCGACAGATGCATTCAGACGACTAAGGTTGATGCTCGGAATGAAGCCGGTTTTGGTTTGAAGGGGAGTGTTGGAACGTCCAAACCAATCTGTTCAGGTTCATCAAGATATATGCTTCTTGCTATTTTCTAGATTCAACTAGATACATCCTCCCCTAGCATTTTCCAGGTTCATCCAGATCCATTCTCCCTAGAATTTCAGATTCATCCAACAAATTCATCCTCCCTGTCTAATACAGATTCATCCAGAAAAATGTTTGGCCACCTAATGCTATTTATTATTTTTAGAAATTTGTAGTGTATTTACTCCCGGTGAATGTCTCATATAGGGGCAGTAGTATCTTTTGTAATCTCTTGCTAAACTTATAAATAGGAATGTTGAAAACAGGTAGCTGCATCAGGAAAAGCAGCAAGTTCTTTTTACAGCAGTAGCTTGATTTTGAAAAAGTAAATTTTAATATTTTTTCTCTCTCCCTGGCAAGTGGAGGTGCACTTGTCACCATTTGGGCTTTGTAAAGCCAGCAGGGTCCTACTTCAGTCTAGGCGGGCTCGGGTAAACCTTCAATCTGACCCAATTCGCGCGAGCTGCACCTCTATATATTGCAGCCGGATAGATTGCTGAACAATTGGATAGATCTCAAGTGATGATCTTGTAGCCATGGACGTGTGAATTGAGCCACACGTGCACGAGCTGCAAGAAATATGCTAGCATAGGATATTTATTTAAAAAAAAAACACTTTGCCAAAGCCTGACAAATAGTTTCAATCAATCTACAAATGGCATTGGAAAAAAAAAAAATTCAATATTAACTAAGCCCTTCGATATTAGTTTTCGTAATCCTCAATTTAAGCTCAAAACATATGAATCTTCCCTACATGGTGAGGGTATGTCTTCTATGTCTCTCTTGGGTTGAACCCATCTACCCGAAGAGTTGCGCACAAGTCCCTTGTTGGCTTGTTGGTACCAGCACTCTGGAATTTTCAGCTCATTCACTAGCATTCCACAAGCCTTGTTCACCAATGCCACATCCCGCTGAGCATCCTTACGGAAGCCCGTTACAGAACTATCGAAACCGTCCACTAGGTGAAGGTACGTCTCTAGGCTATGTGTACCAGGCACATTGAATCTGTGCTGTAGATAAGGGGACGAACGTGTATCCAGCTTCAATTCAGTCCCCACATGTGTGTACACCCAGTCAAGTGTCCCAGTGATCTCTTCGAAAATCTCCAGATGCTCATTGAAAATGATCCCTGGCATCATCGGGACGACATCTTGCTTGATCACGACCCGCAATATCTTCACTTGCATTTGATTGAGCTTGTCTCTAAATGCATTGTTACCGACTCGTGGGGCCCCAAAAGAGATAACACTGATTGGGAGGTCGGGGAGGGAGGAGGCGACCTCGTAAGCGTTGAGGAGAGCTAGGGCCCCACCTAGGCTGTGGCCAGTGATGGTGACGCCCACCTCTTCACCCATCTGTTTGTACAAGTTCACAAGCTTTCTCACTTCTCCCATCACTTGCTCTGATGCACTTGACTTGTTGTACCTAGTTGAGTCACACTTAGATGTGTAGATGCTATTGAACCCATGTTCCACCCTCACATCATCATCCCCAATGGGCTCAAGCTTCCTTTGAAGGTCTTCATACCACTCCAAGGGTGCCACAGTCCCACGCCACGCCACAACAATGTCCCTACGTCCGATCCTGCACGACTCATCATCATCGCTGACTGCGATGTAGCCCATCCAATTGGAATCCTTGCTCCATGCATCCAACAGGTGGGACCGCTCCATCCAACGGGGCAAGTCAATGTGGGACATGGCATGGATGTATTTGGTCACCTTGTAACCATGTTTAGTGAGGCCCAACTGCTCAAAGAGCCTCTGCCGATTGTACCGGCAACTCCCACAGTACTCAGAGAAGGAATCAAAGTCAAAAGCATCGTATGTTGCTTGCGCGAATTCCCCATACTTCAAGATCTCCTGTCGGAGCCATGGACGCAATGGATCAATTAAGTGGGTCCAATCTGATGAACTGTGGATCTCATGCCATTTCATGGCGATGTCTTCCTTAATGGGCGTTGTTGAAACCATCTGACCGTCGATGTCTCGGGGAAGCGGTAGGCCAGTGGTGCCTAAATGGAGATGGATGAGGTTTGAGAGTTGTTGGGGAGATGGAGGCTCTGAATTGGCCACAGATGACGCGGATCAACGGCGATCCCTTGAGTGGCACTGATCGGACAGCGGGCTAGGTTCTGGCTTTTATAACCGTTGGGAGTGGGATGATGAAGATGGATGGTGGGCACGATTGCACGCATGACGAGAGTCTCAAAAGATCGCCTGGAATTTGGATTTGGGGTCCTTGGAAAGTTTGAGAGCTTCTTTGAATATTTGAACGTGAAGAAGTGTATATGTTACAAGGAGTTAGTGCGTGAGAAATTTCGGAGAAGCGGCTACCGTGAGTTGAGTTGTCGTTGACGTTGACTGGGTGTTCGTTCGTAAAATTGACGTACGGAAATCGTCAACAACACCTGCCTTGTTTTATGTATAAAATCCACTCCGTTCATCACGTGAGAATCATTTTCTCGACCGTAATAGTGAATATAAGAACGCTTAAAAGTTCATATTGTACACAACAATGGGAACAATGTAACATTTCTACCAAAACCGCAAAGTTCAAATTACGTGACCAGATTATCAGTCTCATATTATTATTATTATTATTATTTATTTTTTTATGTTTACATTCTATTCATCCTGTTGAGTTACACCCGATTGACGAGTTTGATGAAAGATGCAGATGGCTCCACACACAAACCTATGGTTGGCACCCCATCCGCATTGTTACATGTGGTGTGGTCCATTTGAGATGCGGATCTAGCTGATTTTTTGTTTAAGCTGTAAAAATATAGGATAAAACCTGATAGACGGAATGGATTTCACATATATAACATAGTGACCCCCAGACTTGTGTGTTTCACGCAACGGTGGTGCAGAGGATTCCGGTCCTAACAGACCATTGGATTTTGCCATTGAAGAAGAAGTGACTCGGCTACAGGTTGGTCTAGGATGGGCCACGCTGGCAGGCAAGGCCCAGTTGCTTAAGATCCGCGTAGGCCCCATATGTATGCTCAAAAGTCATTTCGATTCCCTGATTAGGTGGACCATACTTAGATATTAAACAGGCACCATATATGGTGGATATATCCCGAGAGGTGTAACACATGGTCAGCCAGTTGATTGACTGAAGACTCCATTGACTCAACCCTTACTCGATTAGACTAAATGAGTTCTTGAACCCAAAAGCTGAGCATATCCGTGTGTCTCACACTCTGAATTTTTTTATTTCTAAAACAGGACTTTTTAAGTCAACTTGAACCGAGTCGTTCACGAAAGCGGAATAAGTGAGACCCCCCTTACCGTGGGGTTGTCGTGGGGCCCACCTTGATGTATGTATTATGTATCCACACCGTCCATCCATTTTTAAACATCATTTTAGAGAATTATCCTAAAAATGAATCAGATCCAATTACCGGGTGGACTATACCATAGGAAATAGTGTTGTTTGACTATTAATGGGCCACGAAAGTTTTAAATCAATCCGATATTTGTTTATTCCCTTCATCAAGGTTCATGTCACCTTATCAACAAATTAGATGGTAAATTAATACTACCTAAGCATTAAGGTGCGCCCTAAGAAGTTTTTATTGGTACTGGGATCAATCACCACTGTTTCTTAGGGTATGGTCCACCTGATAATTGGATATGCTTCATTTCATTTTTTGGATAATACTCTAAAATGATATGGAAAAACGGATGGCCGAAGTCTATACATAGTACATACATCAAGGTGGACCCACATTAACCTCATGGTAAGGGCCGCACCGTCTCCTGGGAGGCCCGGGTCTCACCTAATCCGCTCTTGTGGTTCACCTATTATGGAATTGCATTAGATGGTATTAATGTTGTTATTGCATGATGATTGCATGTCTGGAAATACCATGATATATTGTAATCAATGGACCAAATTCATAGCTGATGTCAGTCACTTGCATGCGTGTACAACTATAATATTATATGTAAAGGATGCATATGGTTAAACTATGTTGTTGTTCATTTTCAAATTTGGTAACATGGTGAATGTGGATGACGTACGTGGCAATGCTTGATAGATACCATTTATATTTCCATAAAATCCTCTTCAAATATCTCTAAAAATATTCTCATACATTATGCAACTCTCTCCTGATTACTCCCAACCTTTCTTGATTGACTCTTGCATGAATTGACAGAAATAGAGATAAACATTGCCCCCCATGTCGCTTCGTCTTCGAGTAAAAGGTGAAAGCAACATATGGCTCCTCATTAATGCAGTCGTCCTTTAAACCACGTGGCAATGCTTCACTTGTCATATCTGACTAAGATAATTCTGAATGATGGTTCCAGTTTTTTCTTTTTAGAATAAAGAGCTATTCCTATAGCGACGCGTGTATAAGCATCATACCATATGAGAAAATAATGATACCCAAATTAATGCACTAGATTTTGACTAATATATACATCATTTTAACACATTCTTCCACTTCTCATGCTTTCTTCCCTACTTCATCTCCTAAACTCAAATTAACTTTCTCATTCTTGCAATGGCCACTTCTTCATATTCTATTCTCTAACCTTTCAACAAGACGATCTGATAATGTTTTGGACGACCTCTCTAAGAAGTTTACTAATGATATTATATTCAAATCACCGATCGAAGATAACTATTGCATGGGACCATCTTTTCTTCTTGAAGTCAAATTTGATGAGATTCATTCATTGGATATCTTCTTCTCGAATTGTCATGGTGAAATGTTAGTAATCTAATCTGAATTAGTTTCAAATCCTTTGCACGCTCTAAAAATCCATGATCCTTGCTAAAACCCTTACTAGGATAGAATGATTGGTTCGACTGCATCGTTGCCCAACATGAAACCTCTCGGAGAGGATCTGACATCTATGAATGTATGAAATTATCACTGTTCGACTATGCGTCGGATCGTCCTCTTCTTACCGCAGCGTTAACATTTTGGAGCTCATCTACCAACACATTCTTCTTTGGATGTGGTCTTATGAGTCCAATGATTTTGGACATTTCTGCTCTTAAACAACTTCTTCCTTTTAGCGAAGTAGTCTTCCCAAGCTGTGCTTAAAAGGAACAAAAATATTTCACCAATAAGGCCGGCGAAGCCTATTCCTAATTCATGCAATCTACCGTAAACACAATGTTGAGGTGTGGAGCTAGCACACCAGAGCGCTGCTCGACTGGTCGAGTGGGTTGCTCGACCAGTCGAGGGCTTACTCGATCAAAGTCCAGCGAGCTAATGTTTTGGAATTCTGCGGTGCTCAATCAGTCGAGTGGGGTGCTCAACCGGTCGAGTGGGCCTCTCAACCAGTCGAGGCTACACAGATCCTAGTCCGGATTTAGTGCGGACTATATAAATTTGAGGCGGTTTCACAAGAGTGCGGAAGGAAAGTTGCCTAAACTATAAATAGGGGTTCCTAGGACTATTCTAAGGTATTCTGAGGTGTATGCAAAGGGTTTTTTTTTTTATACATCCAAAGAGAAATGGGCTATCTTTGTGCATGGGAGCATTGAGAAGGTTAGTATATTGCTTGTAACTTCATTTTCTTCATAGTGAAAGTTTGTACCCGTGGTTTTTTACCCTTATTGGGGTTTTTCCACGTAAATCCTGTCTTGTGGTTTGTTGGTATGCTTTGATTCTACTTCTAAATTATATTTCTTATTGTTTATAGTTTGTAGGTGAGACCGGAGATTGGATCTTGGTTCACTTGCGTTGTTGGCGTGTTGCGTAACAAATGGTATCAGAGCTATTGGTTTATTTCAAGTGGGAGCGATGACGGAAGAAGGGAAGACTAGAATTGAGAAGTTTGATGGTTCAAACTTTTCCTTCTAGAAGATGCAGATAGAGGATTATTTATATCAGAAGGTCCTCTATATTCCTCTAGGAGAAAAAGAGAAGAAACCAGAGAAGATGACAGATGATGAATGGTCTTTATTGGATCGGAAGGTTTTAGGAACGATCCGACTCTCTTTGTCTAAGAGCATCGCCTTCAATATATCCAAGGTGAAGATCACAAAAGAATTAATGCAAGCCCTAGCTACGATGTATGAGAAACCCTCAGCGTCCAACAAGGTTTATCTTATGAAAAGGCTATTCAACATGAAGATGTCAGATGGTGGGAGCGTGGCTGAACATCTAAACGAGTTCAATATAGTCACGAGCCAATTGGAATACGTTAGCATCACTTTTGATGATGAGGTTAGGGTGTTATTGATATTGTCTAGTTTGCCAGATAGTTAGGATGGTTTGGTGATTGTCGTGAGCAATTCTTCGGGGTCGACAAAGTTGAAATTCAATGATGTGGCCAGTCTAATTCTCAGCGAAGAATCTAGAAGAAAGACATTAGGAGTTTCAGGGGATTCGGAAAATGCTCTAAACGTTGAAGGAAGAGGAAGATCGTTGAACAAAGGAGACAATAAACATGGACATTCTAAGTCGAGGAAGAAGTCCAAGGGACCAAAAAATAAAGACGGGTGTTGGCATTGCGGGAAGAATGGGCACATGAAACGCTATTGCAGCGTGCTTAAGAAACAAGAAGGAAGCTCTCAAGGAGGGAAGGATTCAGTGAATCTATCTGAGGAGAGTGACACAGAGGCATTGATCTTGTCTGTTGATGCGAGGAATGAGTCTTGGGTCATAGACTCGGGTACTTCATTTCATGCCACTTTGTGTAAGGAAGTTCTGCATGATTATATGTCAGGTGACTTTGGGAGAGTCTACATGAGTGATGATGAGCCGTGCAGTATTGTTGGAAATGGAGACGTTCATATAAGTCAGAAAGACGGAACGGTTTTGAAATCGAAGGATGTCAGACGTGTACCGAGTTTGAAACAGAACTTGATCTCAGTAGGGTAGTTGGCCGATACAGGATATGTGACGATATTCACTAGTGATTCCTGGAAGATCACAAAAGGTGCCTTGGTAATATCTCGAGGCAAGAAGGAAGGTACTTTGTGCGTGACTTCTGTATCGTATAGTTCACTCGCAGTCGTATCAACTGGAGTGAATGGGTAGTTATGACATCAGAGGTTGGGACATATGAGTGAGAAATGGATGAAAGTGCTATTGCAAAAGGAAAGCTACCAGGGCTAAAGTCTATTTGACTTGAAATTCTGTGAGGACTATGTGTATGACAAGTAGAAGAGGGTAAGCTTCAAGAAAACAGGACGCGCCCCAAAGACGCATCTGTTGGAGCATGTACACACTGATGTGTGGGAACCAACACATGTATAATCTCTTGGTGGTTCACGTTATTTTGTTTCTTTTATTGATGATGCTAGTAGAAAATTGTGGGTCTATTTCTTAAAGTACAAATCTGATGTATTTGATGTATTTAAGAAGTGAAAAGTAATGATAAAAAATGAGACAGGTAAAACAGTAAAATGTCTCAGATCAGATAATGGGGGAGAGGTTTGAGGAGTATTGTGCGGAAAATAGAATCAAACATCAGAAAACGATTTCAGGGACACCACAGCAGAACAGTGTGGCTGAGCGCATTAACATGACTATCCTTGATCGCGCTAGGAGCATGAGCTTACATTTGAGATTGCCTAAGACGTTTTGGGCAGATGCTGTGAATACTACCGCATCTCTCATCAATAGAAATCCTTCAGCACCATTGGATGGTGGGGTACCAGAAGAAACATGAACTGGGAAAGAAGTGAACCTTGCACATCTCAAAGTGTTCGGTTGCACTTCATATGTTCACATTGATGTGGAGCATAGAAACAAACTAGATGCGAAGTCCAAGAAGTACACGTTTATAAGCTACGGGCAGTATGATTTTGGCTACAGGTTTTGGGATACAGAAAACTGAAAAATCATCAAAAGCAAAGATGTAGTCTTCAATGAAAAAGTGATGCATAAGGACAGTGTGCAGCAAAACAAGGCTGATGAGAAAGAATTCGTAAAGTTGTAAGAGTTACCTGACACGGGTGTTACATTGCCACAGGAAGAGCAAGCACAGGAGCATAATGAGGTAGAACCGCAGACACCGGTTGTGAGGAGATCTACTTGGGAGAAGAGACCAAAGGTCCGATATTCACCCTCCTTACATTATCTATTACTGATAGATAATGGTGAACCAGAGTGTTTTGAAGAGGCATTATAGTTAGATACACAGGTTAAGTGGGAGTAGGCCATGGATGATGATATGGACTCTCTTGAGTCCAATCGTACGTGAGAGCTAGTCACTCTACCTAAGGGTAAGAAAGCTCTTCATAACAAGTGGGTTTACAGACTGAAAGAGGATCACCATAGTTTGAAACGGTACAAGTCCAGATTAGTTGTGAAAGGGTTCCAACAAAAGGCAGGTATTGACTTCACTGAAATATTTTCACCAGTGATGAAAATGTCTACGATTCGCATGGTCTTGAGTATAGTAGCTACAGAGGACTTACATCTAGAGCAGCTAGATGTTAAGATAGTCTTTCTTTATGGGGACCTTGAAGTAGAGATATACATGCATCAGCCGATAGTATACGTGGCACCGGGAAAGGAGAACAAGGTGTGTAGACTGAAGAAGAGTCTATATGGCATGAAGCAGGCCCCGAGGCAGTGGTACAAGAAGTTTGAAAGTTTCATGTCGGGAAACAGTTTTAGAGATGTCATGTAGACCACTGTTGCTATTTGAAGAAGTTTGATATATCGTACATCATCCTTCTTTTGTACGTTGATGATATGCATGTGGCCGGATCAAGCATGAAGGACATCTCAAATCTCAAAAGACAACGGTCAAGAGAATTTGCCATGAAGAATTTAGGAGTTGCAAAATAAATCCTAAGCATGAGGATAAAGCGTGACAGGGAAAATAAGAAACTAGTTTTGTCACAGGTAGAGTACATAGCCAAGGTACTTGATCGATTTAGTATTGGGAGGTGCTAAGCTGGTTAACACTCCATTAGCCAACCACTTCAAGCTTTCTAAGGAACAAGGTACGAAGACGCAAGAGGAAGAGCCTACATGTCTAAAGTCCCATACGTGTCAGCTATTGGGAGTCTCATGTATGCTATGTTGAGCATGAGGCCAGTTATTGCTCAAGCAGTGGGAGTTGTTAGTAAGTTCATAATCAACCCCGGGAAGGAACATTGGGAAGCTGTGAAGTGGATCCTTAGATACCTGGTAGGTACCGTGGATGTAGGACTGTGTTATGGAGGATTGGAAATCAAGCTACAAGGCTACGTAGATTCAAATTTGGCAAGAGATATTGACAGCAGAAGAAGCACTACAGGGTTTATACATCCAAAGATAAAATGCAAAGGGTTTTTCTTATATATATCCAAAGAGAAAAGGGCTATCTCTATGCATGGGAGCATTGAGAAGGTTAGTATATTGCTTGTAACTTCGTTTTCTTCATAGTGGAAGTTTGCACCCGTGATTTTTTATCCTTGTTGGGGTTTTTCCACGTAAATCTTGTCTTGTGATTTGTTGGTATGCTTTGATTCTACTTCTAGATTATATTTCTTCTTGTTTATCATTTGTGGGTGAGACCGAAGATTGGATCTAGGTTCACTTGCGTTGTTGGCGTGCTGCGCAACACACGAACGTCGGGTAGAATACGAAGAGCACATAACCTTCTTGTTGCTCTGGATTTTCCATCATTTACTCTATGTAAATGCTCTCTAGATCACTAAATGAGTACGTTCAACTAGTCGACATGCTTGTACAGGGTCGAAAACTTGCCCTTGTGCCTTTTGTACTCGATCACCTGTACAAAGTATTTATGAAGTAACCACTAAAGGTCTATTTCTTAGTGGAGGACCACTATGGCTTCTTCAGCTGTGGATCTATGAATACTTTCTCTCTACTCTTGTACATTGTCCTATCCCCTCTGATATTATTTATAATTCTTACGGTCACCGCATTATTCATTTTCCTCAAATGAACCAAACCTTCTTTGTATATATATATGGACTCTTTATTCTTCCTCTCAATAAAAGTAAACATTATTAAATATTTACCCCTTTTTACCTTAAAGCATTTGGTCTAGCCTAGTTCGCAGGCCATTTTGAAGAAACTGACGAGCAAATAACATCTTAGATGCTTCTCGACTGGGAAGTTAACTCATCTACATGGATCTTCCCTATGGCGGAACAATAGATATTGGCAAAATTGCTAAGACTGAAATCGAGTAGTATTGTCCGAATTTGCTCGCTCAACAATTCGTTTTACCCAATACATTCCTTGCCCTTTCATTAAGAAAAGTTGCAATCAACCTCCTTTCTCTTGGCCAATTGCCGATCAAATAGAATTCTATTGCTCCATCCATTCTGATTTCTAGTCTCCAGTCTGACTTTTGAGCTTCCCAAGTTTTCATCAACCTCAAAATGGATACCTTCTCTAATTGGTGGGAGGATCATTACAAGCGATTGGTCAAACAATCTACCAAACTCATCACTGCTCAACTCTATTCATTGATGGAGTTGTGAGGAAAGAAAAGAATGACATCAAAATTAGCCACCATTTCCATCCAAAAAATAAATAAGCCGAAGAATACACCGGCCAATGCCACTGCTGCAGCAGCTCTAAGGACCAAGAATGCTCTTAAGTTAAAATGTAATAAAGTTATGGTGAAGGGGCATGTTCTTTGAAAATCTCCACCTCAACCATTTCCATCCCCTCCAAAAAGGATTCGTGATTTGGGACCTCCTCTCGGTCTAGCTCCATAACCTTCTACCTAGTCATTGCTTGCATTAGCTCAACTCGACAACCAACATCAGCGAGTCACCCAACGTCGATCATAGCACACGGGAAAAAGTAATTAATCAGGTACTTCTTCAGTTGACATTATATCTTCTTTTAAAAAATATTTTAAAATCAAATACTGGCCAGGGCTCTTCGTTGAAGAGTATGCCAAGGAAATTGAGGAACGCCTCAAACGTTACAAAGACACTCATTATAATCGATGCTGGAATAAATGGTGGTAGGATAGGGAGAGATTAGATGACCCTAATCTTCCTTTTGATGAAAAATATCTTAGAGATTAGATGACCCTAATCTTTTTTTTTTTTTTTGATGAAAAAATATCCTACTCCATATAACCCAAATCCGCCACCATTTCCAACTTTTACTTGAGTGATGGCAATAATCTTAAGTAATCCTCCAAACGCGGACAATCGATTCATCATCGTCGGTGTCTGCTCTGATTTAGGTGGATGTTACTTTCATTTTTCTACCTATTCATGTCTTTTTTCATCATTTTTCTTATTGAATCTACTTTCTTTTCTTGTAGTTACTTGGGAGGTGTCGGCCAAAAAAACAAAATGTTTAAACAAACAATAATTCAACAAACCAAACACGTGGCCGATACCATTAAGGCAATAGAGGTGCAGATTGCTGATTCTGAAGGGATAATAAGAAAAAGAACCCCTTCATCTTCATCCTGCCTTGAAGGCAGTGGTTGACAACATGGAACCTGCTTATATCGTGAATCAATCTCAGACACTGACCATTGTTCTTATCTAAGAGGATGAAGAAATGAATCTAAGAGGGACGATTGCCCTCTAACTACGACACCATAGTTCAAGAAGTGAGTATTCTTCATGATCCACTCCAACATCTACTCCACATCTATCTCTATCTCTAACCTTTGAACCTCTCCATGACGACAAAGAGCCACTTCGATCAAGTGTGACATGCGAGATTACTATCTCTGGTCAGACTGAAATGATAGAAATTCAAGCATTTGATGTATTTGTTCCTAAATCAGAACCGATGACCGATTAAGCGCCAATATCAATTGATAACACTTAAGCATCTGCTGACGATATTGAAGATATCCTCTCTTCCCTCCAACAAGCTCTTATCAACGATCTCCATTGTTGAGTATCATATGCCCTCTGTTGTGCTACAATAGCTTAAGATGAAATCTAGGCAATCGTCCGCTTGGGTGTACAGGAAGCTACATTGTTTGAGCTGATTGAGAAGCTTTTCGAACTTATCAGCCACTTCCAAGTCTTCTCTCTCTTAGATGATGGCCTTGTGGCCAAACGGCCAATACTTAGAGAATTTTTTCTCTCATAAAAGAGCATCGTGAGCTCCATATCATGATCGTACACCTTGAGTTTGAGCAATTGAACGCAACTTCTCAAGTGGCCATGGTTAGTATGTTGCCAAGAAGCTATTGGCCAATAAGAAGAATTAAAGAAATTCAAGGCCAAGTTGGAGGATACGAGTATACAATTTGTTGCTCTAGAAGCATAGTTAGAGATTTGTTGAAGAGGTCTTTCAATGAGATAAACGAGGCAAGAGATCTAAAGAAAAAGACCATGAAGGAGATGTCCGATTTTGTTTGATCACAATAAAAACAATCGGCAGATTAGGCGCATAACCTTGAAACATCACACAACACTGGCCAAGAGAAAGGATCGACATGAGAAAATGAAGGATGCGATTGCCAGATTCTCTTCTTTCTTTCGAATCTAAGTTGTCTTGTAATTTTAATTGATTGATGGAATCGACGTCCGAGCCATTTTTTCTGTCTTACCTCCTTCTCCGCATCCTTTACTTAGCCCTTTCCTTTACTTTCACACTAATTAATGTCTTGGTGATATGTGTAACACCCCCGTACTTTCCAGTACTTGAGTGTTTTCCATGAATTTAATTTAATATAATATAAAATATACAACCATACCACCTAAATCAATACTATGAAATGTTATTTATAAATTTATAAATATTTAAAGTTTCGTATTAAAATGATATGTAAATATAATCCCTATTATATGCATCATTATATAAATTACAACTATAGATTTTGTAATACAAAAATAAAAATACATATGTGTGTGTGTGTGTATATATATATATATATATATATATTATATATATATATATAATATATATACACACACACATATTAATCTATGCTTACTGACATTCATATAATTACGTGTATTAACAATTTTAGATAATGTAAATTATATATAACAAATATATAAATGAAATAAAATAAAATTTATTATTATTATATGGGTTGTAATAAGTCTTGAAGGTGCAAACTACCCAGTGGGATCTTTGGACCGTTGATACTTGTTTGAAATCGATCCAACCATCAGATCAATGCAATTGACACTAAATGACCCTAGTTTCGCTATTATGGCCCACCTAAATCTTAGATATGCCTGATCTTTAGCATAGGGACCCATTTAGGCCCATAGAGTAGGATAGACGGAGTGAATTTCTCACAAAACATCACGGTGGGCCCCACAACCATTTTGTGTACACCATAGTGGTGCACTTGAGGTGTACCGGACCACCAAGCCCGGTGAACACGGGTCTGACCCGCGTTTCCATAACCGAGAGACAACTCTCTCTCTCCCGCTCGTTTCATTTGAAAATGGACACCGTCCGTGTGTGCTGATCAGAGGCCCACCATCATAGACCCCATGAAGGATCTGAACCCTTCATCATGCCGGACGATGATTCTGACCAACCGTAGGCATTTTTTGCATGTAGCCGCATGCACGAATGGACACAAATCCAGTCGCAGAGGGGTTGTGAAAAACCACATTTCCAATAAGGAAACTGTTCCCGCTGCTGCCACGAGGGCGATCCGCGTGAGGGGTTCCTCCACTCATCTCAGCCGTTCACTGAGAGAAAATCCTTGCCATCCATTTCAGCTTACTTGTTAGGGTTCTTTATGGGAAACCGACGCCTAAAACCTCCCTTTCGCCAACAGTTTTTTCAAAAAACCGGTAGAAGGATTACATCTCACCTTTCATTCGAATCCGATGGCTCTAAGGAGAGCTAGAGTTCGTATAAGGACATGAGGATCAGGCTACAACATACCTCCTCCCTGTTTCTGCGGCTGAACTCGAGAAACCAGCCGAAAGCT